>OX101739.1:16931114-18138431 GCA_944452665.1 Stenoptilia bipunctidactyla
TAGAAATTTTTTTTCCTCCTCGCAGGTCTGGACGATCTGCATTTAAGGGCCCCATTCGCGAAATCTATGCGTTTTCAAACTCATTACAACCGGCCAATATTGTATGTCTGGATCGGATAAAAATATATGTTGAAGTTTGTTTAATATATTTTATAAATCTGTGGATCAAAACACGATACTGAAAACTTTACTCGATCATAAAAAATTACGAAAAAGATGAAAATTTTAAGTGATTTTCCGATATTCTAAGAGAATATCAAACTTATACTTACAAAAACTTGTCATAATATTGGTGATGTAGCATAAAATTAATTTCTGTGGATAATTTCTTTCTTAAACCGTTCTATTTTTTCTAATATAATATAATATAATAAAGACGACGGTGCGATACAATTCAGTACCACGCGAGGCGTCATGGAGGTAGGACCTGTGTCGCTTTTGCTCCCAATTTTCCCGCGTAATTGATCGTCTTTTTGACCATAGCGTACACATAACAGTACGACAATTTAATTATTTAATTTTTGTTAAGTCACATTTTATATTTTGATTGATAAATTAAAGGAGTATTATAAACAATTATCACTTCTGAATATAGAGCTAAAAACTTGTTTCTGATATTTTTTTTAAGTTTATTAGACAACAAGTGCATATAATTTTTTTTGCGATAAATCTTTTCTTACGTAATCACCCGACGAAAACAAAAGGAGGATTATTATTCTATACGTACGTATACAGGGTTAATATTAACGCATCACCTCTTGTGGGCTGCCTCTCCACATCAATTCCAACGTAGATACTGATAGGTGCTTATCGATAAATATACATGGTGTAATTTTTAATGCCATCTGGAGGGAAAGTACTCCAAATAATAGAGATTGCAAAATTTACTCCAAAGAAACTGGCCTTTATTATTGAACAGAAATAAAACCGCATTCAAAGATTTTCAAGAATTCCCTCGTTTCACCTGGGAGTCAAACCGACTAAAATCTGTAAAAATGACACCCTGTAATTTTATTAAGTGGTTCGTTAGAGCCAATCACAAGAATAAAATCTCTCTCACATACTAGGTTAATTCATTGAAAGGAAAACCATGAAATCTTCATTTTTAGATTTAAGTCGGTTCGATTCCTGAGTGAAGAAGCGAGTTTTTGAAAACTCTTAGAATACAGCTTTAATTTTTCCTAAAATAAAGGAATGTTTTATGGAGTAGAATTTGCTATCTCTATTATTAAGAAAACTTTACCCCCAAATGAAATTAAAAAAAATTGCCATGTATATTATGTACAATATGTTCTGCTTGATTTCCCATAACTCTAGGGTCTCGATGGGGCCATGTAATAGAATCAAATAACATGTGAATAATTTTTCAATTTTCTTTTGGTTTTTATTTTTCATGCAAAATTATTCAATTAAGTCAAAAATAACTTTATGCGAAGTATGACAACGTGGCGTTTTCTACTCCTTTTTATCGCCATGCACAGGTAGGTACAGTTTGCGACGTTTTGCGGTGTACATTGTATGCAACTTTCCTCAACGTCTAAAATGTTTTTGTTGTTTATTGTATGACTTCAGTGACACGCGTCTATTGAGTGGATGAGATGTTACACGGGTGATATTTTATGAACTCATTATATTAAGACCGAGGATATCTTGGAAAGTATGCACTTTTGAACCACATATTCTTTGGCAAAAAGTATTATTTTTTAAGTAAGGAACAAAACCTCAAAGTTATGGGATATATATTATATAAGTATTAAAGAACACCTATGCAAAGTTGTATATTATAGAGGTGTTCTTTTTGATGTGTGCTGATAGATGCTGATGGGTGCTGATGGGTAATGATGGTTGCTGATAGATGCTGTTGAGTACTGATAGGTTGGGTGCTCAGATGTGCTGATATGTGCTGATGGGTAATGAAGGATGCTGAGAGATGCTATTGGGTTCCGATGGGTACTGATAGGTGCTGATGGCGTCTCATAGGTGTTTATCGGTGCAGATGGGTAACTACTGATAGGTACTAATGGTAATTTATAGGTACTGATGAGTGCTGATAAGACATTAGCACTGATGGTGAGATTAAGATGGGTATTAGTTATTAATATCGAAAAGAATATCAGTTAATTTGTTAGTTAATTTGTTTGAATGGGTTACGTTCAAATAATATTGCTTTGCCTGTACTTAAACGTCATATAAAATAATGGATTAAAAATGTCTGTCCGTTAAAATACCTTCTTGTATTTATTTTCGTCACGAGTAAAATAGACTCTATTTCAAAAGTTCCAGATATCAAATTAGTTTGGTATCTTTATAATTTCAACAAATATGTTTTTGAGTAATGCTGCCACCTACAATTCTTTTGATGTACCTAGTTATTAATATATAAAAAGTACTTACTTCGTTCTTGAAAGGGAATGTAGATGGCATCTACCACCAATTTTCCTGTGTGTTGAAATTATGATTCCAGATAGCTATAATTTCACAGTGTTAAAAGTTAGTTTAAATTGGTCACCTTTTATGTATTTTGTGGTTAAACTTTCATATGCTATGTTTTTTAAAAATATAGTGTTTTGGACCTTTATACATCAACTTTAGTAACATTAAATTATATCTGATCGGTTCTTTCACGAATAATCTAGTTCAAAGTTCAAACAGACAAACCCTTCGGCTTTATAGATTAGACGGCTAATACATTATGACTATACATAGACATTTAAGAATATAATCATACATTACTATTTTTTTGATATAATTAACTACTACAAATTTACTAATTCGTGTAAACAGGTGCACATTCCGAATGGGTGGATTGAATTTCATTTCATAAAAAAAATAATTATTTGTAACATTCACACTACATTATTTAGCTCAAATTAACTCGTGTTGTAGTGACTAAATAACGGATCCATACTAAATAATAAATGCGAAAGTCTATCTTTCTGTTCCTTTATTTCAGCCAAACCATCCGACCGATTTGTAGAAAATTATTAATGAAAATAGCTCCCAAACCCTACTTTTTTTCAAACACCACCCCTATTGGATTGGAATGAGAGAGAGATAAAAGCTTACGTAAAAGATCTCAACTACCTACTTATCTGATTTTAATGAATTTTGGAACAAATAATTTATGAAAGTTTTAAATTAACGTCACGATATACTTTCAAGTCAAAATAGCACGATTTTCACAACAGAATTCAGTAAGGATATAAATTTAAAGAGATTTCATCTATAAAATGGCAATTACAATATTTATAAAAAATAAAATAGTAAGTATAGGTATCGCAATACTAAATCCAGATAAATAAAAAATATAGATTCTATTATATCATCCTTGACATAAGTTTTAGTCATCGTAGAAACGAATTTCGTATAACAAGGCACACCATAGGTATAGTACTACTATATTACTGCTATTAATTATACTGTGAAATTTCTGTGCGCTGACGTGTTCATTTACGCGACTGCCCGCCACGCAGTCGCATATAGCGTTAATGCCTACTGCGGTCGAAAATCCTCGCCTTAAACTGTCGAACAGCTGGTCGAATTTTTGTAGTAAACATGCAGTCGCTTGCGCTTCACTTGGAAGTTCATCTGAAAAAAGTTTTTTCTTTGTTATCTATTTTATTCTGACAGTTCATTTTCCTCTTCTTTTCATTCATTTTAAGTTTTAGCTATCACTATAATTAACAAACTTGATAAAACTTGTTGATTTTGAAAGACTCAAATTTGTTGGACCTGACTTATTTTTTTTCTGTTAACAATATATTTAAAATTGGGTAATTAGACCAGGGCAGTACAACCTACTCACAGAAAACTGGCGTGAATTAGCAATTTATTGCCGGGTTTCGTACGATGAGTGAGGCAGCCAGTGCTAATTCCCTTCCCTTCTTTTGTCGTAACATTTACATACATACATACATAACGTCACGCCTGTACCCCTTATGGGGTAGGCAGAACACCAGAGGTTACAAGACCATCTGATGTCACGTTTGACAAATTTGGAGGTATTATAAAGATGGAGAGAGACAGGGGGACAGCCTATCGCCCACAAAAACGCCTTAAAACCTCTGTCCCTTAACTGACTTTTATAGTATGCCCGGGAAGAGAAGCAGCTGGCACATTCTATGTTTTTCTTTCGCTCCCAGTCCAGCATGGAAGCATGTCGTAACATTTATACATAACTTTCCTTTTCCGTTCATGTTCGCTTTGGAATAGGAGTGCATTTACTATTTATCATACTTGTCTACCTCTACATATTACTAAAAGGGTCTACTTATTTGAATGTTGACATTTAGAATTCCAAATAACATTCAAAATTCTTTAGGAATTCGCACTTTTCTGGTTTTAATTTTAAATTAACTTTTCTCAATCTATCAAATAGGTACATCTTGTACCTAAGTTCTTTTGTATTGTTAAGTGGTTTGTGGCTGACATAGTAATTTAGAAGGCAAATTAGATTTTCAAAGGGGAATAATGCTATTTAAAACAATATTGTTTAATTAGCACCCTTAAATAATATTTTTAAGTCGCTGTTTCATTGATTCTTCGTCACTCGCAAACAGTAAGCCAAATTCATTATTTTTGTTACCTAAATTTTTATTTACAGTTACCGATTAAATACTACCCTTTTTTAATAAGATTTACATTAACAAAAGAATAGGCAAAAGTTTTTTTTCTAAATTAACGCATCGGTTTGATATTTCAGATTGTCATTTATTTTTAGTTCATTTTAATTTTATCTCCTAAGCCCAAAATTAATTTGCAATATTGAAAGCTTTCATATATTTATACGTAACATATACCCTGATTACAAATAGTTTTAAAAGATATCAATTGAATCGTTCTTTTATTCGAATGTTCATCAAGAACCAGAAAAGTCAGCAGGGAAGTTGATTCTTATAAGGGAACTATTTTCACAGAAGTTAACTAGTTCTTACGTAAGCCCGTGTGCTTTCATTTTAAACCTCATCTTCACATACCGTCAGGTGAGATTGAGGTCAGAGGCGGGCTTAGTCTATAATAAAAAAATACAAAAGTAGTTCTTAATGGTTCGTCTGTCATGTAAATACCTTGAAATAGCAATATGATGTCTGAAAACTCTTGGGCCTCGTTTTAATTGAACGCGTCTATACGATCATCGCTCGAGTAGGCGACGCGACTATCGCTTGATTGTATAGATGCGCGGTCGCATCTGTATCTATAGACGCGCGATACGTGCTCTCCACGTATCGCGCGTCTATACAATAATTATCATGTTTGATCGCAGATTCGTACGTCTCAAATCGCGCGAACTCGCGATGATTGCGTAGTCGCGTCCTATTAGGACGATGCCATAAATATGAATAGGACGAAATAAGACAAATTATACATTTAGAATAAGTTTAATGAGAAAATATCACAAGCCTATAGTTGGTAGTAGTAATGATTGTACCGAACACAAAATTACACAGTGTACGAGTAAGCTGTCTTAGAATTTTGACTTGTAGCTGGTATATCATCATCGTGGCTTCCCGCAGATTTCTTGACATACTGCAACAGAAAGTAATACTGAAAAATTCGATTTATTTTCAACCTAATTCAAAATGGAGGATGTTCTTGATTAGAATGTATGTTTTTGTGCGTTTGTTTCGCAGAAATAGATTTAATGATTTTATAGAACACACTTTATAAGTGGACCTATACGGGGTTAATTTTAAATCGCGCATCACCTCTTGCAGGCTGCCTCTCCACATCAATCTCAACAACATTTGTTCTACAATTTTTTAAAATTGTAGATTTCCCAAAAAAATAAAATATTTATAGCCTCCGTTTAGAGGCGTAACTCTACTCTGAGCGTAGTATGCCACGCACCTTGCGTAAAATATCGCTTCATAGTACCTAATAATAGGTACTTCTTACAAAATGTAGAGTATCAATCAATCAATTATAAGTAAGGAGCAAAAATATTTTTTGTTAAAAATTCAAATTAAAAATTGTTTTGTGTTATTCATCAAGATTTGTAAAAAGTCGTAGAACAAATGTTGGGATTGATGTGGAGAGGCCACCCGCAAGAGGTTATGCGCTAATTAAAATTAACCCTGTATAAATTTCTCCAAATAAGATCAAGTGTTTTTCGAAAAAGAAAACAAAAAAAATGCATAGTTTAAAGTAACAATAAGTTAATAAATTAAGGATTTGAAAATGTCAGTAGGGTCGGTTTTTTAGTTTTTTTAATGTACACAAATGATATGCCATCGATTATAAAAGTACGTATACATAGGATTTAAGAAAATTATAGCAAACTGCGACCGCTGTTTTCCGTATTTTAGGGTGTCAATACAATATGCCTACTAAAAATGAAGTAATTACTACCAACTAAACTTCGTTTAGAACAAGTATGCGTACATACAGATCGTTCACAGTTGGGTTACCTCTGAAGTTTATTGTCTCTAGTTTATTATCTGTCCCTACTGTCCACTTTCCCTGAAAGCCCGCGTTTTTCTATTATTTTTGTGTTCAATTTAATTTGTATCATGCCGAAATGGTTTCAAAGAAGTAAAAAAAAACATTGTATTATCAGTGCGAACTTTTTGCGCAATAGGAAAAGACAACAAAGGGCCTATAATTGCATTAAGAAATGTTCGTCATAGAGAAAATTGGGGTTACCCGCATAAACATTTTACCGGATTTCAGGCGCATTCCACATCGCTAAAGAATTGAATAGGAAATTTTGGGCTTAATTTCTTGTTTAGGCATATCTGAAAAAACTTTCAGTAAAGAAAGCGCAGTCGCAACTTCCACATCACAAAAAAAAAGACGTGTGGCACTCGGAGACTGCCGCGGTAAAGCTATTGCATAGCATTTTTTATCATCTTATGCAATTATAATTATTTATCTATTTTATTAATGCAGTAATGTTTGATTTAATATGAAGTTCCACAAGTTCCTAGTAGATGGCGCTGATTGTTTATTAAAGCCCGCATGTAAAGTTATGACATCAAAGTATCACCGCTGTGCCGGTCGGAGTGGGGGGTGTTAGGTTTTTTTCGTTACGGAATTTCTGGATTCGGTCCCCA
This sequence comes from Stenoptilia bipunctidactyla, assembly GCA_944452665.1. Taxonomy (NCBI): domain Eukaryota; kingdom Metazoa; phylum Arthropoda; class Insecta; order Lepidoptera; family Pterophoridae; genus Stenoptilia; species Stenoptilia bipunctidactyla. Next base: position 16,938,167 of record OX101739.1, read on the forward strand.
CGCTCAAGGCCCGCGATAGAAGCTATGCAATAGCTTAAAAATAATCCACACCAAGTAAAAGACGTATAAGACGATTTTGATCTGCATGCAGGGCGAAATAAAATTCTCGTGAGAAAGGAGATACCGATATTAGGAAAAATTTTTGCACATTATTTTAAGAGTTCATTTAAATTTTCAAGGAGTTTAATACATTGTGGTCTATTATTTAACCAGTAAGATTTCGGTTTAACCCTTTAACCGCCACGGTCGGATATAACCGACAAATATTTTCGAGTCCATTCCGCCACGGTCGTATATATACGACTAAAAACCACCATTCGTTTCAAATGCTTTTTTTACTTAATTACGCTGGATTATGTTAAAAAATGTTAATATTTGGTAAATGGTTAATCAAGTTTTTTTTTCACTTTATTACAGTTTACAATATTAAATAAACACATTACAGTAATCTCAACATACAGGAGCCAGCTAGGCTCTTGTAATGTTGATACAGTTCTTTTCGACACAGTAATAAAAACCCATAAAAACAAAACTTATATACTATACTTAAATTACATTAAGTATATTAAAACTAATCAGGTAGGTACTATAAATATAAAAGTAATAGTAAAAGCGACAGAATAATTACATAATAATAAATTTCTAGCTTATTATGAACTAACCTAAACCCTATACTTACAATAAAACCACATCTAATTATAATTTTACATACCTAGTTATTTGATAACAAAAAGTATTGTTTTAGTTTATTTTTTATATTCTTATCAGTGATACTATTAATGAATTCTGAAGGAAGTGCATTAATGATTCGCGGAATAATGTAATCTGCTGTCCTGCCACCGTACGCGTTGTTAGCGCGCTCGGTTCGTAACCGGTTTTTAGCCATTGCACGAGTATATACAGGGTGCTCAAGTTTTTTGTGCAAATTATATTAAAAAAAATAATGCTTTAATAAATTAAGATCAACAAGCTTAGGAATACTTAAAACTTTACAGTACGAAAATAACCCCGTATCATCATTTTGGTAATAACATTTGACTTTTGGTGGAACTATTATTTTTAAGATTGATACCTGTAGCTGGTATACAGGGTTCATTTGACAACATCTACCAAATTTTTTTTACGTAATAAGTATCATTAGTAGAAACCATTTCTGCCAAAAATAAGTAGTAATTTTTTTTCACCGAAATTCATATTATTCACTATAATGTTAAGCACAACGTGGTCATACTATTTTATGAATCAATACTATGAACTATAAAGACTACGCGCAGAGGTGCAACGTGTTTGGCCGAATGAATTACATCACAGACGTCCAAATTCTCAAAAAACAGTCGTATCTTCTTGAAAATAAGTGCCATTACATCGAGTAGGTATGGTACCGACATGACCGGACGTGAACGAAACCGGCCGGCGGCGCCGTCGCAAATCCGGAAACACTTGTCTGTTGCCAAGACCTTCAGTCGCTCGCGCATCCTCGACGGAAGTGCACGCGCAGTCTGCGTATCGCAGTTGCGTTCGCGAGAGCCCGCAAAACCCTTGACTTGTTTATCAGAACGAAGCTCAAAGCCTCTCTGAGTTAAAAACACTTAAAAGTATTATGTTAAATTTTTCTCATTAAATCGCTAAAACCTTTTGCAATTTGCCGGTCCTAAGCCCGTAAAAGTATGAAGGAAAAGATTGTACGTAACTTATGTAGGTAACTTTTTTTATTGCCTGTAGGTATGCATAACTACTGAACTCAAAGTGTGACCTTGCAATCTAATATCGTTAACATGTTTTGTCGCGCGACAAAACGTCTTGTAGTACAATAAATAATAATAATACCTACCTCAGTAAGTCGAAGTTCATAAAATATGATGATTTCTTACTCGGGATTCCCGGAGCTCAAAACTCGTGGCAATAAAATCAAAAAGGAATGTTCGGGGCTCGGGGCCTCTTATTTATTGTTTTTTTGTTTTTGTTTTGCACACGTGCAAGGAATGAATACATTCAATATACTTTCGAATTTCTAAGAAACACAGCTGATGTTATGTTTCTCTCTCTCATTTTATGTTACCTAATGTAATTTGTCGTAATAAATGTTCTATGAAATTGTGACTTTTTATGTCGAAATTCTTGTTAAGTCGAAAACTTGCTATCTCGATTTTTTTTTGGTTTCCCTTGACATTCGAGTTATCAAGATTCTACTGTACTACGTCCTCGTAATATTATTAAACATAATCATAGTGCCTTCATCAACGACGACTATTCGTGAAACAGATTGAGGTGCCCTATTTTTACTTTTTTCTACTGAGCGATACTAAAGTAAAAATGCAGATTATTAGTGTTATATCAAAGTACGTAATATTTAAATTTGGTAGGTGCCTACAAAACAACCCTGTATTTGTTTTAGATAAGTCTTATATGTGCGACCGTAACTGCTAAGACCGTAGAGTATATAGGATTCGGCAAGTGAGTGATACAACATGAGTTTTATTTTAAACGGATTTTTTTTGTTAAAAATAGTAATATTCGCTATAAACTGACGAAGTTTTGTACACACCTGTTTTATATGCAGGCTCCAGTTAAATTTACTGTCAATTTTCAGGCCTAAATACACATGCGAGTTCACACTTTCTATTTGAGGACAGTAACAATTCCTGTTATAATTAGTTTTATGTAGACATAAATGATTATGAGCTATCAGTTTGTCGACGATATATTGTTTTTTTTTATAAGGAGATTTAATGTGAACAATTTTTGTTTTGTCGGGGTTGATTACTAGACCAGCGTCATGGCACCACATAGCTAAATTATCTAGATCATCTTGAAGACATTTTAGACCCTCATTTGGTTTTTTACTGGCAGTGACTAAACATGTATCGTCGGCGAACTGATAACAGGCGGACTTAACGCAGGTTTCCATGTCATTTACGTAAGACAAAAAATGTAACGGCCCTAATACTGATCCTTGCGCGGTGCCCTCGGTACTGGCAATGGGATCACTAATTGAATTATTGATTTAACACTATAAGATCTTGATTCTAGGTAATCTTCACACCATTTTAAAATTGGGCCACGCACCCCGCAGTTATCGAGTTTTTGAATCAGCTGTTTATGATTTAGCGTGTCAAAAGCGCGAGAGAGGTCAATAAACAACACTAAAACATGGTTTTTATCGTTGAGTTTTTCATTAACTTCATCCGTAAATTTTGCAAGAAGATTAGAAGTTCCTTTTCCTTTTTGAAAACCGTATTGATGTTTATAAATAACACTGTGTTTTTTATAAAATTCATGTATTTGTCCGCTTATGAATTTTTCAACTATTTTGTTTATTGAAGAGAGTAGCATGACAGGTCTGTAGTTCGAAAAGCTATCATGTTTTCCTTTTTTAAAGATAGGTCTTACACAGCCCTTTTTGAGTTCATCGGGATAACGCCCAGTTTTTACGCTACTATTTATTAAGTTAGCTATTGCAACGCTTATTTTGTCTCCTATTCTCTTAATGTTAGATACGCTAATATTATCAATGCCTGGTGACTTATTAATATTCAGGTCTTTTAAAATGTTGAATGCGCTTCTACTAGTGGCTTTTTTAAAGTAAATGCTAGAGTCTGTAGTTTTGCTGTAGACGGATGAATTCGAAAGTTTGCGGCTACAGTTTGGAATAATGTCCTGTGTTTTTATTATACTTTTTTCGGATTTTTTTGATTTTTGTCTTTAACCCGACCTAACATTTGGTTAATTATTTCATATATTTTTTTTTGTATTTTTGTTATTTTTTTGAATGAGTTTCATATAATAAGCATTTCTTTTAGTTTCTATTAATTTATGAGCCATATTACGTACTTTATTATATTCCAATCTTACTCTCGCATCGGTTGGATTTTTTTCTCCACTTTCTAAACAACTTATTACGTTTTTTGCCCAGTTGAGTAACGTTGTCGTCGATCCATGGTGTTTTAATCAAAGATTGATTTTTTTTAGGCGAATAAGTTTTAGTCTTTGTTGCCAAATCGTTAGCATTGCTTTATGTTACTAATCTCATTAGATTAGTTTCTGTCCAATTCACACAATTTAGTTCTTCGTATAGAATATCATAATCAGTGTAACTTTTTGTAACACCCTGTATATCGGCCCGTTGCATCAAGCCGTCTACGGCACATACTGCGAGCATAGTAGCTCGGTGGTCGGCCAGTATGATGTCTAACGCTGCCGTGTACGGATGTAATGTGGGGAATCGTGTGTAAATATGATCAATACAAGATCTAGTGACTAAATTCTTTTTAGTTTGAATACGCGTGTAATCTGTTATTCCACACAATAATCCGTGTCGGCAAAGTGTGTTTTTATAAAATTCAGAGTATGAATTAATGCTTTTTAGGTCTATATTAATATCACCGATAAGAAAAAGGTTTTGTTTGGAAACAGTTAGACAAATAGTTATCGAGTTCTGTTATAAATACATTTTTATTGGTCAAAGGCGGTTTGTAAATAGCGCACAATGTAACATCCTGATTGCAGTTGATTTTTAAGACACCCGTCAAACATTCAAATGTTTTAGATTGGTAGCTTAGTGGAGTTAATCATTTACAATTGAGTAGACTTAAGCCTCTTAATTAGAAAACCTTAAAAATATGTCAGAAGTTAGATAAATTACTGATTTTATTATTAGAAAATTGCATTGATGTCCAGCGCCATTGTCGGATATAACCGACCATAGGGGATGGGACATAAGCAAAGATTTACTGAAACGAAGATCCACTTAAGTAAAAATATTTCTGTTTAAACAGACTATTTTTTAACAAATAAATTAAAACAATTAAAGAAATTGTTATTATAGAAATAAATATGTTTAATTTCTTTGAAAATAAGTATAAAAATGTCAGTGACTGAGTTGATGATTCCCATCCCTAGCGTACATGTTTAGAAACTAAATTTGCTAGTACACCCAGCGCCACGGTTGGAAATAGACGACCGCTTCTGACGTCATAAGCCAGTGCCGGCTTATGGAATTTTCCATTAGTGTTGTGCTTACGCATTAGTTATTATGTTCGTGTTATCGATAAATGTGATTTTACTACATTAAAAGATGTAAACTTCATCTCAGTATAGAGTCATGAAAATATTCAGCTTTGGCCTAATATATTGTGCGGAAATCAATAAATCTTTCAAAATATTTTAAACGATTTTTGTTTCATTTGGTTACCGAAATACATACTATTAGAAATTTAATATCAAAGTTCCTCTTTCTATCTATTTTTCTGTAACCTCTTCAAGCTTAAACAGCTGAAACTATTAAGATTGAATTTGAAGCGTGCGAAGCTGGGACGGGTATAGGTATCGATCTACCATTGAACATCCCTATTTGTTGTAGGTATTTATTTTTAGATTTACTGTGCTTGGCGCTGGGAGCACTACAACTGATATAGAGTCTGGCGGGTAAAGGGTTAAAAGATGTGGATCATGAAGAAAGTTACTAATGGAATTACTGTTGTGTTCCCGGACGAGACCTTTCACGCATACAGGGTACAGTCAATAAATGCTGGCAAATAGAAAATGAAGGTGTCTTAAAACGGCTCTGTTGGTGCATGATGGATCATTATTAATGCGGGCAGTGAAATGGGGTTTACACCAAACGCCCAATTAATATCAAGACGAACAACGTATATGAAATAATATTGTGTACTAATAACGTCTAGTTCAAAAATAAAGGTGCATACATTATTAGTAATACAAACCGTATTTTGTGATAAAAGTTAAATACGGCGACCCAAGACTCATGGCAGCCAACGTAACAGCTGGAGGTAATCTTATGTGAACGCACTGTCAGGCCTGGCTCACTCCGCGCGGTACATTCGTTATTTACCTACAGCGAAGCGCTCCGCCGGCGTATTTCGAATGGGTCGTGTGTCACGCGCGCGCCCGTCGTCGGGACGTTGTAGATACCTACCTACCTAATAGCACTCACAGTAATTCTATGATCGAGGTCGCAAATAGTATTTAAAAATGGACATAAAAAGAAACAAATTCAATTAGATTATGTTTAGATTTGATTATATTAAATATATTATTTAACATAATCAAATCTAAACATTAATATAATATGTTACTAATTATTCGTCGTAACTTTTTTTTCATTTTGTACTAGGTAAGTTGAAATAATATTTTTTACAAAGGTAGAATAACAGTAATACCTACATCTGTAGATACTTAATTACAAATAAGGAGATTAATTTTTCTTCACTAGGGAGCACAGCAACCCTAACAGCGTAAGAAAAGATAAGAGGCATGCGATAGAAAGAGACAAAACTTCTAGGTATATAAATTTGCAGGTATGTAATGCTGTGCGAGCTGAATTCCACCGTATCGCGTCGTAGCAAGACTCGAATTTATTTAGATCTTCTTGCGGAGTAATTCTTCTGTACCGGTACTATTACTTATTCTGTGGCACTGTATGTATAGTCTCGCAAGCTTATGGCAATTTTGTCGGATATACGCACTTGTCAAGTTGTATTTGATAGACCGTAACAAATACCAGGTTAAGGCTGCGTTTCCATTGACGCGGAGCTGAGCGGAGCGGAGCATAGCAGCGCCTGAATAGACAAATCATTATGGTTGAAATCTCCGCTGCGCTTCAATAGAAATAGAACGAGCATAGTGATTGGTCTATTCAGGCGCCGCTAAGCTCCGCTCCGCGTCAGTGGAAACGCAGCCTTAGCCTGATGATATAAAGGTACATGGAAATAATTTCGCTCATTTGTGGAGGAAAGGAATTCTAGTCATGTATTCTTCATTTGAGAGGATTCAAAGCACACGACAGCATTGGTTTTTATTCATATTTTTGTAGTAGGAAGCATATTTTTAATCTAGAAGTTGTTTTTTAAAGAGGGTAAAGATCGCGATAAGTTCAGTTAGCGAGGATTTCATTGTTGTTGCTCATACTTACAAGAGCCCCAACCGTTTATTCCTAATTAGAAGAAATAACGATTATACTTAAAGGCCGTTCTTCACTATCGCCGTGAAGCCCAGCGAACAGGCGTGAATATGAATTTTATAAGTCTTTTGCGGTGTACACAGGCTGTTCCCCCAGAGTAGGTTTCCCTGCATTTACGCATAAACATCCACATTCATGAATGTGGATGTTTATGATTTCAATGATAATAATAAATTATATTGTCATATTATAGCTTAGCGGCCTCTGTGTACATCATTCGTCATAGAAGGCATGTCGTTTGCACTCACAGGTCTTACATAGCTGCCCTAGTATTGTGTGTAATAGGATAAAAGACAATGATTTAAGACTTAGTTCACACGTTTGTAATGGTTTTAAGTATAGTGAGATACAGTATAGATAGATAGGTTACATGTGGGTTGACTTGTATTTGTTCGTCCATTTCCTGAATATACTGATGAAGTTTTGTGCAAGTAGCCATCTGTTGTTCTAAAACACTCAATGTTTCCGGTGAAGCATATTTTTCAGGACTATCTAAAAATACGACCATTCCATCTTTTTGGTTTATCATTGCGTAGATCTCACCATCTTCATCTTCGGTTAGAGTTATATGAAGAGTAGTCTCTCACTTAACACTTTCGTGATCCTGATGGCTCTGCGTTTGAGCCGGAAAGTAGCATACCCTTAATGTTTCCGTTGTTCCCAACTTAGTGTTTTGTCTAGTGTTTCCTGTTTATTCGTTTTAAACAACCCCTCATATACCCAGTTCAGGTCCTGTCCGGAACAAGCCATCTTTAAATTGCTGTGTCTTAAGATAATATCTCCTTTCTGGAGGAACCAGCATGTTTCCCTCCTTCCCGTATGTCTTAAGCTGATACCTTTAAAGTTAAAACTGCTAAAACTGTTCCAGCTCATTTTTTATAAAGAAAACTCCTTTTCTCTTACCAAGGCAAGATCTCCCTTTCCCCCTGGTTATGAAAAAGTTGTCCACCAGATATTAATCTTTAAGTTCTCTAACCATTTAGTGGTAGATGATCTCCTAGGCATGATGGGCTGCGCATAGTTAAACCACATGCTTCTTCCTCTGACGACAACCTTTTAAAACTTCTTGTGTCTAAAATTACCTACCATGGTCTAAATAAAATATTATACAGGGTGATTGGTAATTAGTTGCGGAGCCGTTAAGGAGTGATAGTATAGGCTAATTCCAGTCGAAATTATTTGAGTACCTACTGTCCTAAAGTTAATCCTTTCCAAGATATACCTACTTAAAGATTTTCACAAACAAATCCTACTCAACATCTTGAACTGTTAATAGATCTTAAAGATTGGTATTTCTTATCAATTTTGCTTTTGTTTGGGTACAAAGGCATTCTAAATAAATAATATTGATAGTTACATTTTCATAGTTGTCGTTATCTTTTGCGAAAAGCGTTAAAGAAAAACATAAAATTAAACACAAGTTACGGTGACAGCCTCTTAAACGTTGATTTACTCAAAAAAGTCACCTTCAATTATTCCGTAGGTACATAATAATTTAAAAATATTAACGATTCATTAACTGGAATCAGACTATACTATTACCCCTTATCGGCTCCACCCACAGACATATATCTACATAGACAACGCAAGTGTAACTATTTATATAGAAACCAAGCGTGCCTACTTTTTAACACCTCTTGTGACGTCACAGCTGATATTTATTGCTGGAAAGTACAAACTGATTCAAATACACCGAAGCTGCCGATGAAGTCGATTATTAAGAACGATATCGATATTGTGAAATCGCAGGTTAAGCAACGTTCGGGGTGGTCGGTATTTGGCCGACCATTCATTTTTAATGTTGACTTCCGTGCTTCGCAGGGCACGTTAAGCAATCGGTCCCAGGTGTTGTATACCTGTATACAATAGTCGTTAGGGTTCGTTAGAAGCCATTTCGGCGCCTTGAAAATTCTGACATCCACCAACCAGCACGGCAACCTATACTTCCTTGTCTTCCAGAAGCCCTTATTTGTGGGCTTATTACAAAGATTAAAAAGAGTTGTGATGATGTTGATGATTCCTTATTCTGATGAGGAACCTATCATTAATTCTGCTATCTCTTATATTTGTTGCCACTTACCATTAGGTGGATTCTTCTATGCTCGTTTGCGGACTTAGGTACTAGGTACAGAAGGCAGCAGATCAAGCGTTTCATTATCTGTCAAATTGCCTCAACCAATTCCAACTTAATAGCATAGAGTTCAGATTCAATTTAAATTTTTTGACAGATTTATAACGCTTGATGTGCTGCCTTCTGTACATTCCAAGCAAGTCAAAGAAGAACAGGATCGCGCTTGAAGCCACCTTCATGGCCATATGTCATATTTGTCTTGTAAGCAAAATTAAATAAAGTCCGTATTAAATTGTGATATAATTTTCTGAAACAAAAAACATGAACATAAAAATATTATTTTTTTAGTATTATAGTATTTGGTACAAAAATATCTCATGCGGCGGCAAATTGTTTTGCTTCCCCTAGGTGTGTCAAGTGCCTAGATCCGCATGGGACTAAGGAGTGCTCTCGCACTCCCGAATCGCCCACCGCTCCGTCCTGCGTCTTGTGCGGCCAGTCAGGCCACACAGCAAACTTTCGCGGCTGCCCCAAGGCACCGCGTGCTGCCAGGGCTACCGTGAAGCCCATCGAGAACTGGAGAGAGCGACCGCAGCATAGCTCGGACGCCCCTCCAGTCAGTTCAAAGGCCCCTAAGGCCTTGACTTCTATCGTTCCAGGTCAGCGCAGCCGGGTCGCGACTCAATCGCAACCGGCCGCTAAATCGGCTTCCCAGTGCCAGAACGCAAAAGGTTCACAAGACCGCATGGCGTTCTGGATCCAGCTCGCTCCCATCGACGAGATCCTGGCTTTCGGCGCCGCTCTCGACGCCAGCCCAGAGGGTTTCAACGGTGCTCCTCCGGTCCTAACCAAGTTCGCTCCCCTTATCAGGAAACTCCAGCAAGCTCAACGTTTCTAAACGTAGTCCTTCTTTCCAGCATTCCTATCTCAGAGTGAGTCTGATCACTCTAGATAATCTCTTAGTTTCAGCTTTGTCATTTCTGCTAGTCTTAGCTTCTGAATTTCTCGCTTTCAGTTCCTTTTGGTGGCAGCCGTCCGGATGCCGCTCACTGCGCAGCCTCTCTCTCCAATTGGCTGTCGCTCCGACAAATGATCAATAACCTGAATCAAGGTAGGTCGTAAAGGGGGATGTTTAGTGGGTATGCTCGGCTTCACTGAGTGAGTCTCCACACTGTCTGGGCATTCTATTCTCCGTTAGCCACTGAGGTTAACAGCTTATAGAATGCCCATTCGTCCGTAATAGGATTCATCCTCCTCCCGCTAAAGCTTGCTTTACTGGTTAAAGCTTGTTTTAGGGGGTGCCAAAATTTTCTGTGGCGGAAAAACAAAAAAAAAAAAAAACAAAAATATGAGCCTTCTGTGTTTGTTTTGCACATCTTAAGCTCATAAACAACGTCGACCTTACAACCAAAAAATTGCGGACCCTAGAGCATCATCGAAAGGTTGCTTGTTTAAAGTGCTGAACAAATTAAACCCACAACCTTTTACCATAGGACTACTAGACGCAGATAGAAATTCCATCTGTATGTAGTGGATATTTTGAAACACGAAAAGTCGAACGAAGCGCTTTGATAGTTCCTTTTTTAATACGGGTCGCCCAGGTTTGCAATGAACTGCCTGCGTTTGTTTTTCCTGAACAGTATAGTCCTGGTACTTTTAAGCGTCGATTGAATAGATTTCTCGTGGATGGACGTGTACCACCTTAGTCTTCATTTACACTTACCATTAGGTGTCATCTAAGACTAACGTCTCATCCTTAATTAACTGAAAAAAATCTTATCTATATATCATTATTGAAGTCCTTTTGAGATTCGGAACGATATGGCATCTCGCCAAGCCTTTTCTTATTTGGGAAGGTGTAATCAAAATTTAAAATGAAATAAAGTAGGTATACTTTTTTATAGAAATAACTGTACAAACATTGCATTTGCAAGAAAAATTACACTCGTATTTTAAATGATCTCCTGTAAAGTTCTAGAAAATTCCCTATCAAAATGTGAATTCTCGTTATGAACACTCCAGAGGATTCTCTGTGGACCTGTCAAAAGCACAGATCACCTGCAAAATTGGCGGGAATTTGGTCACGTGCCAAGTTCTGTGTTGTTTCTAAGTACTGGCGAATTGTTTTGCGATGGAAACTGTTTTGCGCTGTCGTCTAAAATAGATAGGCGTGTACGGATTTGTTTACTCACGTGATTGAGTTTACGTAGACAAAAGGGAGTTAAAACGTGATCACAAAAGTAAGGCAACTTAAGTAAGTAGTACAGTGGGCCGTATCCGACATTACTATATCTTGTTTTAAGTCTATCTAATAGTAGAAGTACTTAGAAGCTCCAAAATCAGTGTTTATTAGCCACTTGTGAATTTGAAGTCCACATTTGACGTTGGAGAGACTTAAAATTAGCGAATCCAATGTCCAATCGAGACCTGTGCGTAGGTATCTAATATCCTAAAAGGTCCGAAATCGACCGACGGCGTCGATCGACGACCTACTTGGCGGATCCGGTTCCGACAGTGAACGGGAGGGAGATGCTTTGCTTGAACGTCATCAGACATTAATAAGCAACAGCTCCGCTCAGATCACCCTCGAAGACCTTTGATTGTATGGTCCTAATTATCGAATGTAACGGGGGAGATGCTTTAATGGGGCCAATATTGTTAAAATCACTAGGCACGGCAAGTTGTATGTTAGATTTATCTTTAGTAGTCAGAAACCCGCATTTGAACTCAGTCTCACGTGCGCTACGAAGAGATCGAAAATGAAATCGTGTGGGAAAGTATGAACGACGTATGAACGTTGAACGACATTCAACCAGTGACACACCTCTGGTTGAAGACGAAGCCTAGGCCAAGTTGAATGCTGGTTTGTGGTAGAGTTTTCTTAAATGGCTTCTCTGAAAATCTTACGGCCATATCCATCATTGAGATTATGTACTGATAGAAGATCAGCCATACATACATACATACATTTTCTTATTTGTTTAGTCGTTGAATTAATGTTTTTTTCTTGAATTAATAAGTGAGTGATTCAAGAACATGACTATTTATCAACCCTAATTTTAAAGAAATTTTCAAAATCCTGACACACCAACAACACCAGTGATCGAGAGTTTTCATCAATTGTGCACCACCCACCACTCCTCATAGAAGAATGCTGTGTAACGAGAACACCAAACACTAGCTGGAATCACGGAATTATCGAGAAAACTTGATTAAGTTGTGATAGATTTCCGCAAAGTTACTTCTGATACAATTGATGATAAAGTCTGACCAACGGAAGCTACGCCAGAATTATCGAATCCCTACTACGTATCTACTTATACTACTACGCCACAATACCACGTGCAGTCACCGCGGAATGCGTCATTCAAGCTCGTAAACTGAAAACTTTTTCAGACTTATAAATAGTAAATTAATTACCCATTCTGACACGCTTAATCAATAGCTTCAAAGTAAGCTTTTATATAAGCTTCTGTTATGGAAACTACGCAGGGGAACAATAAATTTTCTAGACCGGAAGCAGTATAGATAAGCAGTTTATTTAAGCGTGTCATATTATAATCAACGAATGCAGAGCATTACAGAACCGACTTCGAAAACTTTCATGAAGTACTCAATCGATTTCGATTTAATTTATATCGAACCAAATGGGAAGTATCCTCTATCATATGAGACAAGAACCATCAAAATCGGTGCACCCAGTCAAAAAGATAAGCAGTTTATTTAAGCGTGTCATATAATCAACGAATGCAGAGCATTACAGAACCGACTTCGAAAACTTTCATGAAGTACTCAATCGATTTCGGTTTAATTTATATCGAACCAAATGGGAAGTATCCTCTATCATATGAGAACCATCAAAATCGGTGCACCCAGTCAAAAGTTGTGAGGTAACGAACATTAAAAAAAAACATACAGACGAATTAAGTATCTCCTCCTTTTTTTGAAGTCGGTTGTAAAGGCGAATAATCGGAGTGACCCGCGGTTGATGGTAGGACCCTTAAGAGTCCACCTGACTAGCGACCACCCTTTATATAAAATCTACCGCCAAATATGACCGCTCCGGCGGTGATGTGTTCCGGCAATATTTTATGAAGAGCCAGTTCTTTCCTAAACCCGTGTGCTTTCATTTTCAAATCAAATCAAATAGTTCATTTGCACGAATACATAGGATGTTTCATACCAATAAATAGTTGATATTGCCATATTCTACCCTTAAGGCATGTACAATGACTGGTTAATATTAGACCAACGGTACTATTACTTATTCTGTGATATTAGATAAATTGATACATACATACATAACTTCATGCCTGCATCCCTTATGGGAATGAAATATATTAAATATTAATTGGTAATGATATAAATATGTCAATATTTCTTAGTCATACGTGTACCTACATTACAAATACCTACAAGGATGTAATTGAGAGTCAGTACCGTAATTACCTCAGAAAGAGTTTAAATTAAATATATTGTCTAGTTTTGGTCGCTAATTGTCTACTTCATCACCACTTACACGTGAAATTCGTGTCAAACGCGGTATAGTAGGTAACAGAAAAAAAGTATTCCGGGCTGTTGAGCGCTGCGCGCTGCTTCAAATGTCACGAATGCAATGTTCGTTCATGGACGAGTGGCGAGCTGAGCGCTGACCGAGTGGCATTTCGGCGAACTTTTCGATGACTCGATTGGCCTTATTCTTGTGAGTACTAAATTAACACAATGTTTTTTTTTTATGTTCCAAATATCTGTGCGTCTATCTTAAGTGAGAATATCGGGATGAATGCCTATGTGCTATTCCACATAAGTACTGTCACTATGCCAAATTTCATCCAAATCCGTTGAGCCGTTCTGCCGCGATTGAGAAAAAAATATCCATTCATATAATATTAATAGACGACCGGCTGGTGTAGCGGTAACATACATTGCCTTCTATGCCAGAGGTCCTGGGTTCGAATCCCGGCGGCAGCGGATATTTGTGTGATGAACACAGATATTAGTCGTCAAGTCATGGATGTTTATATGTTTATTTAAGTTTATTCTAATAAAAAATATGTATTTATTCAATATGTATGTTTATATATTTCTTAAGTATATCAGTTAAGTATCCATAACACAAGTTCTTTAAGAAACTTAATTAGGGCTAGATAATGTTGTGTGAGTGTCAGAAATATTTATTTATTATTTATTATTATGATTGGTAAGATAAAATTCAAATTCATTTTTGCTGGCTGGATGGTGTAGCGATAGATTTTTTGCCTTCTGTGCTAAAGGTTCTGGGTCGTGGCTCGGTCGCAGTGGATTTTTGTTTGATGAACTCAGATATTCGCTGACAAATTGTGGATGTTAGTATTTAGTTTATTTTTAATACTAGGTAGACATATATTGAATGGTCATGTTTATTTATACATACATGTTTATTTCATCCGTGTTATTTCATAAATAATAAATAATGAACTCCCTGGACAATCACACCAACTACATGGCCTCAAAGTAAGCGAAGCTCGTGTTATAAGATAGCATGTAGCGAACTAGAGGAACTTAGAATATAAATACATATATAGACACCTAAACGCTTCCATGCTGGACTGGGAGCGAACGAAAAACATAGAATGTACCAGCTGCTTCTCTTCCCGGGCATACTGTAAAAGTCAGTTAAGGGACAGAGGTTTTAATGGCATTTTTGTTGGCGTTAGGCTGACCCCCTGTCACTGCAATAGCCTCTCTCCATCATTATAATATATCATTTGTCAAACGTGACATCAGATGGTCTTATAACCACTGGTGTTCTGCCTACCCCATAAGGGATACAGGCGTGAAGTTATGTATGTATGAAAAAATGTAAAAATTTTAGCAAATAAAGCAATTATTAAACAATATATAAAAAACACCTAAACGCCCAGACCCGGAACATTTCTTTTCTTGTTCCGTGCGTGAATCGAACTCGCACCTAATGATTGGCGAAGTAGCGTCTACACCACTGAACCACAGACACCGCCAATAATAAAAGCCCGACTTGTCATACATTTAAAAGGCTTCTTTTCTTTTAAATCTTTCGCCCTTGGCTAACCACTCTTTTTATAAAATGCTTTGGAATATCTCTAAGACGTTCATGGGTTCCGGCAATGTTTTGTGAAGAGCCAGTTCATTCGTGAATCCATCTAAATGCGTCTTTGACCTCACCGAAACTTGACATAGGCACGGTAAAACTATCTACAGTAATTCAACTTCAACAAACAAACGGACGACACGCGAGCTATACCTACGCAGCTCGATCTCGGCATGCGCCCAGCATGCAGGCAGCCACGACTGTCTGCATCCCAAACCAATTTTTGATTGAGGTTTACATTAAAATGCGGATTTCTTGTACATTAAAATTTAATGATAAATCATTTCGTATGTTTCAGTCAAGACGCAACTATTTTTCGGTCGCTAATTTGTTATTCAAACGTAAACATGGTTTTTTGACACAAAACGCATTTTTGTTGAACACTTCCTAATCAATTCATAGGTAATGTTTTTTATTTGTTAATATTGTATAATACATCATTTTGTATGTCTCAGTCAAGGCGCAACTATTTTTCGTTCGCTAATTTGTCAATCCCAACAACATTTGTTCTACAACTTATCAAAATTAATAGTTTTTAAAATTCTCTCTGTCTCTAATGAGTAATAATAATAGGTACTACTTACAAAGTTTATAGCAAGGAGCGAATTTTTTTTGTTTTTATTTTTTGTGTTATTTATTAAGATTTGTAAAAAGTCGTAGAAAAAATGTTGTTGGGATTGATGTGGAGAGGCCACCCGCAAGAGGTGATGCGTTAATTATAATTAACCCTGTATTAAAAGTAAATTTACAATCACAAAACTAAATGGAAGTAAACACAATGAAGGCAAATATAATGAAGGCGGGCAGCCGTATCACATGTGAACTGACCGCGGTGCTCTGTAGGCATTTATTTCAAAGATGCGGCCGAAGTACTTAATAGTAATATTACCGTACATTCGCTTGGTGGTAGGAATCCCTTCTGGGTCCTGCCTGGCTAGCGACCACCCTTTATATAAAGTCATGCCGCAAATGTTACCGCTCCGGCGTAAGTGTATCAAGATCATTCCTTGCTAAACCAGTCCTTCCTTTCAATCTTCGACCTCAATCGTCACTTACCATCTAAGGTGAGAATTGAGGTCAAACGCGGGTTTAGTCATTATAAAAAAAAAAAAGACATAGGGTATGGTTTTATTTTTTTAAATATTATTTAGACTTCGGTTCGCAAATTTATTACAGAACGGCGAAGGAATTATCGCTTTTTCGAGTGCTCAGTCTATTTAGTCAAATTCTAATCTATTTCTCATGTTATCTTGCCATTTTATTTTCATAGTATAATGTCCTACGGCATCGTACTTTTGGGCAATGCCGCAGATATAGACACGATTTTTACACTGCAGAAAAGGGCTATTCACGGAATATATAAACTTGGAAATAGACAATCTCTAAGAGAAAAGTTCAAAGAAATTGGTATCTTGACCCTTGCGTCACAATATAGTAATAAATTTAAAACTAGGAAAGATAATCATGATAAAAATTACTCTGTAAAGACTAGGAACGACCATAAGTTAGCGTTTCCCAAATTAAGGCTGGCTAAAAGCAGCAAATCATTTATTGGAATGTCAATACGTATGTATAACCAAATTCCGAAGTCAATTCAATCCCTGCCATTCAATAAATTTAAATCAGTTATTAAAGACACTCTATTAAAAGCTTATTATAAAAGTAAAGATTATTTAGACGATAAAAAGGCATAGGATTAAGCACACTACAGGATATTTCAAAAAGATTCTAATTACTTATTAATTTTGTTTATGGCATGGCTGTGCACTATGACATGTGGCATACTGGTGAATGTTCCACTCACTCATTTTCTTGTCAAGACAATACTAAGAACGTCATTCAGGCGGCATGGCTAGTGGTAGCGTCGGGTATCCGGTCACTCTCTTCCCTACAATATGGTTGAGGAGGGTGATGGCTGGTGCTTGCGTTATACTCGTGAACGGGTGCTGCTAGCGGTGCCAGGTCGTTTTGCTTATGGTACTACGACTATTTTATTTTATTCCATTCTTGTTTGAATACTCTGGTCCCAGTTTGTCATGTTCGTGCTGTGCATTCATAGCTAATACACCTACTATGTAAGCAATTTGGTTGTGGCATGACATTGGCTGTCACAGTTAAATGTCTTGTGTTTGTTTTTTTTCATGTCATGATCAATTTGTACTGTACCTATTTGTATTAATTCGTATAATCCTGACTGAAAAAGAGTGCCAAGAGTTTTTTTCCGCCGGATTTTTTTGTTTCTTGGTCTATTGTAGTATCTTAAAACCAAGGTACAAAATTGTGACGTCATTAAGCGGCCATTCGATGGTCTTATGATGAATATATATATATTTTTTCTAAAATATTAGTGACCTATATCTTGGAGTAGTAATTATGCTTTCAATTCATTTTTTACTTTACATTTATTTACTTTTCTAAACTGGCCCCGCCGAAACTCAGCCTGGACTTACCATGCCTTAGTGTGATAACTTGAGCAAAGCTTAATGAAAGGCGGGTATTTTCAACCGACTTCAAAAAAAGCAGGAGGTTCTCAATTCGTCGCGTATGTTTTTTTTTTACCTCATAACTTTTGACTGGGTGAATCGATTTTGATGATTCTTGTTTCATATGATAGAGGATACTTCACAATTGGTCCCTAAAAATTATTAAAATCAATTGAGTACATACTTCATGTTTTTTTTTAAATATGTATGAATTCGGAGATCGTTTACCTCGATGACCTTCTACTTCAGCCAAAGTTTTGATGTGAAGTTGGTTTTTTAATGCTCTGCATTCGTTGATTATGTTTAAAACTTAAGAGGCCCAAAAAGCTACTTTTGCTTTATCTAATAATGTTGAATCTGATTATTCTGTTCATATCTATCATAGACAATGAATATTTGTTACAAATCTCTAAATTGCCTAACCTAAATCCAATGAACCGTGGAAGATGATCACATACCGGTTTTATATTACCGGAAATAATATCACAAATTATGGCCTAATTTGTATTGTATTCACTCATGCCATGATAAATACATAATAAAGGACGTGATTGGTAAGTACGTAGCTGTTGACAATATTGAAGATGTTTCGCGATTTCGAGCACTTCAACTACGCAGTAACAGAGCGGTTCCGAACAGAGCGGTTCCGCACTACACCTGATCCAAATCGGAGAAATTAAGTATCTAGAAATTTTGTATGAAATGACGGATGGGTGGCGGATGCCGGATTTAGTGTGTAAGCTACCATAGGAATAGTTCTCGGCTACGCTGTCGTGCCGGAACGTCATTTCTCGGATCGAATGTAGGCTGTATTAATGACTAGCCACCGCGCGCGGTTTTACCCGCGTAACTTTTGTCCCGTGGGAATTTTGGGATAAAATATATCCTATAACCTTCTTCAAGAGTTGGGCTATCAAATGCAAAAATAATTTTTCAAATCCCACTTGTAGTTTCTGAGATTAGCGCGTTCAAACAAACAAAAAAACAAACTCTTCAGCTTTATATATTAGTAAGTAGTATAGATGGCACATGGCCCACGTTGCCGAGTTGACCAAATGTCGTCTGAAGTATTGATCGAATTTCGACCACTTCCTTGGACAACGCTTTTTAGAAAGTAAGTAAATCTTAAGCGGGAAGCTGAGTGAAATAGTAAGATATGTATTAGCGCACTGCAATCTCTACCGATGGTGGACAAAATGCGTAGCCCTTTTTGTGACATTAGTTAGATGACAAGTCTCGCTACCAGTGATTACATTGCCAATCTTGCCCTATGACCCGGAACAAACAGCAATGTTATTTTGCGTTGAAAATAAGCAAGGCGATGGTACCAACACAAACAGGTACGCTTCACATAGCGTCCATAAACTTATTCGTAAGTGCAACCAACCGCCAGTAAAATGCTTCTGTGGTTAGAAAAAATAAACTAGCTATCTCGATTTTCTTTTGAGGGATAGCAAAATCAATATTAATTTCAGCTTTATGCCTTGACGCGGTCTTGAGAAAAAGAGTCTTGACAGACAGACAACAAAGTAAGCGGTGAATTATTTATTCCACGTTTTTAATATCATAGATTTATTTAGGAATACATACATACATACATAACGTCACGCCTGTATCCCTTATGGGGTAGGCAGAACACCAGAGGTTACAAGACCATCTGAGGTCACGTTTGACAAATTTGGGGGTATTATAAAGATGGAGAGAGACTATTGTAGTGATAGGGGGTCAGCCTATTGCCCACAAAAACGCCTTTAAAACCTCTGTCCCTTAACTGACTTTTACAGTATGCCCGGGGAAAGAAGAAGCTGTCACGTTCTATGTTTTTCTTTCGCTCCCAGTCCAGCATGGAAGCATTATTTTGGAATGTTTTGGTTATTTTATTATCTACATAAATTCCCAAAGATCATTGTTGTATTATTTAAGGTACCTACTTTTGTGTTTAGGTCATATTTTTTAGCACATAAAGTATTAAATAAATATAGTTTGACTATGTTTTATTAGTTACACTTACATAATACATTTCAGAATAGCAACGCTTGATTCAATCATCTTACTTTGCCTCTACACCACTACTAACTATCCAATAAGTCTTTATTGAAGCCGTATTCCTTCAAATAACCCACAATTAAATTGTTAACAATGTCCTCTTTATAGAATACCATGATGAAATCGCATATTTCATTGCTCAGTGTATCTTTTATTTTATTGGCAGTTAACAAGTCATATGATTGGAGCGTGTGTCATGTGAGTGTTGCATGTTGTAACTAGTGCGTGAAATTCTTTGCATATTTACTTGTCTTTTTTATATTATGAGTATCAGACGTTTGTGTCTTTTATGTTGAAAATGAACATGAAGATTAAAGTCACGTCCATCCACGATCCACTTTTTCAGTCAACGTTTGAAAGCACCTCGTCGACGAAAAGTCAAACAATTCAACGATGTTGTTCTTACTCACGCCGCGCCGTCATCAGCGGCGATTGCTGGGGTCAAGTAATGTGTTATGTGAATACCAATTATGTCACTCGTCGCTGATGCATCAATGAAGTTGACGCTGTTGTTCATACAAATCTACTGCGCTCGTATACCTTACACTACCGAGTTACTTGTTATATGAATATTACTCGCGATCACAGAATGTACCTACGCTGTTGCTTGCTTGTATGAACGTGTAGCGAGCGAACCTATGCCTATTAATATTATATATGCGGAGGCGCCGCGGCTGGGGCCGCACCGACAGTACCGACACGAGCTTGCCCCGCGCTCCCGCCCCCGACCTCCCTGACGTCCAGCCAGTCAGCCGTGACGTTGACGCTGTTGTTTAGGAGAATAGCCCTGTAGTACTGTTAGTGGTCAGGAAGAGCAGACGCAGGCAGTTTGACACCTTGGCCATCCTTGTCAAAGAATTGCCAAAGCGCTTTGTTTGCTAAAGTCTGGCTAACGAAAGTAGACAATGGGGGTTTTTGCAAACTTTTTATAGGTATGGCAACTTATTCTGGTGTCACTGTTGTCAATCGAACGGTTGTTGGTGGTTTTGGTAATTGAGATTTTGGAATTTTTATATTTGAAAATTAATAAATAAATAAAAAATTTGATAGTTTCATGACCAATGTAGGAAACAGCTATACCAGTGACTGACGATTCATTCCATATACATAGAATTGCTGGATTCAGATTTTGATTACAATGAATTCAAATAATTATTGTATTTTTTTGTTTTATTTGTAATCCTGATCAATAGTAGTTGCCTAATTTAATTACGAGGGTAGTCCGATAACTGCTTAGTCTCACCGCCTGAGGGCGCTAGATTCGCAAGAGTAATTTATTATCGTGTAGTGCATTCTTTGCAGACCTCTAGAAAACGTATTTTTCAGACGGGTCGAAGAAGTTGGAGCATCGCTGGGTCAAGTGTATCGAGCTAAAAGAAAACTGTTGAAAAACAAATCGCCACTTTTCCAAAATTTTTATTTTTCTTTCGTGGGCTAAGTACTTATCGGACCCCCCTCGGTACCTACTTCTTACCAAAAAGTAGGACAGTACCTATATTATTATTTTTCACGATTAATTAAAAAAAAAATCAAGTAGGTACCTATCATGATTGTTTAATCCATATTAGTCGGGGTTACCATCTTGAGATTTTTTTAAATTCGCCAGGTTTTTTTATTCTCTACTTTCTTTAGCCAGACCATATTACCTAGTAGCTATTTCGTGGTATTAGGTACAGGTCAGGCGCGGTCCCAAGGGGGTGATCACAGGGGACATGTTCCCCCCTAAAAACCATACATTTCAAAAAGTTTCACATAAGAAAAACTTACAAAAAAAATCCTCATAAGGTGAGAAAGGAACGGATTTGAGACAAGAAAAGGGCTCTTGAGCCTATAAAAGATTACACCATTTTATACTATATATCTATTAATATATATTATATTATACATTAAAGCTATTGAAAGTCTTATATTTAACGTTTATTTATGGCATACGTAAAGAGTCAGTCAACACCACGGGCTTGAACTGAAAATCAGCGCTGATATTTATAACTTATGAATTTCGGCATAACGCTGAGTTCTGGCCCTTTCGGCGTTGACGCCGACAGGCCTTACTTTTTGAATAAGTGTTTTTGTGAACTTGTTTTATCTCAAATGGTTTTTCCATAAATAAATGATTTTATTATTATTATTTTGTATACTGTGTGATAAAGTTCAATTTACTCAACATAATTTTGATTTAGTAACACCCCCCAAATTCAGTTGTGACCCCCAAAATGTCAGTCTGCGACCGCGCCGGTTACCGATGGAATCCCGATCTCATGGAAATGAACATGAACTTACAAAGCTAAATACAATAAAGTGTATTTTAAAGATAGAATCCTTTGAAACATTGGAAAATGTGTTAGTAAATTGAATGGCATAATTTAAAAACAAAATATAATAGGTATTCTTTCATCATCATCACAACTCTTTGTAATGAGCCCACTGCAGGGCATGAGTCTCTCCCCTGGGTGAAGAGGAGGTATAGGCCATAATCCACCAGGCTGGCCCAATGCTGGGTGGTGGATGCCAGAATTTTTAGGGCGCCTAGATGGCTTCTGACAAACCCTAACGACTACTGTATACAAGTATACAGCACCCGGGACCGACTGCTTAACGTGCCCTCCGAAGCACGGAAGTCGTCGTGAGATATGAGTGGTCGGCGGTCACCCATCCAAGTACCGACCGCGCCGAACGTTGCTTAACCTGTGATATCGTATGATACACACAGTAACCACGGCGCCACGACGACTTCGGCTTCTTCAATATCTAACAATTATTTCGCAACCGAATTGAAATGAAACTCGAGCGCACCTGCATCTAATCTTAAAAATGTAAAAAAACATAAACCTACTATGCGATTCAAATTGCGATAATAAGAATGACCTCTATCTGTCAAATGACACTTGAAAATTACGGTCAGCAAAATTATTTTTTTCCGTAAAAATAACTATTTACTTTACTTATTTTGTTTATCAGATTATAATAGCGAATAGAAATAAAAACTTTATTTTATTATTTTTGTTTTATTATTTAATTAGCTTTTAAACTTTATGTACATGTGACAGTAAGGAGGATGCATGGTGAAAAAGCGCGGAAACCATGCCACCATTATACGACGACGATTACTTCCACTTAATTATGAAAATTCATTACCTTCATTAAGTGGAGTCGAAGAAATTGAAAACGCGGAATATTTTTTATATCTAAATGTAAATAAGTTCTAAATTAAATACCTAATATTATTTTGCTGACACAATATGGCGCTAAGCCAGTCCCATTCTCATTTGAAACGCATTGTACTTTATTGAATTTTGCCTGTAAATAATAAATGTTAGATCAGCCATTAGTCTCACCTTGATAACCTGAGGCCATCTTCATTTTGTCATGGTGATGTATAATTTCAGAACCTTGACACACTATTATTGGATATGGGTCATTCAGGCACGTGGCACCAAATTATTAAATTACTATAAACAAGGTGAAATCTGATAGCACATAATAGTTTGTAAATAACCTATTGTTATTATTTAATAGTAAAGAAAATAATGGCCGATAAAAATAAGTTCTTTTACAGATTTATTTTATGGTTCTGCAGGTAAATGATAATAAAGATACCTACTACTTATATTAGAACATAAGTTAGCCTTTCCCGAATGAGGGCTTCTAAAAACAGCAAATCAATTATCTGAAAGTGAATAAAATACACAATAATATCAAACACACTGCAGGGCCAAAAGGCTTTGGGTATCTACCCTGGCTGTCGAAGAGGTTTCGGCCACAAAGACCTACAGTGAAGTGAACAGATTATTTATAATGTTTTAATGGTTCCTTTTTCTATGAAGAAAGCCGGCAAATGAGTTTTGGACCCATTTGATGGTAGGTAAGTTATATCTTATTTATTTAACAATTTATTTACAGACAAGGAAACTTAATGAAACAAACAAAAAAAACGTACAAGGGCAAAGCTTATTTCTTTAAGAAATTTCTATCAGCAAGCTGGAGAATGAGAATAGAAATAACAAATTAAATGCGTACCTGCTATGAACAAATAAAGATATATTAATGCACTGCTAAATACATACATACAATTAAATGGCTATAATTTACTGTATGTAGATATCAGTAACAATGATTATTTCTCTAATTTAACTGGCTGATCTTTCTCTTTATTCGAAACACAACTAAACTTTAACTTATGTATTGTTTACGCCTTCAGGGTAGGGCTGAAAACATTATTATTTGCCAACCATAATATTATACTGTTTTTCACTACATTATACTGTTTACTGTCATATATATTATATTTAGATATATTCAATCGAACAAAAATAAAGTATACAAAATACGCAGCATAAAAAACGAAACACTTTATATGCTAGATTTTAATTAATAATTTGTGCAAGAAGTTCTAAAAATATGTGTTTACAACAATCATCATCACGACTCTTTGTAAAGAGCCCACCGCATGGCTATGAGTCTCTCCCCTGGGTGAGAGGAGGTATAGGCCATAATCCACCAAGCAGGCCTAGTGCTGCGTGGTGGACAATAAATAAATTAAAAACTGTTGATTTTTCCAAAATACTGTTTGATATTCTTTTCAGATTCAAATATACTTTATTTTTAGAAAAAAAAGTTGGCAACCCTACTTCAGGGTCTACGTAGAATAGCCCTACCGCCCTTAATAAGCGTGTCGTAAAAGGCGACTAATCCGATTGACCTCGCTTGGTGGTAGGACCCCATCCGAGTTCGCCTGGCATGCGACCAACTTGCTGCCAAATATCACCGCTTCGGCGAGATTTGTTCACTTCCTTCTACAACCCATGTACATCTTCGACCTCAACTTCAGTTACTTTCAAGTGAGATTGACTGATAGCAAAAAAGTTACTCGGGTGGTTAAGAAAGGGCGCCAGTACACACTATAGTACATATTATAGTATAGAGTATATATGTATATGTATTTATGTAGTTGTGTATTATTAATTATGTATATATTATAGATTGTAATATAATCTGCACCACTTATTTAACTTCTCTGCTTTTGTGGTGGTTGACTGGTAGAGAATGCCAAATGGCATTAAGTCCGCCCATTGTACTCCAATTATTTGTGCAATAAAGTTTTAAATAAATAAATAAATATAGTGCTTCCTAACAAAGGAGGTGCCTACTTAGATACTTATTACTACGCCTATACCACAGTACAACTATCTATAGATAGATAGATACAATATAGATGGATAGATAGGCGTACTGTGCCTATACTGTATAGTACTCATTTGGTACTGTAATCCTGTTTAGTTCTTAAAGGAATAAATACTCAGATAATAAAGCAGATTAGTTAGTTTGAACCCGATAATCTTGGATACCATCGGTGGAGTTTGAAAAATACTGAATGCGATTGATAAGCCACTCCCTTCAGGAAAGATATAAACTGTATTTAAAGAATAAAGAATAAGAAATCTTTATTCATAAAAAATAATGCAGTAAGTACACCACTTCCACTATACAACTAGTAATAAAACTAAATAAACTTATTGCCTAAATAAGCTGACATCATGTTGACAGGTAATAAATGTGTTTAAAACATAAAATATAAACAAACAGAACATCTTTTTTTTTTAAAAAACATTGAGGGTATACTGTTAATTTTCATATTTACCAGCAAATATGTTATTTATGTATGTTATTTATAACATATTTGCTGGTAAAGCAGTTGTAATTACACCAATTTCAATATCGTAATGTATCTCATTACGTACTTGTGCGATAATGTAATGTAAAACGCACGTGTTTTTTTTTAAATAAAGTTTTAAGATCTTCCGTCTAAAAATGAACGATACTTTTAAAAATCTTAGCAAAGAGGTTTTATGTCAAGAAAGTGGTCAATATTTTATGAATAAAATTAACTTTGGGAAATAAAATATAACAAAAATTGTTCAAATTTTTATAACTGCTTTAACAATTAATTAAAGGTTTATTCGTTTAATAAAGTCAGAGTTTTATTAATTTCCCCGTAAATATGTTATAAAACGTCGTATGACATACGTGCGCTTTGAAAATACAGCCTCAGCTTCTTTATAGTCCTCGCCGATGGCTCGGCCTAGTAATATCGCCTCGGCTGTAATTTTCAACTTACCGCACTTACCTACCTATATAATAATGTACTATTATTTATTAGGTAGGTTAGTGTGGGGGGCGAGACGCGAATATTTATTTTAGGGCTTTGCCCTTCTATTTTGGAAGCTTATACATGACTGAATAATAAAATTATCAATATCGTAGTTTGACCCTTTGAAGGCTCTGTTTGAAATGAACGCTACGCGTCATTCTTTCTTACCAGCCAGTGGAAAACATCGAGGTTGGTTGGATTCCACAGTACCTACCTAATAAATCGTTAATTTCGGAACCTAAGATTGCTAGATTTGATAAGTTCTATACGAATGTAATAACTTAGCTCTTTGGGAGGTAATATAAGGTAATGTTTAAGGGTTATTAGAAGGTACGAAGAAAAATTTTACGAAGAAATTCTCAAAAGCTCAAAATTTACACAGATAAAGCCGAGCGCGACTATTCGTACGTAAGTGATAAATATCACGTCACGACAGTACCTCAATATAAAAACTGGTTTACATTCAAATTAATAAACAAAATCAAATCTAGATCAATTGCAGACAACTATTTAATTGTTTTGTCTTGATCTGTGTGACACAAACGGCAACTTCTAAGCACTTTCTAAGATGGTACCTAATAGTTCAAAATGTTCCATTCATTAAAAAGTTATTAGACCAAAAGTATTAAACTATCTTCCGCGAACGCTCGAACGTAGTGAAGAACAATGAACGCAATATGACATAATAGATCATTAGATTGGTCATTTATTTTCAATGTCAACAGATATAAGTACTTAGTATTTCTAGAAATAAATAAACTAGATCAACTCACGAGAATGGTTTGAAAATGCTTATTTGGCATCGATCCCTGTTTACTATGCCCTGTCTACAACACAACCCAATTAAAATCAACTTTGTTTGCACGCATCTAAAAATAATTCCGAACGTATCCATTCTACGACGAACGCTTCGTCAGTTTAGTTTGCCGACAGTCGCCGCTTGAAACTAACGTGCTGTCGCTTCTACTATCCAATTTACCCGCCTTATTAAATATTCAATAAGAAATGTTGGTGAAACTTGCATTTCCGATATCATTATCGGATGCGTATCCGGACGTTGATATGTTGCGGTCGAAAGAGGTCAACAACTATGCAACGGAGTGCATTATTCCGAAGCGCCCAAAACGAAGTTTACCGCCATTACCGGAGGATAAAGAGTGCAGTAGCACAGAGTTGAGAAAATGCAATAAGGTTACAATTCGGCGAAGAAAACATCGACGACAAAACCTTAAACTGCCAGCATTACCGGAGCATGACGAATGTTGAAGAAAAACGCGGGATTCTTATTTGATTGAGTTCCTAATTCAATTAGTGAATTTGAAATGCAGTTCGAACTTCGAAGGAAGACTTTTTGAATTGTGCACTGGTTTGTTGTCAGTTTTTAAAAAGGAACTGATAGGTTAGTGTTGTATCGATGTTGTATAATTTAGTTGTGTAACGACCTCGTATATCTTGTTTGGTAAGTGCGCTCGAACTCACTTCGTAAATGCAAACTTTTTTGCCGAACCAACTTTTTAAATGGCAATTGTAATTCTAATCTTTTTGAAGTTTTGTACACATTCAATACTATGAAACACTTTAGCTATAGATAAAAAATGTAAAGCAAGTCATTATGCTACGCGCAGTGTCCGTATATTTATCAATGTTTTTGGCATCGATACACATCACGCACAAAATATTGTAAATGTATGTATATTAGTTAATCAATAAAAGGTCGTAGGAACATTAACCTCATTAGAACTTCAAGCCACACATTGTGTAAATGGCATCGTGATAAACACTAGTCACACTGTTCTTTATTATTATCAAATAATTTATTAATTACATAAACACTTTCTAATTATTATTTAGATGAGATGTTTATTTTCATTATCACTTTAAAGATTCGACAAAGTACATTGTTTCATTTGAGAAGTACCTTCATAAAATAATAATAGTGAAACTGTAGTTTTTAATCTGTGATATGTTTATTTTTAATTGAAAATATATTGAATGTTATTTTTTAAGGAATTTTGTAAATAAAATTTTAAAAATAAAGTACACATTTTTGCTTTATCACTTGTTTTATTAACTGCCTGCCATTTCAGATAAGATTAATTGCTTTGTAAGAGAAACTACCTATGATTAAATTGATGACAACTGATGCAAATAAGAATTACAATTGTTTTTGAGTTATTAAAATGTTGTAATCTTTTATTACATGGTTTTTGTTTAATTTTTTATCAGGTTTTACTTTCAAAGTCAAGGACGGCGATAAGGCGATATTTGTCAATGTCTTTAATCATTTTATTTTTAAGGAATTTATTTTTCAAAAGGGTAATTAGATAAATTGATGAGCTCCTTGGCACAGTGGTGTAAGACGCTAGTACGCTAGTGAGGTCACGGGTTCGATCCTTGCAAAAGCATGAAAAAAATTCGGGATCTGGGTGTTTATTTACACATATACTTACGTATTTATATTCCCTCCTAGTTTGCTACATGGTATCCTATAGGTATCACAAGCTTTGCGTTGTTTGGGGACATGCCATACATTGGTATGATTGTCGGGGGATTTTATTTATTTTATATTACAACATTCATACAACATTATCTAGCCCAAATTAAGTTTCAGAGAACTTCAGTTATCGATATTACGGCAAGGGATTAATAAACTAGGTATATATTTTTTATATATACGTACTAACCGATATCGTACTCCAGGAAGGACTTCTGGCATGGAAGGCAATGTTTGTAACTATCACACCAGCTGGTTATCAATATATTTAATGAGACTAGACTAGTTAGGAACAATAACATGTTTATCAAATTATTAATATAATATAATCAATGAGAAGTGCTTCCATGCTGGACTGGGAGCGAAAGAAAAACGTAGAATGTGCCTGCTGCTTCTCTTCCCGGGCATACTGTAAAAGTCAGTTAAGGGACAGAGGTTTTAAAGGCGGTTTTGGGGGCGATAGGCTGACCCTGTCACTACAATAGTCTCTTTCCATCTTTATAATACCTCCAAATTTGGCAATCAGATGGTCTTGTAACCTCTGGTGTTCTGCCTACCCCATAAGGGATACAGGCGTGACGTTATGTATGTATGTATGATAAGGTATTAATAATTTAATAATTATTATTTACTAAATAATTATTAATATATCAATGTTTATAATTATTAATAAGTAATTTATTACTTATCAGCTATGTTATGGCTATTGTTTGCTTTTCTCTTACCTATGACATTTCTTTCAATTAATTTATTTATAATATTCGGTGATGTAAGATTACGGAATTGCTATTGAAGTGGCTGTAATAATAATAAATATGTACTCTATAAAATAACAATTTGTTGTACAAATAAGGTACCAACGAATCCTTTCAGTCAACCTTTAAAAATAAATACAGGTTTTGTCACCAAGAACACTAATAACATTATCTTTAAGTGTTTATTATTTGTTAATTGATAATCGATTCTGTAGGAGTTATTTGTATCCTAGGGATATGACCTATCTGTTAGCAATTTCAGCTAAATCCTTTAAGCCACACAATAATAAATAAATAAATATTTCTGACACTCACACCACATTATCTAGCCCAAATTAAGTTTTTTTAAAGAACTTGTGATATGGATACTAGATAACTGATAAACTTAAGAAATATATAAACTTTTTTTTTTTTTTTTATAAGTGACTAAACCCGCGTTTGACCTCAATCTCACCTGATGGTAAGTGACGATGAGGTCGAAGATGAAAGCACACGGGTTTAGGAAGGAACTGGCTCTTTATACAATATTGCCGGAACACATTACCGCCGGAGCGGTAACATTTGGCGGCAGACTTTATATAAAGGGTGGTCGCTAGCCAGGCGGACCCAGAAGGGATCCTACCACCAAGCAAAAAATACGTATTTGAATAAAAACATATTGAATAAATACGTATTTTTTATTGGAATAAACTTAAATAAACATATAAACATTCATGACTTGACGACTAATATCTGTGTTCATCACACAAATATCCGCCGCCGCCGGGATTCGAACTCAGGACCTCTGGCATAGAAGGCAATGTATGTTACCGCTACACCAGCCGGTCGTCATAAGGTACAATAAGTAACAAACATTCATAGTCACAAGCTTTCACATGTAAATATCAGTTGAATTACGTAATCTACCTCAACAACTATAAGTGTTCTTTAGTTAAATTACCCAAACTCACACCAAAGTCTCTCAAAGTAAACTTGTGTTATGGAGAGCACACAGATGAACTGTGGGTTATACAGCCAAAACCGAGCCAGGTTAGAAGAATTCATTTCCTTAAACGGCCAGGCTAAGACGGAAGCCAGGACCTCTCCACAACTGAACACTCAAATCAAAATCAATTTATTGCGGAAAGTATGGTAATATTTGATGGTACACATTATAGTATGAGCGCATACTTTACTGTATTACAGCACGCAATATTGGTATCTTATGCATTTATTTACAATGTATTATTACTATTACAATATTATTATAAAAAAATATATAATCCTCGTAACACTCCATGTCATAATTATTTACATTCTTATCTATGTCAAATTTGCAGATTAAAAAAATCATTAATGTCATAAAAACATTGATTAATTAGCCATTGTCGTAAGACGCATTTAAATTTATTAAGTTTTGATATCTCCAGGTAATTTATTAAAAATTGTAATGCACATTATTGGGCTATTTCTTTCTACGACAAATTTCAGTTTTGATATTCGGAAGACATAGTCTGTTTGAAAATCTAGTGCTAAAACACAATACATCTTTTTTTGTTACAAAAAATTCAGGATGCCTTTTCACAAATAACGCTATCTCATAGATATACATGCTTGGAACGGTTAGAAGTTCCATACTTTTAAATAAAGGCTTACATGTTGTCCACGGATCAACATCAGCAATAGCATGAACACATTGCTTTTGAGATATGAAAGCTTTATTTATTACTAAGCGCTCTATAATTAAGCCACTGAAGTCAGCCAATTTAACGACAACCATAGTCTATTGCAAATTATATATGGCATGTGGGTGTATGAAAATATATGTATATTAATTAAAATGCTAGACTGCTACTCTTCTCGGACATACTGTGAAAGTCAGTTAAGGGAAAGAGGTTTATTTACAAAAACGCCAATAAACCTGTAAATTTAGAGGTTGTTATTATAATAAAACATGTAATAATAACCTCTGGTGCTCTGCCGACCCCGCAAGGGATGCAGGCGTTAAGTACCTATATATTAAACTGACCCGGATGGAACTCGAAGCCAGGACCTGTCATGGTGCAATGCAACTGGACATTTGAGCACTGCATCACGATGGCCAGCCTATTGACAACTATATAATCTATCTACATACATACATAACTTCACCCCCGTATCCTTTATAGGGTAGGCAGAAGTCAGAACACCAGAGGTTATAAAACCATCTGAAGTCACGTTTGACAAATTTGGTGGCATTATAATGGTGGAGAGAGACTATTGCAGTTACAGGGGGTCAGCCTATTGCCCACAAAAAACATAAAAAAAAACCTCTGTCCCTTAACTGACTTACATTAAAGTATTCCCGGGTAGAGAAGCAGCTGGTACATTCTATGTTTTTCTTTCGCTCCCAGTCCCAGCATGGAAGCAAGCTATAATCTATTGCAATTTATATCCGGCTAGTTTGTGTATGAATGTAAATATTAACTTTAAACACAATTAGACCGAGACAATTAAGTACCAGCTTATCCTGTTTTGTAAATTCATTTATTGATTCATAATTAATAAGATTAATGTTGTTTTAATGTAAGATATTGTTTCTATGGGTAATTTTTGGTACGATAATGTAGTCTGTGCTTCGGAGGCCATGTTCCCCGGTACTGTATGCAGTAGTCATTAGGGTTTGCTAGAAAATTTGCATTTTATGACACGACCCAGGATATGGGTAGAACTATTCGAAGCTGACCTTACGCGGTTAAAATTTAACTTTTTAAATGTATCTATCATCTTTAAAGGAAGTTTAGGCCACACGCGCCCGCTTGCAATTTGTCGTTCATAATTTGAGTCTTATTTCACACATCAATACATCTCAATTTACAATTATCGAAGACCACCCGCGCCCGACCAGCATCCGTTCTGCGCCCTCCCAGAGCACGCCATGCGCCTGCCTGGCAACAGTAATATTATCTACTAGCCACCGCGCGCGGTTTTACCCGCGTAACTTTTGATCCCGTGGGAATTTCGGGATAAAATATATTTATTTATTTACACTTTATTGTACAGTAACAAAAATAGGAAATACGAAACATGGAACAAAAGGTACAAAAGGCGGTCTTATCGCTCTAGAGCGATCTCTACCAGACAACCTTTACAAAATTATACAAAAGTATTTAGCAATTAACAATAAAACACAAAAAAAAGAGAAACATTATAAAATAGGTCAGTATGATAAAATATAATATAGCCTATAACCTTCCTCAAGAGTTGGGCTATCAAATGCAAAAAGAATTTTTCAAAGCCCACTAGTAGTTTCTGAGATTAGCGCGTTCAAACAAACAAACAAAAAACAAACTCTTCAGCTTTATATATTAGCATAGATAGTATCACCATGGCCTGGCACTCGACCCGGCAGACGAGATTTGATATTTATTGATGTGTTAATAAGACCCAAATGATATACTTACACACCAAACTGCTACGCGTGTTAGCCGTATGGAGTGCGCTGGGCGGGCGCGTGCGGTTAAAACACGGTCTAAATGTCCACTTATGCAAGCGGACTTCAGGTAAAATCGCATAATTATTTATTTTGTTACTTTTTGTACCTATACGAAAATTTGTTTTGGTCTTTTATGGTAATAAGTATTATTGTATTGTATTATCCTGCGTTTGCGCAATAAGCAAAGTAATACCCATATAAGTACTTCATGAAAATTGATCGCCATAAACCACTCAGACCGTAACTAATACAGGCCGCTGCACATGGGTTTACTCGTGTGTGTCGAACTCATTATTATTATTCGCTCTTGAATATGATACAAAGGAGACTTTTTATCAAATGAAATTACAGTGAGTTTTATTAAGCATCGGAATCATCTATAATCTTACTAATTAACGATGGTATAAATGTAGATGTTTGGATGGATGGATGAATGTACCTACGGATGCATGGATGTCTTTTTTTTTTTTATAAAATATGGATGGGACGTTTGTCTTCCATGACACCTGATGTTAAGTGAACATGAAGACTAAGGTGGTACACGTCCATCCACGAGAAACCTATTCACTCGACGCTTAAAAGTACTAGGACTATACTGGTCAGGGAAAATAGACGCAGGCAGTTCATTCCAAACCTTGGCGACCCGTATCAAAAAGGAACTGTCAAAGCGCTTAGTTCGACTTTTTGGATTATCAACCACATACGGATGGAAGTTCTGTCTGCGTCTAGTAGTCCGATGGTAAAAGGGTGAGGGTTCAATTTGCTCAAACAGAGCACTCGCGCACTCACCAAAATGTATCCTGTAGTACACGGTTAAACAAGCAACCTTACGACGATGCTCTAGGGTCTGTAGTTTTTTGGTCGTAAGGTCGACGTTGTTAATTAATTTACGGGCTCTTCGGTCAACGGAGTCCAGCGCTTCTAGTTGATATTTGGCTGAACCATCCCAAAGATGACTGCAGTACTCCATGCATGATCGCACTTGAGCTGTATATAAGTTAAGAAGCTGTGCAGGGCTGAAGTACCGCCGTACCTTCGAGATGATTCCCAACTTTTTCGAAGCTACTTGAGCCATGGACACAATTTGTTGACCGAAGTTTAAACTGGATGTTATAGTTACGCCTAAAAGCCCTAGATGGTCAGTGATGGGGACAGATATATTTTGGAAAGTGGGCGTTAATGTGAAGGTGCTCTTTTTTGCGGAGAATAGACACGCCTGAGTTTTGGACGCGTTGAATTTGACCAAATTCGACTCACCCCAATCGGATACTTTCCGTAAGGTCAAATCAACGCACTCAATCATTGACTTTCTTAAACTCTGGATTTCACGGGGGCTCGCTCGCGCATTGGATACGTATCTCTCTACAACAGTGCTGTCATCAGCATAACTAATAATGCCCGGTGTCAAAAGGTCATTAATGTGCAGCAAGAATAATGTTGCAGAGAGAACAGATCCCTGAGGTACCCCGGCATTAATTGCCATTTGGTCGGAGGAGAAGCCATCTAAGACTACTCGAATTGACCGTTCCCTCAGAAAATCAGATATCCAGTCGCAGAGCCCAATCGGTATGCCATAAGCTGGAAGCTTACTTAAGAGACCATCATGCCAGACCCTGTCAAAGGCCTTGGAAATGTCTAAGGATACAGCTATTGCTTCACCATGACCCTCCAAGGCCTCGCTCCATAAGTGAGTGGCATACACGAGAAGATCGCCGGTCGAGCGCCCGTTGCGGAAGCCATATTGGCTATCGCTTAGGAGCTCGTTGGTCTCGAGGTATGCCAGGAGTCGATTGTTCAATACACGTTCCATGACTTTGCAAAGTATGGAAGTGATTGAAATTGGTCGATAGTTGACAGGATCGGCACGGCTTCCCTTCTTTGGTACTGGTTGTACGTTAGCAAGCTTCCAGGACTTGGGAACCTTACCGGATTCCAATGAAAGTCGATAAAGACGCGTCAAAACGGGAGACAACTCAGCTGCGCAGCGTTTTAAGACCACTGCAGGAATACCGTCTGGACCACTAGCTTTGTCCTCGTCTAGGTGCAGCAAGCATTTAAGAACCTCCTTTTGGCGAATGTGAACGGTACCCATTGTAGGTCCGAACTGAGGTAATTGGGGTGGGATTTTTCCTTGGCAATCTAGACGAGAATTTTCTGCGAAGATACTAGCAAATAAATCTGCTTTCTCCTTAGCAGTGTGGGCCAGAGAACCATCGGGTTTCCTCAGTGGTGGCAGCGACGGGCGACAAAAGTTCGTTTCGACCGACTTGGCAAGAAAGCTTTACTTCCCGAAGGGTATGCTGCTATTCTGTCTCCGATACGGCCTATGTGGGCAAAACGAGCTCTTTTGATTACCTTTTTGCAGGACTTGGCGGCAGCATTGTATCTTTTCTTAAGTTCATGCGAATCCAGGGCTTTGCTTCTGCGAGCATTTGCCCAGGCTTTGTATGCTTCCCGCTTTCGCTTTTCAGCGGCAAGGCAAGCAGTATTAAACCATGGGCGAGCGTTGGTTTCAAGGGATAGATCAGCGTGGGGAATGAAGTACTCCATTGCTTGAACTATCACACTTGAGACAGCATCAGCGCAGCACGATGGATCGGTTGATGTAAAACAAGTTTGCCGCCATGGATAAGATGCGAAGAAATGTCGCATTTCATCCCAATCTGCTGACTTGTAACGCCATACTCGCCTGGAGCCTTTTGGGCGGGTGTCATGTGGCGAGTACAGCGATACAGATTTCACCATACAGTGATCGGATGTCCCTAAAGGTGCAGTGACGGACACCGAGTATCTGTCAGGATCGGTTGTCAGCAGAAGGTCCAAGCAATACGCAGTGTGGCCAGCAACGTCGGGGATGCGCGTAGGCTCGTTAACAAGCTGTGAGAGACCATAAGTCAGCGAAAACTTAAAGGCCTCTCTGCCAGCATGGTCAGTGTCCTGATACGGGTATAACCACTGCCCGTGGTGAGCATTAAAATCCCCCAGAAACACCAACTGCGCCGTGGGAAAACGTTGCTGAATCTTATCTGCTGTATTGCCAAGGTATACCATAAGCCTCGTTGTCTCCCGATCTCCGCTATGTGAACGATAGATACAGGCGTAAACCACTTGGTCTAGGCCAGTATCTATGTGAACCCACATGACTGAAAGGTCCGGCACTTCCAAGCAACGGAGACGCTGATAACAGATCGCGTCACCGGCATACATGCACACCCCGGCGTGCGGGCGGAAAAGAGACTCCAGGATATAGCCTGGGTAACCAAGGTATGCCGAGTCTGACGGATCGCAGATCTGCGTCTCCGTTAGAAAGAGTAGGTGTGGTCTCTCCGTCTCAAGATGGTGGCGGACATCATTCAGATTGGAGTGCACT
The DNA here is from genome assembly GCA_944452665.1 of Stenoptilia bipunctidactyla. Lineage (NCBI taxonomy): Eukaryota > Metazoa > Arthropoda > Insecta > Lepidoptera > Pterophoridae > Stenoptilia > Stenoptilia bipunctidactyla. Next base: position 16,974,076 of record OX101739.1, read on the forward strand.
CCTCGGATGTTACAGAAGTGCACTTTAAGGGAGAGGAAGTGCAACCGCTGTTGAACCGTACTCTTTTTAGGACCTTTCATTGTGAATTGGTAGTGGAGTGAATAGGGAGGAGAATAGAAGTTGAGTGAAGCGCTGCAAATGGAACCAAGCAACTCGTAGGAAACAACGCACCATTGGGGAACTCGCCTGGAGACTGCGGGGACGCCCGAACCCCCCCGAGGTCGCCATCGGGTCCTCTCTAACCGGTCGCCAACCGGCACGATGGAGCCTCCCGGGATTTTTCGCGAGGTGGCGGGGCAGCCTTTCGCATGTGGCTGGCATGCTACTTGGGCCCCCTACTACCTGCGGTCGGCCAGCGGTGCACCGTGCTTCGGATCCCGCTACCCTCCAAAATGAGTTACCCGGTGAGTCATTATCCTACGAGTTGAAAACTGTTCTCCGATGCAGCACGATTACTCAGACCTATCCTCCACAATGGCTACACTAGACATCATGCCGGAACGCAACTTGGTTACTTGGCGGCATGGTTTTGTCTAGTGGGTGGTGACAAGCCACGGCCGAAGCTGTTTGTTCCTCAATCACAGCAGAAAGGTTCTACGGATGTGGATGAAATTTGGCTTAATGATAGTATACAGTCTGGAATAGCACATAGATTAATTTTTATCCCGGAAATTCGAAATTCGTATTTGCGCGGGCAAAACCGCGCAAAACAGCTAATAACATAACAAAGCTGACGATTTTGTTTATTTGGTTGAACCACAGGGTGAACGCTTTATGTTAAGTAACCTAACGGTGAGGTGATGCTTTTAGAATTTTTGTTTTTGCATTTCATAACCTAATTATTTTAGTTTTAAATATTAAAAAAAACGCGGATGCGTTTCCATACTAAAGTGCCCCGTCGCGTCTTGTGTGTCCGCGTAACGCATTAAATCTTTGATGATGAAGTACCTATTCTAATTTAGGTACTTCATCATCATCATCATCATCATTGAGCCAGGAGACGTCCATCACTATATATAGGCCTCGCCCCACAGATCGGTCCTGGACTGCCCTCATCCAGCGTTTACCGGTGACTTTGACCAGCAGCGGGGCTAGCATGCTACCGTCGACAACGATAAATCGGCCCTTTTATCGATATTTTCTTAGAATATGGTATTTAGTGTACGTAATATTAAGATTGTAACATATTTAGTTCTGTGGTCTCAATTATGGTATCAAATCGAGTAATTCTATCTATTATGGTGCGCATATTAGCTTACATAATAGAATAAAATAACAAAATAATATTCGTACATCGATAAAAACTCGAATCGACAAAATACAATTTATTTTATTACTAGCTGTGACCCGCGACTTCGTCCGCGTGGATACCGGTTATTGGAGTTGGATAAATACTATTATTATATCCTCCTTGCAATTTAAACTTACCTTATTCAAAATTTCATCAAAATCGATTCAGTAGTTAAGCTGTGAAAGCGTTACTGATTGATAAACAGACAGAGTTACTTCAAAAACTGTTACAACAAAGCTGTGATCCGCAGTTTCACCTAGGTGTTTTATGAAAAAGTGTAGGTAGGTAGGTATATTACATAGATGATGCCTGCGACTTCGTCTGTATTGAATTCGAATTTCGAGTAGGTTATTTTCTTCTCCAAGGTCCTAAGTACAATCTTTAATAACAAAAAAAAAATGAAGAATCTTCGCCCATATAATATGTATAACTCCTAACCACAAACATAGGTAACTATATTAGGTACATTACAAACATAGGTAACTATATAAGGTAACTATATTAGGCACATTGCGTTATAAACAAATCGGGTGCCAAAGTGTCTTAAATTTTAAATATTTTTTTTAATTTTTTAATATTACATAATTCATAATTCATATCTTCATTAATTATAGCTTATTGTTATTCTAAGTAAAGCTATATTACTGTAAAGTTTCAGAAGAATACATTCGGCAGTTTTTGCGTGAAAGAGTAGCAAAGATCCATCTATCCAGCCATTATCAGTGTATAATGTGTATCTATCTTTAGTCATGATTGGCTACTTTTCACGGTAAAATGGCTGAGCCAATTTAATGTAATTTCTTTTGGTAGTTAACACATCTACGTTACTTTTTATTCTACTTCTGAATCTACGGTTTCTAACTTCCAAGAGCTAGAAATGATCACGAAATAAATAAAGCCTTGAATCCCATTATTTTAAGTTTAACTTTCTTACAATTTATTTCTGTATGTACAGAAGGCAGCACATCAAGCGTTACAAATCGGTAAAAAAATTTTTACTTGAATCTGAAATCTATGCCCTCGACATTACCTAAGTTAAAATTGTTTGGGAAAATTTGACAGGTAATGTAACGCTTGACCTGCTGCCTTCTGTACCTGTATTAAATCGCGCAAGAAGCTTTATTAATGATTTAGCCTTATCAACATAGCAAAATTTTCTACTGCATACCAACTATTTTTCAGATTTATCATTTTTAAGCCCCTAGTACTTTTACCAGGAGAAATTCCTTAAAATTCTTATTCCCATGTTTATTTTTAGTGTAGTTCAGTTTTTTTTTCTTCTGGCTATCCGAACGCTTTAACATCTAATCTACTAATGCCACGTTACAATATCAAAAACACTGTTCGTTCGTTGCTTCCATGCTGGACTGGGAGCAACAGAAAATCATACAATGTACCAGTTGCTTCTCTTCCCGGGCATACCTTAAAAGTCATTTTAGGGATAGAGGTTTTATAACTGATAAAGGCGTGAAGTTATATGTATGTATGTTCGTTTATTCTACGAACAGTAGATTTAGCTATCATACACGTTGAATATTGAAGCGTATAAAGCGTTTCAATATTCAACGTCTTGTCCAATTACTACTTACTATTCTTATAATTCTGAATAATTGACTAATCTGAGTGAGCCCCGTTTGGTGGTACACTGACTGTCTCGGCTTACAGAAATTTGCCGTCAAATATCACTACTGCCAGCGGTGACGCGTCCCGAAAACATTTTATAAAGAGCCAGTTCTAGAGCCGCAAACGGGTTTATGATAGAACTGGCTTGGCTTCGGTATTCAACCTCATTTATACTTACCATCAGGTGAGAATGAGGTCAAATTCGGGCTTATTCACCGATTTGAAAAAAAACTTAGTATTTTTAATATTTTGGAATAGAAAGTTATAAAATTAAACTCGTGGGTAGTCTGACTCCCAACCGTTACAAACATTTGGTGGTTCATTCAGAGAAATCTTATTTCCAAGTGAAATAATAAAAGTTGGGTGAATATGGTCATAGGCACCCAGAGTTTGGTAAGTATCTCGAACAATTAACAGCGTGAGTGGCCGGCCATGCCAGCGAATCACTCGCTCGCCCGCCCGCGTCTTATCGAACATACCTACCTATTTTATTACGGAGTTATTTTAAAATTATTACGATATCTCTTTGGATTTTGATTGAAATCAAGTGGTGTCAAAGACAATTTTGTTCACAATTAAATATTTATTGTAAACAAAATAAAAAAAAAATTTCGTGAGCAGGATCGAACCCACGACCTTAGACTCATGGTCGGTCTACGCGCAACTGAGCTATAAGTACTTCTGATCTGTATGCCGAACATCTCCACCATATTCTAGTAAGTTTTAGGCATAACTTTTAAAAATCTATTACATTTTTTTTAGATTCTAGATTTTTTATGTCTGGAGAATCTGCTCATCATACTGAACAACTTTTGTTAAGGCATCATATCTATATTTCTTACGGTTTTGATGATCCCTTAAGGGTTCTGCATCAGGTGTTCCAGTAACCGAAATAAAATATACCCTATATGTTGCCCCGGCTTCACAGCTATACATCAAAAAAAGTTTCATTCAAATCCGTCCAGCGGTTCCAGAGATTAGCGTGTGCAAACAGACAAACTTACAAACAAACAGACAAAATTTTTTTTTCAGATTCTTCCTCTTTTTTCATTTCTTTATAACCCTAGATAATTTTTTTTGTAAAAATATTAAATGTACAGACACGTTTTTTTTACTGTTTTATTATATGTATTGATTTTGAAACATTTTACCATGAAAGATAGAATTACTCGTTTCGGTACCATGATTAAGCTTATTATTTTATTTTATTATTTTTTTTGTTATCATTATTTTTAAGTTTCATGGCAATAAAGAGTTTTTATTATTATTATTATTTTGTATACTTATAACTACTCGCCTTTCGGCGGAAAAGACCCGACAATCGGACCAGTCGGTCGGGGATCAGGGCAAGAGATTATTATTATTATTATTATTACGTATGCTTACAGCTACACGCCTTTCGGCGGAAAGACCCGACAATTTATTATTATTATTATTAAGCCCACAGAACCAAAGCTGCCATTTTCTAAAAAAAATGTTACACTAAGTGCCACATTCTAAGAAAATATCGATTTAAATTCCCGATTTATCGTTGTCTATGGCCGCATGCTCCCCGCAAATCGTCGGCCCACCTCATTTACTAATAGCGCCTGAAAATTTGTAGTTTGCATCCGGTGACTAATTTATGCATTGTTTTGTTAAATGTTTAGCATCATAAAAAACAAACAAGATAAGGTTTTTCCATTCTGTGTATGATTAAAATGGTCGTAAACAGTTTTTGAATGATTACTCATAATACGAAACGGGTAAACTGAATTATCTACCGGACATAGATATCTTATTTATTATTATATTTGACTGAAGTAATCAAAAGATAATAAATTGCTCTCACCATAAACATGCTAGACTGGGAGCGAAAGAAAAACATAGAATGTGCCAGCTGCTTCTCTTCCCGGGCATACTGTAAAAGTCAGCTAACGGAAAGAGGTTTTATTGGCGTTTTTGCGGGCGATAGGCTGATTCCCTGTCACTGCAATAGTCTCTCACCTATAATACCTCCAAATTTGTCAAATGTGACATCAGATGGTTTTAAAGCCTTTGGTGGCTTGGTGGTTTTAAAGCCTACCCCATAAGGGACACAGGCGTGAAGTTATGTATGTATGTAATAAATTAATCTTGAGTTGCGTTTTTAATCTTTATTAATGGACTCGTAGTTTCACGTTGTTTTTCATGCGTATCTTTTAATCCGGTACCAACTAGCAAACAGCCCTACCGTCCTAGGGTAAGCGTATCGTAAAAGGCGACTAATGCGAGTGACCTCCACTTAGCGGTAGGACCACCTCAGGGCTGCCGACCACACTTCACTTTATATAGGGTGACTGAAGGGTCATTTTCGAAATTCCAGGACGTGATAGTATGAGATCATACACGAAGTGAAAAAATAAAAGAAATAATACTTGACCGAAAGTTCATCAATTCATTACGCAACGCATGGTTACATAAGCGTAATGCGTAATGCAATACTTAGCGAGGGGTGGTGTGCGAGTGGCTGGAACACTGCTGTGTGCGTGTTGACTGAGACGGAGCGGGAAAAGTGTAGGTAAGGTCTCTTCATTTATTTATAGGGATTTCTAGTGAACAATTAAATACTTAATTACTTTTATTACATAATTATGATCAGAATCGAGTTCAGAGTGCACTCCTTCAGTATAATTGGCACCAGTCACCCTGATAAAGTCTGCCATCATGTCACCGCTCTGGCGGTGACGTAGACCGCGCTCCGGTTTTGTTTTATTATGAGCCAGTTCTTTTTGAACCCGTGGTGTCATTTCATCATTATCTTAACTTACCATCAGGAAAGTTTTAGGTCAAACGCGAGTTTAGTCACAGATACAAAAAAGCCTTTAGCCTACTATATTCTAGCATACCGTCACGTCGTACAGTGAGCAAAGAAAGTGGTCTAATAAGACTTCGCAACTTATTTGCTTGTCATAAGGTTCAAATTCCAATGAAAAGTTTATTAGATGCGACTGTAACTATTCGTTTTGATTTGATTTCTGTTGACGTTTTTTGGTTCATTGGTTCAACAATAATCATCGCTATCAATAATCCGATAAAGATGACAATTGAAAAATCTCAGGTATCTTCCATATCTACAGTACAGCGCCGTATGACGGCACGGCATCGCGGCACCGCGCCGCACGGTTCCACGGCGTCTTGCAGGACGCACCGTTCAGTGCTATCTTAAAATTATCTGCATCATGGAGATAGAAGCGAGCAAATCGAAATCTTTATCAACTATGCATGTGCAAACGGCAATCAATCTTAAGGTGGAGAGTTAGACCACTTTTTTGCCTACCATGAACCTGGATGCCATGTATCATCAGGTGGATCCAGTGCTTGTTTGCCTTCTTCCATGAAATATTTGTTCCGCCCAAGGAAGATTTGAGGCGCCCAACAAGAGAAACTGCAATTTGAAAGGAGGTGAAAGCAGTTACGCGCAATAGTTTGGGGGTAGGCCATAGAAACAGTAACAGCACTTATCAAAGTTAATAATCATTTAATTGGATATTGACAATAATCCACAAATTAATGTACATATTTTACATGTAATAAACAAGCTTTACCTCCAAGACTAAAAATCTCCAACTTCTACACTTCATCACTGTTATTTAACTTAACCTCACATTATGGAATCCATCCAGAAAACTATTGTTGCCATGGCAGATTTGTTCAACACAGAAATGTCTGAGTTTAAGAGGGAACTGAACAAGACTACCACTTCATCCAACCCAGCATCATCTTCATCTGCACTATCTCAAAATTTCAATAAATTCCAAATATTTATTACTGAAGCTATGGATAATCTACAGAAGCAGGTGCAGTTTCTGGCAGTCGAGTTGGACAAGATACAGATGCACAGCCGCAGAAAATATCTTCTTCTTCATGGCTTGGCAGAGCATAAAAACGAAGATGTGACCTCCGCAGCAGCAAAAGTGATAAATGAAAACATGAAGGTTGCTCATTTCACGAAGGCCGACATAAGCAGCTGTTATCGGTTGGGAAAATCTGTTCGTCCTGATAAGCCCCGTCCAGTGCTTGTAAAGTTTACTGATATGCAGGTAAAAAGCAAAATTTGGAAAGCCAAGACGGCTCTTAAAGGTTCGGGCATCACTGTATCAGAGTTTTTAACAAAACTCCGACATAGCACTTTCATAGCTGCTCGTCAAAAATTCGGCGTGACGCGGTGTTGGACCCAGGACGGTTCCTTGTTCGTGCTTGGTCCTGATGATGTGCGGCATCGGATCGTGACCATGATCGACCTCAACGCAATCCCGAACCCCGAGTCTAGCGATGCAGATACTGGATCCCCGGTGCAGTCGAAGCCATCTAAAGCTGTAAGGAGTAAGCGTCCAACACGTAGATAATATTTGCTTCCTTTTCCCCAGTTCCATTACGTATATGTGTAGATATAGTTATATCTTTTTCCTTATATTTTCCTCTACCTCCGATATCTATTTTAATTATTTAATTGTTTACGTTTATTCTATTGACGTAGTTTCAACTGTCAAAGTGTCAGTCTACAACAACCACTGACAGTGCGTTTTAAATCTGCAAGTTTTATTTTTATTTTATCGTTTAAGGCATATAATAAGTAGTCTAATATTTATAGTTAATTAAGTAATATTTAATTATTTAGCATTTATGTATATCTCTGATAGCGAAGATGACATACCTTTGCCTGGTTATATTTCATGTTCCTCACCTTCATCACAGAGTACAGGTAGCTACCATAGTATTACTCCTTCTTTAAATATTGCGCTCGACAACCATTTTTCGGATTTTCCTAAGAACTTTAATGTTGTCCATATCAACGCGCAGAGTATTCCAGCTCACTTCCCTGATATGCTGGCAGCTTTTGATAGCAAAGCTATTCACGCTATCCTTGTTTCAGAAACTTGGCTCAAGCCATGTCTCTCCTCTACTTCCTATGCACTGCCGGGCTTCTGCCTGATACGCAGTGACCGTCCTGATCGAACTGGTGGAGGGGTGGCCATATATCTTAGAGCACACATTCCTTTTTCAGTGGTCAATGCATCAACCTCGTCACCAACTAGTGCAGTTGAGCACCTATTTTTGGAAATAACGTTGTGTCAAACTAAAGTGCTTCTAGGAGTTATGTACAGCCCACCAAGAGTTGATTACTTCTCTACTTTAGAGCATGTGTTGGAGGACTTGGTACCTTCATATGGTCACACCATTTTAATGGGCGACTTTAACACGTGTCTTCTGAAAACTGATTCTAGATCTTCAAGACTTCGCTCATTAATTAGGTCAACCAACCTCAATATTGTCCCGTCTAATGCCACACATTATTATCCCCATAGTTCTCCCTCTCTTATTGACTTAGCTATTGTCTCCTCCATAGATCACTTATCCCATTTTAGTCAATTAGACGCGGACGCTTTTTCTTATCATGACTTATTGTTACTTTCATACAAAATTCGCCCTCCTAAAGCAAAGCCGAGAACCCTTCTGCGGCGTAATTTTGATGGCATTAATTTAGAAAAACTTCTGGACGATGCTAGTCATATTGATTGGTCAGCTGCTGTCAACAAGTTAGCGATCAACGACCAAATTGAGACCTTTAATACACTCCTTACTGACCTGTATGACAGACACGCACCACTACGCCCTGTTAAGATTAAGCATCTTCCTGCTCCTTGGTTGACGGACGACATTAAGCAACTGATGAAAAGAAGGAACCGTGCAAAAGCAAAAATGAAAAGAAATCCATCTGACGAAAACTCACTGCTGTATAAAAATTTGAGGAATCGTTGCAACACGATGTGTAGGGATGCACAACGACGCCATATCCACAAATCAGTCTCAAACGGCGATTCAGCTAAAGTTTGGAAATTTCTTAGAACATTGGGTATCGGTAAATCTAAGAGTGAAAGTTCTCTTAAAAATGTCAATCTCAACTTATTAAATAGTCATTTTACTTCTTCTAGCTCTTTAGACGCTGCCACAAAAATCCGTACTCTGAATCACATATCTAGTTTACCGAATCCAAATATTCCATCATTTTCAATAAGTCAATTTTCGGAATGTGGTGTCAAAAGGACCATGCTCTCTATTGCCTCCAATGGCATTGGCACAGACTGCATTAGTCGTAAGATGCTCATACCTATCCTCGACATTATCCTTCCTGTAATAACTTGTATCCTGAACAACTGTATTGTTGATGGTGTCTTTCCTGATGCATGGAAGGACGCAATCGTCACACCTCTCCCTAAAAAAACCAATCCATCTTCCTTTTCTGATTATCGCCCTATTTCCATCCTACCTTTCCTCTCCAAAGTACTTGAGGGACTCGTTCATCAGCAGCTCAGCACTTTTTTGCATGAAAACAAGTTACTGAATTCCCTACAATCTGGCTTCCGTCCTGGGCATAGTACGACTACTGCACTGCTTAATATCACAGAAGATATCCGTATGGGCATGGAGGAGAAGAAGCTTACTGTTCTAACACTGTTGGATTTCAGTAATGCCTTCAATACAGTAGATTTTGACATACTTTTGCAAATGCTTCGTTCTTTTAACATATCTCCATCGACTATTGACTGGTTTCATTCTTACCTGCATGGGCGCCGGCAACGTATATCTACTGAGACGGAATTCTCTGATTGGTGTGATATCAAAACCGGTGTGCCGCAAGGTGGCGTGTTGTCTCCTCTCCTGTTTGCTCTATTCATCAATTCGATTACTCTCAATATATCTTCTTCTTACCATCTGTATGCGGACGATCTTCAAATTTATACACAAAACAGTCTGGAGAATCTACCAAACACTATTCTGCAACACAACGCTGACTTAAAACGAATATCGGACTGGAGTTATAACCATGGTCTCACAGTCAACCCTCTTAAGACTCAATCAATTATCATTGGTAGTCACAAAATGATTTCTGGGGTTAACTGGAGCTCAGTACCTCAAGTTGTATTTAACGGCGTCTCTATACCATACAGCGAGACTGTGAAAAACTTGGGCATTATCTTTGACCGCACGCTTTCATGGAAACCACAAGTCACTGAGCTGAGCAGGAAAATGTTTGCCGCGGCGAATTCGCTCAAGCGTCTTCGCAATTTCCTCCCTACTGCCACTAAAATTACGCTTGCACAATCTCTCTTACTTCCTATTCTCGACTATGCTGATGCCAGCTATCTAGACTTATCTGAAGAACTGCTAAATAGACTTGAGCGGCTACAAAATCTCTGCATAAGGTTTGTATTTGGATTACGCAAATACGACCACATATCTGAATTCCGCACTAAACTCAAGTGGCTTCCTATTCGCCTTCGCCGGAATACTCAAATTCTTTCTCTAGTCTACCGTATTCTGTACGATAAAGCGATACCTGCGTACCTAAAAGACCGCTTGAATTATCGGTATACCAATAACGACCGAAACTTGCGTTCTTCATCGAATTTACTCCTGGCGACACCATCGCACACAACCACATTTGTAGGAAAATCTTTTTTTATACGATCGGTGTCGTTATGGAACGAGCTCCCGATTGAAATTCGCTTGGCACGCACACCGCGCATTTTTAAACGAATGCTTAAACGGCATTACCAGGTGAAACACTGTCCATCTTAACTATCCATATTTATTTATATGTGTATGTATTGATATAGTATTTATTTATATAGTACATAAGTACCTATTTATGTAAACGTTTATGTATGTATATGTAATTATTCGTATGTAGTTATTTTACGAGCCGTACACCTCGCCCACATTAATTTCCACCAATGCCTGGGTTGCCTGGTAGAAATCGCGCTTCGGCGATAAGGCCGCCCTTTGTATGTTAATTGTGATCATTATTTTTATTTTTTAACTGTATAACCATGTTTGTGTACAATAAAGAGTTTTTATTATTATTATTATTATTATAGTTTAGGACTCACTCTAAATACCGACCGATTTAGGTGACCGTTGCCTTTCTAGGGACAGTTGGTCGTCAAACGTCGGTCGTTTTAAGGCTGCGCAGACTTGACATACAAAAACACTATCTACCTAAATAATCATATAAACATTCGGAATCACACTTATTAGGCCTTTCGATAATAATCTTATCGTCAATCTTTACATTAAGTTAATTTTCAGAAAATCGATGAATCATTTCGTATCGAAATGAAAGATTACATACATACCTACATACAAAAATAACGTCACGCCTGTATCCCTTATGGGGTAGGCAGAACACCAGAGGTTACAAGACCATCTGATGTCACATTTGACACATTTGGAGGTATTATAAAGATGAAGAGAGACTATTGTACTGACAGGGGGTGAGCCTATCGCCCACAAAAACCTCTGTCCCTTAACTGACTTTTACAGTATGCCAGAGAAGCGAAGCAGCTGGCACATTCTAAGTTTTTCTTTCGCTTCCAGTCCAGCATGGAAGCATTAATTATTAATTGTGCAATACAGCTCATCATTTTGATTTGCTTAAATTTACAGAACATTATAGCTAGAAAAATAACAGGCAAACAATTTTTTTGAATTTTTGAATTTTTGCGTAAATTAAAACATTCACCAAACCATTTTTTGGAATTTGTCATAAGAATTAACTTTACAATTATTTGCATTTCAGCTTTCCAGAGCATTATTATAAATCAATTCATTTAATGTGTTTTATAGTAAATTTGGAAAGTGTCAACCGAATAATAAACAAAACAAATTGTCTACCTAACTTATGCATGAAAATTCATTTACTTAATTTTTTTGACGATAAAAAAATCGTTTGAATACCTGTAGGTACATTCTTTTATTTATTTATCAATGAAATATCATTAAGTAGATAAATTAGAGGGGTGTTTGTCCATATGATATATTAAACATGGTTTAAAGTAGTTTGTGAGTTTCAAGCTAAAATTTCTCAAACAGGGAAGGCATTGTGTTCCGATGCCGCCAAACAACGCTTTAATGTTCCTATGTCGGCTCGATGGCCAAGTAAGGCCGCTCGAAGTTATCCAGCGAGATGAGTTGACCAAATGCATTTTTACCTATAGTCTACTCAACCCACTGAAACATTTTATGATTTGTAAGTATATTCGCGAAGAAAACTGTTGAAGATTGGATTTACGAAAGTAAAAACTCAATAAAATAAATATTATATGGCCAGCTCGCGTTCAATTTTACTGCAGTTGAAGGTTCGTAGAATCGAAGAAATTCTGAATTCTGTGAATTCGACCACTTGCATTCAGCCAATCACAGGCAAGAACTAGGAAGGGTTGAGGGCATCTATTTTGCGTAATTAGTCGTGTTATGTACTTTGTGTTAACAACGATTAATGTTGTCGTTAGTGGAAAGTTAAATAGGTATTAATAAATGTGACTATAATAATGTAATGTGACGGCTACTCTTTCAACATATCTCTATCAATATGACGTAATACAAAATAAATCAGCGGAGACTATTTTCTTGTTTCGTACTTTTTAGAGCGTGTTTTTAGTAGCCGGGTTTTAGTTTTTAAACTTTATTTTTTCATCGAAAGCTAATTACTTTTGATATACAGGGTCTTGCGAAAATAGCTCTAAATATTTTAAGTGTAGTATGTCATTAATGATAGGGTTAAATTAGCAAAAAAATGTATAATATTTTTCCTGAACTAAAATTTAACTACGGAACTAAATTTACTGAACAAAATTTTTCTATTTCCTTTATTGTACGTTCTATTTTAAATTTTCGAGTGAGTTCGATGATATAGAATAAAAATTCGTTATTTAAAACGTGACCATTAAATATAGAGCATTGAATTCATAGCTACAGCGAGCACTTATATCATGTAGCAACTTAAATTATTCATCGACAAAGTAGGAAGGAAATTCGATTTATTCCAATTATTCGTCCGTGGAATCGATTAGATACTTATCTAGTAGGTAGCATGGTTTAGCAATGTGATTACTGAGAAGTACTCAATCGATATAAATTGCTGGTTATTACACAAATGGATGGCAGTTGAACTAAAATTAGCTTGCTATGATAGTGGCTTTAACAGTAAAAAATTAGTAGGTAAAGCATTATTACTAAGCATATAGTAGGTAAAGCATTATTGATAACATCTTATCTTGATCTTAGAATAGCAGAATTTTGATAGGGTGATTCACTTACAAATATCAGAGACTAGTAAAATAAAATCTCTGCAAAATTTACATTAAAAAAAAATAAGAATCAAATAATAAAACACTAACTGTTTTTTGTAAATGTTTCAAATATTAAATTATATTAAATAATAACATTGAGGTAAAATTCGGTTCAAGTCGCCAATAAAAATAATTAACTGTCTATTACCTTATTTTTACTTCAAAATCTAATTTAACCCGACTACGGCGAAGCAACAAGGAGAGTTATAATTTTGACGTGTATGTATGTATGTGGGTATGGATGTTCATCTGTTCCGTCAGAACTTCTAAACTAGTAATCATAATTTAACAAATGAGGTGTCGTTGGAAGCCTCTTTACTGTCCGCTAGTTATAGGCTTCATAAAGTCATGTTCAATTGATTACAACGCCCTCTAAGGGACTTAAAGTGAAGAACTAAAAAAAAGATTTCTGTTCGGTTTTGTGTGGGGTGTCAAATAAAAGAGCTGTGTGAGCACAGCTCAAATATGTAAAAAATATTACTCCAAAATAAGTGAAATAATAATTATAGTAAAGAATTTAAAAAAAATATTCTTGACGGTTTCGTGTGGTATATCAAATAAAATAACTACGTTAGCAACTTTAACTTTTAACTCAAAAACGCGTTAAAAAAATAAGTTCAAAAACCCGACTAATAAAACACGCTCTAAAAAGTAGGAAACAAGTAATACCTAGTCTACGCTGAAATATTTATGTATTACGTCATATTGAAGGAGATATGTTTAAAGGATAGCCGTGATTTACAATTTGAACAAGTCGATCTGTTGAGAAGAAGTGGCAAGAAACTCAACAGGAATCATCTTTTAAAAATACACAATGTCAAATTTCAGCGAGGGATTCAAATTTCAAACTTCTTGCATCCGGATATCTTATCCTTTTCACATAACACTTATCCTTAAATCTATCGAAAGGTTAATATGAAATATTTTTGGAATTTTATTATAAAAGCGTACATATTGACCCATGAACGAGTAAGTGACTTTCTGGAGTCTACTATTATATTTATACATTACACAAAGAGGTACTAGATAGAAACGTACACATAGATAAAGAGGCAAAGATAGAATTAGAGATAGACGTAGCGATAGAGGTGAGAGAGAGAAGAGAGAATCTGGATGGAGATTGAGATAGACGTGGACACCCGATTGGTGGTAGATCCGTGTGTTGTTATTTTCGACGTCGTACTACGCGCTTTGTATTTAATGAAAAATAATACATAACACCCAACATTAATGCCATGATAGCTACTATAATTCCTTTGTTGATTTGCACACGGATGCGGCCAGTCAAACCAATATCCTTTAGATAATAATGGCGCCTATGACATGTAAGTTTTGCACGTTGTGTATGGAAATCTCCGTCACTTAAAATAAATAAATAAATGTGTCAGTAAACACTATACGACTGAGTTATCAACATGACAACTAGTTTCTGCATTAGCCAAACAGTTGTTATCTAGGAGATTGACTCCTCTTAACAAGCTACTATCAGTTGGAGTAACAACAGTAGTTCAGTCGGTTAATATAGTGTTTATTTCACGTTTTATATATTCAGAGAACACAGCTAGTAGGACCCGGCATTGCATTGATAATACTACGACGTAGTGCTACAAGATGTTTTGTAGTAGCGCGTAGTCGTCTTTATTTTAATGTTATTCATTCGTAATTTAGAGTGACCATGCTTTACTTAATATGTTGTCGAATATAAGTATTAATTTCCTTGTAAAAAAAATACATAAGTACCTACCTTTCTTGCGTTCTATAAATTATAGTAAAAATCCTTGTATACTGCACACATCGAAATCGTCATATGTCAGTTAGTTTGCTAAAAATCTCAACCCTCTCAATTCTCCAATAAATTTTCCATTGTTAAAAACCGTACAATCTTTGGTTTTACAAGTACCTACACAAAATAGAAAAACAATTATAAAAAAAAAACAAATTTTTACAAAAGACATTTAACAATACCAATAAATAGCCTTATGAAATGAAAGGAGAAATCTCGAATCGTTCAAATTCAAATTCAAAATACATTATTGCAGAAAATATGGCACAAAAAGGCAGGTATAATTATGAGTCAGAATAATATTACATACTAACTTTTGCCCGCGATTTCGTACGCGTATAAACATTGTTTATATTTAACACAACCAGTCACTTATTGAAGAACCTTTATATAGGAATAAAATTTATCACACAAACTAAAATGTCCAATATTTAGTGTTGCTATTCTAGTCGTGAAATGAAAGGAATTGACGAAATTCCCACGGGGACGGAAAATATATGATATTTTAGTATGTATGAAAAAAACTAATTCCTTGAGTGGATGTGATATTTGGTATAAAGGTTCTTCGATAAGTATCTGTTTGTATTATGGAAGGAATTCCCGACATTCCCACGGGAAGGGATTGGACTTTTTACTTTGCATGAATAATCTTTTTCCTTGAGTGCACAAATGTGATATTTAGTATAAAGGTTCCTCAGTGAGTGTTGTAAAAAGTTTATACGCGTACGAAGTCGCGGGCAAAAGTTAGTAGGTACGTAATATTATTCTGACTCATAATTATACGTGCCTTTTTGTGCCATATTTTCTGCAATAAAGTATTTTGAATTTGATGTGTCAATCTATGGATAACTTATATCAATTACAGATTGAAGGGCAGTTAAACATAAAACAAAAATTCATTACGCCTCAACTCTATCCGTTCACAGCTCGACGACTCTACGTAATATAAATAATTCCTAACACTGGGTAATGGAATTCGTAAACAATCCGGTTGCTATGTGAAGCCCGGCTTGTGGCTTGTTCACTTGGCAACTGATATTGTTATGCGACATATTTTTCCGTTGATAAGTACTGCATAGTGGTATTCATTTTTATTGATGATAACTGAGTTAAATTGCTGCTGGACGCCAATGTTTCCTTGTTCGGAAACAGGTACTGAACTATTATACGGATAGTTGCAGACCGATTTTCAAAAACTTAAAAATTCTTCCATTGCCTTGCCTTTATATTTCGAGGTATGCTTATTTGTTAAAAAGCATTCAAATTTGTTCCCCAAAAATCGGCATATGATTTCTGGACACAGTAGACATGCAGAAATGCTTCATGCTCCAGCCCAGAGGCTATGCGTTTTTCAAAAAAGTACCTATTGTTTGTATTGCGGTAAAAATATTTAATAAAATCCCTCTAGATATTAAGAATTTAACAATGACTTTATTTAAAAAAAAAATTTTTGACTTACTTCTATACAAACTCTATTACAAAGTTACAGATTTTTTAAATGACAAGTGCTTATAGACATTAAAATTATATTAATCTATTTTTTTATGATTGTTACCTTTTCTTTTTGACATCAAGACGAATTGAATATTATCATCATCATCATCACAACTCTTTGTAATGAGCCCACTGCAGGGCATGAGTCTCTCCCCTGAGTGAAGAGGAGGTTTAGGCCATAATCCACCAAGCTGGCCTCGTGCTGGGTGGTGGATGCCAGAATTTTTAGGGCGCCTAGATGGCTTCTGACAAACCCTAACAACCACTGTATACAAGTATACAGCACCCGGGACTGACTGCTTAACGTACCCTCCGAAGCACGGAAGTCGTCGTGAGATATGAATGGTCGGCGGTCACCCATCCAAGTACCGACCACGCCGAACGTTGCTTAACCTGTGATATCGTATGATACACACAGTAACCACGTCGCCACGACGACTTCGAATATTATGACATTTTAAAATTATATTCCATTTCACCAAATTTTGCACATCAACACCTATTGGTAGGGTCTTGTGAAACTTTACTTTTTTAGACATAAAATGGTACCAACTTCCTGGCAAATAAAGACATTTCGATTCATGGTTAGTTTGACCACTAGTAGGGTAAAATTGGGGGACCTGGATCAAGGAGATCCAGGCACCCCCAATTTCACCATAGTTTGAATGATGGAATGATTGAATATTGAAATACGTACATGAATGACGGGTTTAAGTTAGATATCAATAACACCTCCACATGAGAAACATTCAGTTTTATCGTTAATTCCATTACCACCATAAAATAATCCTGCGTCAACCATTTCCATCCTTTTCTGCGTGTCAGTTGCCCAATAATATTTAAATGAATGTGTGCACATTTCATGCGTATTATACATATCATATCGAGGATTGTAGTTTTCTTTTAACATTGTCATCATGCAATACTTTAAATCAATACTAATGAAAATAAAATGAAGTCACATTTTACTGTTGACAATTTATATAGAATTCTAGGAGATTTATGGGAGGGGTAAGATGAATAAAACAATATTTTTCGACTTAATTTATTTGCTACAAAAAACCTTTTACAATGCTTACATTATTTTCTAAACACCACTTTTAACAGCAAACATTTTTAATGCACATATATTCTTATGATACACACAACAAAATATGTCTTGAGAAATAGAATGATAACTATATAATTCCATTAAATTAGGATAGTTTATATCTTCTTAATTAAACACCTTGTCAGTTATAAGCATACATATTTGGGACTATGTATTTATGTATTTGCAGGCATACATATTCATATTATTTTTGTGAGCCATAAATATGTGACTCAAGTTGGTGTATTAAATTTTTCACTTATATGAAAAGGTAAAGTACCTTTATGCTATGAATAAAACACATCAAAAATTTGATTAGCGAAAAATTTTATTATCCTTACACCACTTACTTAAACAAATTACATTTTTTAAAGCACAAATATTTTTATGATAAATACATGTGTGTAAATTAGTACATTCACTATAAAGATCATACAAACTTAACAAATTAGGACAATTAAAGTTCTCCAAGTTGACCACATTATAATTATTAAAAATTTCTCTAATCCATTTTGCTTATTCTTCACCTTTTACATAAATATATTTATTTTCAAGCAAAGGTACAATCAAACGTTTATAATCTGAAAAAGGAATGAATCCTTCCTTCCAATAAATATTTCTATTTCTCTCAATCCAGCCAACCTGCTTCATTTCTTTTTTAGTTAGTTCATAGAACGGAAACGGTTGTCTTATCAAAAAGGCTTGGATTTTTTTATTTTCTTCCATTATAGCTATTTCTTTAAGTATAAACTGATTTGTTTCAGTTTTAAAACCTTGAACATCGACAATTAATTTCATGATATCTTCCGTACTGTATTGCTGAGTGGTTTGTATTCTATAATTCGATCGTTGATTATAAGACAATAAGCACTCGTTTGGTCAGGAAAATCTTGATCACTTTCTATTTCAAGTTTAACATCTACTGGTCCACTTTTTAATGTATCATTTTGTCTCGAGCAATCTATTACAAACAACGGCGCTTTTGCTTTAAACTCTTTGATGTTAAGCAATGGGTCTATCGGAGTGTTGTAATAAGACTGACGGAATCTGATGTACATTTCATATAATATATTATATTTATTGTCATCAAAGTTAAGCTTCATTGAATCATATGGGAATGTTTGTGAATTCAAGTACAACGTAACATTACTCAAATTACAGTGATCAAACAATGAACAGTCCCCCTTAAAGTTTTTTTTGTTTGTTTGTAGACCGAATATTACATATCTAGGTTTTTCGAGTTGAGATGCGGTTTTAATAGACCATGAATGCTTTTTTGTTTTAGGCAAAAGCGGATATTCATATGTGTCCCAATTTCGGAATGCAATTTGTATTGGTTTATCTTTTTCTAATTGTTTGTAAAGTGCCAACCTTTCACGATCACATACTTTAATATGAGGTACACGCCATTGAATTCTGTCGATACGTAATGATACAGAATCGTCTTTGTCGAGAATCACAGCATCAATGTTGGATTTACTTCGAGTTAAAATTAATTCATGTTTACAGTTTAATAAGATTTTATTATAATCTTCAGCGAAACCCAGCAATTTATTTAGAGGCAATATTACATTGAAAATACTAGTTTTAGATTTTGTCCCATCCAAGTTCCAACCCCACAAAGCAGCTTGCTTATTCTCTCCAAAATTCATTGAAACATAAGACTTCATAGTTGAGGTTATACCAACATGTCTAACACGATCTATTTCAACTCCATTAATCTCATATCTTATGTCATGGAAAAGAAATGGTATTGGATTATTATTTAGGTGACAATCTTTTTTTACGACTTTTCCCATAGCATCTTTTGTTGTCACTTCTATACGTCCTTCAATGTAAATAGAACTCGCTGAAGGTAGCAAGTATATGTCTTGTTGATTGATAGGTATACGTATTTCATCATTTTCTTGAAAACTGTTATTGTATGGTGTATAGGAATGCACTTCATAACCTTCGATAGAATTGTCGAAATGAGGTACTTCATTAATATGTAGGATACTCATAATTGAAATCCTAAATTTCTCAAAAATTGTTTGTTAATTTCACTGAGAGCCTTCGGCAGTTTACGTGTGTGTTTATTGAAGTCACTAGTTGAACTGTCCTTTTTTACGGGATTACTGTAGTTTTTCTTTCTTCTTTTATTATTGAAGTCAATCATATTTCACAACAATAATAATAAAATATTAAATCAATACGTTAGTTGCTTCTGAAAGTACTTATGCATTCGAAGGGAAAACTACGACTATTAGCAAATCACTATACATCATTCAATTTATTTAAAACATATTCTATAGCATGCATTTAAGGAGAAAGTCAATACACAAGTGACCGCAAATGTATGGGTGACTGCCTTGATAATTGTTATAATTATACTGAATATTATCTCCAACATAATTAATAAATTCTTTTGGTGGTTTTAGGTCACCATAACTGTCAAAATATTCGACATAATTGTTTTTCTTAACATAAGCTACCCAATGCGTCCCCTGGTTTTCAGAGCTGTCTAAATTAATAACCCCACATTCAACTTTTCGTGGACGTTTAGGTAATTGATCTCTCATGAATACTCCCCGAAAATATGGAATATAATTTGCATATTGTATTATATCTATGTTGGTAAGAGGGCGGTTAGGTAGCTGCTTTATTAGTTTTTTGTCGAAGTGTAAATACCCAAACCATTTTTATATTGTTTGAGTTGTAGTCCGCTTCCAAGACATACTGGCTCAAAGTTTTGATTCATGCTTTTCACTACGTCCCATGTTTTTTGAGCCGTTTGAAAGGTTTTTACAAGTTTTGCTACCGCAGATGACTTGCTAACGAGTGCACCAGCTGCAGATAGTCCACTAACTAACGCTACTAAGGGTAGGAATCCTCCAGTTTTCGGTAGTGGTATAACACGTGGAAGTTCCACTTTGGAATCTGACGCAAGCTCTTTAATAGCCGCGAAAGCTAAGTCGATAGCTAGCTTTTTGCATTTTGGTTTTGCTTTACGAATATTTTTTTTTGTAATGGACACTAATTTTTTAAAGGAACTCTTTAATCCAGATCCATTGGAAACCTTCATTGCCATTGCTTTTTTAACAACATTTGCTGCAAGTTTTTCTCCAACGCTTGCTTGGGATGATTTTGCACGTTTTTTTGCCATCTTCATTAAAATCTTATCTGCTTTATGTCTATCTTCTACGTTTTTTGATTTCATATATGCAATATCGTGTTCTTTGCAGTATTCGTCGAGCTTATTCACACCCTTATCACCTCTGATAAGCCTCTCACGCAGTTTAGTTCCTGGACCACAGTAGTTATAGCCAGGGAGATGTAATTCAAATGGGAGATGATTTATAATACTATTCACAAGACCTTTCCCCTCCATGCACAAACGAATAGTGACAATAATATTCTTAAGTATTACAATATATTGCTTTGGTTTATCCAAGAATTTTCTTTAGACGACAATCCCAGCCATTTAACAAAAACTTTGTTCCCTTTTTTCTTAAGAACTCTTTCAACTAAATACACATCAGGATTCTTAGTTTTTTGGAGCTCTTGAGCATAAAATGATCCTAAAATTTTATTTTTTCTTGAGTCTTCTAGCAAATAAGTCGGTGGATCAGTATTTTGAACTGTTATTACTTTAAATAACTCGGTTGACCAGTTCGGGGTGTATCCTTTATAAAAATTAGCTTTATATTTACTTATTCGAACAACATCACCAACGACAAAACGATAGCTTATTTTTTTATTTGTTCTTTTATTTTGTTGACTTAACTTTTGTAATACAATGTGTTTTGTATTTATATTTACTTTGGTTGGTCTCATGCCGATACTTCTATGCTCCGTTTCATTGTATTCATTCACAAGTTTCTCCAAAGTTCCATCTAACCATTTGAAATTACCTTTCAAACTGAACATTTTGTAAAGCTTTCCCTTTATAGTGCGTATTACTCGTTCAACAATTGAAGCTTTTTTACTTGAATATGTGGAGTAATGATTTATAAAATGCGCCTGCATCATATTTTTAAAACTTTTATTGTAGAATTCCTTTCCCCAGTCTGTTTGTAAGTTTGTAGGTACCCTACCATGGGATATAATAGATTGAAATGCTGTTGTCACAGAATTTTTATCTTTATTTTTGAGTGGTCTGACCCAAACAAACTTTGAAAAACAGTCAATAACAGTTTGCGCCCCGCGCTGTGTGAAGAGCTAGGGGAGACGCGGCGCGGCGCGTTTGAAGCTACCGACTTTTAGCGGGTAGGGCGCGCCGCGACGCGCCTAGCTCTTCACACTGCGCGGGGCGCGGCGCGGCGCGGGCTAAGGTGGCTTCTCCCTGCTCGTGCTACTACGCTTTTCATACTGCGCGGGGCGCGGCGCGGCGCGGCGCGGGCTAACACGCGCAGTGAGAAGCCACCATTACACATCTGCGAGGAAAATTTACTCTTGCATTTTTATGTATTTCATTAACCACGTCTTCTTTACTCATTTTAGGTTCTAGTATGCTTGATTGCTACGAGATAACTAATCGAACCTTTCTCATACTTATGATTTTATTATACCTGCTTCTTTCAATTCTTCTATGATTGAAATTATTTCATTGTCTTGATTTGTATTTCCAGCTTGCTTAGAAGCAATGAGGAGTTTCAATCTCTCAACAAGCTCATTAGGATCATCCCAATAGATAAAGTCGGTGTTTTTTTTATATCTCTTCAAAACGTTTAAATTACCTCCAAGTTTCTTGTAGTTGCAATCTAAGGTTGATTCACCAAACATAGGTTTAATTATTGTTCGATACTTTTCTCCTTTATCTCCCTTCAACTGACCATGCGCATCATAATCACGCTTATGAGCATTGGTTTTTATCAATATACTTCTATAAATATTTTTATCATCATTTGTAACTAATGCAAGATTTGGTTTTTTATGTAATAATACTGCTTTCAGTCCTGCAGTCAACTCATATTCATCGTCACCAATCTTTATTCGATATGGTTCCCGGTCACTTTTTTGTGAAGAAATTATTTTAACTGCTAAGTTACCCATCATTAAATTGTCTCCCACTTTCCTTACTCCAAAAGGAACATTTACATCATAAAGCGTACTTAGGTATTGTCTCGTTAAAGACACGTCTTTGTCATCCGTATCATTAGTATAGTCCGTAAAAGAATTAAAAATTTCCGAATCTGAATCTACTGTAGTACTTTTTGAGGTTGATGGTGTAGAAGTTATAGGATCATGTAGTTTGACTGGCACTCTTATAGTGCTTACATTAATATCACAGTTAACTTTATTTTGATTATCCATTATGTGACCCCCCTCTAACATTTGCATCAAAGGTTCAGTTACAGGTTTAAACATTTTAGATAACTCATAGTTGTTTTCATTTTCTATTTCTCTCAACTGCTTAAATTTTGTTTTTATGTTGTTTGATAGTGAGATGATTTCTTTTTTTATATCAACGCTCATATTAAGTCTTTTCACTTACACCAATCGCAAGCAAATGACAGTATAGGTTTTAGTGTGGAGATATAAATATATCAATTTTTTTTCTATACCTCCCTCTATTTAGTTCACAGTCTTTACTTATCGTCAAAAAACCATGCTTTTCACCCCAAACATGTGAACAAATACATTTAAATTTATTCCATGACATATCTGAATTAACGTGCTCGTTGTATATATGTTTTAAATTAATTTCATCTTGTTTGAAGAGCATTAATAAATTGGTATTATCACGAATCAACTGTTTTGGCACCTTTGAATACGTTTGTGATAAATAAAAGCAGTCTATTTGTTTGTGCCTACCAATCGTGAAATAATTACGGATATTACTCTGGTTTTCACAAACCACGTCATCAAAAATTATAACTGAGTTCGGTAACGCATCATTCGGATGTATAACTTCACTATCGTTATTCAACACATGATACTTGATTTCAGGAACATTTAATAGCACTTCTTTTAGAAAACGATATTTACTTTGAAATGGGGTTTTTGTATATAAGTACAAATTTTCAAATTTAAGCCCATTTTTATGCAACAACAAATTAAACATAACATTAGTTTTACCACAATTGGATGGCCCACAAATTAAGCATCGAATGTTATTTGGTAACAAATCACTATGTTTTGCAATTCGGGTTTTCGCTTCAATATCGAAAGGGGTAATATCTAAGCTTAGCGGTTGTTTCTTAAGCTTCATTGTAACCAAATGATTGTTTTTTAACTTGGCTCTCATTTTATAGAAAATGCTATCGTGTGAAGTAAGTAACAGGAGTTTCAAATGATCAGTTTGAGATTAATAACAAATAAAACATTATGTTTATAATAGATAATAATTTATTTAAAATAAGGAAAAGCATGTAAATACAAGGAAAAGTATTATACCTACATTATAGCTAGAGTACATTAATAACTTTCTTATATTAGTAGATATTTAAGTAATACCTATTTCGAATGAATATAATTTATTAGAACAATGGTTCTCAAGATGATTACATAATAATTGGTTCTCATTCAAACATTATACAAATAATAAAAAATAAAAAAATGTCTTATATCATTGCATCATGAAAACCCCAAGGTAAAGTGTGAATCTGATCTGACAGTATCTGAACTTTATCATCGTTTCTATTTAACACTTGCTTACTAACTTGTTGTGTGTACAATATATGCTTAATAGATCTTATAATATTCATTTTTAAAGATTGACTTTTATCTAATAACAAAGAATCAATGTAATCCTTTTGTTTTAAATGCTTAGAAACACATTTAGACATACCTTTCGCTTTTGTTATTTGAGTGTTCAAACTGCTAATGCAATACAGTTTTGCTCGCAAACCTGTAAATTCTGTAATTATATCACCCCCCATTTCGTCCTTAAATAAGCCAGGAATTTTCGAGTTACTTCTTGGTATGTTATATTGATTATCTATTGGAAAATTACTAGTATCAAAATATGTTAAATTATCGTACATGTCATTATAAAAGTCATCAGTATAAATTAAGTAAAGTAAACTATCGGTATCTGTGTAACATAACTCAGCTTTATCTCCATATTTCTTTTTTACAAAATCATAATGAAACTGATATAGATGTTGTTTGGCGTACTCCAGAACTGTAAATCCAATGTAAATTGGTCGGTCTAATATAACTTTATCACGATTCAATTGTATAGCTACAAAATCCTCTGCAAATATTGATATGCTTTTTAAATTAGGTTTTGAAATCAATTTTTGTGCACAAAGTTTCTTATTCGTGAAGTTTGTCTTATCATCCCATGTGGTTACTAGTTTTATGTCAACTTGTTTTCTTTTATTTTCAATAGTTTTACCAAATATTGAATTATTTAGAAGTTTAAAAAAGTCTTTTTCGAAAGACGTTTTAGATTCCATACGCCGATTGGTATTAAGATCTATATATTTCTTTAAGAAATCATTTTGTTTGAAGATTAGTATGTTATGAATTTTTTTTAATACCAACCCATTTTTTATGCATTGTTTTAAATGTATGTAATGAATAATATAATTTGATTTATCATACAGATTAGCAATTAACTTGGGTGATTTTCCTCCCAGGGGCACAAATTTCTCAGCAGCAAATGGTAAGTCTTTATGCTGATCATGTATACAATCCGGGTAATATAAATCTACTTCTAAAATATAACCATACAAACTGTCATCTGGTATACACAATACATCAATGACATCAATTTCTCGCTGATTTAAAAATCTGAAGTCTGAAACCAGCAGTTTTTTAGTCATTGCGTAGCCATAAAGATTATTACAATCTAGATATATCAAATAACTCGAAGGTTTAGAATCACTATAATTAGGTAAATACTTATTATTTGCCTGAGCATGACGGAGGAAACATTGTGCCAAGCCCCCTCGTATACCTTTTTCAATAAATGTATAGATTTCTAAGTCACTAATGAGCTCTAATTCAACGTTAGTGTACAGAAGCATAGCATCCCAGCTCAAACTAGGTGAAGTCACATAGTGAGCAGGATCTAGTTTATAATAATGTAAACTTGTCTCTCTGAATTTTTCGAATATGTCACATAGTAACATAACATCGCATTTCAAATACAGATCACTGTATTCACCAAGCGATTTTATCTCAAAATCATTCCAAACATTTTGAGCGTGTGTATAATCTTCATCCGTTAGAGATTCCATAGTTAAACTATTATAAAAACAGGATTTTGGAGGTAGTTGATTTTCATCAAATTTTGACCAGTTGTCTATATAATCATATGGATAAATACCTTTCTTGTGTAATAAATTAAGTTTAGTTTTATCCATAAATTCTCTTGACATATAAACAAAATCTTTTTCTGACAAGCTTTGACTTAAAGAATTTAAGCTTGAGCTAAGAAAATGAAATGAATCAATAAACTTAATCTGTACTGAGCGAGAACCTTTTTTTGACGTTATAAGCTTGGTAATTGTAAGATATTTTTCTTTAGTTTTTGGTATTATTTTAACTGAACCCTTATACTTAGCCAACTGTTTAATAAATATATGCGAGTCATAACCACTTAGATTATGAAATACTACTGGAATGAATGGACATACTTTGTACATCAAATTACAGTGTGAGTGTGCTGCCCCTCTATACTCGGAAGTGATATGATCATGATCATGAACTTTATCTCCTGACAATAACTGATTACATATATGACACTTGTTTGCATTTCGATATTCTCGTTCTTGATTATGAGATAAAGGTTTCATTGATAAATTAGTGGACAAAACTTTGTTTATTCGTTTAGCATCTTTTACTAAACGTTTTATAAACACTTCGACACAATCTATACCTCTATATGTCACAAATTTGTTAAGTTTATCATCATGAGAACAGCATATGTAATATGCGAAACTTGACGGCTGATGCATTTTTAATGTCGTAGTATTTTTTGAGTTCTTTTCATTGCAAGTTAATAATAAGCTCTCAAAATCAGCATAAATAATAAAATTAATTTTAAGTTGTCTTTCATAGTGTTTAAATTTCAATATAGTGTGTCTTTCTGGTAATATAGTCAATATTTTAGAACAAGAATGAGATGCATACTTATTTTCATTAGTAAAAAATTGTAAACATGAATCACATAAGAAAACTTTACCATGATGATGAGTAATCTGGCGTCGTACTAATCGTACGAGATCTTTTATTAAACAGTAATGTCCTGTACCATTCTGATCAATATATAATAAATTTATATGATTTTCTTTTTTCTTATATGTCATATATAAAGGCCCCGTGATAACATATTTTTTGTCTAAACCGTATATAGTAATGCTTATTGTAGGATTTAATAGTTCAAAAAGTTTGATATCACTATATGAAGGAGGAAATGATATTCCTTGAACATTTAGAACTTCGCTGTAATGAGGATAAGACGTTGTTCTGCACACATTATTTTTACAAGGAAATAATGCGGCTACAACACACCATAAGAAACAACACTCATCATTATTATATAAATTCAAACAACTTTTAGTATTTTTTATTACTGAAGGCAACTTTATGTACGTGCCACCCCTCATAGGACAATATTTACTTATATTAATCTCAATATAACTTAGTGAAAGGTATGTCCAACCTGACTGTACATGTTCAAATTCAGACATTTTTCGCATCAATACATCTATTTTATTAAAAAAAAAGCTATTTATATCAGTATTTTTATAAATAATATCATACTTTGTGTTAAAAGATTTCAATTCTAATTGCTCATGATCAGATTTTAGTAAAACAAACTTAGCATAAAGCTCAAAGTTTACTTTTATACAATCATATTTGTTCAGTATCATAGTTATTAATTTATGAACATCTGGGAGTACTGAATTTAGGATCGCCTCAGGTGTGAGGTGCTCGTCATCCTGAATTTGATGCGCCTGCGTACAACTCGGGATCGCCTCACTAATGAGGTGCTCGTCATCCTGAGTTGGATTCGTCTGCATATAACTCAGGACCGCCTCACTAATGAGGTGCTTGTCATCCTGAGTTTGATGCGTCTGCATATAACTCGGGATCGCCTCACTAGTGAGGTGCTCGTCATCCTGAGTTAAGTTCAGACGAAAAGTTACAATTCTATTTTTAAATGCTGATGCTACAATAAATATGTTCTTAAATTCAGTTCTCAATAAACTATTTTTCTTATGTAAATTAGTTCTCAAATGATATGCATACTGATTTCGTGTCATTTCAATATTACATTTTGTACAAGTCATAATCGTACTATATGACTTCGTGAATCGATTTTTGTGCTCTCTGGACTGAACTGTGAAATAAAAAAATAATTTGTAAGCAAAATACTAAGCATTTATTTTATAAGTTTATAAAGGATAATATTGTATACGATTAAACGATACTAAACATTATAAAAATAAAAATAAAACTTAATAGTAAGAATTGATTAAAGTCACAGGGAAATTACGAAAGTCTTTATCTACTGAGGACGTAAATGATTTAAGATGGCGCCACATGTCCGTTTCCGCATCCACTTTTGTTTTTACTGTAACAATTGAATGACGCCATCTATTTACTGGCGGTACGTCTGCGATCTCGTCACAATTATACACTTTGAGCTCTACATAATACGACCCCTTTTTTTTTTCATTAATTTTCCGAGCATAGCCCTTCTCTACCCTCCTAGTATAATAAGAATGAAGAGGAGGTTGCGTTTTACCGGCTGATGTAGTCGGCCTCATATCATCCTCTTCGCTTTCACTGCCGAACAGGTCCCGCGCCACTAACTTTATATCAGTTAACGGCACCGGATTAATTCTAGGCTTCTTGGTTCCGTGCGCTTTAGGTCCAGATCCATCACAGGGCTTAGAACGCTTATTCGGCACAGATTTCTCGGCCCGAGACGATGAGGGAGTTTTCTGCTGCTTTGGCTGCTTCTCAGCATCGGATTCCTCACCAGATGAGAACAATTGCGGCATTGACTTTGACCTGAAACAAAACATTTTAAAGATTATTAAAATGAAAGTTAAATTATTTTATATTTCGTACACTTCTAAATATATAAATGAATATTTCTGACATTCACACCACATTATCTAGCTCAAATTAAATTTCATTAAGAACTTGTGTTACGTAAGTTCACCTTCCACCAGGATTCAAACCGGGGACCCATCGTATGGGAGGCAACGTTGTTACCCTAACACCATGGCGGTCGTCACTTATCATTTTATTATAGGAATATGGACAATAATTATACAATATTCAAATCATACATTCAGTAAAAATATAAATATCTATTTTTCACCTTTTTGGTGTAAAAAATATGACATGAATATATCATGCTAAACATGATCATTATTGTTTGGGCAACAAGGAAAACTCCAAATTTATAATAGATGCTTCTTTATTTTGGGTTTATAATGCCTTGGTAATATACAATTGAATAGCTAGTTAGGTTGTCTTATACGTAAATACACGCGTGTGTACGCGCAGGCTATGTCCTTGCAAGTGGGGATGCTCCACGAATCGCGGCGATATATTGAAGCTATACAGCCCGGTCGAACATTCTGGTTAAGCTGCGCTAGGCGCGCGAACATCCTCCGCCCGTTGGAGAAGACATCCTCTTCTTCAACTCCTCTTCATCATCTGGTGGCCAAAGGGGACAGATTCTGTTCAAAGCTCGACGAACAACACCATTGCAAGTAGCGACGTCGGCTACCCGAGGTACTCCATCAGCTCCAGGGAATACAGCTTCTACTCTGCCAATTCGCCATTTCAAGGGTGGCAAATTCTCCTCCTTTAGAACCACCATATCTCCTATTTTCAGCGCCGGATGTCGCTGGCGCCATTTGGTACGTTGCTGAAGCTCTGATATATATTCTCCTCTCCAGCGATTCCAAAAATGTTGTTTCATCTGTTCTAACTGCTCATATCGCTGTAGTCTGCTTAATTTTATATCAGCCAGCTGCTTGGATGGTAATGCAGTTAATGGCTTTCCAATTAAAAAGTGACCTGGTGTTAGAGGGCTCAAGTCCGAAGGGTTTGAAGACAGCGGGCACAGCGGCCTTGAATTGAGAATGGCTTCTATTTCAGCAAAAAGCGTCGCTAATTCTTCAAACGTTAGGTGCCGATCTCCCAGTACTCTTCTTAGATGGAATTTCGACGATTTCACGCCTGCCTCCCACAAGCCTCCGAAGTGCGGCGCATAAGGCGGGGAAAAGTTAAACGTAATGCCTTCGTCAGAACCGAATTGTATTACTGAATCTCGATTTGAAAAAATAAACTTATCTAATTCATTCTTAGCGCCCACAAAATTAGTTCCATTATCACAAAAGATGCTACTCGGTTTACCTCTACGTGATATAAACCGTTTTAAACTTAATAAAAAGGAGGCTGTACTTAAATCACCCACGGCTTCTAAATGGAGGGCCTTGGTTGCAAAACATACAAAAATACATAAATAACATTTAGATATTTTGCATCCACGGCCTTTCCTATCAGTAATATAGAACGGGCCGGCGAAATCAACGCCAGTAACCTCGAACGGAATACCAGGGGTCAGGCGTTGCCTTGGCAGGTTACCCATTAAAGTTTCCATACTTTTACTACTTATGCGTCTGCAGATTATACATTTATGTGGAATCATTCTTGCGAGATTCCTACCATTAATAACCCAGTAATTTTCTCTAACAGAAGCTAATAAGAGTTGAGGCCCAGCATGTAAAAGACGTCTATGCGCGTCTTCAAATATAAGGTACGATAAGGGATGTTTTGAATTTAATAGTACAGGGTGTTTTTTATCATAACTAAAACTCGAATTTACGATTCTGCCTCCAACTCTTATTACACCCGAATTATCCATAAAAGGATTTAATGACAATATATTTGAATTATTTGGTAACGATAGATTATTTTTTAAAGAATGAATTTCGGAATAAAATGACTCCAATTGAGCTAATTTATTTAACGCCACTGTACTACTTTCTAGTTCCAGAACTGTTAATTGTAATGAATTTTGATTAATATTTTTATTTTTGCAATTATTAATAAATCTCAAAACATATCCAACTACACGACGTAACTTACTTAATTTCGAATACCGAGAAAAATCAATAACCTGATTTTTTGGCAAAGTATTTATAATATTACTCACAACATATGCATGACTATCGTTATTAAGAAAAGAATGTGGACCATACTTTTCGCTTGGCCATTGGGATTCATTCAATTTCAAAAACTCAGGACCTCCCCACCAAAGGCTAGCTAGCCTTTCATCAAAGGAATCTACACCGCGCGATACTAGGTCCGCCGGGTTGTCCTTAGTTGGGACATACTTCCACCGACCATTAGGTGAAAGAACGTGTATTTTATTCACCCTATTAGCTACGAAAACATTTAGTTTTTGAGAAGAGGAACTCCGTAGCCACCCAAGGACCACCATGGAGTCAGTCCAATAAATACAACGAAGTACCTGACAACGTAGTGCTTTTATTATTTTTGCACCCATCTCAGCCGACAGCAGCGCCCCACATAGCTCCAGTCGAGGTATGGTGAGCGTTTTTAAAGGTGAAACTCTTGATTTTGCACATAACAGCTTAACATAAATCTGCCCTTCACTATCTACTGATCGTGCATATGCGCATGCGCCATAAGCCGCCTGAGATGCGTCTGAAAATAAGTGCAATTCAACCGATATTAAGTTTTTACAAAGTACATGTCTAGGTACATTAATACATGGCAGTGAATTTATAGGTTTTACAAAGCTATCCCACATTTTTTTAATTTCCTCGCTAACTTTGTCATCCCATCCTAATTTGCATTTCCATAAATTCTGTAATATTATCTTTGCCTTTACTATAAATATACTCAAAAGACCCAAGGGATCAAATATCTTTGCTATCATTGATAACATAATACGCTTTGTAATATTTTCAATTATTTCAAATCGTACCGGAAACATGAAAACATCTGACGTGGGTGACCACAGCAGCCCTAAAGTTTCAGTATCGTTTCTTAAATCGGAAATATTCTTACTTTCTAATACACTATTTTTATCGGTTAAAATGTTTGAGTTTGAACGAAATTTTCGAAGATGAAAACCAGCCTCATGTAATATTTTAGTTACTGAATTACAAATATACTGTAATTCCTGTTCATTTTCAGCACCAGTCAATCCGTCATCAACAAAAAAATCATGTTTTATTATTTCTGCTATACATTTATCATTACATTCCTCCGCTAACTGAAACAAACAACGAGTACTTAAAAAGGGCGCCGATGCGGTCCCATATGTCACCGTATTTAATTTGTAATAACTTAAAGGTTCATTTTCGTTTTCCCTCCAAACTATCATTTGCCATTGTCTTTCATCTTCATTTAAAATAATCTGTCTATAAAATTGAGCTATATCTGCTGTGAATACAAAATTATGCTGTCTAAACCTAATCAAAATACTAAATAAATCATCCTGTATAACCTGACCAACACCCTGTATATCATTTAGCGACCGCCCCGAGCTAGTCTTAGCCGACGCGTCGAATACAACACGGAGTTTCGTCGTTTCACTCTTTTCACGAAGTACAGGGTGATGAGGTAGATAATACGCACGATCGAGCCTTCTAGATAATGACAAATGACCTAAATCCCTATATTCATTAATAAAATCTACATAAAGTTTTTTAATATGGGGTTGCTTCCTAAGCCTCTTTTCTAAATTATAAAACCGTTGTCTAGCCATACTTAAAGAATCCCCTAATATTTCAGGTGAAGTGTGAAAAGGTACTTTAACACAAAACCTACCGTTTTGCAATCTACGAGTATTTTCTAAAAAATGCATTTCACAAAATCTCCACCTACACTAGTATTACCGTTCAATTTACAATGCGAAATTTCTTCAATCATCCAGAATCTTTCTAACTGACGACTAATATCAATATTTAATTGACAAACTAAATTATTATTTTTACCTTTTTGTGTACATACGGGGCCGCATACCAGCCAACCCAAACTCGAATGTTGCAGGGTAGGCTTACCCCGCCCCAACCTTACCAGATTACTATTCACGATTTCCCAATACAAATCAGCTCCTATTAAAATATCAACCTCAGCTGGATTAAAAAACTGCGGATCCGCTAAGTCCGCCATAATATCCTTTGGGATACCTATACCCCCTACATCTACCTTTACATTTGGTAAAATACTAGTTATGTGCGGCACTACCATACTATTTACTTCAATTGAAAAATCACCTTTCAAATTGTTTAATACAAAATTACAACTGTCCGCAATACATAACCGTATATTTCCAATTCCAGAAACGGTCACGGGCTCGTTACTAGTTACACTACTTATACCTAACTTGGCACGTAAACATTCGGTTATCATTGTGATTTGACTACCGCTATCCAGTAAAGCGCGCACTACAAATACTTCATTACTTAAATTATTGATAACTCGAACGAGCGCCGTAGACAAAAAAATGTATTGATTAGCTACCGGGAGGGATACTGATAAGGAAACCGGTTCTATTGCCGCCGAGTCGCTCCTGCCGGCCGACTCCTGCGCTTGCGATACAAATGATTGCAAATTATTATTTGCTACGGGATTGTACACCTTCGACCTATGTAATAGGGCGTTATGCTTAAATTTACATACCTTACACGGTTTTTGCCTACAATTTTTAGCGAAATGTCCACTATTTAAACAGTTAATACACAATTTATGTTTCGATACTAAATTATGGCGATCATCTAGATTCATAGAAATAAAACTAGGACACTCGTACAAGCGGTGAAATTGTTTACACACTATACAAATCACGTTATTACTTTTATTAGGCACTTGATTAGATGTTACGAAATTAGATACCCTTTCATTTTTGGAAGTTTTTGTAAATTTAACTGTCTCTAAAAAATCGGCACGGTTACGTAAAAATGTTATAAATTCCTTTAATGTGGGTGTTTCCCCGAGAGTGCATTTACGTTCTTCCCATAGTCTACACGTAAAATTATCGAGTTTTGTTGAAATTAAATGAATCACCAATGTGTCCCAGTATTCAACGGGTTGACCCAAATTCCTTAAAGCTTGTAAATTTTTCGAAACTTGATCGATTATAAAACGTAATGAAACATCCGACTCCTTAACTATGTTTTCGATTCCAAACAAAGACCTTACGTGATTAGTTATAAGTAACCTCTTATTGTTATATCTCTCACATAGTAGGTCCCACGCTGCGATATAGTTATCAGAACAAAAATCTATCGAATTAATAAGCGAAGCAGCACTACCTTCTAACGAAGACCTTAAATAGTGGAATTTATTAATTACACTCAAACTTTCACTATTATGTATCAACGAAGTAAACGTGTCCCTGTACTCCAACCACTTATTGTAACACCCATCGAAAGTTGGTAATTTAATTGTAGGCAAAGAAATACTGTTGTTAGATGTACAATTTTCAAAATTACTGGACTGATTACCGCCGTTTGTATTAGACAAACCTTGTCGCTTACCGCTTAAGTTATCCACAGCATCTAAAATAGATTGGATTTTTGACATTAATGCAAAGAAACTATTTTCCATAGTTTCTCTTTCGACTAATTGTTCACTAGAATCGTCGGATAACAATTCAATCTCGGTCTGCAAATGATCAAATAATTCGAGATTTTTATCCAATTTATTTAATCTAATTTTTAATTCGGAAGTTTGCTGGCTAGTTAATTTAGATAAACTAATTTGGCCTATTGTATCTAAATAATTTTTACAAACAGTTAATTGACCTTTCATACAGCTCCGTCGTTTAATAAGTTTTTCTAAGTTATCGCTAATATCAACCATTTTGTGGGACTAAGAATTTATTAAACCGAAACGAATTGAAATTAAAAACTTATTATGCACCAAATTTAAATGATAAAATAATGAAAATTAATACCTTGATGATCCTTTGTATTTCGAAATGTCTAGAAGGAATTACGTTTAATATTCACCCACACAAATCCACCACAAGACGGTAGCAAGTAGAAAGGCGTTTGCTTTGGCTGTTAATCCTGGTCACGGCACCACTTTCCTTGTTTGGGCAACAAGGAAAACTCCAAATTTATAATAGATGCTTCTTTATTTTGGGTTTATAATGCCTTGGTAATATACAATTGAATAGCTAGTTAGGTTGTCTTATACGTAAATACACGCGTGTGTACGCGCAGGCTATGTCCTTGCAAGTGGGGATGCTCCACGAATCGCGGCGATATATTGAAGCTATACAGCCCGGTCGAACATTCTGGTTAAGCTGCGCTAGGCGCGCGAACAATTATAATGATATAATAACTCTAGTAAAGTCACATTACTACACAAACTTATTCACAAAACTATAAGTAATTAAAAAATAATTAAAGTTAACTTACATTTTTTTTTTCTGGTTGAAGCGAAGTTGTGAAGATGTAGATTCTTTACCTCGTGGAGAGTGATTTGTGATTTGACTAAGATTCATGCGCATTATATAGAGCAAGATCCGGAGCGATCCTCCAAATTTGTAAAACTAATACGTTTTTTTCTCACAAACAATGTTAGCTAGATTGTGTATAGTGTATACAGTTCCTTAATGCTATTAATAATACATATAAATTCCTACGGATTTACATTTTAACTTTATAAAATAATGTAAAAAGTAATATTGTATTTAGATAAATCTGCATGGTGTTTACCTTTATATAAGGTCAAATCAAGCATAGTCTCTCATGTTGCGCTATTTACATTTCAATTTAATAAAAAAATGCTATAAAGAAAGTAGCTATAGACGTATTATAAGGATCTATAAATATATGTTATATCGAGAACAATATTATCATTTGATTTCTTCATTCCCTCACATCAACTCGGGTTAACTCGTGTTAAATAATAATGTCGGTAAGTATGTTCAAATAAATAATTAAAGTATTTACTTGAATGACTTAATTAAATTTCATAATGATTAGAAGCATACATATATGATATTTTTTATTTTTTAATGAAATGCAATCAAATTACTTTATCTATTTCAGATCCCTAGCTGGGTTTACTCACCGATTTCCCCCCCTCATTCAGTGATAAGTCCTGACATGATTGAAAATATCGTTAATTATTTGGATGAGGAGGAACGAGCGCAAAATAATAAGAAGTTGTTAAGTTTTTACAAAACTGTATCAACCGGCTCTAAAGTAATTCGGATTGAGATATATGATGCAAGTCAATTTGAAAATATTGAAAACTCTGTTTGTCGGTGCAATGCTGAAATATGTTTTCAGCACATTGTGAATAACATTTATACCGACAGTATTTACTTAAGAGTAAAGGATATGATGCATTATTTGAACAATACTTTTTACCAGTCATTGTAAAACAAGAACAAAGTATTATTAAGTGTATTATATTATGTGGGTATCTATTTATAAGAATTTGAAAATAAAATATAATTCTTATTCATTGAGAATCGTTTCATTTAATTAATCTAAATAATAAAACCTGTGATGAACAAACATCTAAAACATAAACATATCAATATGTGAATAATATAAATTGCAAGGTTCATTCGAACTCACGGAATACGAGTAGGTGTGTAGTTACAATAAAATGCTGATGTCGCACATCGGTGCGTTGTCTGTTGCTGTTTATGAACTATGATATCAAATAGATATAAAACAAACGTAACATGAATATTGACTGCTAGTTACTTAAAACATTAAATGAAGGAACAATGCATTGAATTGATATAATAAATTATTGCTACGAATGAAACTATGGTAAAATTGTGAGGGGGCTGGATCTAACTTAAACCCGTCATTCATGTACGTATTTCAATATTCAATCATTCAAACTATGGTGAAATTGGGGGTGCCTGGATCTCCTTGATCCAGGTCCCCCAATTTTACCCTACTACCACTTTTAAACTCAATGATATTTTAATTTTGATGCATTTGTAAATTTACTCTACTCGGCCTCTCAGTGGAATAGAAGAGCCGGATCATCATCATCAGCCGGGAGATGCCGGATAGACATAGGCTTTTCCCAAGTTTCTCAACATCGTCGTTATTTATTTATTTACACTTGGCTCTTTAACAATAGGAACAATGGTACACTTATAAAGAAAGCTATTTTAACTGAATCTAAATGCCCCCATTAATTACAAAAGAGCACAGCATGCACTAGATAACTAAAAACAAATATGCTACAACAGTCTTTGGGTGAATTGACTAATTTAGTTATTTAACAATTAAAAAAAAATACAATCTACATTACAAATATAAAGTATAAAAGATTTAAATCAATTTATAAACAATTTTAAGTCACAAAAAATAATAATAATAATTTACAGGGATTTAATATCTAATGTCCAAGAGTGAAAGAAAACGGGAAAGAAAAACATAGAATGTACCATCTGCTTCTGTTCCCGGGCATACTGTAAAACTCAATTAAGAGATAGAGGTTTTATGTGGGCGCATTTTTGTGGCCGATAGGCTGAACCCCTGTCACTGCAATAGCCTCTCTCCATTATTATAATACCTCATTTGTAAAACGTGACATCAGATGGTCTTATAACCTCTGGTGTTCTGCCTTCCCCATAATGGATGCAGGATTGAAGTTATGTATGTATGTATGTATGTCCAAGAGTGGCCACGGGGTCTGTATTGACACCGAAATATCTAATTTAAATTTTTACACGCTATAAACCCGGCTAATACGTAAATGTTTTATTTGAGACTTTGAATCGTGGAAACTTAAGATAATAGTTTTGAAGATGCAAAACTATTGACTTAGATAAATTAGTCAAGATGCTTACTTTGTGTCAGGTAAAACAGAAACAATTTTTATTGAAACTAAATCGGTACTTGACTTTTTTCCCTATACAGGGTGGAATTTTTGAATGCCACCTGAAGAGAAAGTAGGTACTTTGAGAAATTAGATAGCAAATTTTATTCTTAAGAAATATTCCTTTATATAAAAGAAATAAAACCGCATTCAAAAATTTTCAAACATTTGCTCGCTGAACCCGAGAATCGAACCGACCAAAATCTGTAAAAATGATACCCTTTAATTTTATTGCATCGATCGTTAGGGTCAATCACAAGAATGAAATCTCTTTAACATACTAGGTTAATTTAATGAAAGGAAAACCATGAAATCTCCATTTTTAGATTTTAGTCGGATCGATTCCTGCGTGAAGCAAGTAAATTTTCGAAAAATCTTTGAATGCTTTTATTTCTTTTCCAAAATAAAGGAATGTTTCTTTGGAGTAAAATTTGCTATCTCTATTATTTAGAGTACTTTCCCTCCAGGTTGCATTCAAAAATTCCACCCTGAGTATAGCTATAATAGGGTGTATGCCTAATTTAAAACCGAAAAATGAGATTTACTATTAAAATCCATTATTAATGCCACGTTGCTACGCTGTTTCAAACCTAATAAAATTATACTATGAGCTTAAATCTTTTAGTCAGCTGAGCTTCTAAGACACCTCATTTATTATCTTACTAGATTTTTTATTAATCATCATTGTGATAATATGTCAATATTAGGGAGGAAATGTATGCGTACTTGGATTCCTTTAGAATCCGTCAAACTATTTGGGCGTAACAGATAACATTAACGTTTATTATAAATGCTTATTAGTAAAATACCCAGGGCTATGCAGGAGTTACCAAAATAATCAACAGCCAAAACTGTTCATTTCGGGCTTAGCTTTGCAGCTACTACGTAAAATCCAAAACTAACTAGGGGCCTAGACAAATTCCCTTTTCCGCAGGCGTTAAGGAATGAGGAAACACAAAAATATATGAAAGTGACGTATGGTGAAGCTAAGCCAAGTGACAGCTGCTATAAAAGCCACTTGTCATTTTGTGCGGAATACCTACAACTTTATCGTTAGCGTTTCGTTAGCGTGACGGCAAAACACAATTCCATACATATGGCAGACAATTGCCACTTTTGACAACGGTTAACGCTTTTTTATCCTTTCTGTTAAACGCTATAATAGCGTGACCTCAGACCCTGCTGCTTGAGCTGAGATTCTTTAGTCATTGGCTAAAACAGGTTTCTTAGTTATTTTTAAGACTAAAAATAAGTTATTAAAATGCATACGTTGAGATTTATGTGGGCTGCTAATAATGAAGAAGCGTTGCAAAGACGTACAGCCAGGATCAATCGTCAAAATATGGAACAAATCGCGTCAATGCCGCAATTGGAATTTATTCACCGATTTAAGCTTGACTATCAAAGTTTTAGGCGTCTTTGTGATGAACTTCGCCGACAAACTTCATTAAAAGGCACCAATGAAATAAGTTTGGGAATAAAGGTAATATTACTGCTATTGCTTTGATTCTTTGGCTGTCTTACTGTAAAATATTAACCTCTACCTAAACACAATAAAAAAATACCTAGGTACCTGTTTCAGGTTCTGTGCACTCTCAGCTTTTTAGCTACTGGTTCGTATCAACGCATTGTTGGGCTCAGTCAACAATTAGTTCAAAGGACTACAAGTAGGTGCATACATCAAGTGGTAGAGGCACTTAATCGCCCGAATATTGTCAAAAAATGGATTAGGTTCCCATCATCCCCACAGGACAGGAACGAGCAAGAATCCGACTTGAGTAGGTTTACTTATGCATTGTCAAGAATAATTTGCAGTTTAAGTCATGACTGCAATATTACTTAGGATACTAACTTAATCAATTAAAATATAAATCTTAATAATTGCAGATTTCACAGAAGATTTAGACTCCCTGGCACAATTGGATTACAAACTTGCGCGCGATACAACTGTTGAAACTTGCTTGACACATAATTTGACAATTGCCTCACAGTCAATCACCCTTCAACCGCAGAGTTTTCCGCAAGATGTGCGGAAAGCGCGTTTTCCGTATCGTATGGCACTTGTCTGCCATTTCTGCTAACACTAAAGCGTGACGTGAGCGTGACGTTAAACGGAAAACGACACGCTTGGATTTTGTCTAGGCCTCCTATACTTCTGGTGTTACCATCTATCTCTAAGTTTATTTTGGCTGAGCTTCAACGACCTTCAAGTTGCATTAGTGTTGCCATAAACAAACTATTGCAATAAACATGTCTACTTATGCAGACATTTATTTTATTCGTGTTTAGTGTCAGTTGGTTTCAACTTTGCATATTGGCTGATCTGCATTTGGCAAAAGTTCGGCGCCAGCTCCTTAGATGTAAAGATGGTGCGGAAAGACACTCAAAGCAATGTGACATGAAACAAGTATATCGGAGTAATGAAGACGTCCGGAGTACGGCAAAATTTCTGAATTTGAGAATCTAGTTAAAACTGGTTATGCCCGACTACTGTGGTTTCAGTGTGTGCCTGTTTTATACATACATACATAACGTCACGCCTGTATCCCTTATGGGGTAGGCAGAACACCAGAGGTTACAAGACCATCTGATGTCACGTTTGACATATTTGGAGGTATTATAAAGATGGAGAGAGACTATTGTAGTGACAGGGGTTCAGCCTATCGCCCACATAAACGCCTATAAAACCTCTGTCCCTTAACTGACTTTTGCAGTATGCCCGGGAAGAGAAGCAGCTGGCACATTCTATGTTTTTCTTTCGCTCCCAGTCCAGCATGGAAGCATGTGTGCCTGTTTTATACGCGACATAAACCCGGTTCAAATGCGTTAGCTAGATTTGTGTTGACCTTTTAAGGGTCTACATATTTCTAAGAAATTATCAAGGCAGCATACCTCCGTGAAAACAGACTTTTCAAATCGATATACAGGACATTCGGTACAACGTTAAACATACGAAAATTGGGGACAGGTAGGGTGGTCCGTTAACAAATTGACCAAAAAGATTTTGCCTAGGACTCAAGCTTTTTTTAAAAATGTATTTTCGTTTCATAATTCTGGGTTGTATTGCTTTTGTTCTTTTTAAACCCGTCTATTTTATAAGGCCAGATCTATTTCTTTTTCTTTTTACCATTGAAGCGATTGGTAGGTCTTTTTTAAATTAAAAGTTGCATTAGACGGGTTTAAAAAGAACGAAAGCAAAACAATCCAGTGACATGAAAAAATAAATTAAAAAAAACTTGCGTCCGAGGCAAAATCAATTGGGCTAGTGATTGACCACCCCACCTGCCTCCCGTTTTCGTTCGTTCAACGTTGTACCCGGTTGTACTGAACACCCTGTATAAATTTACATCGTTAATAACATCCGTGATAACTCAGTTTGTTTAAAATATGTCGATAAGTTTAATAGGCTATTGTGAGCAACGAGAGTTACTCCAAGACTGGTGCTAACCTTTTTGAAATCTGTTCAGTGATTCCTTTAGATTACCCCAACATATAGGCATCCATACGTTCTCTATATTAAACTCATAAATCTGGTTAAACATTACTCTATTTAATACGAGCATTTGCCTGGGACTTCGTAAGCACATCAACTTTAAAATCCTATACTCGTATTTCCAGTTATCGTTCGAATTTCGAGATTTCCTTCTATAATGCAATCAAACACCCATTGAAGAACTTTTTTACTAAACGCATACAATTTTTTTTATACATTCTAAAAAGTCCTATATATTCCGCTCGAATGGCAGTTTCGGTAATTTCTTCCTTAATGCACCTCCACACCCTATTGATAATATATCTCGTAAACTTACGACCATGTTAATCCTTATATATCCACTCACTCAGATAAAGCAACGATATATCAATCAATATATATAAAACTGTTCCGTTACTGACTGAGTGACTGAGGTACTGAGGTACTGAGGTACTGAGGTACTGAGTGACTGAGTGACTGACAGACAACGTACAGCCGTAACTAATAGGCGTAGAGAGCTGAAATTTGGAACATACATTCTTTAGGGGATGTATGGGTGCACTAAGGAAGGAATTCCCGAAATTCCCACGGGAACGAGAAATATAGGACTTTTTAGTTTGTACGAAAAATCTTATTCCTTGAGTGCACCGTTGTGACACTTGGTGTAAAGGTTTTTCAATGTGTGTCTGGTTGTGTTATGAAAGGAATTCCAGAAATTCCCATGGGAACGGGAAATATATGATGTTTTAGTTTGTATGAAAAAATAGCATCCCTTGAGTGCACGGATGTGATACTTGATATAAAGGTTCCTCAATAAGTGTCTGTTTGTATTATGGAAGGAATTCCCGAAATTCCCACGGGAAGGGGTTGGACTTTTTAGTTTGTATGAAAAATCTTATTCCTTGAGTGTACGGATGTGATACTTGGCATGAAGGTTCTTCAAAGAGTGACTATTTGTGCTACGAAAAAAATTCCCACGGGCACGGGAAATATATGATTTTTAGTTTGTATGAAAAAAACTTATTCCTTGAGTGCATGGGCGTGATACTTGGTATAAAGGTTCTTTCAGTGGGTGTCTGGTTGTATAGTTTCTGAAATTTCCACGAGAAGGGTAGTTAAGCGCATACGAAGTTGCGGGATAAAGCTAGTTATTCATAAGAAGAATCCCAAACACTCTCGAACAATGTAGTTTTAAAATAAAGATAATGCAAACTGCAGGTACACTTCTATCTGAGCTAAGACGTTGTGGAAGCTCTCCAATCCACTTCGGATTAAGATTGCGCTCTGCAAGCAAATGAGGTACCTCGGGATCCAATCAAGAGATTACAGAATCCAATCGTGGGACACGACAACTTCGGATTCAATTAATTCTAATGCAATTTCATTTTTAAGACTGATTTTTAAGAAACTAGATGCCGCTCGTGGTTTTACCTTTAACTTTTGATCCTACTGGAATTACATTATATACAGGATTTTCTTGATATACTTCTTTTTGATCACCAGCCAATTTTGTTTCCACAACAAGTACAATTAGGTAATAAAATCATTTTTTGTAATAAAACGAAAATTAATATATTCAATTACATATAAAGAAAAGCATGGTATCTCTAAATTATGAATGAATACCATTACGAACAAAGATGACTACGCACGCGCTAATATAAAACATCTTGTAGTACTACGTCGCAAAATGATCAAACGTTATCAATGAAATGACGCGTCATAATAATATGGTACCGTTCGTAGGGTGTTCATCAATAGCGACTATGTATATGTTAAAAAGTTTTAGGTGCTGTATTTTTTTTTAATAAATACGAGTATTTGCAGGTACTCTTATATTGTATCAAAGAACATGATGTATAAATTTGTCTCGAAGGCGTACAAGGTCATGTTGACAAATGTTCGTAAAACCTGCATATTTGTTATAGCTCCAAGCGTTTTTCAATGTAGGTATAATATTTCTGTTTTTCGATTAAACGAGATCGTGTGATGTATAATAATTAAATAAGAAGCATTTAGTTCCATTACCTATTTATTTTACAAATAACAAACTTTACTTACTTTGGCGCTCTATATGCTGTGTGAAAATATTTTTATTACTAGTTATTTATTTACTTACTATATACTTATAATTCCATGCTAGACTGGGACCGAAGAAATTCTTCGAGAAATTATTCGTGTTTAGTGTCAGTTGGTTTCAACTTTGCATATTGGCTGATCTGCATTTGGCAAAAGTTCGGCGCCAGCTCCTTAGATGTAAAGATGGTGTGGAAAGACACTCAAAGCAATGTGACATGAAACAAGTATATCGGAGTAATGAAGACGTCCGGAGTACGCCAAAATTTCTGAATTTGAGAATCTTGTTAAAACTGGTTATACCCGACTACTGTGGTTTCAGTGTGTGCCTGTTTTATACGCGACATAAACCCGGTTCAAATGCGTAAGCTAGATTTGTGTTGACCTTTTTAAGGTCTAAATATTTCTAAGAAATTATCAAGGCAGCATACCTCCGTGAAAACAGACTTTTCAAATCGATATACAGGACATTCCGTACAACGTTGAACATACGAAAATTGGGGCCGGGTGGGGTGATCCGTTAACAAATTGACCAAAAAGATTTTGCCTAGGACTCAAGCTTTTTTTAAAAATGTATTTTCGTTTCATAGTGACGACCGGCTGGTGTAGCGGTAACATACATTGCCTTCTATGCCAGAGGTCCTGGGTTCGAATCCCGGCGGCGGCGGATATTTGTGTGATGAACACAGATATTAGTCGTCAAGTCATGGATGTTTATACGTTTATTTAAGTTTATTCTAATAAAAAATATGTATTTATTCAAAATGTATGTTTATATATTTCTTAAGTATATCAGTTATCTAGTACCCATAACACAAGTTCTTTAAGAAACTTAATTTGGGCTAGATAATGATGTGTAAGTGTCAGAAATATTTATTTATTATTTATTTATTTATAGTTCTGGATTGTATTGCTTTTGTTCTTTTTAAACCCGTCTATTTTATAAGGCCAGATCTATTTCTTATTCTTTTTACCATTGAAGCGATTGGTAGGTCTTTTTTAAATTAAAAGTTGCATTAGACGGGTTAAAAAAGAACGAAAGCAAAACAATCCA
The DNA here is from genome assembly GCA_944452665.1 of Stenoptilia bipunctidactyla. Classification (NCBI taxonomy): domain Eukaryota; kingdom Metazoa; phylum Arthropoda; class Insecta; order Lepidoptera; family Pterophoridae; genus Stenoptilia; species Stenoptilia bipunctidactyla. Next base: position 17,017,919 of record OX101739.1, read on the forward strand.
GTGACGTGAAAAAATAAATTTAAAAAAACTTGCGCCCGAGGCAAAATCAATTGGGCTAGTGATTGACCACCCCACCTGCCTCCCGTTTTCGTTCGCTCAACGTTGTACCCGGTTGTACTGAACACCCTGTATAAATTTACATCGTTAATAACATCCGTGATAACTCAGTTCGTTTAAAATATGTCGATAAGTTTAATAGGCTATTGTGAGCAACGAGAGTTACCAAGACTGGTGCTAACCTGTTTAAAATCTGTTCAGTGATTCCTTTAGAATACCCCAACATATAGGCGTCCATATATTCTCTATATTAAACTCATAAATCTGGTTAAACATTACTTTATTTAATACGAGCTTTTGCCTGCGACTTCGTAAGCACATCAACTTTAAAATCCTGTACTCGTATTTCCAGTTATCGTTAGAATTTCGAGAATTCCTTCCATAATGCAATCAAACACCCATTGAAGAACTTTTTTACCAAACGCATACAAATTTTTTCATACATTCTAAAAAGTCCTAATTTCCCGTTCCAATGGCAGTTTCGGTAATTTCTTCCTTAGTGCACCTCCACACCCTATTGAATATATCTCGTTAACTTACGACCATGTTAATCCTTATTATTCCACTCACTCAGATAAATCAAATCAAATCATTTATTTGAGCCAGAGCCATATTTTACATCAAAAAAATAAAGATTAAATTAAAGTAGGCATATACAATTCAAAACAATCATTACAATAAAAAAAAAAGAACACTGATAATAAATTTTGCAAGTAATGTCAATAGGAATTAGATATATAATGTCAGATTTAATAATTATATTTAATTATTATTTAAAGCAACGATATATTATTCATAACAAGAATCCCAAACACTCCCGAACAATGCAGTTTTAAAATAAAGATAATACAAACTGCAGGTACACTTCTAACTCAGCAAAGACGTTGTGGAAGCTCTCCAATCCACTTCGGATTAAGATTGCGCTCTGCAAGCAAATGAGGTACCTCGGGATCCAATCAAGAGATTACAGAATCCAATCGTGGGACACGGCAACTTCGGATTCAATTAATTCTAATGCAATTTCATTTTTAAGACTGATTTTTAAGAAACTAGATGCCGCTCGTGGTTTTACCTTTAACTTTTGATCCTACTGGGATTTCATTATATACAGGATTTTCTTGATATCAGGAATTTCGTGATATACTCCTTTTTGATCACCGGCCAATTTTGTTTCCACAATAAGTACAATTAGGTAATAAAATCATTTTTTGTAATAAAACGAAAATTAATGTATATATTTTTTTTTTATAAGTGACTAAACCCGCGTTTGACCTCAATCTCACCTGATGGTAAGTGACGATGAGGTCGAAGATGAAAGCACACGGGTTTAGGAAGGAACTGGCTCTTTATACAATATTGCCGGAACACATTACCGCCGGAGCGGTAACATTTGGCGGCAGACTTTATATAAAGGGTGGTCGCTAGCCAGGCGGACCCAGAAGGGATCCTACCACCAAGCATAAAAGGCATATTCTTTATATTCAATTACATATAAAGAAAAGCATGGTATCTCTAAATTATGAATGAATACCATTACGAATAAAGATGACTACGCACGCGCTAATATAAAACATCTTGTAGTATGACGTCGCAAAATGATCAAACGTTATCAATGAAATGACGCGTCATAATATGGTACCGTTCGTAGGGTGTTCATCAATAGCGACTATGTATATGTTAAAAAGTTTTAGGTGCTGTATCTTTTTTTCTACTGAGTGCTACTGTAATAAATACGAGTATTTGCAGGTACGCTTATATTGTAGCAAAGAACATGATGTATAAATAAATTTGTCTCAAAGGCGTACAAGGTCATGTTGACAAATGTTCGTAAAACCTGCATATTTGTTATAGCTCCTAGCGTTTTTCAATGCAGGTATAATATTTCCGTTTTTCGATTCTAGAGATCGTGTGGTGTAGAATAATTAAATAAGAAGCCTTTAGTTCCATTACCTATTTATTTTACAAATAACAAACTTTACTTACTTTGGCGCTCTAATGCTGTGTGAAAATATTTTTTTTACTAGTTATTTATTTACTTAATATATACTTATAATTCCATGCTAGACTGGGACCGAAGAAAAAAAAATAGAATGTCCCAGGTACTTCTCTTCCCGGGCATACTGTAATAGTACATTATGATATAAGTGCGGTACGTAAGTTGAAAATTTAGCTTTATTTTTAAATTTAGTTTTACTTATAGCCCTCGCCGATGGCTCAGGCTAGTAATATCGCCTGGGCTGTAATTTTCAAAGCGCACGTATGTAATACGACGTTTTATAACATATTTACGAGGAAATACTTTCGACTTTTTACTCATATGGCCATCTGAGCGTCTTTTTAGAAATGCTAGCTAGTTTGATTATGACTTGATATCAATACCATGGTTTGTTTTCATAGTGCTTCTTAGCATTAAATAGTAGCACCACAATGAGCTTGATTTATATTTATGAGAAAGTTCCATGAAATAGGCTAAAAACACATTTTGTGAAAATGAATTTGCATTTTGGCTTGTTTTCCATAAGATGAAATTTTGATAGGCTTGTAAGTATCTATCGGTCGATTTTTCAGGCAAGAGGCTTAGAGTAGCCTTTTTCGCCGCGTTTAAGAGTTACGGCGGTGTCAAATTAATAAATTCATCACTACCTACTTGACGACATTTTCAAATAAAAACAATAGAGCAAAAAGAAAAACGCGCGGAATTATTTTTACTTGTCCACAGATAAGCGATGCACGCGCATCAACGTTTTTTTTAGGCAAAGGTACAAAAACAGCCAGTATTACTAATAAAGTAAATTAATATTTTTGTGTTTTTGTTACAGATAAATGGTTGTAATTTATTGTCAAAATTAATGAAATTAAAGAAATAAATGTTTATTTTTTATATTTTATTTCCCAAAGTTAATTTTATTCATAAAATATTGACCACTTTCTTGACATAAAATCTCTTTGCTAAGATTTTTCAAAGTATCGTTCATTTTTAGACGGAGTATCTTAAAACTTTATTTAAAAAAAACACGTGCGTTTTACATTACATTATCGCACAAGTACGAATGATACATTACGATATTGAAATTGGTGTAATTACAACCACTTTACGAGCAAATATGTTATAAAAGTCATTTAAGGTACAGAGGTTTTATTGGAGGTTTTTTTTGGGGCGATAGGCTGACCCTGTCTGTCTCCATGAGAATCGCGACATCAGATGGTTTTATAACCTCTGGTGTTCTGCCTACCCCATAAGGGATACAGGTGTAAAGTTATGTATGTATTTATTTATTAGTATTATTGTTCACAGCAGCGGCTTCATCCACGTAAATCATCATTATACTGCAATTTACTTCCACTAGATGTCAGCTCGTTACACAATGACAGCTGACGCAAACATCGCAGGAAACAGCCATCTGTCAAGTCGTTCTGACGCAACTGAATTAAACTGATCGTCGTAGGCAGCTCTGAAAACGAACCAGAATTGGTACTTATTCATTATTTTGCATAACTTACCTAATCGATTTTGTATCCCACTCATATCCTTTGCTTTATATTGATTTATTCTATTGTATTTTTTTATAGGAAAACTTACTACTATGTATAATTTTTTTTAAATAATATGTTAGAATGATATAAGGCATTTTACAAGTTTTCACAAATGATTAAGTACTACATAATATTATAGAAGTGCGTTAGATCACAAGCATAAAAGCAATTGAGTGAATTTCCCAAATGACTTTTTTTTTTGTCTTCGGTGAAATTCGTATTTTACAGCAAGAATATTGCATTAAATAATATTTTTTAGAATAGAATGGGTAATTATTGGGTTTTGGCAAAAATAGCATTTATGTAAAACTTTATTTAAAGGCAGAAATAAATAAATAAACTCCGAATTTTTTCATATCGGTGCTGTCCCTCTACTTTTTTTACAGACAAAAAAGCTTATACGCACGTAACTATATGTAAATCAAGTTTACAACCTATTCAATTTAATGGAATATTAGTCTTATTATGAATAAATAGCATGTTTTATTCTATAAAGTAACTTTTATTTTTATTAGAGGCACAAACGTACTTGTCCTGCAAAATGTTCTCATTTCGGTGACCTAAAGTAATTTAAACTTAACTTTTTATGGACGAGTCCGACAGCCTCCCCGCCTTCGATTTTATTTCACGTTAGTAACGTGCTAGTACGCAGTCAGGACGGATTTGTGCCAAATCGCTGCATATTCCCACCAATAACGTAAGTACGCCATTTCAGTTGCTCTCGGACATTATTTTTATAATATCGGTGATCGCTTTATCTGGTCTAATGAGTAGTTAAATTGTGGTTGTTTGCTTCTTACAAAGGTAGTTAATGAATTAGTTTGATAAACTGTTATTGAACTTATCATAGATATAATAACTTTTTTTTTATTTTCAAAAAAGGGTGATTTTTATCATGTCGGTGTTCTCAAATCGGTGAAATCGGTGGTCTTTTATTCCCACCGATGTGATAATTTTCACCGATATCATAAGAAAATTTGAATCGGTGACTTGTTTCTCATATCGGTGTCTTAATTCATGATTCGACGCACAGTTTTATCATATCGGTGAATTGCTTTATGATATCGGTGAATCATTTTATCAGATCAGTGAGTCTTTTTATCGTATCGGTGGTTAATTTAATTTGAATAAAGAAAATTATAATCAAAATAACCATTCTTTTTTTTAATTATTTATAATATAAAACTCTGTTCTCGTTGGTTGTGATAAGACCTCTGGTCTTAGTCAACTTCACGGTTGTAAAAATGCCTAGGTACCACCTATTTTCCTTTTGGTGTTCAGATGTGGATGGATTTATCATATCGGTGGGTATACTTATCATTTCGGTGGATAGACTAATCATCTCGGTGGTCAGCTTTTTCATATCGGTGTACAGATTTTTTTTTCGGTGGACGGTTTATCATATCCGTGGCAACCAAAATTCTACCTTAATTTTTTCCTTAGTCTTGAATAATACGTTGATGTTGATGAAGGTGGGGATATTTAATATCCTAAAAAACACGTAAAAACTAAAAAATATACAAAAAACAGATAAATGAAAAAGTTCACCGATATGATACAAAAAACACCATTTGTTGAAATTCAACCAATTATATTATTTTTAAGGTGACTTATAGAGATAAGGTTAAATCTTTATCTGTAAAATACTCTTAGTAAAGATTTTATGATAAGATTTCACCTGGGTCTCCTAGTCTCCTTGTTAAATCACTCATGTAACACAAGGAGTTTGTCCACAAAAACAAAATTGACTATTATAAAGTGTACCTAAAATTGCAGCGGTGAAAACCTTTACATCTTCAAAGTTATCCGTCACTAAGTAAGTATGTGTGGCAGACATAGAGATCAAACGGCAGATTTGTTTTTGTTCTTGACTGTGACTTAACTCGCGTTTGCCTTCAATCTCACCCAATAATAAGTGACGTAGGTAGAGATAAAAACAGACGGGATTACTAAAGGAACTAGGTCTTTATATTAAATTTCCAGAACCGCCGGAGCAGAGATAGGTCTTTAGTGGCAAATTTTATAAATCCACGACCACTTTGTCGATGGGGTATCACTGTCTGCCTCAGACGGCAGTGGTCGCGGGTTCGATTCCCGCACGGAACAAAAAAAAGTATGTTACGGGTCTGGGCGCTTATCTATGTTCTAGGTTCCCCATAGTTCGCTACATGGTATATCGCCCATATCACAAGCTCTGCTAAGTTTCGGGATATGTAATTGATGTGATTGTCTGGGGATTTTATTTTATTTATTTTAGGACCTTTGAGGACACGTAAATCCGTAGGGCTATTTATTCTAAGCCAATCTAGGTGGCGAAGAAATAGTATTCCACCAAAAAGTAAACTGAAGGCAATCATTAAAAGTTCGACGCCATTTTTGATGAACTTGCGCACGCGACTAGCGCATGGATCAAATAACCAGCGCCGGCGCATACCAGTTCCTTCCACAATCTTACAACGCAGTTACATGGAAGTAATGAAATGTTCAGTTAGAACTGGTGATACATGAAATGATTGCTCAGTTGATTGTGAGTAAGTAATTAGTTAAGGAAGATGATGACGGACAGAATAATGCAGCGTTTAAACCTATATATATTTTATATCTTTATTTAAGGAGCTTGTATCGTGCAACGACTGTGTTTTTATGAAATAAAATAACATATACTTACATTACATATTTCTTACAATAGTTTGGCATATTATGAATTTGAAAACAAGTAAAGTTCAACACTTTTCGCTTCATTCTTGTTGACGACCACTTTGGCGATGGGGTAAATCTGTCTGCCTCAGACGCCAGTGGTTGCGGGTTCGATTCCCGCACGGGACAAGAAAAAAAAATGTTCCGTGTCTGGGTGTTATCTATTTATGTATTTATATTCTAGGTTCCCCCCTAGTTCGCTATATGGTATCCCATAACACAAGCTATGCTTACTTTGTGTGATTGTCTGGGGTTTTTTTTTTTATTTATTATTGTTAACACACTCTATTATAATGTGATAAATATAGTCAACTTTGTCACATTTTGTACGTAGAGGAGAAGGCGTTATATTTTTGGTTTTGAGCTCCTTTCAAGTGAGACTGCATGTATCAAACCAATGTTTTTTACATATTTATGGCAGTATAGTCTTATACTACGTGCTTGTTTTAAGCTAGTTCAGATAGAGCTGTTAAATACACACAATAAATTACCTAGCAGTAAATTACAATATTGAATGAATGATTTATTTAAAAGAAACAAAGATTATTACTTGGAATAAGTAAGTATATCAAGATTTTTTCATAAAAAAAAATAATCAGCATTTTGGTTTTCAAGTCAACTTTGTTTCAATCTAACGTCGTGGATAGAGTTTGAATATAGAATACTTAAAAACTACTCTACTAAACGACAGTGTTTAAGAACTTGCTCCTTCTTATGCGCAGGGGCAACTTTACTAATGAAATCACGGGCTTAACGGCCAACTAGCTCAAGAGTTAAAAATTAATATTATCGATAGGTTTGCGACTTAGTTTTACTAATGACGTTTGAATTTCCTAGTTGAGGTAAAAGCCTAGTTAAAAGTACCCGTAACCGGCGATCACGAATGAAACGATTAATGAACGTGGAGGAAGCGAAAGACCTATGTCTGGATCGTAGCAGTTGGCATTCCTTAGTCCCTGCCTACTCCAAAGGGAGACAGGCGTTGTGTTACGTATGTATGTAAGTATGACTTTCCTACTTCGGCTTCAAAAAAACCGAGGAGAGCGAGAGTTGAATTGAAACTATCAGCTCTCGTTTATTCATAATGTTCTTTACACAAATTCTACTTGACTACGACATGAAAGAGACAAATATCTTAAAGGTGAGAAACTATCTAAAAGGTTGCTGCAGTACTCTGCTCTGCAGGGCTATTCTCCTAAACGACAGCGTCGAGTGTATCGATGAATCAGCGACGTAACTCGACCCCAGCGCTTGCCACTGATGACGGCTTGAGTAGGAACTGACTTCATCGAGCTGTTTGACATTTTGTCGACGAGCTGGTCTGACTACAGGCCAAGAAGTCATTTAACAGGTTCAGTGCCGCGAACTCCACGCGGATTCGATCGGATATTTCTAAGAGATGCCGATAACTCCGCGCGGGGTTGCTGGGAGGGTACAATTCCAAGCGTCAGTTTGCTTACTCCCCGAGGAATCGAAAGGCACTCTTCACAAAAAACTCAATGACTAGTGCCGACAACTCCACGCGGGGACTGTCAACTTTGAAGTAATAATAATAAACCAAATGTAAAGCAACACACATAAACAACAAATAAATAGATAAAACATTGTTACTCGACATAAAAATTCATTTTCACCCGGGAAATCTTTCGATATGAATCGGCTGGCACTGAACCTGTTAAAACTGAAGTACCTACCAAGATGATTCCGGAATATTTTGGAAGCTATTTAAGTTGTTGCGTAAAATGATCAAAACAACATGCGAATCTTAACGTCACGAAAGTTAATCAAAAGTTCTAAAATTACCAATCCACGTTTTATATTTACTGTGTAGGCGTGAAAAGTAATTTAACTTCTTTCCAAATTTGGTATCTGCGCCTAAGTCGTATGACGTCTGTGGTCATGAAATCCCAGCTCAATTTTAAGTGAAGCCTGGCAACTAAGTTCCACTGTGTAAGCTATTTAAACTTGAATCACCTTTCCAATCGTACACCATCTTGTCTTTAATTAAATTTATAAAATAAATCATGAAATCCCCAGACAATCACAGAAACTACATGGCCCCAGGCTAAGCAGAGCTTGTGATACGGGATACCATGTAGCGAACTAGAGAGGAACCTAGAATATACATAAATACATATACTTAATATAGATAAACGCCCAGACCCGGAACATTTTTATGTTTCTTGTTCTGTGCGGGAATCGTAGCCGCGACCACTGGTGTCTGAGGCAGATAGTGTTACCCCATCGTCAAAGTGATCGTCAAAGAAGCCCATAATTTGTAATTTTTTTATTAAAAAAAAAAAAAATAATTTTATTAAAGACTAACAGCCCGTTCACACATGTTCCGTTTTACTGGATGCGTTTTTGTACCGTGAATACGTTTACTGAATACGGCGCCATGTGTGAAGTAGCACATACAACTCCAAGCGCCATCGATGAAAAAAAAAACGTATCCGGTAAAACGTATCCAGTAAAACGGACCATTTGTGAACGGGCTGTAAGCCCGTGTTTGACCTTAATCTCACCTGAGGGTGAAGATGAAAGCTCACGTGTTCAGGAAGGAACTGGGCCTTCAAAAAAGATTTTCGGAACACATCACCACCACATCGGTTATACATTGTGTCCCGCCAATCCTATATAATACCTTCAAGGAGGTATTCTAGTATTCATAAAGATTACAGCAAAAATAAAAATGAAGAATGTATTTCGGGGCAGACTTTCAGGCAGGGTGGTGGCTAGCCAGTCGAACCCTGACGGTATCACATAGCAGGGATCACTCGGATTAGTTACTTTTTGAGACACCCTTATCCTAGGGTACCACCCTACTAGGCTATTTTAAGCAGATCCTAACCTATAAATAATAATAATAAAATCCCCAGACAATCACACAAACTACATGGCCCCAAAGTAAGCATAGCTTGTGTTATGGGATACCATATAGCGAACTAGGGGGGAACCTAGAATATAAATACATAAATAGATAAACACCCAGACACGGAACATTTTTTTCTTCCTTGTTCCGTGCGGGGATCGAACCCGCAACCACTGGCGTCTGAGGCAGATAGGTTTACTCCAACGCCAAAGTGGTCGTCGGAGTAAGATTATGCACCACGAGTAAAATCATTAATTTCAAGTTTTCTCCTGACAAAATATTTCCATCTCAATTTTGTACATAATCAGCTAATTACTTCATACCTGAAACCTAGCCATATAATACGTTACGCACACCCGTAGACAGATCGTTACTATTATCACCTAGACAATAGGGCTATGTTAACACTTTAAGCCAGACACGTGTGGCTATAGTGCAAGTTATGTGACTCATAAGTGCAATGTTTGTGAAAGCAGTGAGACATTATAGCAAACACGCTGGCGCACGTGCGTTATGCCTTGTGATGAGATAACGCTGAAAGCGGTGTCATAATCTCTACATGAGCAGTGTTCATGTAATAAGGTAAGGTGAATGCTTCAGGTAGATTAAGCAGTTGTGACGATAATATCATTATATGGCATAGATTATTTACGCTCATGTGACTGTGTTACCACGTTATTTGTTCATTGTTATCTTTCTCTCTTACAATGTAAAAAGAGACTGTTCATTTCACAATATTTTCACAATATCACAATAGATTGTAAGTTTGTTCTTTTAGGTTCGGCTGCGAAAAGCTCAGACGCCCTAAGCTATGCATTTCTGTAGACGGAAAGAGATTTTTAGCAAGAGGATCAGGATAAATCAAAAACTATTGTTATAACTATTTATACAAAGTCTTTCACAATGGCATTCCCAACACAAGTATCTTAAGAATACTTTCTAGGAAGCCCCGGCAACTGATTTGTAAATGATTTACTGAAATAAACTATTTTTTTTTAATACCACCATCGCCAATATCGTCTTAATTCTGAACAGAATTTTCGACTTCATTGTTTCTTACCATCTGGTGCTATGGGCTAGTGTCGCGTTTCAATATAAAAAAGATCTGTTCGTTTTGTATATAAAGTAGACGTTTGATTTGATTTGATTGAAGTAGAAGTTTGACGACCGGCTGGTGTAGTGGTAACATACATTGCCTTCTATGCCAGAGGTCCTGGGTTCGAATCCCAGCGGCGGCGGATATCGGTGTGATGAACATAGATATTAGCCGTCAAGTCATGGATGTTTATATATTTATTTAGGTTTATTCTAATAAAAAATATGTATTTATTCAATATGTATGTTTATATAATTCTTAAGTATATCAGTTGTCTAGTATCCATAACACAAGTTCTTTAAGAAACTTAATTTGGGCTAGATAATGTTGTGTGAGTGTCAGAAATATTTATAAAAAAAAAAGTAGAATTAGCCACAACGCGTAGCTAAAAAGGGTTTCAATATTCAACGTTTTTTCATTTTAGTTGACTACGAAAGAATACGTTATATATTTATTATTCATTGTTTGTAGTCCGTTGAATATTGAAAGGGCATAAGTCGACAATAAAAAATATATAGAGACAAACGCCGCTTAGCCAATTGAGCATTTTTGTTTTGCGGAAATTTCAGCAATCGACCAGTTTGAACTACATCTTTAATTAAAACATCTGATTCATTTTGGTTTGTTGTCTCAATGATTTAAGTGTTGTGTGATGATGCGCGTAATTTGTTGAGCGCATTTGAATTATTTTGAAACTATGACCGAGACAAGGGCGATGACGTGGTTGTTACTTAAATTATTCTAGAAGATTGGATAAAAAGACTATAGATGTATAGAAAAATACCAAAAAGGCTATAAGCAGGTATAGTATTTATATAGAGGTATGCTCTGATTATCGACATATACAGGGTGACTGGTGACAAATTTGCAATACTGAAGGGGAGCACTATGTACTCGATTCTGTCTGATCATAATTATGTAATAAAAGTAGGTACTTAATTTTTCACGCGCTGCCTCAGTCAACACGCACACAGCAGTGTTCCCGCCACACGCACACAGCTTGTTTTTAATTTGCTTGTCTAAGGTTAAATCTTAATTGATAATTAGACGAAAGATTGCTGTCATTCATGAAACACAGCTGAAACATATCTACGCCTGAATTTCATATTTCGTTACACATGTCAAACGTCTTTCGACTTTTGTTGAGTTGGTTACCACTTCATCTATACTGTAGGGTATAAGCGCTACGGCCTTCGTAGCGCTCTAGTCGAAGGTCAGCTGCGGCGGTGTGAGAGCTACTGGGTTGTAGTCCCAGCCGAGCCAGTTTAGGAAACCACTAAACTAAACTCACTCGGATCTGGGTGTGTTTTAGGATACACCCTAGTTCAGCGCTGTGGTCTCCATGATACAAGCTTAGGTATATAAAAGTTAATTTTGGGACCAATTGGTTGGTGTGTCAGTTTGGATGATTTATTTATTTATAACCGCTTTGTCAATAATGTCCATCTGCGTAGATACCATCGTCATGTTTATTTCCAAACCTAAACAGATTGGATGTGTTCTAGATTGAACTCCAAGATTAGCAGTAACCATATTACCATAGGGCAAGGTGCTTGAGTGGTGACCGAAAACTGTGAAACGCAGCGTAGGCAGACCTCCCGGAAGGTGGACCGACGATCTGTCATAGTCGCTGGTAAACGCTGGATGAGGGCGGTGTGGGACCGAGCGACCTGGAGAACCTTGGAACCTATGTCTAGCAATGTGCGTCTCTTAGCTGAATTATCATGATGATGACGAATGAAGCTGTTCGTTCACATGTTATTATACCTAAAAACTGTTACGTTGATTCATTTTGTGTTTACTTGGAAGTCTACAGGGCGTCCCAAGGCTATGGGACATGAAGGGGAAGTATCTTAATCATCGCAGATTGATTATTTTGCTGAAAGAAGTCTTCATTTGATTTTTAAATATTAGCAATTCTGCATTTGAAGATTTACTAAGAATTATTTGCTTCATCTGGGAATCGAACGGACTTAAAAATGAGAAAAATCATCACTCCCGTTTTTATGATGCCAATCGAATGAGTGGACAAAATCTTATAATTCTTCTCAAGTAATTCAAGTATTTTCAAAGAGAGGAACAACCACAAATTAATCATTTTAATCTAATTAAAAAGATACAAGATACTGCTGAAGACAATAAAGTGAAAATAGAAGTGAAATCTGTAAATGCAGAATTACTAATTTTTAAAACTCATATAAAGTCGTATTTCAGCAAAATACTCTACTAAATACTCTACGTCTCAAAATACTCAGCAAAATACTCAACTAAATAATCTACGTCTATACAACGTAATTTAAGGTATTTTCTTTTGTCATCCCATAGTCTTGGGACGCCCTGTGTACTGTATATACGTCTTTGAAAACTTTTATAGTAAAATGTGCATTTAAGGGCATTTCTGAAATCCCCCCAAAATGTCGATAATTTCATTCCTTTTTTTATTTATCATAACTGTAAGTTTATAAGGACGGTAAGTACCTTTGTCACTGAAACTTAACCTTTAACGGAGTATTAAACTAAAACTGCAAGCTTTAATGTTAAAGTAAAAATAGTGAACCCAGATTTAAATCAGTTTTAACTAACTCAAGTACGGACTCAGGGCTAGGCGAGGTTTGAGAAATATTTATGTGTTCCCATTACAGTTTCCTTGACCCAACGTAACGGAGGCCATGTTTACGGTGTGCCCACTACGTGTTGCTACGGGATACTGTTCGAAGGCTGTGTTTTTGTCTGTTAGAAATAATTAGTTCCGAAGAGCGATGTGTTTGATAAGTACCTTAAAAATATACGTATTTCTGTCATTCTCCTTTTTACTTTTATGATTATTTACTAACCGTACTGCAGACTTCGCCCGCTTACATGCCTATACATATAACAAGGTGTAGCAGACGGGGCGGATCAACAGAGTCTGAGAGGTTGAGGACCTAAACTTACCAATTTAAACCCCATGTATTTTCAGGAATGTACATTTTTTTTGTTTCTTAACGATGCAAACTTAATTTTGTCGCAACGTCGTGGCACCTGAGCATATCAATTCGATATAACAGGATGGGCAACTATTAACTGTCAAAATATTTTGCGACCTGATTTCTGAAAGAATATATTGTGCATCTTACCAAAACATGTCCACCTGTCCGGGAAGCTCAGTGAAATAGATAAATACTTTTCCAAGCGCAACGACGAGTTTTTGAATAATTAAAGTAAAGATATGAATTTACACGTATCAAAATTTCAGTCTTAACAATGTCCCGTATCTGCAGTACGAAGATAGTTTCAATACCGAATGCATTTCCCTACGAAAGAATGCCTAATGTCATTTTATAATTATTCATACACTTTCGCCAAAAAACAGCTCTCCGCTTGGTGCAGCTATTTCAGCGCCAAATATTTTGGCTTTTTAAACCCCGGACCTCTTGATCCCGTTACAATTCCCAATGATGGAAGAATCTTAAAAATCGCTAGACTGATTCAAAAATATCACTTTATAAGTTTATATAGTCATGTAAAAAACTTTAAGTTAAAAAATATACTCGTATGTGTAACGACCGCAACGCAATATAAATGACGTACCTATTAGTTTCAGCAATTTAGGCGCCTTTTTCGGATAATATTGTCAGTGCTATTTATTGACCGTTTATTTAATAGTTTAAAACAAGGAGCTTTGAGTAAAAGATTAAAAAAGAAATTGTTAACTCATTCACATGAGTTGGCGCGAATGCAATAGTAAATATAAACAATAAATTGGCATACAAATGTTTTAGCTGTAGGCCCTGCTTTATTAATCAAATAAATAACAACCAAAAGAGAAAAGTCGATTGTCTCGCCCATGCACCCTCGATTGCCGAAAACTTATATTGATGGTCTTAAATCTTTGTCAACATCTGGTAATTAGGGTCATAGGGCAAGGCTTTATTACTCGATCAACAGCCTAACTATTGTTTGATTTAGGTATACAGAATCTTGCTGAAGGGATGATTGGGCTCGATCTGATTTGACGGAATATATAGATACCCTCTTATTTTTCTTACTACTCCATCCCAAAAGATCGACTTTATTGAACAGTGGCAAATTCATTCCAATTTATAAATTATGCTTTAAGAATATCTTGCCTTTGACGTCAGTTCAGTTCTTAATTTGATGACTTCCATGGCGCAGTGGTGTGAGACGAACATAGAACGTGAGTGTGAAAAATATTAGATCGAGGGTTCGACCCCAATAGTAAAAATTATACATACTTACAGTCTTATTCATAAACTAGCTGTGACCCGCAACTTCGTACGCGTGGATACCGGTTGTTGGAGTTGGATAATAGTATATTATGTAACAAGTGAGCTAAGTTGCTAATTACAGTCGAGGCTGTGATTTGAATAATAATGAGCCGAGACTGTAATTAGCAACGCTCACGAGTTACATACGACGTTTTTCAACACACTTGTGAGTAAAAGACAGACATACGTGGTCATAAAATTTATTTGAAGCAGCTGTTAGCTGCTGCGCGTCCCTGTACACACGTTATTGTTGCTTGGAGGCGCCGTGCAGCCGCTGCTGCTGCATGCGCGCCGCCTGTCCGCGTGCCGCCTGTCCGCGCGCCGCATGGACGCGCGCGCTCATGTATTTAATGTATAACCCGGATCAATAAAATATGCTCTGTTTGCTCGCATGTAATTTGCACTAAGGTACAATTCAACTTTGTAGGATTCATTATATTATGCACTAGGGTATAATATATTATGCACGCGTGACTTATAGCCCAGTTTATAGTTCTAAATTCAATAGAATAAGGCTCACTTTACGAGCAAGTGTGTTGAAAATACTATTATTATATCCTCCTTGAAGTTCAAACTTACCTTAAACTAAATTTCGTCAAAATCGATTCAGTAGTTAAGCTGTGAAAGCGTTACTGATAGATAAACAGACAGAGTTACTTCAAAAACTGTAACAACAAAGCTGTGATCCGAAGTTTCACCTAGGTTTTGTGAAAAAGTATAGGTAGGTAGGTAGGTAGGTATATTACATAGATGGTGCCCGCGAATTTTCCCGGGACAGTTTTGTTTCAACTCTTCGAATACTTCAAAGCGCATCTAAAAATATGAAAACGCGTTTACCTATAGTACAACTAATGAATTTGTAAATATAATGATTTGGTTATGATCCTACACTTAGTTTTTCAGATACCAGACATAATGACTACGAAACTGGTCGTGGGACAATCCACCAAAATTAAAAAGTGGACACAAAATTTTTTTTTATGTTTTTGTTATGTTTTATTACCCCCAGGTTTGCAACTGCTAACTCTAATTTTAAAAAAGTATTTCAATTTAAATTGAACCCTCTACACCCACATTTTCATCGCGGACACTTTTTTATGCTTGGGAAAATCAGAGATGAAAACGCGAATGTGAAAAAGGTGACGGCTTGGAATAATTTACGTACTAGGTACCAAATTCGATATATTTTGAATTATTTAATGAGGTGCTTTGTGTTAGTAATTAGTTTATAACTTAGCATTTCGTGTTTCAGTTTTAACAATATGGCCCACACTCCGAGAACACTGCAACAAATTAAAGCGCAGTGCATAGTTAAAATGAAAGAAAAAATAAAAATCTCTTTCAAAAATATCTCTTCCATGCTGGACTGGGAGCGAAAGAAAAACATAGAATGTGCCAGCTGCTTCTCTTCCCGGGCAAACTGTAAAAGTCAGTTAAAGGACGACGGTTTTATTGGCGTTTTTGCGGGCGATAGGCTGACCCCCTGTCACTGCAATAGTCTTTCTCCGTCATAATATTACCTCCAAATTTGTCAAACGTGACATCAGATGGTTTTGTTGCCTCTGGTGTTGGGCCTACCCCATTAGAGATACAGGCGTGAAGTGTATGTAATGAAAAATAAAGAAGTGCAAGAACGGAAAAAAAGACTCCAAACTGGTGGTGGTCCTCCACCTGCCACTGACCCACCAACTGGTGATGAGTGATGACATAGCAGTGTGGCTTCCTCATGAGTTTACTGAAGACGTACAAGGTTTATTATATAAGTCGCAGTAGATTTCTTAAAGCGATAACGCTTCCAAAAGCCTTCGTCGCCCAAAGAAAACGGATCGATCTTGCTTCTGTGCACTTTTCTTCAACGCACTATTTTAACTATTTTCAAGTTGTTCGACCATTTCAATTACATCTGAGCTATTTAGAGTTTGCATTAATGTATAAAATCTGTAATTTAATTATTCAACGATATGGCCTACAATCAAATTCGATGGCTTTGTTACAAAATACATCGACAATTTGTGACAAATGTCAGTTTCTTAATTCTTAGCAATCAGCTGTTTTGAGTTCGGCATCTCGTATCTTATAGTACTTTTATAGTAGGGTCCTGGCCTCTATAACTTTATGAGAGGCCTATTGAACTGATAAGTAATAAAATGCTATTATGAATACGATTTTTTGCCAATCTTCTTATAGCGAGCTTATAGAACAATTATGGCGGAGGAGGTACACCTGGAGGTTTCTAGTGGTTCGGTTCGGCCTTCTGCCGGATCATCCCCACGTACCCCACCGTTCCCCCTTGGGCGGTCGGGAACGTGACTGCACGTTTTCCTCCAGACAAAAAAAAAGGTGTTCCATGACTTTTTATGAATATGACTGTTAGTACTAAGTTGATGTTGAGAAGCTATATATATATTCTTGCCAAAAGTAATCTTAGCGTTTATCATAACTTATAACTGATTCATCTAGGTATTTTTTAATATTAAAGGATTTTTTCTATAAATAATAAATGTTTAATAATATTTTAAAGTTTTGCGTTTGAAGTCACTCTTAAAATGTAAATGTTTCTATTTCAGTTTACACCACAAAGCAATGTGTTAACTGTATTTTCCGTCTAGCCCTATTTTTACCCTATAAAACGAAAGTTTTATGCCCTCGATAACTCCCATTGAGGTAAGTCTATTTTGTCAGTCCTTAATCCTTATCCGGAAAGCCATCTTAATTAGTATTATAGGGGAATGTTTCAAAAGGCGGTCAACAGCCTTCAAAAGGAGTTCAGAGCGTCAATAAGGAGTGACCAAGGTTTTAATCATACGCTTTTTGATACTGTGCCCATTGTAGGGCTAATTTTACTAAAAGATTTGGTACGTAGGTTGTAATGGCCCTCTTATTTGACCTTTTTTAACCAACAAAGTGTTAGTATGCCCTTAATTGTAAAATCTAAATTTCGATTCCAGAATTCTTTTAAACAAGGAGGAATGGATTGAAAATTTGATAAAAAATTTGGATTTTGGCTGTCATAACAAAGTCCATACTTCTAATATTGCACTCCTTTATACAGGGTGACTGGTGACAAATTTTAGATACTGAAGGAGAGCAATCTGAATTCGATTCTGATCATAATTATGTAATAATGTAATTTTTCACCAGAAATCCCTATGAAGAAATAAAGAGACCTTATAAAACTTTTCCCTACGCGCCGCCTCAGTCAACACGCACACAGCAGTGTTCCCGCCACACGCACACCACCACCCGCTAAGTATCTATTGCATTACGCTTATGTAACCATGCGTTGCGTAATGAATTCTTTAACTTTCGGTTCAGTTTACTCAGTAAATAATTAACATTTATTTTTTATTCTATGTTTTCTCTTCATGTATGATCTCTGTATAGGGTGGAAACTATCAGTGTTGCAGTAACGGAGAGAACCATATCCGTTCCAGCTACACGAAAATAAATACAGGAGACTATCCATAAATCACTAGCTACTTAACTACAAGCCGTTCTCAATAAGCGTACAAATGAACGTAAGAACCAGGGCTCGAACCAGAAACTACTGGAATAGGCTGCGTTATAACCACTACACCACTTGCTTTCAAAATAAACGTAAGCTCTAGTGTCAAAGACCTTGTCAATAACATTGTTAGTTCAATGTCCTCACCCGAGACTACATGTTAAACAATTTAAATTCTTATTTCTAACACTCTAAGAGCTAAACTCTTGTGTTAACCGAGTATGTGTGTATCATAATAAATAGTTTACAGGCTATTGAATTACGCAGGGTCTGATGAACAAAGGTCTAAGGGATGTGATTTGGTCCCTTACTACCTTTTCTCTATCGATATTGTTGAACATTGTATGTACTTGGGATTAAGTCGATTTTATTTACATAGCTTTTATATAAAGGTAGCAATAGGGCTAAGCCCTATTAGGGGAGGCAAGGTCGTTGTTTAGAGATACCGAAATATAGAAGCAGTCATGTTTGTTAAATGTAATGCTCAATATTCGATTCGTGCACGAGACATCACAAGATCAACACGACAAGGGGAAAGACTTGTTTATAATGATATGCCCCACCTACAACTGCACCACAACCAATGTTACGCAATGTGTGTGAAAATTTTTAATTCACTACCAAAAACTTTTAAATTACTGACAATAAATAAACTCAAAGTTGAATTGACTAAATGGTTAAGGATAATTTTTTTTTATTCAGTCAATGATTTTTTTAATTCTAAAACGTGACATTTTAATTACCTATTGACAATGCTGAAATAATATTATGATTTTGTTATGTTTAAAGGGAATTATCATTCGAATATTTTTTGACTGATTTCATAATAAATCTAAAAATTGTATAAAGAATGACATTAGAATATTGCATACTGTTATAACTTCAGTAAAATATGTGATACTAATTTTATATTATGACTACTACCACCATTGTTGACCATATTTTTGGCAATAAAGATTGATTTGATTTGTAAACCACTGAAAAGTTACACAACTAGTACGTTTCTTAGCATATTATACAATACCTACTATATTAAAAATATATGCACGTCTTTTATTTACATAAATCCTTAGCTTTGTTTTGTTTATTTTTGTAGATTTGTTTACTCTTTACTAGCACATTACCTACTAGTAGAAATGAGATCTGCGAGCGAGTGCGCCCGCAGATTCTGGCGTGGCGGTGCGTAGCCGTAGAACAATTTCGTAGCTTAGAGCCCGTTCACACATGGTATCCGTTTTACTGGTCCGTTTTACCGGAAACATTTTTTTTCATCGATGGCGCACGGAGTTGTTTGAGCGACTTCACATATGGTACAGTAATGAAAAAAAAACGTATCCGATAAAACGGAACAGTAAGCAACCTTGTGTGAATCGGCATCTGTCATCCGTCATTTAATACTTTCTAGTCTGTTATTTACTCGGATAAGAATCGGATCTAGTACGTAACCGCTTATAAGGTGACTTAGTGTAGAGATTATCGTCATCATCACCACAACCCTTTGTGATAAGTTCTCTTCAGGGCTATGAGTATTTTTCCTTTGGTGACGAGAAGTTTTAAAGAAAGAAAGAAAGAAAGAAAACATTTATTTCCCACAAAGACATTTTTCACATTTAAACATATTTAATATTATATACAGTGGGGAAAAGGGAACAGACTCAGCATGTTGCTGGTATAAGTATGTAGTCATACTTAATAACCAGCGCTGGTTTTCAGTAAGTCCCAGAACATAACAAATACTTAACCTAATTTACACAAATAAAAACTTACTTTTCTAATTTATATATATTTATTATCTTACCTAATTAATTATATAAGTCTTAATTAGGTAGGTATATTAAAAACTAGAAATAATATTACATAAATACATAGTTCTATTGTTATATTAAATATATATTTATATATACATACAAACTTATAAAAAATACACTTTATATTTAGGACTGTTTCTTTTAATAGATACATAGTTACCATACTAAAAGATTAAGTGTTTAGTGTTATACCTACTTATGTTTGCTAGAACTTCTGATTTGCTAGATAGGATATTATTTCTGTATACCTAACCTGGAATCTATATGGTAAGTTGTTTTAGGCTATAATCCACCAAACTGGCCCAGTGCTGGTTGGCGAATCAATTAATTATAAACTTACTAGCTGCTGCCCGCGACGTCGTCTGCGTGAACGCTATGCAGCACCAAACGCACCTACGATTATAACACTGCTAGCGTGATAATATGTAGCCTATATGTTGACCCGACTTCTTAACTATCTTCATGCCAAATTTGAAGTAAATCCATGCAGTACTTTTTGAGTTTATCCCGGAAAGACAAACAGACAAACAGACAAAAATTCTAAAAACTATATTTTTTGTTTCTGTTTCGATTGTAGATCATACCCCAAGTATTCTTTTAAAAAAATATTCAATGTACAGTTTTGACTTTCCTACCATTTTATTATATGTATAGATTGAACAATAAAAGAAGTCGCTGAGTGAATACTTATTTAACTTAACCTTTTCAACCTGCTTACAACAATATTTACTCAAAAATAAACAGTTTTGTAAGAAAAGCAGTACCTACTTAACCTCTTTTCAAAGGTTAATCAGATCTATCGAAAGTTACGAAGCGTTACAATCAACAGCTCGTCCTACTTTAGTACACTCGGCAACTAGGTTATAGCTGTTTGACTGACTTTATTAAAGTTTTCTCAACTGCAATACGGAGCTGTAAACAGATTTTATGGCTACCGTTCCAATTTGCTTTTAGATTTTTTAATGTTTGGTTTATCGGCTATCAGGCACGAGTAAGGTAAGTGGTATTTATTGATATTGTTGTTTTAAGGTTAATTAATGCTCGGCCGAGCCACCAAACGATCATAGGTAACCCAAGCTAATGTCCTTACTTTAGGGCATGATGGTGCTGTGTAATACAGGGTTGTATTTTGGTCACCAGCCAAATTTAAATGTTAGTTTCTTTGATACGATATATACGTACCTGTATATTTATTTTAGCGTCACTCAGTACAAAAAAGTAGAAATATGGAACCACAAACGTTTTTAAAAATATTCGCTGTTGATGAACATAGCTTCTACGATGCGGCATTTCATTGTTAATACTACGACGTAGTACTACGAGATGTTTTGTAGTAGCGCGTAGAGGACTTTATTTTAATGGTAGTTTAGAGTGACCATGCTTTGCATAACATATTAGTGGATCAATTAATTTCCTTGTAAAAAAAAATACTTTTTTTTTGCAATGATACTATATAAATGATACTTATTGTGTAAAAAAAATTAGCCGGTGTCTACAAATGAACCCTGTATGTATCTATATCCAAAAAATATTTATTTATTGCATTGCAAGTCGTCGTGGCGCAGTGGCTCCTATGTACATATCAATCGATATTGCAGGTTAAGCAACGCACGCCGCGGTCGGTACTATGATGGGTGACCGCCGACCATTCATCCCATACGGCGACTTCCTTGCTTTAGCAGTCACATTAAAGGCTTTATTTTTAATTATTTTCTATTTATCTAAAATTAGTGTCATGTTTGTTACTTTTTTATCGAGTCAATTTTCATTAATCATGTCTCTATCTTTACACATGGGGAATTACTATATGGTTAATTACTGTGAATGTTTTTTTCAGACACAACATGTACACATTACTGGGTATATTATTGCCATCTAAATATAAAAATCTGCCAGTAAACAAATTCAAAACTACACTATTTAATCTATTATTGGATAAAATGTTTTATAGTGTCAAGGACGTTTTAAATGACCAAATATTATAAATTTACATTTAAAAACAGACTAAAAATATACTATGTTAATTAATAACTTAATCTATAATGCGGCTTTTTTTCTTTAATTTCATAATTTAATGTAATTTTCTTTTGACATTTGATAATTTATCTCAATGCTGACATTTTGAATTTGATGACATTTTTCTTTTATTGACTATTCGTGATTTTATGTGACAAATGTTTAATTTATTTTATTTTATGTAATTTTGCACGCTGACAATGCAGCAGTATCTGTTCGGACGATAATGATAAATATAAGACCTATATTTATAACGCTTTTACTTGCAAATAGAGAATTTATTATTATTACTAGCCACCGCGCGCGGTTTTACCCGCGCAACTTTTGATCCCCTGGAAATTTCGGGATAAAATATAGCCTATAACCTTACTCAAGAGTTGGGCTATCAAATGCAAAAATAATTTTTCAAATCCCACTTGTAGTTTCTGAGATTAGCGCGTTCAAACAAACAAACTCTTCAGCTTTATATATTGGTATATAGATTATTCAAAAAAGTGTAAAAACTCTGCATTCTCGCCTTAAGCAGTCGGTCCCGGGTGCTGTGTACTTGGGGTTAAAGACTTCTGTATCCAACCTAACGACTACTGAATACAAAAGTGTAAACAGTAGTCGTAAGGGGTTGTTAGAAGCCATTTCGGCGCTCTGAAAATTCTAACATCCACCTACCAGCACTGGGCCAGCTTGGTGGCTTACGGCCTAAACCTTGATTATTGTCGCTCGTGACCACGGGGTCTGCAAAGACACCGAAACGTCGAGTTAAATTTTAAAATGTAAATATACGCGATAAATCCGGTTAAAAAGTGTTTTATTTAATAGTCACGAAAACTTTATGATTGCATTGGCGAATCGAGACTTGAATAACCTTAATATCTCCTGATGGTTAGCTATGAACAGTTAAAAGATAAGTATTTTATGGTTGTTTAAGATAAATAAAAAATAATTATAAATAAATAAATAAAATCCCCAGACAATCATACCAACTACATGGCCCCAAAGTAAGCTTATCTTGTGTTATGGGATACCATGTAGCGAAACTAGGAGGGAACCTAGAATATAATATAAATACATAAATACCCAGACACAGAATCTATTTTTTTCTTGTTCCGTGCGGGAATCGAACCCGCTACCACTGGCGACTGAGGCAGACAGGTTTACCCCACCGCCAAAGTAGTCGTCAAGATAGAGGAAGTACTTTAAGCAGTTGACTTTAAATGAACGATACCGTAGCTAGATGCTAGGTCCAGCAATTGGGGGTCATTGCATATTTAGCTCCCAAAAAGCAAGAGTTGCTATTTTTTGGACATGATCCAGAAAAAGGTTTATCCGTTTTACCGCTCTAACACCTAAATATTATAAATGTGAAAGATTGGATGTCTGGATGTTTGGTCCTCAATTACGGCAGAACGGCTTAATGGATTTGGATGAAATTTGGCATAGTCATAGTGTACAGTCTGGAATAGCAGGCATTCGAAAATGCGCTAGCTTACTAATAAATTAAATACCAATTCGAAGCTTTGAACGAAGCCTTGTTGTGTGTTTAGCTTAACAGCTATAGCCCCATACACATTTTGACGACCGGCTGGTGTAGTGGTAACGCACATTGCCTTCTATGCCAGAGGTCCTGGGTTCGAATCCCGGCGGTGGCGGATACCGGTGTGATGAACACAGATATTAGTCGTCAAGTCATGGATGTTTATATGTTTATTTAAGTTTATTTTCTAATAAAAAATATGTATTTATTCAATATGTATGTTTATATAATTCTTAAGTATATCAGTTAACTAGTATCCATAACACAAGTTCTTTAAGAAACTTAATTTGGGCTAGATAATGTTGTGTGCGTGTCAGAAATATTTATAAAAAAAAATAATAATAACCTAAATAGGCTATTTGAAGATAAGCTGTAAAATTGGGTAATTTCAAAGATACGGCGTGGAACCAAGCATATTTGAATACGGAAAATGTATAATCTTCTAATAAGTATTCATACTAGAGATAGCCAGATAAAGCCCAAATTAAGTTTCATATTGACATACAAACATCCATAAATATAAAACCTAGATAATAATAACACATCACAGTTTATGAACGTAATTTATGATATTTGGTAAGATTAATAATGCTTCTTCCATGCTGGACTAGGAGTGAAAGAAAAACATAGAATATGCCGCTGCTTCTCTTCCCGAGCATACTGTAAAAGTCAGGTTTTATTGGAGATTTGTTTTGTGGGCGATAGGCTGATCCCCTGTCACTACAAGAGTCTCTCTCCATCATTATAATGCCTCCAAATCTGTCAAACATGGACAATTTTACGATTCCTTTCACTGACACAGCTAAGAACTTAGGAGTCGTTTTCGATTCGAATCTTACATGGAACGCAAATGTCAGTGAAATCAGTCGTAAAATCAATTTTTCCTTGCACTCTCTTAAAGCCTTACATAGTTTTTTGCCTTTCAAAACCCATCCTTGATTATGCTGATGTGTGTTATTTGGATGCCACGGAGGAACTTCTCAACAAATTGGAGCGTCTGCAAAATCTTTGCATTCGCTTTATATTTGGCTTGAAAAAGTTCGATCATATCTCTGAATATCGGAAGCAACTTCGTTGGCTTCCAATACGCTACCGTCGAAATTCCAGAATCCTTTGTCTCCTTTTCAATACCCTTAATAATCCACTCACTCCTCCTTATTTGCGTGAAAGGTTTTCATACTCACACTGTCAGAATGCGCCATGTAGAGCACACGTACGTACTTTTCTACTTATGCCTTCTCATAAAACCGATTTTTATTCCTTCTCTTTCTCCGTCCATGCAGTCAGGTTGTGGAATTCACTACCTCATGTAATTCGTGAGTGTAAAACTATATCTAATCTTAAAAAGAAAGTCAAAGATAACTACTTTTCTCAACTGTAAGTTATGAATTTAAACAATATTATTATGATATATTGTATATGTATTTATGTTTATATAATATTATGTATATAAGTATTTATATTCATAAGTATTTTAAGCAGTTTATACGATATCATAGATTTGTGCACACTATCATTGCATCCTAAACAAACTCTCCAGTCATAGGTCTGCTGGAAGAGATCTCATTAGAGATAAGCTGTACCTTTGTACTTATTTTTGATCCATTTATCTTTAAATTGTGTCCAAACTTATGTGTACATAAATTGTTAAATAAATAAATAAACGTGACATCAGATAGTTTTATATTGTTTGGTGTTCTGCCTACCCCATGAGGGATACAGGCGTGATGTTATGTATGTATGTATGTAATAATGCTTTGACGACGTAATTATATGTATGAAGTAAAGCTATGTTTTTCCTACCATGCTTTTATTATTTTATTTTAAAAGGAAACTAACCGCTACTTAAAACGAAATATTGAGAATACAAAGATGACAGTCACAATAGGAGGACAGGATCTCGGATAATTAATAGCACCCATTCTTTTATGAAATCCAATAAGACACCATGGAATAAGGTAAGTACGTAGGGACTAGTGCTGTAAAAAAACACCGAAGAAAATAACGAAATCAGAATAATACACGATCAACGCATAATAAAAATTAGCTGAGCAAAAGTAGAGTTCTAATTACGAATTTGTCTTTGGGCTATTTTAATACTTAGAGAACACTGAGCCCGGTAAACCAAGACTGAGAATTTATCAAAGCGTTAGGTTAACTTTGTCGATTTCCTTGTTACAGAGGTCGTGAGTTCGGCTCCCACGTAATGGTGCGTACAGATTGCTGTAATGTAACTATAGTTGAATTGTTGTCAAATGATTTTCGTGACAGTTCAAAATTGACAACTTCAATGACCCCTCATATTCAGCGTTTAGACGTCGATTCAGTAGGGTCAATCCTTATCATCTGAACTTTCCGTAATATATTTTATGACATTTTCTTAATTTATTTACAGTTAATAATTTAGTAATAACAATTACAGTTGATTAAATGTTTAATTTATAATTTTAGAATAAACAATTTTATTTTCATAGTTTTAATATTTTTATCGCGCTTATAGTTTATAATTTTTAAGTAGTTTGCGTGTAGGTAATGGACAATAAGAACTGTAACGAAAATCATTTAAAAACAATTCAACTATAGCAATTTAACATTCTGCGCACGTTGCGTATTTAGACGTGTAGTGCGCAGAATGTTACATTACAAGTTCAATTACAGCAATCTGTACGCACTATAAGAGGTCCTGGGATCTAGTCCGGCCGGTTAAGGAAACGAACTGTCCTGAACTGGGTCGGGTCTGGGTAACTTTAGTTCTGCTGTGTGTCACTATAATACCAGCATAGATAAAAGTTTACTTTGGGACCATATTGTTGGGGTGTCAGTTTAGGTTATTTGTTATTATTATAGCCATCATCATTATCTTCTGCCTGGCGAAGCCCACTGCTGGACAAAGGGTGGTCTAAAGGTTAACCACATCAATCGATCCCACGCCGCCCTTATCTAGCGTTTACCGGTGACCTATACTAGCTATAGATAGCTCTTTACACACAACAACATGGTCTAGGGATATATGAAACTTTTTTAAATAACTTAAAAAGTACTGGTCTTACAAAAAAACTATTGATAATCTATACATATAATAAAATGGTAGGAAAGTCAAAACTGTACATTGAATATTTTTTTAAAAGAATACTTGGGGTATGATCTACAATCGAAACAGAAACAAAAAATATAATTTTTAGAATTTTTGTCTGTTTGTCTTTCCGGGATAAACTCAAAAAGTACTGCATGGATTTACTTCAAATTTGGCATGAAGATAGTTAAGAAGTCGGGTCAACATATAGGCTACATATTATCACGCTAGCAGTGTTATAATCGTAGGTGCGTTTGGTGCTGCATAGCGTTCACGCAGACGACGTCGCGGGCAGCAGCTAGTAGATTATAAAAATATTATGAAGTTCCTTTTTTAAATTCAAATTTGTATATACCTACATATATTTTTTGTTTTATGATGAAATTCGAATTCTTTGAATTGCTTCCAAAACAGTAAATCTTCACGAACTTCTAACTTGATTAAAACTCCGTAAATTTCTATAAGTCTTTGTCAATCGCATCTCCGGTGTTCATTTAATCATGCCACGTAGACACTTGACCAGGGACGAAATGTTAAGTTGGCGCTACCGAAATTGCGGTTTCTGAAGCCATGAGGACCAGTCAGAGCGTAATATCCAGGGTTTGGTCACGTTATCGTGTCACGGGGGAAGTGGTGGAACGGCACCGAGAACCTTAACGTATTACAACACATGTACGTGCAATAAGATGTACACACTTCGCAACTTATTCGGTTGTGATAAGTTTCAAATTACAATGAAAATGTATACATATTATTGCACGTGCCTGTACAGAACTGATTCATAGTAAATGCTGCACGAAGTTAACCAAATGTAACGGTGATGCAATTGGTTCAAAGGCTACAGAGAGAGTATGGTTTGCTGGTAAGAGGTCAAACTTTGAGAAGACGACTGCATGAAGTCAACCTACGTGCTCGTAGGCCACTTCGGGTACCAGCGCTAAGGAGAGGTAATCGAGAAAGAAAATGGTCACTTGTGCTTTTCACTGATGAATCCAGGTTTTTATTTCATCCTGATTCGCGAAGAGTCCACGTTTGGAGAGAACCTGGACGTTGGAATCGACCGTAGCACCCACAACAAGGTCGGTAGAATGGACCTCGTTTGGAGACAAGGCAATGTGACTGCTCTAAAATACCGAGATGAGGTGCTAGAGCCTGTAATCTTGCCTCACAGACAGCAAATGGGACAATATTTCCAGCTAATGCACGACAATGCCCGTCCACAAACAGCGCGTATCGTTACAAGTTGGTTACAACAGCACGATATCCAAGCTTTAGACTGGCCTGCACAATCCCCTGACTTCAATACTATTGAGCATGCCTGGGATGTGCTTCAGAGAAGAGCTCTTAGGAATTTCCATGAATATATTGTGCGTGAAAATCAGCTTTTCTTGCATCTTAGCAGGACTTGGGACAGTATTCCACAACAGGATATCGACACTCTTGTTTTAAATATGCAGAACCGCAGCAGATGTGTCAGGAGAGTCCCAGGTGGATTCACGGATTATTAATAAAAATATATTTTTTTATTTTTTTACAAAAAAGAGAATTGTTTTGTTTAGGTTATGATGTTTCAAAAATAAAATTAAGATTGAAATTTTGTCCGAGTTTTTTCCTCTTCACCTAAGTTTTTTTTAATTTAACTTTATCTAAAAGTTTATTATCAGATTAGATAGGCTATTTTAAACAAGGTTAATGTGTAGGTGTCTTAACAAAAAGTTAATAGAATTTTAGTTATTTAGGTTTAATTGAAATATCTCTAGACCATATTGATGTGTGTATAATAAGTAGTCTTTTATCATAATCTATACATATAATAAATCTGTAGAGAGGTCAATTCTGTACATGACATATATTTTCAAAATAACTATCAGGGGGTGATTAGTGATCGATACTGATGCCAAAAATGCAATCAGTAAAATTTTTGTCTGTCTGTCTGTATGTTCCTTATAGCAACAAAAACTACTCGACGGATTTTAACGAAACTTGGTAAAATTATTCTTCATACTCCGGGGCAGGTTATAGTATACTTATTATCACGCTACAATCGATAGGAGCAGAGCAGTGAAGGGAAATGTTGGAAAAACGGGAGAAGTTACTTTATTATTTAAGCTTCCGTCGCGTGTGCAGCCTTAATGGTTAAAGCTACATAGAAATCATGTATGACAGAAATATTCTTCATGAAATTATATAAAAAATACCCCACAAGAATATATGTCTATATTTTATGGTTGACTCACAATAACACCTGTTAATCCCGATAGCTTAGCAGTTCGGAGCTTTCTGATTATATTTGTTTACTCTTACGTTTATAATACTCTCACTCATCCCTAATTAAAAAAAAATAACATTATTACCTATTCAATAAAAAAAGAATCATAGAAATCTGTATAGAAACACCAAACTTATACATGAAATACCTACGCTAATAACCCATCGCACGTGAATACTGAACGATATAAGGATTATTTTTGCGTAACGGTTGCCGCGCTCGACGCGTCTCGTGGCGTTATTATAGGGTATAAAAAGGCGGGAGGCGAGCGCAAGCTTTATAATTCATTCAATATTTGGCTGTTGATGCGTTCAGAGCGTTCGACTTTATTGACAGACAATAATTGATATTATTAACCGTGCTTATCAGCGCGACTTTTAGTCTTTAAATAGTTTATTTGAATTTCTTTCGTTGTTATTTTATAAAATAGGTATTAGTTGTTTTGGTAGTGTTTAAATATTCGGTTAAATTCCAAAGGCTAATTTATGTTCAGTTTTTTTTTGTACTTTTTAGATAAAAGCGTAGGTACTTTTATTAATTATTGTAGTTATAGGTATTTATT
Source organism: Stenoptilia bipunctidactyla (assembly GCA_944452665.1). NCBI lineage: Eukaryota > Metazoa > Arthropoda > Insecta > Lepidoptera > Pterophoridae > Stenoptilia > Stenoptilia bipunctidactyla. The sequence goes on from OX101739.1 coordinate 17,047,207, forward strand.
TTTAAGAGAAGTAGGTATAGGTAGATAGCATTGCACAGGCGTTTCAGCTTTATTTTCATTTCTTTTTCTGTTGTAAGTTGTACACATTTCTGGGTATAATTCTATTTGGATATCTCAAATTTTAACAGGTTGCGGTGCAGGAGAAACCGTCTTTATTCCCAGAATTCCCATAATACCTACCAAATAATTTTCCATTCCAATTTAAAAGAACGCAATTCCCACCCAGTATCGGTGTGTTTTGGCAATGATGTAAATATTGTATAAAGAGCCAGTTCCTTCCTAAACCCGTGTGCTTTTATCTTCGACCTCATCGTCACTTACCATCAGGTGAGATTGAGGTCAAACGCGGGTTTAGTCACTTATAAAAAAAAAAAAAAATGACAATTAATAAGGCTCAAGGGCAGACTTTTCGTGTTGCTGGAGTAGATCTCGGTGTCAGTTGTTTCTCGCTTGGTCAGTTATACGTCGCTCTTTCGCAGGTTAGCAGTTCTAGAAATCTTCATGTTCACGTGCCGGACGGGTCAACTTTCAATATAGTTTACTCGGAAGCTTTGCGCCGAAGTATTTTCGTTCCATAGATACTTAAGCCTCATGTGAAAGTGATCTAAACAATGAATTGTCAAATATTATAAAATGTCAATCCTTATCCTTACTAATATTATAAATATGAAAGCGTGGATATTTGTTCAGCTTTCACGCAAAAACTACTCGACGAATCATGAGAGGTAGGTACTAGAAGTAGGTAACATAGGATACTTTTCATCCCGAAATTATCGCGAGCGGAGCCGCGGGCACAGCTAGTTCGTAAATAAATAACAATATAAACAAAGGAATGCTGAATATCTCACCTTGTCACAGTAACCCGAAAGTCGCAGGCGCATCTTACGCAACGCTTTGTAAGCAATCGTAAACATCCTCCGTTGTTTGTGTATGTTAGGCACAGCAGGCAAATATTTGCCGAGACGAGAGATACATAGGAAGAACTATTTGGCAACAATTTAGAGATGAGTTTCATGGATAGATGAAATATAGTTGCAACAACGGATGAGCAAAACTGAGTCATATTTAGAGATTTTAGATTTATAGGAGTTTTATCGCATTTTGTTAGGTATTTTTATTATAAACTAAGCCCACATTTGACCTCTATCTTATCTGATGGTAAGTGAAGATGAGGTCGAAGACACTCACACAACATTATCTAGCCCAAATTAAGTTTCTTAAAGAACTTTTGTTATGGATACTAGACAACTGATATACTTAAGAAATATATAAACATACATTGTATATTGAATAAATACATATTTTTTATTAGAATTAACTTAAATAAACATATAAACATCCATGACTTGACGGCTAATATCTGTGTTCATCACACAAATATCCGCCGCCGCCGGGATTCGTACCCAGGACCTCTAGCATAGAAGGCAAGTATGTTACCACTACTCCAGCCGGTCGTCAAAGATGAAAGGAAACGGGCTTAGGAATGAACTGGCTCTTCATATAATATTGCCGGAACACATCACCGCCGGAGCGGTCATATTTGGCGGCAGATTTTATAAGAAGGGTGGTCGCTAGCCAGTCGGACCCTGACGGGATCCTACCACCAAGCGGGGGTCACTCGGATTAGTCGCCTTTACGACACGCTTATCCAGGCGCTGCTTATTCTAAGCATTAAAATTGCTATCAAAATAGGCATTAAAATTGTCTACACGGACAATAATATGTATTCAGAAATTCAAACTTCGAAAATTCAATTTTATTTTATTGGTAAATTTAATTTACAAAATATGTTGAAGGACACTCCTTTCAGGTATGCAGACCGGTATTAGAGGGAACACTCTTCCCGTAATTTAGCATAGGTAGGCTTAAATAACTAAAAACACACAACATTCATTTTTTTTGATTTATTTATATGTGTATATTTGAACTCGAGAATTCGATGGTTTTATTGACATTGTGGTCATAAATCATTCTTTTATCTAATACTAGTTTGCGTGGTTTTCACGTGTTACTTGCGTAGAAATTTCCGTTAATTTAAGGGTTGAATTAATCAGATGCCAAAATAGTTTACGAATTCAAGTGATTATTTCCAAGATAAGCAAGGTCGAAAAAACAAAAAAAAAACAGATTTATCATAGTATTCATATCGTAGTGTGTATCTATAGTTTCGAGCAATTCATAGCTCCAATGTATTTTTGACTAAGTAGTTTGGTACACTAATTTGCACATATACAATGTATTACCCAACGTGCTGTTTTATGTTTTGCTCACTTTTCCCGGAATATTTCGGACTCATTCAAAGAACTGCACTACTGTTAGATGAGAATGAGGTCAAACAAAAACTGAGTCATATTGAAATCAACAAAACATCTCATCCGCGCATATTTATGAATACTAAGAACAAATTTCACCACATATTTGTAATTTGGCAAGGCGGTTACAGAGTGATTTATACCTACTTAGGATTTATTTGAAATGTATTGCTTTATGGCATGAGAAAAAAGTACAGAAAACATTTTAACTGCCATTTTTTATAAGTATTCGTTGCGGCCGGCCTCAGGATACTGCTGGCTGAAGTGAAGCTCGTGTGGAACTTGTGGTACAGATTGTATTGTTTCGAGTGTGCGTTGTTGTCGTTACACTGCTTGCTTCTATGAGGGACCAACGTAAGAAATTCCTGCATAACTACAAGTGCTTTGGAGTCGCCAACACGGCATTGACAATCAAAGCATTTTATTAAATTTCAAGAGTTTGGCCATAGCACCATTTTAACGTTTGGTGGCGCCACTTATTACTGGCGATAACAACTTTATATGAGTGAATTGAGTGAGTGATAGACCATTTGATCACAAAACGGTGCCGGCTTGTGAAAGTCATAAGCATAGGTATCTGTTGTAAACTGCTCTGTGCAAACTCAAAAGTAGCGTCAAGTGAACTTAAGTTTATCATTTATGTAACAGAATTGTGTATAGACTTCATGATTCACATATTTCGACGAATAACTTTATAACTATCAAACATGCTAACAGGTGTTGGTTTTTGATTGTTTTAGTTAGTGGTTCGTTAGTTCGTTGCCATTGTAACTGTGAAATTAGCACCCTTCCTTTCACATACGAAAAACAATATTTATCAACAATAATAATAAAAACCACTGTAGTGCATAGTCCAACCAGAAACACTCAAGCACATAAGCGCCGCCAAGCGGCAGAAAAGCTTGCATTCCAAACTTCCTATAATATTGATGTGACCTATTTGTATTTGTACATAATACTTTCTAATCTGTGGTCGCGAAATTAACACAGTAAGTTATAATAGATTTTCGCAAAATATAACAAAACAACTACAGACCGTTCACTATAAGATGTCTCCTGCCTGCTGATGTTGGCAGCATTGTGGCAGCAGTGTTACCAATAATATGTGTCCATTTTAACCCCGTAAACTAACTTTGTTTATACCTACCACGAATAAATATATGTTTAATTTTCTGATTTGTAAATAATAAACAACTATAAGGCTAGGAAGGTTTTGAATGACGACACAATTTATATTATACGAGGGCGAATCAAAACATTCTTAGAATGAATACAAAAAAAAAATTTAAACAAGAATATTTTATTTTTCTACGTAATCTCCTTCTCATCTACACTATCACAATCTAAAATACACTTAGAATACCGCAACTCCAACTTTCTTATTCCTTCCGCAAAAAAATACTTTTCTCGACTATTAAAAAACTCCTCTGCGGCAGTCATAACCGCGTCATCATCGTCAAATTTAGTTCCACGAATATGCTCCTTTAATTTTGGAAATAAGTGAAAATTTATTGGGGCTAAGTCAGGAGAATATGGTGCGTGATCAAGGGCTTCGAAGCCAGCACTGCGGATTGCGGTGAGCGCAACTTCCGAACGATGAGGTGGAGCGTTATCCTGAAGAAACAACACGCCCAATGACAATTTCCCACGACGTTTTTCTTTTATCGCTTCACGTAATTTCGGGATTAAGTTTGCATAATAGGATCCAGTTATCGTTTGCCCTTTTGGCAAGTAATCAATAAAAAGGATTAATTCACTATCCCAGATAACGAAAACAGCTTGACAAGCAATAGTGCCAACTTACGATGAACGGACAATAATAGATAGACTAAATAGATAGGCAATCACTGTCAACCACACAGCGCGAATGTCAGTCAAGAACGAAAGTAAAACCACAGACTCAAATAACGCTTTTTTTAAAGCATACTGCATGCCATTTTGTATCAGTTATCTATGTGGGTCAACTATTCAAATAAATCCTACGGCGATCTGCGGGTCTTATACAATAAAGCTTTTCGGGCGCTTTTGAGGTTGCCACAGTTCTGCAGTGCTTCAACAATGCTTGCGGCCACGCAAAGGTCAAGACACTGAAAATCAAAAATCCCATATATGAGGCTCGGTGACTTTGGGACATCATATAGTAGGTCCTGATGACCCGGAGTCACGATGACTTCTAGCACCTTCCAATTGCACAACGATAATTCAAACTTTTAGTTTAGATAGGTTTAGATTAATAAAAGCATTTAAATTGTCCCGAAGGACTTCATTAAAACTCAACACAAGTTCAACCAAAATAACTGTCCGATAAACATCCGTTGTTAACTTAATTGTTGTTAGGCAGAAATCCAAAACGAGCGATGCTAATTTTGGATAAGGAAGTCACTTAACACTTTACACTCAACAAAGCGATGGTGACATGAATTGTTAAGTACCTACTTCTAAATATAACTTGTTGTTGCAAATAAAAATAATTGTATTAAGGTTTGAACCGAAAGCATTGAACTCCGTTTAATTTTAGATTGACGAGTTTCTGGCATTTGTTTTTCAGAAGAGGGAAGAGTCAAGGGTCTCATATATCGCCCCCAGTTCTTCAGTCTCTTAGAGGATACGAGCTTTTCCCGCAACTTTGTGCACGCTAAACTACCCTTCCCGTGAAAATCCTTCCATAATACAACCAGACACCCATTGAAAGAACTTTTATACCTAGTATCACATCCTGGCACTTAGGTATAAGATTTTTCATACAAACTAAAATGTCCAATATTTCCCGTTTCCGTGGGAATTTCGAGAATTCCTTTCTTAGTGCACCCCCAGACCCCCTAACTAAGGAATGAACGTTCCAAAGAATAATGTTCATACCTGTCAGATTTTTGACAACTCATATTTATTAAAACTACAAATAGTGCAAATAATAGCTCATGTTCGGTTAATTCTAAATCATTTACTTATATTAGAAGCCGCAGCAACGATTTTAACATTTTACTCTCTCAAGTTACTCAATAGACTACTAGTATCATCCACTTGAAATGAATATCCTGATATCGTTTCTAAGAAATTAAATCAAGTCTGCACCAATAGTTTAGATATAAACAGGCAGCATTTCAATGGTACAATCATCTTTATACATTCACATACCTAACAAAAACTAGTTTGAAAGGTCAGAGACTGTATGGACCGCTAACATTACTCTTTCAGCTCTCTACGCCCAGTAGTTATGACTGTACGTTGTCTGTTATATTGATGATTTACTGATGCAATTTTTCCTCACTCACTACTTATAAATGTAATTTTACCAATTACCCCAACTGACACAGCAACTATGTGGCCTAAAATAAAACTTTGATAAAAGCTTGAGTTTTAGTGACCACAAAGCGGAAGTTTCCTAGTACCTATACATCTACCCTACATCTATATGACGACCGACTGGTGTAGCGGTAACATACATTGCCTTCTATGCCAGAGGTCCTGGGTTCGAATCCCGGCGGCGGCGGATATTTGTGTTATGAACACAGATATTGGTCGTCAAATCATGGATGTTTATATGTTTATTTAAGTTTATTCTAATAAAAAATATGTATTTATTCAATATATATGTGTATATTTTTCTTTATTATATCAGTTATCTAGTATCCATAACACAAGTTCTTTAAGAAACTTAATTTGGGCTAGATAATGTTGTGTGAGTGTCAGAAATATTTATTTATTTATTTATCTAGTTTTAGACCCGAGCCAGATTAGAAAAGTTCATTTACTAACCTGGCTTGGCTGAAACTCAAAACCAGGACCTCTCAGGGCCAACACTGCTCCACGCGTGTCCACGCGCTTATCATACAAAACTGCTACGTCCGTACCGTACGCGCGTATGGTACCGAAATACGGCACGCGCCACGCGCGGCTTCGGACGTGGCTAGCTCCCGTGTGTATTACTCGTACACGCCCGTACATTATACAGGGTTGATTTGTAGTCACCGGCCAATTTATTTTTACAAAATAAGTATCATTTATAGAAACGATTTTTGCAAAAAATAGTAAGTTTTTTTTTATATTGTAAGGATAGGACGTTTGTCTTCCATGCCACCTGATGGAAAGTGCGCATGAAGGCTATGGTGTTACACGTCCATCCACGAGAAACCTATTCACTGGACACTTAAAAGTTCCAGGACTGTAGTGGTCAGGAAAAACAGATTTATAAGGAAATTATTTTTATTTTTATTATTTTTTTTAAAGGAAATTAATTTATCCGCTATCATATTAACCAAGGCATGGTCACTCTAAATTATCATTAAAATAAAGATTACTACGCGCTACTGCACACATTTTTTAGTACTACGTCGTAGTATTATCAAGGAAATGAATGCGTCGTAGTAGCTATGTTCATCAACAGAGACTATTTTTCAAAAAGTTTGTGGTTCCATATTTCTACTTTTTTGTACTGAGCGACGCTTAAATAAATATGCAGGTACGTTTATATCGTATCAAAGACACTGACATTTAAATTTGGCTTTTGACGAAAAATCAACCCTGTATTTCGATTTTAATCCAAATAGTACGAGGTTACGTAAATCCATTGACACGACTGTACAAGCATGGTACAAGCACAGAAATAAAAGTTTACAGGCGTGCCCCGTCCGTGGAATATGCGCCTACGACGCACGTACGCGTCACGCAGCGTTGCCCCTCACGCTGCAGCCGACTACACCACTGCGGCGGCCGTCAATGTTAGATTGAAAGTTAAAAGAAATGAATTACCAACGTTTGCTTTTCAGAGCCTAGAGTCACTTGTATAGGCCAGTACCTAGTAATAAATCAAACTCAATTCCGACAGCGACCGAAACTCCTTACTTCAGTATATCACCTGCGTACGGTAGGTATAGTTTCTACGGAATCAAACGGTAGTCCTCTATATGACCGACAGCAGACTAAAATTATTATGTTTAATTAATTTAATCACGACCGAAAATGGGATGGCTTTTGAAACTACTGAATTCTTTTATTTGTATTTTTCATGTAGAGTTGTCATTAATGGTTACGATAGCTCATGGAATAAGTATATATTTTCACTAACTGCATTGATAAAAACCATGTTAACTCATCTAGTATTTACTACACTACGTAGGGTAATGTTTTTAGCCCAAAATGAGTCCCGAGTATGGTGCAAACCATAGCAAAATCTCTTTATTAGTTCCGAAGACTACTACGAACATAGACTCATTACATCTACTACGAGTAGATGGAGACTTGAACTCATTCAATCTAGTAGCTAAAACAAGCATAAATAATTAAGCAACTAATGCAGAGCATTAAAAAACCGACAACATTTTTTAAATCCTTGTAAAAACTTTGGTCATCCACGTAAATATATAATTCATACGTAATTTCATTTTTTTTAATTAGGTACTGTATCGATTTCGATGAAATTTGTGTGTGACCACCTTTGAAGTATCCTCTATTAAATGAAACAAGAATATTAAAAGTCGATTCATAATAAATTGTAAAAAATGTAATTTGTAAATACAAAAAAAAATGAATTGAGAACCTCCTCCTTATGGAAGTCGGTTGAAAAGTAACAAACATGTATCCCCTCAAATTTTCACAATTGTGAAAAATTGATAATTGCTTCCATGCTGGACTGGGAGCGAAAGAAAAACATAGAATGTACCAGCTGCTTCTCTTCCCGGGCATACTGTAAAAGTCAGTTTAGGGACAGAGGTTTTATTGAAATTTTTTGGGCGATATGCTGAACCCCTGTCACTGCAACAGCCTTTCTCCATCATAATAATAACTCATTTGTCAAACGTGACATCAGATGGTCATATAGCCTCTGATGTTCTGCCTACCCCATAAAGTATACAGGGGTAAAGTTATGAAGCATATTATGAAGAGTAGGATTTAAATACGTTATTTGGTAGGATGGCTTTAAGCTAATTATCCACCGCCAACTAAACTAAGTTACTTTAGCTTAGAGAGACAGTTTTTCATACATTTGCGTAAAATAGACATAGTTTGCGACATGTATGAAAAACTGGCTCAACTATGCGAGTTAAGCTAAAACTAACTTATTTTAGTTGGTGGTGGACGAAGGCTTGTATAAATTGAATATAAGTGAGTGAATATAATAAATTAACATGTAGATTGTACTTTTTATTGTTTTCATTACAACAATCGTTACGGTACTATTATATGACTTATTTATACAACGTGTAACATAATGAAGAGATAATACTTAAGGGGATTGTATTTTTGGTGATGCAGTTTATAATTAACAGTAACATAAACTTTTCCTTATGGTTCGGCCGAAAAAAAAATTCAAAGTTTAGATCAAAATATCTAGGTGTCAACCCTAAAAACAGCTGTTAGCTTTTGATGAAATCTATTAGATAACCGATAGTGTAAAAATAAAGTGATGGGTAACTAAGACAGATACTACAAAGTTCAGCCGTTGCGGGAAAGGTCATAAGGTCACTGACTGCGGCACAAGTCTTGTTTTAGCTTATTAGGTTGACTAGGGTTGTCAAAATATTTTGTTGTAAAGTCTATATCAGCACTGACCATGCTAATTCTTTTATTGTATATTCTACGTATGGTATAGAAGCTAACCCTTAAGTTTTATCTCTCCATTTTGTTAGACGTTGTAGATAAGCATGGCATGGTTCAAAATTTTCCATTTATTGCTATCCTTAACTACATTAATATTGACATACCTACTACAATGTATGATAAGCACCTGAATAGCTGATAAAACTTTAAAATATTAATACAGTAATAAATAAATAAATCCCCTGACAATCACACCAAATACATGGCCCCAAGCTAAGCATTTAAAGATAACACCCAGACCCGGAACATTTTTTTTTCTTGTTCCGTGTTAGGCGTCTGAGGCAGACGGTGTTACCCCATCGCCCCATCGCCACTCAAAAGCCGTGAGAATATCGGGATTAAAATTTATCCCAAGTATTCTTCTAAGCTATGTTCCTGTCTCCAAAATTGCAGCTTATATTGTCAAGGCGAATAAGTAGGTAATAAACATCCATTTATTCACACAAAGTTTCACAACTTCGTTTCGTTTTTTTACGTTACGGGTTCAATCAGTAATGATGATTTAAAGTGGATTTAAACTTCAATGTGTTATTGTTAGTATGAAAACTAAAATCTTAGTTTATCTTTCATTTCAACTTGAAATGTAGCTTTCTTCATGTGGATTTTTTTAAAAGTTAAATGGCAGTAAATACATTGTATCAGTATATTCTGAAGTCTTTCTGAAGTGACGACCGGCTGGTGCAGCGGTAACATACATTGCCTTCTATGCCAGAGGTCCTGGGTTCGAATCCCGGTGGCGGTGGATATTTTTGTTATGAACACAGATATTAGTCGTCAAGTCATGGATGTTTATATGTTTATTTAAGTTTATTCTAATAAAAAATATGTATTTATTCAATATGTATGTTTATATGTTTCTTAAGTATATAAGTTATCTAGTATCCATAACACAAGTTCTTTAAGAAACTTAATTTGGGCTAGATAATGTTGTGTGAGTGTCAGAAATATTTTATTTTTTTACGCCACCTTTTACGAAAGGTGCCGTTAGAATAGATAATTTTACCATTTTTAGTTTTTACGCGGAGAACAATTCTAACATTCGCATTTTCCGTTCATTTTCAATCTATTGTATCTCTAGAGGCCTTGTTACGGTGATAGAGGCCTTCACATTAAGTCCAATGACTCACTGAAACATTGTCACTATCGTTAATACTGATCCTTAGATCAAGTTTATTGTATAGAAATTCTATGTGTATAAGCAGTAAAGTGCTTCTATGCTGGACTGGGAGCGAAAGAAAATCATAGAATGTGCCAGCTGCTTCTCTTCCCGGGCATACTGTAAAAGTCAGTTAAGGGACCGAGGTGTGTGGGAGGCTTTTTTGTGGGCGATAGGCTGACCCCCTGTCACTGCAATAGTCTCCACTATTATAATGCCTACAAAGTCAAACGCGACATCAGATGGTTTTATGACCTCTGGTGTACTCGCCTACCCTATAAGGGATACAGGCGTGAAGTTATGTATGTATGTAAGCAGTAAAGTAGGTACCTATTGTTTAAGTTGGTGTATGTTCTTTATTCTTCTGTACATCGCTACAGTGACCGAACTTCGCTTTTGATGAAAAAGGCTATAAACTCGTTAAACAAGATACTTTCATGTAGGAATATTTTGATAATATACACTTAATAATACATGAAAGGGAATACCTAGATATCTCTATAAAGCTAAATGTTAGCAATTCATAAACATTAAATAGAATCCGCTTACAAAAGTCTTTTATTAAAAAACTTCAAACAATACATATTAAATTAAAAAAAAAAAACTAAAAATTAAATCCCCAGACAATCAGATCAACTACATGGCCCCAAACTAAGCAGAGCTTGTGATATGGGATACCATGTAGCGAACTGGGGGAAACTAGAATATAAATACACATATAGATAAACACCCAGAAACGGAACATTTTTTTTTCTTGTTCCGTGCGAGAATCGAACCCGCAATCACACTGGCGTCTGAGGCAGATATGTTTACCCCATCGCCATCGCATACTGCATCTCCATAGTGGCCGTCTATGTATATTAAATCATAAACGTTTAGACATCCTGAAAACTGTTAATATTTTAAAGCAATGAAACAAACAAAAAATACTAAGTACTTTATACAAGCCATTCTTTGAAAGGCTCGATCAATATCTATTAACTCTAATTTGTTGTCAGCATGGCATTGCGTATTGCGCAACAATTTATTATGAATGGAAGTAACTAGGCTTCCCCGACGTTCCCATGGCAGAGGCTATTAAAATTATTATTAAAAAGGAACGTTTTCATCTCCATTCAAATAAAATTAATAATCAACGAATGCAGAGCATTAAAAAACCGACTTCACCTCAAGGCTGAAGTAAAAGGTCGTCAAGGTAAACGATCTCTGAATTCATACATATGTAAAAAAAAACATGAAGTACTTAATCAATTTCGCTGAAATATATATGGGACCAAATGGGAAGTATTCTTTATCATATGAATCAAAAATCATCAAAATCAGTTCACCCAGTCAAAAGTTATGAGGTAACTAACATAAAAAATAAACATACAGACAGACGAATTGAGTTCCTCCTTCTTTTTTTGAAGTCAGTTCAAAATAATACAGAAAACTCTGCTCCACGTGGGTAATGTCCATTGAAGTGACGAACGAATGTATATCAAAGGCTGACACTTGGGATAATCTTAGCCATTATTTTTAAAGTTTTCTATATTTTTCTCACTCGATTTCGACATTTTTAACCGCCGACGTTAAAGACTTTATAGACTAAATTTTACAAAAAAGGTAATGAATAAAAAAAACACTGCGAAATAATGTTAATGTACCCCAAAATTTCAACTAAAAAGCAGAAAACAAGCAAATAAGACTAAGTATAGAAGAGTTGGCATATTTGCCTTATTTAAGGAAGGTTGTTTAAAGATTTGTAATAAAATAAAATAAAATAAAAATAATAGTGGCAGGCGGGCGGGGCCGTAGTCGGATATAAACTATATTATTTTCTTACTAATTTAAAAACTGCTCTAATAAAAAAATGCCTCTGACATGAAACACAATGAAACCGTGCCTTAACCAAGCTCATGTTATAAAGTTAAACTGAACTACAATTCGTTGGAATAATGAATGAAAGCCTCTATCGCTGAAACAAGTAGCGAGTGACCTTGCAAAGTTCCTGGAATATGGGTTATGGCTTCTCAGTAGCTTAATTGTATTCCTAGTATTATTACCAACTATTACTTATTCTGTGATAATACTATTAATGTTATTTGTTCTACGAGCAATGTAACTAACCCCTGATGAATAGAAATGTAAAATAGTTGACATATTGTGTATCCGTGTATTTGTGTGTCTCTCTGGGCATAGTAGCTTTTTAACGGATGAACCGATACAGTGTGAATTTTAATGAAAGTCCTGGAAAAATACCTTACCTTTAAAGGTAACAAATTTCACCACAGGGTCATAAATACAAAAAAAAATCGAGTTACAAAACTACCTTGCTCCATCTTCATCCTCAGTCATTTATCTAAATCAAAATATTATAAAAAAATAAACATATTATATAACGTAGACACGACGTTGTCGAGCACAAACATACTTTATTTACTTGATTATAGGTAACAAACTTAATCAACACATACAAATCCATTACTCGACGATTACTTTGACGACCACTTCGGCGATGAGGTGAACCTGTCTGCCTCAGACGCCAGTGGTTGCTGGTTCAATTCCCGCAAGGCACAAAAAAAAACGGTTTGTCTATACTACAATTATTTTATATTCTAGGTTCCCCCCTAGTTCGCTACATGGTATCCCATAACACAAGCTAAGCTTACTTTGGGGCTATGTAGTTGTTGTTGTTTATCTGGGGGATTGTATAGGTAACAAACTTAATCAACACAAATGTCGATGTCCTCAATCCTCGCCGGGATTCGAACCCAGGACCTCTGGCATAGAATTCAATCGTTTTACCACTATACACCAGCCGGCCGTCGCCACTTTCAAACAAATATTACATATTTATGTTTTCCCAAGGTTAACAAACTCTTGATTAACTGTGAAAAACATATGTTTAACGATGACTCATATATCTTCGAGCTGACATCATTTCGCGTTTTTCACAGGAAACCACTTTTATGAACTACGCCGAACTACAGTCGAAGCGATTATTTTAATCGTTAAACAGTATTTTCGTGGAAAACACAAAGGCGATTAGATTAAATTAATACAATCATAATTTCTAGAATGGATAAAATAATATGAATAGTGAATTGGAGATGTACAAAAAATACAAAAGCTCGAACATACCAATTTAAAAAAAGTATTGTAATAAGTACCTACCATTTTGTTAACTTACTTGAGGGCGGCGTGGGACCTCGGGGTGGCCTATGTCCAGCTGTGGACGTCACCCCCAAGCTGACGATCACATTAATGGCCTTCACTGCACAACTACTAAATACCTACGGACGTTCCTAAAAAAATATGAAAGCTGCAATTTCAACATCTTAGTGTGAATTGACTTTTTCTGCTTGTTGCTATGAAGACGTTTGGTTACGACAAGTCAAGAGATATACATAACATAACACATTGCTAAGTAGGAGACGGATTCGAATAAGCAATTTCGGCTTACAAATAACGACGACATATTACAAAATTTCGGTCGATATCTAGTTGGGTCACAGTGATGACAAATATTAGGTTTATGGCAACTGTTGTTACATAAGATTAGTAGCGGTCTTTATGCACGTGCTTTCTGCGCATAATATGTGTCATTTTGCATCTGTTTTTGAGAGCCCATGTGTTTGCGCTCACGTGTCTTAGACTTATGGATTCACGTATTTTAGCAATCTAGTTCATTTTGCTTTTCAACGTAAGTTGAACTAGAGCTGAAAACCAATGAGGGTAAATGGAGGATAGGCTCCTTAGTGGAAATAACTTTGATATTTTACATACCACTAGAAACGATTCCATAGCATTAGGTACCTACAAAAAACGTGTACGGCGGCGGCGGCGCGCTTTTCCAAAATCAGAAATCTTTTCTGAAATAGCCTAAATGTTTGAATTTTTCCTATCATTACAAATGATTTAGTGCGTCAACGTTTGACTTTTCCTCAAAAATACGGACACTAAAGTGTAATTTTATCTAGTCTATCAAACAAACATTGACTTAGCTGCCAGTTGGGCCGAATGTACTGCCTGGCGGAACGCCAACATTTGTGTGGAGATGCGCAGTAGCATCAGACGACCAGACAACTCAATTAGGCGCACTTCACTCAGAGATTTATCATAAACAATGAACCATTACAAGCTTTACTACTGACTAATGTAGTAAAGGATCTGCAAAGTGAGTTTGATAATATTATGTGTTCTTGCCACGCGACACCACTTTTTTAAGTGACCGTTGTTGTTTTGTTTAAAGTTTTAATTGAGTTCCAAAATCTAATACACTAAATATATGCAAACATCAGTTACCCATATAACTTCTTGGAATATGTCACAATTCTTTTGCTATCCTATTATTCCGCGTTTTATCCTATCTGTAAGCTTCGTGGTAAATAATTCAATGCAGTAAACTATACCGTGGTAAATAATTCAATGCAGTAAACTATACCGTGGTAAATAATTCAATGCAGTAAAATGACAGTTCCAGTGTGCCCACTTTAGGAAAGAAAAAAAACAGGGATGTGGTTTAAGTGAAATCCGGTTAAAAAGTGTTTTATATAATAGTATGAATCGTAAAAACTTAAGACAATTTAAAAAGGTTTTTAAGTAAAACCCTTTTTTTTACTTGGGGAAATCCTCCATGAATACGATTAGGCTCGGGGGAGCGACAAAGTTATGTCTGGACTTTAACCGACTAAAACCCCAAGGTGTTCCTCCTCCGCGCCTAGTGGCGGGGTCACGGGCGAGCCGAAGCATTCAACCGTGAAACCGCCGGCGCCATCTACTTGCGCGGAACCCTCAACATGCAGCGTGCCGAGAAGAACAGGCACGCCGCACCTCAGCGACCTCCATTGAGCAGGGCGGCAGATACCGGAAAGGGTTAGGAACCGGTGAAATCGCGTCGCATTAGATCACCAGAATCTAACCCCCTCCAGCCGCACCCTAATATGGTGGAATCGCGTCGCGTTAGACCACCAGCATCCGGCTATCTGGCCTGCGATCATCCGGGGAAATCACTCACGCGTTACATCCCCAAAATCCGGATATCCGCAAAGGGGATTCGAAAAGGTGGTCGGCCCTTTCGCTTCCCCTCAGCAGATGGACTGACCCCCACAGCCATCCATCCCACGGATGAGGCACCTCGGGCACCCGGGATTGGGAAATTTTTTTACAGAGGTTGTCTTCCTCGCAGCCTTTAGGCCCCGGTTCGTTTCTGCCCAGGATTACGGGTTGGCCAACAGCTAGGAAGCAGAAGCTATCCCCCCTACTCATGCCCTCATCGGTTCCCCAAAGTGAGCCGCTGATACTCTTTTGGGGAACCGACGAGGGCCCCGCAGCTGATTTTGGTCCACGTCGTCGAAACGGTACCCTCCATTTCTGGGGGGTATTCCCCTATCCGCCACCTGGGGACGCGCCCGACGGGAGACCAGCAACTTCACACGGGTCTTAGGTAAAACCCTAGAAATTCTTGTGTATACTGTTACGTAATTTTATGCAGTAGGCCAAGCACGAACCACTATAGTTTTGGTTATGGTAATCGTAATCGAATTATTTTGTATGAAAACCATAACAGCGCCGCTACGGTCGTTTAAGGAACTAAAATTCAATAGCACGAACTAACTAATCTCGTAATCGTAATGGTAATGGTATAGTTATCGAAAGCTTAAGTATGAGAATCAGCAGCACGAACTTGCTTTTGACAGATCGTATCGTTTTATTCGACAGCCAGCCCTCGTAACATCACTCACCGAAAATTTTTCAGTGAGAGCATTATCGTTACGGTTGTTGTGGCCAAAAATTGGTTTATTTAAGTGATAATAAGTAACTTTAGTGCCTGAAAAATATGTCTATGTTATTAAGAAATCGTCCGTTGCGTAGTTATTAATTTTTTTGGCGTTTAGTAAATAGTCTTAGAGAAGATGAAGACGAAATCAGGAGGTAGGTTTATTGCGTTAAATTTATTTAATTTATGGAAATTCTTACAAAATAGTTAACTTTTCTTAACAGCAGTTTTTATTAAAATTATGTCGTGTCCTTTTTATCTACACAGAGAAATTCAACAGAGATCTTACAATGAGGAAAATTTTGAACCCCTTAACAGGGTTGTCTGGAAGAGATTGTCTGTAGATGATAAGGCCGCCTATTGTGCACTGTACCTATTATAATCTTAATAAAGTTATGTCTTACTCCATGTGTACAATGAAGAATAAATAAATAAATAAATTAAGCAGAGTTTATTACTTAATAGTAGATTGTTAAACAAGGGTGGGATGACATCAATTCCCATACGAGGTGTTTAGACGCCCGAGCGCAGCGAGGGCGGATATAATCCGAGTATGAATTGATGTCATCCACCCGCGGGGAACACTCTACTTTTCATTTCGAATATAAGGAAAGTAAAAAAAAAAACATTTTTCTAAAATATTTATTTAAAATTAATGGAAAAGTTCGAACAATTCGTAAAGTTTAAAGTGACATTTTTATTCACATATTGATATAAATCGGTGACATATTTCTATGTAGGTATAGATATCATCACTACATAGTATAAAACAAAGTCGCTTTCTCTGTCCCTATGTCCCTTTGTATGCTTAAATCTTTGAAACTACGCAACGGATTTTGATGCGGTTTTTTTTAATAGATAGAGTGATTCAAAAGGAAGGTTCATATGTAAAATAACATCCATTAAATAGTGGAGAAGTACTGTTATTTTTGAGGTTTCTAATGTGATGTCGTAAATAATTACATTTTTTCCGCTTACATTGCAAACGCAGGCTGAACCCTACGAGTTTTATCAAAATAATGTACTAAGTATTGTACACACTAAAAAGGTCTATAGAAAAGTCCGTGATGGTATATGTCTATCTCTTATGGATAACCCACAATAACTTTTTTTTGTCTTTTACTTTTTACGACAAATAATGGCTAATTTTCGAAGCGATTTTAGCCAATACAGCATTAATCCTTAAACCAATTAAATACCTTGAATACATTGTTCATTTAATATAAATCTATATGGCCCTTTACACCGTATAATTTAAGTTAATATTTTCGAAGATATTACAGATTTAAAAATTGCGGGACGTAGCGTTTGCGGCGGTACCGGCCGGACGCCCGGTGCGGCATGAGCGTGTATCAGCATTGCACCCGTGCGAAGCCGGGGCGGGTCGCTAGTTTTGTACATAAAACAACCCTATGTATTAAAATAATTATATATAATTAAGAAAATTATATATTTACTAGCTTTATCCCGCAACTTCGTATGCGCTTAACTACCCTTCTCGTGGAAATTTCAGAAACTATACAACCAGACACCCACTAAAAGAACCTTTATACCAAGTATCACACCCATGCACTCAAGGAATAAGTTTTTTTCATACAAACTAAAAATCATATATTTCCCGTGCCCGGGAATTATTTATATATTTATATTTTGGGAATTTTTTTCGTAGCACAACCAGTCACTCTTTGAAGAACCTTCATGCCAAGTATCACATCCGTACACTCAAGAAATAAGATTTTTCATACATTCTAAAAAGTCCAACCCCTTCCCGTGAGAATTTCGGGAATTCCTTCCATAATACAAACAGATACTTATTGAGGAACCTTTATATCAAGTATCACATCCGTGCACTCAAGGGATGGGATTTTTTCATACAAACTAAAACATCATATATTTTCCGTTCCCGTGGGAATTTCGGGAATTACTTTCAAAACACAACCAGACACACGTTGAAAAACCTTTACACCAAGTTTCACATCGGTGTACTCAAGGAATAAGATTTTTCATACAAACTAAAAAGTCCTATATTTCCCGTTCCCGTAGGAATTTCGGGAATTCCTTCCTTAGTGCACCCCTACATCCCCTAAAGAATGTTTGTTCCAAATATCAGCTCTCTACGCCCAGTATTTGCGGCTGTACGTTGTCTGTCAGTCACTCAGTACCTCAGTCACTCAGTCAGTAACGGAACAGTTTTATATATATTGATTGATATATTTTTTTAAATGATAGTGACAAAATATAGACAAATATAATTTTCTAAATTACTTCTTTTAACTTGACTTCTAAAATAAAAAAAAAAACATAAAAAAATCTAAATTTTTGACAGCTGGCTTCATAAGAAATATATTAGTTCTAGTTTTGAAATTCATTCCGGCCCTTGGTTCGGAATGAATTTGTATGAAACATTCCGACCCGCGGGTCGGATAAAGCATTTTCCGACCGATACTTGGATCAAACATAGACTACTTTCCGAGTATGAGAAATGAAAAGTATTTTTTTTACAGGTTTTGTGCATTCTCTCTTTTTATGCAACAGGTTCGTATCAACGAATTGTTGGTATGACTAAATATTTAGATCAGACCACAGTTAGAAAATATGTCAGAGATGTGACTAATGCTCTCAATGATGAAGAGATATTGAGAGAGTTTATAAAATTCCCTACAACAAGAGCCGAAAGAGATCTAATCAGGCAAAAGTAAGATTTCAATTTATATTTAGACAATGAGTGACGTAAATATATTGTCTGTCTATTAAAAATGTTTCGAATTCTCTCCACAGATTTTATACACAATATGGAATAAATCAATATGGAAGGGCCGTGACACCAGTGGACACATGAGGCAGTGGAAGGGACTTACTGATCAGAGGTAGAGCAATGAGGCGTCAGCTGGTTGAAAGACTCAATAGGTTGCATTGACGGATAATAATATGTTGCTTCAGCTAAGTTGTAATGCGCCAAAACTCAAATATTTATTACTGTTGAAATTGATATTTTACTAAACCTCTATTCATGTTTTAATAGTTACATTTGTTTTTTGATTTTTTTATACTGACACTTGCAATAAAAACATTTTGTAGTTAAGTTTTATAAAATAGGTATTAAATATGAGACTAGGTATCATTTTGTTGAATACTGTATGTACCTATCTTGACATAATATGTATAATTTTTAAAGCTGCAAGTGTGTAATTTTGTAAGTACTTACATAATCTGATTGGTGTGTCTTTATTGAAATATAAAATAAATAAACTAACTAAGTTGTAGTTAAAATAGTCATTTATTCAGTGCTTCCGTTACAAAAATATGAAAAAATACAATAATTTTCTTAAAATCTAAGTTGAATACAAGTAATATAATACAATAATTTATTTTTTCTTTACACTAATCCCTGACACATTGCCTTTTATATAAAATAAATCATTCATTTTTACTTTTCTCTTCCATAACTTTCCTAAACACACTCAAAGCTTCATTCATGAATGCAAGCCATTTAGCCTGCAGTTCAAGCTCAAAATCTCGCTGCCGTATTCTCTCTTTTTCCAGTCCATAGTAAATTTTATCCCGATCCCTATCAACCGTTAAATATCTATCACTTCAATCTTTAATTTTAGTTTCTTTTTCTGTACGAGTCTTCTTGGCTAGTGGGGTCCACTTCCTAGCTGGGGCTGGTTTTGGCGATAGTTGCTCCTGGCTAGTGCCTGGAAAGTTCCACTCTTCATCCCTGTAATGTATGAATAAAATATATTTGATTGCATATAATGTAAGAATATGTTGTGAACATTAAACATTTTCACATTGCATGCAAGCTTTTAAGTTATTCATATTTTAGGACATTTTCTTTACTAATCTCTTATAGCAAATTTATTTGTTATCTACACAAAACAACCTACTTATTTTTTTTTAAATATTGATAATAAATACTTTTTATTGACATATAAAGTTTATAATAAAACAAAAACAAAAAATAACTGATTAGGTTGATTAATTTATATTGTTTATTATGTTTAATCTCATAATCATACCTCTATCAAGCTGACAAGAGGGCTCCTTCCCCAAATCCGTATATTCTGCTGGGAATTCAATTTGATTTGAGTCAACATCTTGTGAGGCCAACTCCACCTCCTGTTGTGCCTGAGAGCCCTCACCTAGGTTCACCTGTGGGTAAAAATAAAACAATATCATACCCAGTGTATTATAATCTATATGTATCTATTTCACCTATCAATTATAATTATGGTTACATTTCGATTCTTAGAAGAAAATAGAACACACATGGATATTATACGAGTCATATATCGAGAACTTTGTTGTGCTATTCAATTCATTCATGTGTAATAAAAATAAGTATTATCAGACAGATAATGAAAAATTTCAGTAGTAATTTAAAACTAACCTTTCGCCACTTTTCCTCCGATCGGCATTCCCCTGCGAGTTCTTGCCACTTGTTTGTGGCCCACTGCCGGCCTCTTGGACCGCCAACAGGCTTTGTTAAATCCCCATTTCTGCGTAAATAACACAAAAAAGTGTTAAATGGTATCACTTCAATACGAAATTTAAAGTATTAACAGAGTAAAATAAAGAAAATCACTCACCTCTGCATGAAATCTACCATCATTTCAAACTTCGTTGAACTAGTCCTCATTGTGGTACGGTTTACAACCAAATAAATAAGTACGAGACCTCATAATAGACCCTTTTCATCTTCGAGAGTCATTTTAAATTGTTTACACATGCACATTCAAGCAATAAATTTCACTTCAATTCCACTTGACTTCACGATTTTTTTGTTTTCGACAGGTTTTGCTTATATTAGTTGACGTGACAAACTGCGTGCCTAACATACCTTCGTTTAAAAATCATGAAGTGGTTCGATAGGAACAAAAACAACAAACCTAATATTATTCTGCCGTAATCATACATTCAAACGGAAGGTTTTGTTACAATGAGTGTAAAAGTGAATAAGCTTTCAATGTTTTAACAAATATCATAACAATAAAGCAGTTTTTTATTTATTCGTAAATCGTTATGACGCTTTGTGAATTTATGAACGCGCGTTTATAGACTTTTGTGACAATCTATGTACGGCTTAACTTTACCATAGTATCAAATTACTATCGAGGTCACGATCACTTCACGATATTGTTTCATGCTGCCAACTTGGTATCGTAATCGTTATCGAATAGTAAGAAAATACGATTACTATACTATAACGAGAGTGGTTCGTGCTTGGCCTACAGTACTGTTATTGCTGTGATTCGTATTGTATCACCCTCCGAGTCCTACATGACGACCACTTTGGCGATGGGGTAAACCTATCTGCCTCAAACGCCAGTAGTTGCGGGTTCAATTCCCGCACGGAACAAGAAAAAACAAAAATGTTCCGTGTCTGGGTGTAAATTATATTCTAGGTTCCCCCCTTGTTTGCTACATGGTATCCCATATCACAAGCTCTGCTTACTTTGGGGCCATGTAGTTGGTGTGATTCTCTGGGGATTTTATTTTATTTCATTCCCGTTGGCGTCATAGAGTTACTTAACGTCACAGTTTACATTATTACAAACTACAGCATGGGCGATAGGCTCCATTTGCACAGATACCACTTTCGACGAATACTTAAAACCTCTTTATTTAAAGGATTCTGAACACGATATGTAATGAAACTTTTTATGCAATGCCCACTAATAAAGAAGGTCTATCACTATCTTCTTCCGCATTTCTTTCTCTCCAACTCTTCAACGCTTATCCATAAATCTTTGTCCCATCCCTACATTAAGGTATCGATCAGTGCAACACTAATGTTCCCAGGTATGTCAATTGGCATTGTATTTCTATCTATAAGGCAATTAGTGCTGCCATTTCAAGACATTTAGTTTTTAATGGACTGAAACACATAGTTGTCTATGCAATAAGTACACTTGCCACATGCCTTTTAAATACCAGACAGACAAGTATTTCCAAAACTTTATTTTATGACTTTAAACTTCAAAATTCAAAAAAGTTTTATTCATCTTAGGAATTTTACAATTTACTTAATGACTAACTAGTTGTTGATAGTTGTTGAATAAGATATTACAGTAGACCATGAGACAAAAAAAAAATTCAGTCAGGATTATACGATTGAATACAAATGGGTACAGTACAAATTGACCATCGCATGAAAAAAAAAACAAACACAAGACAGCTAGTTGTGAGAGCCAATGTCATGCAACAACCAAATTGCTTACATAGTAGGTGCCTTGAGCTATGGATGCACAACTCGAACATGACAAACTGGGAGCAGAGCATTTAAACAAGAATGGAATAAAACAGTCATAGTGTCATCAGCTTCGTTCATCATATTAATCTACTTCAAAAAAAAGGAGGTTATCATTTCAACTCGTATGTATGTAATATTTCCAGACTGCCCAGTTAAGCTGCGTCTGAACAAATGAGCCAAATTTCAGAAGTGTATGTTTTTATGTTTGAGTTCGCATATCTCCGGAACTACAAGGCCGATTTAAGTAATTCTTCTAAGATTTCAAAAAAATACTTACATGGTAAATCAAAGTGAGTTTATTTAAGACAAAAGCTATCGTTTTTATTTGATTTTTTTAGTTCTGTTAAATTCTTTCTAAAATTAAATAGGTAAACTAGTGACGTACAAAGTCGGTTTTTTTTAATATATTATTCATGGCTTTTTCAACTGAAAGTAAGAGATAACATTCTTTACTGTGACAAAGAGGACCTCCATGGTGTAGAGGGTAAAACTCTTTGTCATCCGAAAGATTCCTTATCTGTGTTTCTTTTTATTAAATGTATTTTTTATGTTAAAGTAGTTCCACTGTGGTACTTTAGCAAACATTCACATCAAACTTATGCGCGTTTCTATCATGTCTTAGTTGAGTTGTTTTTCTGCCAATTTGTATATGTATTGAGCACTTTTGACAAAAGAGTGTTGAGAGTTTTTTCCGTCGGCTTTTTTGATCTCGATCTCCCTTTGACACATTCTTAAAGCCGAGATTGCAAATTCTGGCGTTTATTTGTATACAATTTAATTTTTGGGGTTTGAGCTTTGTTTATGTACGAATCGTTGCATTGAGGTTACCAGAGTGACGCTGTCAAGCAGGAAGTTAAACTTGATCTTTTGCTTGACGATAAAGCCAGAAAATGATTATAAATAATCAACGAATGCCGAGCATTAAAAAAACCGACTTCACGTCATTGAGTTACTATGTACTATTTCACGTCTAAACTTTGGCTGAAGTACCTAGAAAGAAGGTAGTCAAGGTAAACCATCTCCGAATTCATACATTTTAAAAAATAACATGAAGTAAATCGACTAAATGGGAAGTATCCTCTATCATATGAAACAAGAATAATCAAAATCGGCTCACTTAGTCAAAAGTTATGAAGTAACAAACATAAAAAAAACGTACAGACGAATTGACGATTTGAAGTCAGTTGAAAACGGCTTCGCAACACAAACTCAAAGGCACATAATAAATTCCCATTACGAGTAGAAAGGCAAACATTTGCGCGAAGTTTACAAACACCTCTAAAGGGTGGAAACTGGACGGCAGCGACAGCGAGACCAACAGCGGCGCGGGCAGCGACGGGCCGTTCTCGACGCCAGCGGGCAGTGGAGCGATTTGTCGCGGTTTCATACAAACTCAATACGTTCTTTCGTGTCGCGGAAATCGCTGCCCGCGCCGCTGTCGCCCTCGCTGTCGCCCTCGCTGCCGTCTAGTTTGCAGCCTGACACTTGGCAAAACACTCGTAAAAGCTGACCGGTAGCCCAAACACGAAGAAACCTGCTCCTAGTGATAGGCACATATTGTGCAACGTGACATTGTACTCTGTGTGTGCAAATCCTAGTTCCTACTAAAACACTGGCCAAAACAAACGGTATAATACAAACGACAAAAAAACATGTTTTGATGTATAGGAACTGCCTTTAATATGCATTTAAATCCTTTTTTTATGATTTGTTGGTAAAGCGGCAACAAAAATACATCATCCATGTAAATTTTAACTATCTAACAATCTTACTATAACAGCTCATTAGATACATATAGCATGGTGGCCGAAGGACAGCAGTCCCATTTTACATTTTCGTACTACTAGATAGACCCCTACAGGATCTATCTAGTAGTGCTAATTATCACACTTTACATATACATAGTTAATTTCACCGAGCAGCGGTCATACATTCCAGCAGTATTTCATGTAGAGACAGAATCACTGCATTAGATCGTCACCGTACAAAAATATGATAAAAATTTAAAGTAAGTACGCTCTATTCATTTTAAAATTTGGCTCTATGTAGGTATATTTAAATATACTCTAGGAAAACTCTAGGAAAACCAGATGCTTTGCTTATAGCTTATACTAGGACATATCAATACCCAAATAGAAGTGGTAAGCCATTCTATACGTATTATTTTACTTACCAGGCCGTTAAAAATTACTAACTACGACGTAAACCAAAACAGTCATGATTTATTGTTTACTACACACAAATACTGTATTACCAACGAAAATTGTGTCAACTGTCAACAAACTTCACAAATTTTGACATACAAACGAATTAGCCGTTCCAATTACGAAAACAACAGACGTCTCTTGAGTGGGTTCGCATGAAAGCGAATTGTTTACTTTTCAACTGGCAAGAAACACGAGTGCGGGACTGTAAACATAACGTTTTTAACGGTTTTTTTATGCTGTCACGTTTTTGTTAGGGTTTTCTGTTCCTTTTTTAAATTGTTGCAGCAAGACATAGTAGTTATGTGAAACGTTACGGTACGAGAACATCGTTACTAATATGCCTTGATTATAACTTCAGTAGGATGGTTAGTGACAATGTCGGCACCTGGTGATATAGTTCATCAAATGTTTTCAATCCTTCAATTCAGAGACTTCCAAGGGAATAGACGAGGTGGTGTTATTCGAAGAGCGATTCACACTATAGAGTCATTTTGGCGATGGGGTAACATTGTCTGCCACAGACGCAATTGTTCGCGGGTTCGATTCCCACACGGAACAAGAAAAAAAGCCGGGTCTAGGAGTTTTATCTATATAAGTGTTTATTTATATTCTAGGTCCCCCCCTAGTTCGCTACATGGTATCCCATATCACAAGCTCTGCTTAGGTTGTGGCCATGTAGTTGGTGTGATTGTCTGGGGATTTTATTTTAATTTATTTTATTTATTCGTAGACTGTGTCCAACTGCAACTTCTGCTACACCTTTAATCGACACCACATTAATTTCCATTTGAATAAAAATGGTATCAAAAATGCCAGTGTCTTAGGCACTATCATGGGAACTTAATTTTATTCTTGCTTTTTTTTTTTTCTGTTGTGTAAAACTAACTGTGTTAGTTATGTAACTGGGCACTGTCCGTATAACTAACAATAAATAAATAAATAAATAAATAACTTTAAATGTAAAAATCCAACGGAAGTTTCAAAAATAATCTTGGTCTAATCTTAAATATTCACCGCATTTTATTTATAACTTTTCGTTATTTGGCTCAGAATCTCATATTTTTAATTACAATAATAAGATAAAAATAGACTGGCCTTGTAATACTTAAAAATATATTGTTTATACAAACAATAAATGTTAGAATAATTTTGCCTTGTAATGCTCAGGAGTTGGCCTTATCCTTTACACTAATCAAATTATTAGTTGTACACTAATCAAATGCATTTGACCTTATCATGCAGCAGGACAAACATTGTGACGGCCTTCGTGGTGCAGTGGTTACGACGGAGAAATTAAAAAGTCTCGGGTTTGATTCCCGCACGGAGCAAAAAAGAAAAGTTTTTGGTTCTGGGTGTTTCTCTAGGTATGTACCTATACAGCGTTAATTTTAATTAACCCATCACCTCTTGCGGGCAGCGCCTCCACATCAATCCCAACAGTATTTGTTCTACGACTTTTTACAAATCTTGGTAAATAACACAAAAAATAGGAACAAAAAAATGTTTGCTCCTTATTCTACATTTTGTAAGAAGTACCTATTATTATTTTGAAGCGATATTTTACTGCGCAAGGTGCGTGGCATACCTGTGCTCAAAGTAAATAGAGTTACGCCTCTAAACAGAGGCTATAAATATTTTTTGTACCTATGGGAAAACTAAAATTTTGAAAACTATTAATTATAAAAAGTTTTGGAACAAAAGTTGTTGGAATTGTTGTGGAGAGGCTGCCTGCAAGAAGTGATGTGCTTATTAAAATTAACCCTGTATATGTTTTCTATATTCTAGGTTCCCTTTACTTCACTAGATGGTATCCCATATCATGAGGGTTGCTTAGTTAGTTAGGGCCATGTAGTTGGTGTGATTGTCGGGCATTTTTTTTAACGTTTGACTATTGATAAATTATGTCCTGATCGGTAATTTTAAATTTGTCGAATTATCTAACCGTATCATATTCTCTAACTTACATCGATAAAGACTAGATAGTATGTAATAAATACATATTTCCAACATTCACACTATATCATCTAGGCTAAATTAAGTTTCAGATACTAGATATTGGATAAATAAACTTAGGTAATAAATATGCCTACAAAACATACATATCGACGGTAAAAAGCGAAACTGCTGTAACCCACAAAACGCAAAATGCTTAGGAGAACCCAAAAACTTTTTGAATTTTCGAAAAAAAACATATCTCTTAAACTAGAGAAACTCAACTACCGTAGAGCCACAGGAGTAAGACTATTCGACATAGGATTTTTTTCAGGTTCTAAATATGTAATGAATGAAAAAATATGACAGGTGTGGGTTACAGCAGGTGCGCTTTTTACCGTCGATATTGAATATTTATACAAACAAATATTGGAAAATAATAATAAAATCCATGACTTCACGGCTAGTATCTATTTTCATCATACAAATATCCATTGCCACCGAGCTTCGAACCTAGGAACTCAGCTATAGAAGGTTATATTTTTGTTATCACTTCTCCAGCCAGTCGTTAAAATATGTATAATAATAATAATAGACAGAAATCGTTCGCCGGTTTCTGTCTCTCTTGCCCTGATCCCCGACCGACTGGTCCGATTGTCGGGTCTTTTCCGCCGAAAGGCGAGTAGTTATAAGTATACAAAATAATAATAAAAATAAATAATAATAATAAACTAGCAGATGCGCGAACTTTTGTTTTCATCCCCGAATTTCTTGATAACATATTATGCGCATTTATCCTAACCCAAGAGTTGGGCTATCAAGGGCTTTTCTGTTTTTCAAAAGAACTCACATTTTAACTCAGTGTTTCGGTGTAGCTATTTACAAAACCCGTGATCACGAGTGTCCTGTCGCTTTGAAAATTCAGTTAATTTATTTTCCAAATCTTTAGCCGGATTTTTTGCCGTAAAAAAACGGTCCACATCCTTCAATGTTCCGATTACTCACAATAAAAACGCACATATATAAATTTAGTTGTCAGGTCAGTAAATCACCGCGCGCGTCACAGATGGGTTAAAATAATCCTGCGCCAGAGACTGCGCGGCGGCCACTCGACCTCCGCTTGCTTTATCTGCTATCGATGACGCATGCGCGGCGGGGTACAGCTATACTAACTCGTAATGCAGTTGCAATTGAATTGACAATTGAATTGACTTGGTTTTTATTTTATTGTCATAACTAATTGAAGTTGCGAAAGGTTTACGCCCGAAAATTTCAATCTTGTTGGAATTTCTTTATGAAACATAAAAATAAACATGAAACTCTTCTATAAATAATTCTTTATTAATTTATTTTATCAAGAAAACCCAAAGCGTAATACAGAATTAAGTTCAAATCTTCTAAAAAACATTTGTATGTTATTTAAAATTTATATGTAAAAACTAAGTGTTAGTACTTAGGTCCCAGTAACAATTATACTTTTGAATAAAATTACAATAAATAAGTAGCTATAATGAATCATGAAAGGAACAAGATCTTTAGAAAATATTGTCACAGTAAAAACGTGATCTAATCCCCAAAAAACGATCTTTTCTATACCATTTTCGTGTAAAACAGCTGTGAAGACCTTTCCCAATAGCTGGACCATCTTGTACAGTATACAGGGTTAAATTTAAATAACGCATCACCTCTTGCACATCTCCACATCAATCCCAACAACATTTGTTCTACAACTTTTTAAAATTAACAGTATTTTTAATTTTAGTTTTCCATACAAAAAATATAAATATTTTTCTCTCTCTCACCTCTGTTTAGAGGCGTAACTCTATTCACGCTGAGCGTAGGTATGCCACGCATCTTGAGTAAAATGTAGAGTAAAGAACAAATATTTTTTGTTTTTATTTTTTGTGCTATTTATCGAGATTTGTAAAAAGTCGTAGTGGTCGGATTGAGGTGGAGGGGACGCCCGAAAGGGGTGATGCGTTTATTAAAATTAACCCTGTACACAAATAATTTTCAAAGTCAGCTGGTACTTTATGGTACTAGCACAAACAAACAAACTCTTCGATATAATAATATGCGCCAGCTATTCTGGTTAAATATGTAGTTTATTCCTGAGAAGCTTTCAATTATTCCGCGCATCTGCAGCACGATGGGATTTGTGAGATTTTAATCGGGGAAGCGCGGCTGTTGCTTGGCTCGTTTGAAGTCACCCTACAGTTCATTCTATATCCTTGTTCCAATATAATATAATTCGGTGCTTTGGGCTTTTTTTGTACTTCCGGCCTTAGCAGAAATTTTAGCAAACGAAGACTTTATATGGATGGTAGCTAGGCTAGTCAGAACCTGAAAAAGTTCTACAACCAAGTAAAACGTCACATTTATCCAGGGAACCTAGGGCCGATACGTCGCGGTATAAAACGATCACGCATTAGTTTACACATACCCTATTCAGATGACCGTGTGGGTGTAAGTACGAGTCACTAGCCTTCGGATTTACTGACACGATATTTAAAATGGATTGACCAGTTTATTCCTTAAGTTTTCTTTTTTATTTAAACTTCTTTTTATTCGGCCTTCGAGGTGCAGCGGGCTTGAAAGATGCGGTATGGATTTCTACTGTCTGCAAGACCTTATATGTATATTCGTGGGAACTTGTTAATGTTCATTTTAAAATCAGATCAATTTTTAATGTATCGCCTGTGACCAAAAAGTAAATTACTACCAGTACCATTGAGTATCATGTACTAACGTACAATAATATCTCAATGACCAGTACTACCTTTACCTCGACAAAGAAAACGTAAGTTTCAACGTAGTTTTGCAACTTCTAACGTCCCTACCCAAGAAGGCCTGGGAACTTCGACCTCATCTCAGGTGAGATTGAGGTCTTCCATGCTGGACTGGGAGCAAAGGAAAAACATAGAATGTGCCAGCTGCTTCTCTTTCTGGGCATATTTTAAGTGATAGAGGTTTTATCAAAGGTTCTTTTGTGGGTGATAGGATGGCCTTTTGTCACTGCAATAGTCTCTCTCCACCATTATAATACCTCTAAATTTGTCAACCGTGACATCAGATGGTTTTTTAACCTCTGGTATTCTGCCTACCCCATAAGGGATACAGGCGTGAAGTTATGTCATGTCATGTCATGCCACGATGTACCAGATTTATACTGACCTCTATCGATATTATAAAGCTTACTTATTGCATAATCAGGTCGTGAAAAATAGTCTGTGTCTGCCATTCTGTCACTACTTGAAGAATTTAAAAATGATCTACGTGGAGTATACTTTTATAAAACTAAATTAACATGGCGTTTTTGAATTCGCTCGGGATATCATTTCTGATTTTAAATAGTCCAAGTTAACTTTTGTCTGAAGACACGGTAAGTAGGTATATTTCTTATGAGATTTCTCTCAATAATCGTAAATCCTATTATCATTCATTTTCATCATCTCTATACGTTGGAAAACGTTAATAAATAAATAAATAACATTTGGCTATATGTCCACATTTCATATGCTTCTAGTCCATCCATACAATACAATGCCATATTATGTTGCAAAGGTATCTACGAATATATGTTTCTCTATCCTTAAGCTATGTTCGAGCATAAATTGGTGTGATTTTCAGGAACTTTACCATCAAATTTATTTTTATTCATGGGTTACCTTTCAGTGTGTGAGGCCGTAGATTCTAGCCCTAGCGGGTTCATAAAGGAAAATAACATCCCTAAACTAGCGGCTCCTGGTTTTAACTTCCAATAACCCATAGCTGTCGTCGTGTCGCCATGGTTACCGTGTGTATCATACGATATCGCAGGTTAAGCAACGTTTGGCGCGGTCGGTTCTTGGATGGGTGACCGCCGACCATACATTTCTCACGGCGACTTCCGTACTTCGGAGGGCACGTTAAGCAGTCGGACCCGGGTGCTGTATACTTGTATACAGTAGTCGTTAGGGTTTGTCAGAAGCCATTTCGGCGCCCTGAAAATTCTGACGTCCACCAACCAGCACTGGGCCAGCTTGGTGGATTACGGCCTAAACCTCCTCGTCGCCCAGGGGAGAGATTTATAGCCCTGCAGTGGGCTCATTCATTACAAAGAGTTGTGATGATGATGATGATGATGAACCCATAGCTCCTTCATATGCACTCCATAATACAAACTAATAAGAGCTTACTTTAGTACTGTTTGGTTTTTCAGATCAGGTAATTTATTTCTTCTACTTATGAATAACGTACCAGACTCAATCAATTCAACTCAGTAAGCGAACTGAATATTGAGAGTTATTTTGTAGGTCTGAATATGGAACTGAATATTGAGTTATTTTGTAGGTCTGAATATGGAACTGAATATTGAGTTATTTTGTAGGTCTGAATATGGAACTGAATATTGAGTTATTTTGTAGGTCTGAATATGGAACTGAATATTGAGTTATTTTGTAGGTCTGAATATGGAACTGAATATTGAGTTATTTTGTGGGTCTGAATATGGAACTGAATATTGAGTTATTTTGTAGGTCTGAATATGGAACTGAATATTGAGTTATTTTGTAGGTCAAACATACTGTTTACATTTTTACGTTTCTTGGTATTTGGGCGAACACAGGGTGACTTTGTGCTCTGAATGAAAAAGCTGCGGAAAAGTAAAGAAAATGCAGTATTTATATATATTTGTTTTTTTTTTTATATTCTCTATCCAGTAAGTAGTTTCTTGATTTTGACGGTCTCCGTGGTTCAGTTGTATCGACGCTACTACGCCAATCGTAAGGTAGCGAGGTCGATTCCCGCACTGAACAAAATATATGAAAAATATACCGTGTCTGGGTTTTTATCTATATATATTATGTATTTATTTTTTAAGTTACAGAGGTTTTAAAGGCGTTTTTGTGTGCGATAGGCTGACCCCCTGTCACTACAATAGTCTCTCTCCATCTTCATAATACTTCCAGATTTGTCAAACGTGACATCAGATGGTCTTGTAACCTCTGGTGTTCTGCCTACCCCATAAGGGATACAGGCGTGACGTTATATATGTATGTATTTATATTCTACGTTCCCTCCTACATAGTTCCCTATATGGTATCCCATAACACAAGGTGTGCTTACATTGGGCCCATATAGTTGGTGTGATTGTATTTATTATTTATTTTTTTGTACTTTTTTCGCTGATCCGCATTTTATTCTAATGCCAGTAATAGATAAAGAACAATGAATGCATATGAAAGCACACAGTAGTGAAAGAAAGAAAAATTTTAAATTCGAAGGAGATTTAACCTTTTTACTTAAATCAGTAGGAGAACCCAGTCTAGTGCATCACTCTGTATAGTTTATGAACCAAAGCGCTGCATTTTCCTTCAACCGAATTACAAATTTAAATACAAGGTAAGTGGTGTAAATACTGGGAAATGAAATGTCGAAACCGGGCCGCGGCGAGTAAACAAGCGAGGCTTCTTCAATAAATACCGAATTTTATTGTTCTTGCTTTTAGCAGCGGCCGTGGTCTCACTGTGGTCGATTAGCGATTTTTAATGAGAGACAAATCGAAATGACTTTTATTTACTATAGGTAACTATGGGATGTTTTCTTAATGAAAATCGGAAAGAACCATTCTACTTGCCTTGGTTTTAAAAACTGATTGTCAAATAAAAAGCCAGTGGGAAAATCGTCGATTTTGTCAAAAGTGCAATCATGGAAGGGATATAACTCGGCTATTCCTGCATGCTATTTATATGGAAAAACTACTTACTATTTTATATCAGAGCTTAACAAGCTCATGCAGATGCTCATGCGCATACGCGAAGTCTCCACATTGCATTGGATATGTAGAGTAGGTAGTCTAGGTATGATAAACAACTTTAATCCTTATGCTGCGTACAGATTGCTAGTAATGTAACACTCTGCGAGCCTTGTGTATTTCGACGAGTAGTCCGCAGAATGCTACATTACTAGTTACATTACAGCAATCTGTACGCACCATTATACAAACCACGGTCCTCGTCACTAACAATCCGTCAAGTCTAAGTAGGTACACATGTGCTGTCCTTCGAAGTGTTTATAAGTGGGTAATGATTTAGTTAATAACATACTCAAGAAAAAGTATTATAAAACAGCGGGCATTCAGTGACTGCGTTACTTCATAATAAATAAAAGTATTTGCGTACTAAGAAAGGACACAGTAAAGCGAATATACCGATGCCGAAATGTCACATTACGTCAGCCATCACCGATACAAGTATTTGGAGCATGAAGTTCCCTCGTGGCATTATATTTATATTTACAATTATATATAGCTATGCGAACTGTGTTTGTAGGTCGTCATCGGGAATATCGGGAGATTGCTGAGCTGCTTCTATAAGTTCATTGGCGTAATACATTCGATAGACAAACTGGCATCAGCATTTTAGGAATGGAAATAGGAATACATTTACAGTGTCACATTAGATATATATAGTATTAAGATTTCAATGTATGGACTTATCAATGGAAACAGGAATTTCAATTATTGGCCATAATCATGTTACGCCTTGATTCGCAACGGTTCTATTCTGTCATAGGCTCGTCGTCCTAGGATAGACGAAAATTTCATATTGTTAGTATTATTGATGGTGATACCTATAATATAAAATGTTACATACATCAACCGATGGTGAATTAACATTGCAGGTTTGTCTTCGACAACATCAAAATACCGATTTCACATACATACATAATGTATGTAAAAACTTAACTTCACGCCTGTATCCTTTATGGGGTAGACAGAACACCAGAGGCTATAAAAAGCATCTGATGTCACGTTTGACACGTTTAGAGGAATTATAATGAAGGAGAGAGACTATTGCAGTGACAGGGAGGCAGTCTATCGCCCACAAAAAAGTCAATAAAACCTCTGTCCTTTAACTGAGTTTTACAGTATGCACATTGGTACGTGCCGGCTTTTCTTTCGCTCCCGTCCAGCATGGAATATCGATTTTTTGAGAGTTAAATATCAGTAGGTACGTCAATATATTCCTTAAGCAATGGATGTCGTAACAAGACCTGACTTACCTCTTATCTCAAGTTTTCCTATTTTAACCAAATGAAAAGAACGAATTGTATTAATGGCGCCATGTACTCGATAATGGCAAGCAAAACTATACCAAATAAGGCTCGTCTTGCCGTACTTGAGGGAGTTTTGGCGCCAACGCTTATGTATGGTAGTGAATCTTGGGTGTGGCCGAAGAGACATGAAAGCAAGATTAATGCTGTGGAAGTGAGAGCGTTGAGAAGCATGTGTGGAGTAAAATTGAGTG
This sequence comes from Stenoptilia bipunctidactyla, assembly GCA_944452665.1. Taxonomy (NCBI): domain Eukaryota; kingdom Metazoa; phylum Arthropoda; class Insecta; order Lepidoptera; family Pterophoridae; genus Stenoptilia; species Stenoptilia bipunctidactyla. Next base: position 17,080,717 of record OX101739.1, read on the forward strand.
ATAGGGTGCGCAATAGTGAAATAAGAAAGAGATGCGGATTGAAAGAAGATGTAGTGACTAAGATTGAAAAGGGTATGCTACGGTGGTTTGGACATTTGGAAAGGTTGAGTGAAAGTAGATTTACAAAAGAGGTGTACAGAGCAGGAATGGATGGTGCTGTCGGAAGGGGCCACCCTAGGCGAACGTACGCCGATCAAATTGGCGACGTTCTTAAAAAGGGCCTAGTTAAAAGTACCCGTAATCGGCGATCATGTATGAAAAGATTAATGGACGTGGAGGAAGCAAAAGAGGTGTGTATGGATCGAAGCAATTGGTGTTCCCTTGTCTCTGCCTACCCCAAAGGGAGACAGGCGTGAGGTTATGTATGTATGTATGTATGAAAAGAACGAGAATCTGCCTAGGTACCCCAAGTTAAAGTTTTAAACCATCCATAAACAAATAACTATTTACACAACACGAAAATTTTATCAAATCAAATATATTTATTGCCATATAGTACTGTACATAAAGTGGTTACACATAAATTAGGTTCTACATACTATGCTGTATAACAGCATGCCATTGGTATTACAATAAGGTCATATTCCATGAACATTGGTTTTTATTCATAAAGTCATTATTAACTCTGAACCCACCAACAATACCTGCAATGTTTTTAAAATTATTACAATTAAATATTCAATTACAAGTACAGTTATTACAATTAAATTAATTTTACCTATTATTTTTGTCAAAATATTCATTTATCGAATAAAATCATTTTTTACTTAACCATTCATTAAATAATTTTTTAAATTTAATTTGAGGCAATTGTTTAATTTCTTTTCGGACCGCATTATATATTTTGATGCACATAGCGTAACACTGCCTGTTAAACAGTTCTAGGCGTGGTATTGAATTGTATACAAGACGATTTCCATGTCGTGTTGCTCTGGTAATGTCCTTAGCTTTAGTAAAACAATTGTTTTTAACGAACATAGCCACTTCTAAAATGTACATACAAGGCAATGTTAGTATTTTATTCAATCTAAATAAGGGCTTAGCTGATTCGTCCGGTGCTTTTCCAAAAATTGCCCGAATACATTTTTTTTGTGCAATAAATGCTTTAGATCCTTAGAATTCCCCCTAGTGATGAGACCGTATCTTAGAGTAGACGCGACATAACCATGGTAAGCAGTGATTGCGGTTGAAAGTGCGCAGGTTTTCCGCAGTCTGCTTAGAACATACACATAACTGTTTAATTTATTTGTAAAATTATTTATGTGCTGTTTCCAATTCAATTTATTGTCAATATGACACCCGAGAAATTTAGTGCTTTCTACTTCTTTAATCTTGTCATTTTTATAATGTATTTCAAAAGGATTGAGAACTTTATTTGTATTAAATCTTATATAATTAGTTTTTATTAAGTTATCTGCTTCACTGTATAAAAAAATTGCTTTTGAAAATCAATGGATGAGAAATTCTTTATAAGGGATCTATGTATAAAAACTTCGCCCTTAGCAACAACTTGCTATGACGCAGGAAATAAACATACTCGTAGATCTTTGCTATACGCCACGCCCATTTATCTTTATGCAATTCCAATTTTAAACATTCGAGCACGATCTGAAATAACCTCTGACGTTGTTACTAAAAATATAGGACGTTTTCTCGATTAACATGATCCCTATGGAGTTGGAGATAAAGTGTATATCTCCTTGTTTGATTTGATATGGGATTTAATATTAAAGTTCACAAATGATAAGCTTTAAAATTGGATTAATACTTATTTATGTGGTTATCCTGGATAACTTATCCACCTGTATTAAATAAAGTAAAATTACCTATCTGTTAGTTAATAATAAACATAAGTTAACATTGACTTGAAACATCCTTAAAAAAGTCCAATCTATATTTACATATAATAAAATGGTAGGAAAGTCAAAACTGTACATTGAATATTTTTTTAAAAGAATACTTGGGGTATGATCTACAATCGAAACAGAAACAAAAAATATAGTTTTTAGAATTTTTGTCTGTTTGTCTGTTTGTCTTTCCGGGATAAACTCAAAAAGTACTGCATGGATTTACTTCAAATTTGGCATGAAGATAGTTAAGAAGTCGGGTCAACATATAGGCTACATATTATCACGCTAGCAGTGTTATAATCGTAGGTGCGTTTGGTGCTGCATAGCGTTCACGCAGACGACGTCGCGGGCAGCAGCTAGTTTACAAATGAAGAGCGCGGTAGTTTGCGTCGTTATATAAACGTTCAGGAACTTTATGTGAAAGTAATTAATAATTAGAAGTCTTTTATTTAATTGATTTTCCCTTGTGAGACTTATAAGACAAAGTGCATAATAATAGAGTAGCCGTAAATGCATACCGACCCAAAGCTAAGCTAAACAGTCTATCATTTCTGAAATTTCACAAGATTATTCCTCTCGAGAAATTTAGTATGAAAACCGTTGGGATATGGGCTGAGGTCTGACGTTCTTTTCTTGGGATTGGCAAGGAACAACTATTACCTCATAACCATCTGATGTCACATTTGACAAATTTGGAGGTATTATAATGATTGTGAGAGACTATTGCAGTGAAAACGCCAATAAAACCTCTGTCCCTTAACTGGCTTTTACAGTATGCCCGGGAAGAGAAGCAGCTGGCACATTCTATGTTTTTCTTTCGCTCCCAGTCCAGCAGAGACTTTTATTCATAATATAAGCTTTATTAGATCTTTTTTGGAACATACAATACCTAAGAGAAAGGGACCAATCACCGGCACGCTAGCTTCCAAGCGTTATTTCGCACTTCTGTACTTCAATTCTATCCACTCCTGTTACCAATACGACTTTTGTAAACAGGGTTATGCCTGTTTAATAAAACAAACAATAAAATCATTCATTCTTATAACTATTGTTTTTGTTAATAGTCCTTGAAGCCAGATTAAAACATTTCCATGGAATATACTCATTCATTAAATGTTAGGTACCTATTGCATTATACAGGGCGTGTAGTCTATTGAGAATTTAAACAGAAAATTGAAAGACGAAAATATTTCTGAAATTACATAATTTTGTAGGGTTTCGTACTGAAAAGGGCGAAACGGGACCCTATTACTAAGAGTTTACAGTGTCATGTAATGTCAAGTTGTTTCAGGAAAAGTATCACAGTGAACGCACAGGACGAAAACCTTCTTGTGGGACTCGCAAGTAGCTAGTTTTTTTTATTCAACTTTATTTAGGTTACTAACTTACACTACAATATTTTAGCAATAAATTCATAATAAGCAAAATAAAAGACAAATGAACGTGGAGGAAGCGAAAGAGGAATGTATGGATCGTTGCAGTTGGCATTCCCTTGTCTTTGTCTACCCCTAAGGGAAACAGGTGTGAAGTTATGTATGTAAGTTTAATGTAGGTATATTAAAAAAAACAAGATGACCAAACGTTTTTTTTTTCTTATTGGGATCACCTAAATATTGTTTGAGGTTACCCATTTATTTAAGAGATTTTTTTCAGCATTATTCCTTACCTAACTCACATGTTAATCAAACATTTTTAAGATGATTCCTAAAATCCTCTAGAATCATTAAGTAGCTCATTAACAATATTTTCTTAAAGGAAATTATGTTATAAGAAATATTTAAAATATATGGAACTTCTTATGAAGAAAATATAAGTACTGTATATTAATATTAGTACTAAAATGGATGAACTGTAGTTATTTATTGACAAAAACTAATAAAAGTTGCATAAAAAAAATCTGCAGTTTTATTTCGTTTTCAAAATTACTTACCTTTTTGGAACACCATCTTGACACCCTGTATAAGATTATTCCGTGGATATACTATTCATAGATACATTCAAACTGTTCTACATTATTCATAGAGTATAACGGGTAGAGGTGACACGATGCAATGCAAATGAATCTGCGGAACGGAATCTATCCTGAGGGAATATGTTATATGTTTGAAGAAGGTCACAGTAAATGCTACAGGTAATCTATCTGTACGTCTGACTGGGTATTTCTATCCTTTCTATTTTAACTGCTATAATTATCATGTCTACGAGCAGTTGTATTGCGGACAAGCACAAGAATCAATAGGCACAACCAGGAATTAACATCGTACGAATAGCCCTGGTAAAAGGCGACCAATTCGAACGAATCAAAATATAATAAATTACACAGGCGAATATAAATAGAAGGTATTTTTTATATTCCCATTTACATCTCTTGAAGAAATAAAACCTTTAGCATAAAAATTGGTTTTGGATTGAATTGAATTTTGAATTTGAAAAATATTTTCTCTAATCGGACTAGTAGTTTCAGAGATTTCAAAAAACAAACGAACTCTTCGTCTTTTATTATATTAGTGTAGATTTCATTATCTAGCACAACTAGCTATTAAATTTATGTTATCGGTTGTATTTTTATTGTAAAATGGTTATTATTTTCATGATAAGAAATATGTAGGTAATTCGATGCTGTAATATTATGAACGAAAATGCATAAAACTTTATTACAAAATCACATAACAGAGCTGTAATTCTTATGAGGATTTTATAGTTTTTTGCCATGATTTTCTACCGACTTTCAAAAAAGGAGCAGGTTCTCAATTCATGTGTATGTATTTTTTTTGTGACTTTGTTACACGATATTTCGGACAATTATAAATCGATTTTGAAAATTCTTGTTTCATATGATAGAAGATACTTCAGACTTGGTTCCATATAAATTTAATCGAAATCGATTGAGTACTTAATAGATAGATTCAAATTTTTGAAAAAATATCTATGAATTCGGAGAATGTTTACATTGACGACATTATAATTCAACCAAAGTTTTGACGTGAAGTCGGTTTTTTTAATACTCTGCATTCGTTGATTATTATTGCTTTACTTACTTTCATTGATTTTTATGTTCAAAAGTAATGAAATGATGAAATATTGTTACGCTAGCCTATGTGTAAATAAATAAAAACGAAAAGCAGACACAAATAGTTTAAATAAAACAAATGGTTTGACAGTCTCCGTAGTGCACTGGTCTAGACGCTACTCTACTACGCCGCCGTGAGGTCGCTTTTTTCTTTTTTTTTCTTTTTCTATGGACTTTAATGACAAATATAAAGTCGCATATTGCTCTGAGCTTAAAAATGGGCACAAATTTTATTTCCTGCACGTTGTATCTCCCTAAATATTCTAGACAAGGAGGCGCGCGGAATTTCACGTTGAAATAATATACGTAACCTTCTATATTTAGATATATTTTTTTAAATATTCCATTTTTTGTGGAGTCAAGTGACCTAGAATCCTTTTTTTGTTGTAACTTGATTTCAAATTTCTGTGAAATTAACAATTATGTTCTTACTAAATTGGCGAATTTAACACGAAATCGTTACACCCTATATCGACGGTAAAAAGCGAACCCACAAAAGTCAAAATGCTTAGAAGAGCCCAAAAACTTTTTAAATTTTCGAAAAAACATATCTCTTAAACTAGAGAAGCTTTTAAACTACTGTAGGGCCACGGGAGTAAGACCATTCGACGCAGGATTTATTCTGAATCTAAATCTATACTAATATGTAAAGCTGAGTTTGTTTTTTTGTTTGTTTGAACGCGCTAATCTCAGAAGCTACAAGTGGAATTTGAAAAATTATTTTTGCATTTGATAGCCCAACTCTTGAGGAAGGTTATAGGCTATATTTTATCCCAAAATTCCCACGGGATCAAAAGTTACGCGGGTAAAACCGGTGGCTAGTATGAAATAAAATAAAAAATATGATATGTGTGGGTTACAGCATTATCAACACTTTGTCAGTGAGGTTTTCCTTATAAGATTTTTATAAAAAGGAACTATCATCTTTTTATAAAAATCGATGGTTCCTAAGAACAGAGCTTTGTTTTTTTTTTGTGGTTTCAAACTTTCCAGAAACTGATCGATCTAAATGATCCACCTTGTATGTATGCTTGTAGTGCTAAAACTCAATTATGCAAACTGCGCGTTTTAACTATTCGATAAAACATTAAACTTTTACTATTTAATTACCTACCTAACAATTAAAAAATACCTATTAAAAACATAAACGCTATATTTGAAAAAAAAAACACAATAAAAATAAACGACCAACCACCTGTAGGATGTAAAATAATTATGATTATTGCCACACTAAAAAACTAATTAAGAACGTGCTGCGACAATGAAATGGCAATAATCCTTTCCGGGGGAAGTCTCTGTTTCAATTGCTTTAGTTGACTGCACTTATCAATAGATGACGCCACTCACGTGAGAGAAATACTTGGCAGTTGACGTAACAGAAAGCGAGAATTTACCATGCAATTGTGGGAAACGGTAGCTGCCGTCTAAGCAATTTATTAGGAGTAGTGTTGCGTCGGTGTTAGAGGAAAATCTTGTTGTTTCCGTCACTTATTGGAAGACGGTATACATTATAATAACTGACAATGGAGTGTTGAAACAGGTTGTGTGTAAGTTATGAATAATTTATTAAAACAGTGTAGGTAATACCTTTGAATACATAGCTGAGTAATTATGGTCAGGGTTTTCTAGGTAGTGAGCATTTTCCTCCCACTTAGGACACTATTTGAGAGACTTAGTAGAGAATTAGTATTGTTATCTCTTTTTTATGCCTAAGAGAGATAGGGATACAAAAAAATTCAATACTAGGTATTTACGATCATCGTAGTAAACTTTTTTTTAAAGAGTCTTCAATGAGTCATGGGACTCTCTGTTGTACAAATAGAAGGGCTCAGTGCTGGTTGGAGGATGCGATACCAACGGCCTTACACATCCACTGAAGTAGCGACAGCTCAAATATCTACTTACATTATTAATAATAGCAGGTTATGCTATAACTACAAAGATATAATATGTCTTAGAACAGATTCGTGTAGTGTCAGATTCGAACATCTTTGCTGCTAATCCAAGTAAGCGCTTGATGTCAGGATTCATTCGGAGTTCAGCAGGATCTTGAACTTCTTGAACACCCTTAACATAAAGCCTTTGATCATACTAGACCTGTGGTCATTAATTAACGATCATTTATTAAGAGTGAGATCAAATATTGGTGAAATACAAAAGTATATAGCCGTACCCTTGAATAAGTGTGTTATAAAAGGTTGAGCGATTCCTGCTCAAATTGGTAACCCTAGCCTAGGGGCCATCAGGGTCCCGTGTGGAGTTCCTGGTCTCCCATCGGGCGCATCCTCAGGAGGCGGATAGGGGAATACCCCCAGAGGGGGGGGGATACCGTTTCGACGGCGCGGACCAAAATGGACTGGGGGCCTAACGGCTAAAATTACTCCAATCCCCGGGTGCCAGGAGTACCTCATCTGTGGGATGGATGGCTGTGGGAGTCAGTCCGTCTGTCAAGGGGAAGCATAAGGGCTGTCCACCTTTTCAAATCCCCTTTGCGGACATCCGGATTTCGGGGAGCGTGAAGCGTGAACGCGTGAGCAATTTCCCCAAATGATGGCAGGCCAGATAGCCGGATGCTATGGTGGATTTCGAGGATCACCAGATTGAGGCGCGGCTGGGGGGGGGGGTTAGATTCTGGTGATCTAACAAGACGCGATTTCACCGATCCTTAACCCTTTCCGGCCATAGTGAAGTCCCTGGGCGGTGGATACGGGGGTATCAGTTCGCTGAGGTGCAGCGTGCCTGGTGTCCTCGGCACGCTGCATGTTGAGGGTTCCGCGCAAGCGGATGTTGCCGGCGGTTTCGCGGTTGAATGCTTCGGCTTGATCCGTGATCCCGCCACTATAGGCGCGGAGGTGGAAAACCTTAGGGTTTTAGTCGGTTTGAGGACTTTAATCCAGGCTATGGGCTCTGGCAAAGTTTTATAAAGAATCAGTACTTTCATGAACCCTAAGTACTGCTTGGCGGTGAAGAGGTGAACCGAAATTCAAAAAGTTCTCATGGGATACAATTTCCTCATAACAGCAAAGTTCTTTTCATTTGTTAGTAATTCGATAAATGTTTCAATGGTTGTTTACCTCTTCCCAGCTGCAAAGCATTACCGCGAAAAATACGTTAATCGATCTTATGATCTTCACAATTGACGTAGTAGGTAGTTCGCTTATCTCCTGATTGCGTATAAACAAACGAGAAATAAAAATATTAAGTACAAAGCTCGCACAAAAACACTTACGTACAGACATAAAAACATGTGCTGATTGATTGTTTGAAAATAAATTATTAAAATTAATACAGAAACTTATCATATGCCTACGTAACTGCACATAACAAAAACTCTAAAATATATATTAAGACATAAATAAGTAATAACTACATACATTACTCTGAAGATAAAGTATAAAGTAGGTAATCAACGAATGCAGAGTATTAAAAAACCCTAAATACTCTCCGTATTCATACATTTTTATATTTATTCATAATTTTTTTTTTTTTATGATTTACTTACTTAATCGATTTCGATGAAAATATGGGACCACATCTATCATATGAAACAACAATATCAAAATCGATTCAATTATGAAGTCCAAAAAATCGTGTAACAAAGACACAAAAAAACAAACACACAAGTTGAGGACCTCCTCAATTTTTTGCCACTTTGCCACTTCATTATTTTTATTCTTACTTATTGGATTTAATTTAATATATTGCTTACCAAATATATTCTGATATGTTTTAATAATTATTTATTATGTACTTTCAATTCATAGTATAGTACAATAAATTGTAAAAAATGACTTTATGCATATTCTATTACTAACATGTACTAATTCAATTTAATATATATTTAGTATTATCTTCAAATCGGACATATTCTTATTATAATCATTGCACAATTGTACAAATTTAACCAATTAATGCTTTATTTAAAGTTATAACTTAACCTCCTTAAGCTGTAGCAGAATATCAGCGTTTTGCTTTTTAAGCAAATACGGACACGCTGAGCTATAGCTTTTTGCGCTGCTATAACACACACTGATTTAGATTAAGTATTTTTTAAGAATTGTTTTAATATTAAATTTATAAGTGTGTGATTTTAGTAACAATAAACGTTTTTATCTATCTATCTATCAATTAATGATGTCCATGGGCCTGGATACTATTTACTAACGAAATGTTAAAATGAAATACCTATCGAACGAACTGAATCATGACCCACATCAAGTTCATTTTGACAAATCATCTAAATGCTAGTAGGTCGAAATTTGCTTGAAGATAGGTTTCCTTAGTGAGGAACTTGTTATCATTTCATTCGACACTGTCATTTATTGAATACAGAATTCGTACAGTATCTAAAAAGTCATAAGTGCATTCTATGCGATTAACCTTGCAAGTTTGACAGTTTCAAACGAATTTTCAGCAAAATGGGTCATACATAATTCAGTTGGTTGAATGGTTCAATATAAATGGGCGTCAGCATAAGACCAAAATAATGCTATCAAGCATTAATAATAGACATTCTCTAAATTATTATTCTATCAAAATCGTCTTTATTGGTATTTAACCATACAATTGAAACGACCTCCTCTGTCCTCTTACAAATATATTTGACCAATAGGTAATGCACCAAATATTTACTGTTAATCGGCCATTGTGGAATGCAATATGGATATGATTGAATTGAATTGGTATTTCAATGTTCATACCATTCCTTTATTACGTCCTGAAATACAGTAAACTAGGAATATTAAATTGTTGAGTAACTGCTATTGTTTGTTCGAGCCTTATGGCGATTTTGAAATTGCGTTCTTTGTATCCGAAATAAATAATCAGTATTATAAGTTTAAGTTTCGATTGCAGGACCAGAAATGCGGTGAAATCTGCTACCCACCGTATTTTCATCAGTTACTGAGCAATCTTTGAATACAATAAATTAAAAGGACGTCGCGACGTCGTTTAAAATCATCGTGAAAACTAAGGACAAAATATGGCAAACCTAGCAATTTTCAACCGGTTTTTTACCCACGACGGAACGGAGACGGTATATGCGTTTGGGGTGAGAGGGTGTTTGTGCAAACCAATGTTACCATTTATCTCCAGAACCACTGGTCCAATTTTAATGCGGTTTTCAGTAATCGCTTTGGATTTGATTGGTGCATGTTCTTAGATAGTGTAGCGGTAACAACTCACCAGGGGGCGCTGCAGTAAACATTTATTTGTAAAAGCCAATGTTACCGTTTATCTGCAAAACCATTGGTCCGATTTAAATGCTGTTGTCAGTGATCGCTTTGGATTTGATTAGCGCATGTTCTGAGATAGGTGTTACGGTATTAACTCACTAGGGGGCGTGCAGTAAATATTTGTTTGCAAACCATTGGTCCGATTTGAATGCCGTTTTCAATTATCGCTTTGGATTTGATTGGTATAATGTTCTTAAATAGGTTTAACGGTAACAACTCATCAGTAATACTTCACTATGTATTTAAATAAACTACATGGGTTTTCCAGCGGTGGTGGAACGAAAATCCGTCTGAGTCTGTCATTGAATGAATTCGTTTTGTAGTGTTATATTGAAATTTAAAATATTGAGGGCAGTCCTCGACGGATTTTCTTGCTCTTCTTATAAAGTTCATAGGGAGTTGAATACCTATGTTATTGCGACATCTACATCTTCGAGAACCGAATAGGTAAGCGTAGGGAAGTGCTATGAAAACGAATAGTATGTTGTTCATAATATGACCGACTCTGTGTGAGATCAAGTGAACTTTTAAAAAAGCTTTTCACGTTAATTATCTCTTGTCACATAAATCATTTCAGTCGGGGGATTTTAAATTATTTTATTCTTTTTCAATTACTTTTTAACCGTCGCGTAGTGGGTTTTTCAAAATTTTTATTTTGTTTTTTATAAAAGAAGAAGGTTCTCAATTCGTATGTATGTTTTTCTTTGTATCTTAATAAGGCGATTTTTTTACTATTATGAATCGATTAAGAATATTCTTATATGTAGATAGAGAAGAATTTATATGAGAATATTTCCCGAAATCTAAATTTTCGATAGACTTCAGCCAAATTTTTGACAAGGATTTAAAAATGTCAGTGAAGTCCGTTTTTACAAACGACTTCAAAAAAAAGAGGAGGTTCTCCTTTCGTTGTTTCGCCGCGTATGTTTTTTTATGTTTGTCACCTCATAACTTTTGACTGGGTGAACCTGTTTTGATGATTCTTGTTTTATATGATAGTAGAGAATATTGCACAGTTGTACCCATATAAATATCATCGAAATCGATTGAGTGCTTCATAATTTTTTTTTAAATATGTATGAATTCGGATATTGTTTTCCTTGACGACCTTCTACTTCTGCCAAAGTTTTGACGTGAAGTCGGTTTTTTAATGCTCTGCATTCGTTGATTGTTAAAGGTTACACCTTGCATGAAATAATAAGAGACAATCGTCACGTGTCCCATCGCCCTGTAACTAGATTATGAGGCGATTACCTGCTACCTGCTGGTGTATTCCCACCCGCCTACAGCGGTGTGACCTAGATGCAGGTATTACGACCGCTGGCATGTGAATTATATTTAACTAGAAACCTCAGTTCACACGGGGGCAACTTACGCCGGACATAAAGGTTACATAAAATTTATAGGGCGATTTGCAAGGAAATATCAAGTACTTATGTATATTTAACTATAGAGATGCACGTACGTACATACATGCGCTCGAGAACGTTAATGCAGGGCTTTAATCTTTTATGGAAAATAATCATGTTCACTAAGATTTATCTTTTATGTTTGTACTTTACTACTGCAAACTATACTTTTAGAGATGAATATAAAATGACGAATGAAAATTTTACGATTTATGTTTTGAAACCAATGCCGTGATACTCATAAAACACTGAATGGATAAGATTCCCAAACTCCTGTCTTTTTCGATTCCATCATCATTTACCATCAGAAATTATCGAAAATAATCAAAAACAGGTCAATATCAAGATTTTCGTTTCAAAATGAAAACTCCTACTGAAAATAATGAAAGTAAAATATTATGAGGATATGGTTGTGGCTTCAGGGGTTGAGACCTAAAATAAAACAAACAACCTTTCTATGCTGATATTCGCGCGGCACAGCAAAACAATAGATAATAAAAAAAATACCGTATCTTCTGCAAAAATATTGCAATGTTGAGTAAAAATGAATAAAAATTGCTTCCATGCTGGACTGGGAGCGAAAGAAAAACATAGGATATGCCAGCTGCTTCTCTTCCCGGGCAAACTGTTAAAGTCAGTTAAGGGACGGAGGATTTATTGGCGATTTTGCGGGCGACAGGCTGAACCCCTGTCACTGCTATAGTCTTTCTCCATCATAATAATACCTCCAAGTTAGTCAAACGTGACATCAGATGGTTTTTATAGCCTCTGGTGTTCTGCCTACCCCATTAGGGATACAAGACGTGAAGTTATGTATTATGTAATGAATAAAAAAATTCAAAGCTGTAAAATCTAATATTTTATTTAGTTTTATTACTTAATGGTTTTTTTATAAATATTTGTGACACTCACACAACATTATCTAGTCCAAATTAAGTTTCTTAAAGAACTTGTGTTATGGATACTAGATAACTGATATACTTAACAAATATATAAACATAGATATTTAATAAATACATATTTCTTATTAGAATAAACTTAAATAAACATACAAACATCCATGACTTGACGACTAATATCTGTGTTCATCACACAAATATCCGCCGCCGCCGGGATTCGAACCCAGGACCTCTGGCATAGAAGGCAATGTACGTTACCCCTACACCAGCCGGTCGTCTAAATGGTAAAAGCTTTAGACAACCTTTATGATAATTAAAATAGAATACATAATGCCGTATCTACATTAATTTCACAGAGCGCTATTTAGCCAAATACCACAGCGCTTGTGGATGAGAAGCTTATATCAGATGGAATACCTAACACTTGAGAAAACCACCAAGATCTGCAACTCATATAAATGTTTATGATGCAAGGGGGATCTATCCTTCATTCAACGTCTCGTGTATCAGCCGGCTAATAAATGAAAAACTAATATATGACGAACATGACGACCACTTTGACGATGGGTTAAACCTGTCTGCCTCAGATGGCAGTGGTTGCGGGTTCGATTCCCGCACGGAACAAGAAAAAAAAAATACTCCGGGTCTTGGCGTTTATCTATAATGTATTTATATTCTAGATTCCCCCCTAGTTCGCTACATGGTATCCCATATCACAAACTCCGCTTAGTTTGGGGCCATGTAGTTGGTGTGATTGTCTGAGGATTTTATTTTTTAAATTATTTTCAAATGTACCATCTGCCCCACCATACCATCAGCTTTTATATATACAGGGTAACTGGTGGGTCACTTTCGAAATTCGAGGACGTTATAGTTTGAGATCATACATGAAGAGTAATAATCAACGAATGCAGAGCATTAAAAAAACCGACTTCACGTCATAACTTTGGCTGAGTTGGAATGTCATCCACGTAAACATTCTCCGAAACCATACATATTTTAAAAAAAATATGAAATTTTCAATGAAGTACTCAACCGATTTCGATGAAATTTATATGGGACCAACTATGAAGTAACTTCTATCATATGAAACAAGAGTTTTCAAAATCGATTTATAATTGTCCGAAATATCGTGTAAAAAAGACACACATGAGACATACAGATGAGTTGACAACCTCCGCCTTTTTTGGAAGTCGGTTGAAAATATAATAAATAAAAGTTAAAGAATGGCGGTGTGCGTGTCAAAAAGTTCATTTCCCAAATTGGCTCGGCTGGGACTCGACCCTGCTGACCGACAACTGACGGAGGTCGTTAATTATTAATATTTAAAATTACTAACACTTTCTCTTTACTAGATCTTTTAAGTAAACACATAAAAAATAGGCCTTAGTATATACTCTTGGGCTGCAAACTGTATGACGACGCGGGGAATCTGGGACGTTCTCGACGCCAGCGGGCGTGACAACGATTTGTCTCGGTTTCATACAAACTCAATACTTTTTATCGTGTCGCGGAAATCGCTGCCCGCGCCGCTGTCGCTGTCGCTGCCGTCCAGTTTGCAGTCCTAGTGCTAGTTCAAATCAAACTTCCTACAATAACATTGAGTAACCATTGAATAACACTAAAAAACGGCTGACCTACTAACCTAGTTTAAGTAGTCGTTTGCATGTTTATTTGATAAGTGCTTTGTTTGTTTACGTTAAGATTTTATGATGTCATTGAGATAATAAAATTTACATCATTTTCTAATGTATGGGGATCCAAGTTTGAGATTCTTTCGTTGAAATAGATACCTACGTCGGATATTTATTTATTTATTCTTCAGTGCACCCACAAAACATATAATAAAAAACAGTTATTTTTTACACACAGCTAGGCGGTTTTATCGCTGTAGAGCGATTTCTACGAGACGATCGTGTGAATACTTGAAATAAAGGGTTCAATGGCGTGTTCAGAAAGCATTAATAATATAAAAAAATTAACAGTTAGATTGGTTGAAAAAATAATCTCTAAAACTATAATTCTTTACCATGTGTCAGAAAATATTTTGGTGTTCACAATTTTTTGACCAGAAATTTCCACGGGAACAAACTTTAAGCAGGTCGAACCGCACGACGCGGTCCTAGTTTGATACAATTTAACTTGTAAGAGATAAGATGTATTACATAATATAATGAGCTTTTTCCCGCAGCTTCATACGCGCATAAACAGAAAAGTCTTATTTTTCCCGTCCCCGTGAAAATTTAGGGAATTCCTTCCATAATACAAACGGACACTTATTGAAGAACCTTCATACCCCAAGTATAACATCCATGCACTCAAGGAGTAAGATTTTTTCATACAAACTAAAACATCATATATTTCCCGTTCCCGTGGGAATTTTGAAAATTCCTTCCCTAACACAACCATTCAGTCGTTGAAGAACCTTTATACCAAGTATCATATCCGTGCACACAAGGAATAAGACTTTTCATACAAACTAAAAAGTCCAATAATTTCCGTTCCCGTAAGAATTTCGGGAATTCCTTCCTTAGTGCACATCCTCTAAGGATTTTATGTTTCATCTCTCATATTTCAGCTCTCTACGGCCAGTAGTTTTGGCTGTACGTTGTCTGTCAGTCACTCAGTCAGTAACGGAAGAGTTTTATATATTAAGATTGTTAGGGAAGGAAATGTGAACTGACACCACAGTTTTGAAACACAAATATTACGTCAAGATACGTTTTCCTTTACTTCTTCAATTCATTTATGGAATAATTTCCAATAAACGCAAAAACACAAAACAAGCTGCAATATTTTTCATGCTTGTTAGATGTATGGACAAAAAGAATTGCTGTGTGCGAATAACGCAATTAAATCTGCTTCAAATGAAATAGTTATGTATTTGTCGCCGGGATATTATAAAAGCCGTGTTATTATAAACTCACTAGTGATATTACAATAACACGGGTTTTTGTCAATGCGTTATATTTCTTACAATATAACGCCCTTGTTTTAGTGACATTATAACTTCACTACACCGATACAGTGAAATTGATATTCTTGTTTAAATACCTGGGTCCTAGTTTGTCATGTTCGTGTTGTGCATCCAATTCTCAATGCACCTACTATGTAAGCAATTTGGTTGTGGCATGACATTGGCTCTCACAATTAGCTGTCTTGTGTTTGTTTTTTTTTTTCATGTCATGATCAATTTGTACTGTATATTTGTATTTGTATTAATTCGTATAATTCTGACTGAAAAAGAGTGCCAAGAGTTTTTTTCCGCCGGCTTTTTTTGTCTCTTGGTCTACTGTTTGCCAGTCCGCGATCATGGTGCTTGTAACAGCATCGAAATATCGGACGCGGGAAATTAAAATCGGAAATCGTGGTAAGAATCCCGTTATTTCATTAAATCATAGTGAAAATAACCGCGAAAGTTTAAAACAATTATTAGAATTGTAAAGTTAAAAATAACCCTTAAAAATACTGATTATGCGGGACGTGAATGCTGACTCTTGCGAGTGACCCCTGCTTAATAGTAGGATCCTTGATAGTAGGGTCTGTTCGGTTTGAGACCATATAAGGATAACACCAAAGTATAAGCCTCCGCAGGTATGTATAACGACATTTTTTTATGATCTACTCCTTAATGAGCTTGTATGTTATTGATAAGCTTCAACCTCATCATCGGGATCAATCTGCGGGGCTAACATGCTACCGTCGACAACGATAAATCGGGCTTTTTATCGATATTTTCTTAGAATATCGTATTTAGTGTATGTAATTTATTAATATTATGACATATTTGGTTCTGTGGTCTAAATCATGGTATCAAATCGAGTAATTCTCTCTATTATGGTGCGCATATTAGGTTACATAATAGGATAAAATAACAAAATAATATCTATCTTGTCGTTTCGACTATTTATCGATGGTTGCATGCTAGCCCTGCAGTTGAGGTTGTGATAAAAGCCTTGAACGCGTATTTATGTACTATCGAACCAATTAAAACATGACCCTCCATAAGTTCATTTTGGCAAACCGTCTAACTAAATGCTAGTAGGTCATAAGATACGTTTCCTTGGTGACGAACTTGTTATCATTTCATTCGACACTGACATTTACTGTGTACAGAATTCGTGCAGTGCCTATCTAAAATGTCCTAAGTGCATTATACGCGATAGACCTTACAAGTTTGACAGTTTCAAATGAATTATCAGCAAAAAGGGGCATGATATATAAGCCACTATATCCAAATAAATCAAGTTATATAGCAGTGAAAACTTTCCTCTGAAATTCTGAAGCAAATTTTTTTTTCTAGGTGCCTACGACATAACCTCAAAGACCACTCAGTCTCGAGCTGGACCTCAATCTCACCTGATGCTAAATAACGATGAAGCTGAAAAGACGCACATCATATCAGGAAGGATCTGGCTTCTCACAAAACGGCATAAGACAGACTCTGCGGCGTAGTGGGCGAAAAGGAAAACGTAGGTACAATTTCGTCATAATACTGTTGTTCAAAGAAAGTGTCATAGTTCAAATTTCCTTTCTTATTAAGTAGTCTATGCCTGTTAGTAATCGGTCATATTGGAAATACATTTTAATACAATTGACCTTGTATTATCAATAAACACTAATATAATATGATTACATATACATATCCTTCATAATTACAGGTCTGCCGCGCCGTCGCCGTAAGGAAGGTTTTTAAAAGATGATTGCTTTGAGTTTGTAATTACGGAAGATAAATAATTAAATGCGTTTTGAACTTGTAAAGATTTGATAAAAAATACAGGTTTACAATGTAGTAAGTATTACACATTATATGCTTCAATCATTTCATATCAGATATTCTACTAGAACCTCAGCCTTGAACACATGATGTTCGGCAGGCACGAACAGCTGCATCATTTGAATCTCAAAGTGCAGAAAAAGATTGTTATTATTCTGTGCATTACTGCATTTGTTCTAACAATCTGGCATTTTCTTTTTCCGTTTCATTTCCATCTAGTTGCGAATTTATTAAACTCAAATCGTACCTATAAATTTTCATAAGACTGCAGGCTCTTCCAAGATCCCAGATAGATTGTGTGTGAAGAGTGATCACTAGCGAGCCAAATCCTGAAGGAATCATACCAGTAAGCAATTAGTCGTCTTTCACGAAACGTTTACAGGAGCGATAGTTTTTTTTCTTTTATTTCTGTCAATTCTCTCCCCAATGATGTGGGTTGAGCCACAGGTACCTGGCTTACTGCTACCACCCAGGGCGTCTTTTCATCCGGTTAATAAAAAGCTCGTTGAGTACCGTCTGGCTATACAACTCTTGAGGTTCCAGAGCGCACGCGCCGCACGGCTGACGTCGGAAGTCCGTGACGCATCAAATCGGCAAATTCCGTCAATTACAACTACCGGCAGATGCATTGTCCTCGGTTCAACGCGTTTTAATATAACAGGCACGGGTGACCTACTTACTAGTTCTACGCGTGTACTATGATTTGTTGCTTAGCTCGTGTATTTGACTTTCCAAAACCTCATTTTCTTTCACAACTACGTTGGCTTAGATAGCCCTTCTAGAACCTTTGGGTAAGCGTGTCGTAAAAGGCGACTAATCAGACAGAGTCTCGCTTGGCGGTAAGACCCTCTTAAGGCTCGTCTGCTATCAAATAAGTACCCTTCATAAAAAAGAACTACCAAAGAATATCACCGCTGCGATGGTGATGCTTACTAAACATTGTTTATTAACATCTAAGTTTTAGGTTTCCTCTACTTATATCAACTTTGAGATTATTGACGACCACTTTGGCGATGGGGTAACACTGTTTGCCTCAGACGCCAGTGGTCGCGGGTTCGATTCCCGCACGGAACAAGAAAAAAAAATGTTCCGGGTCTAGGCGTTTATCCATATATATATTTATATATTAGGTTCCCCCTAGTTCGCTACATGGTATCCCATATCACAAGCTCTGCTTAGTTTGGGGCCTTGTAGTTGGTGTGATTGTCTGGGGATTTTATTTATTTTATTTTTACCTAGGTAACATTAAGTGAGAGGTCACACCCAAGTTTAGTCACGGACAAAAATATTTGAAAGGAAACTGTAGTTTTACAATAGCCTGACTGGTTAAGTCCTATTGGCATGTAGGACTATCCTATCTTTTTACGAGAAATCGGGCCAAGATTGGCCCCTTAGCACGGTTAAGAAGATATGATTGTTATAGGAATCGAATTAAAGATTTGAAAACCTAATGATGCTCCTAAGCAGCTTTCCGCAACGGTCTCCATCGTACTACGATTGCTAAACCTTTCTTACCTAATAACCAGCTGCTGTAACGGCAACTCTGAATCAAATCTCGGTGAGGAGGATATTTTGATTATACCTATTTATATACCTTCTAAGTTCATTAATCCATCACCTAGCATTTATAAGGCTGCAAAATGGACGGCAGCGACAGCGGTGCTGCCAGCAACGCGGGGAATCTGGGCCGTTCTCGACGCCGCCAGCGGGCGCTCGAGCGGTTTGTCGCGGTTTCATACAAACTCAATACTTTCTATCGTGTCCCGGAAATCGCTGCCCGCGCCGATGTCGCTGTCGCTGCCGTCCAGTTTGCAGCCTAACACAAGTTCTTTAACTCACCCAAATTGGGTAAAAAAATCAAAGACTGTATATACCTTTATGGCAATTACTGAATCAATATGAAACGATAGCAGACGGTAGAGCGGATTGGTAAGAGCTGCCAATAAAAACACAAACAAATAAATTATTAATGATAACGACTTCCTTGGCCCAACGATAGACTGTTTAAAAATAGCGCAAAAGTTTAAGAAAACAAATTTTCCTGTCTGTCTGGATCGTAGAAATTGGTACTTTCTGGTCCAAAGGGACATAGGCGTGAAGTTATGTAAGTATGTGTGGCTCTATACTGTCCGGTCCTTGACTGTATACACGTGGGTATAGGTACTCATGTATACAAATGGAAATGACAAAAACTAACCGTTACTGGACGCGTGGGCGGGATAGAGGTTATGTCATCACATAGCATCACCAAAAAGGACAAGGTTAATCCACTTCGATAAAGTTATCTTGATAAAAAAAACAAAATGGACTACTGCCATGCCATGCAATTAATCTAGAAATACACTCGAGAGCAAAGAATTAGGGTCAGAGACAAAACCTATGAAATCTAGCTTGATGAATTAAAACTGTTAAGTAATTACTACATAAATAAAATTAATATATAAAAATAAATAAAATAAAAATGCAGGAATCATACTTGATGATCACAATTACATTTATGACTTTTCTGGTACGACAATACGATTTTCTCAAATTGCAGTACCATGTATTACCTCCACGTGATCTCAGGATGAATGTTATCCGATTTGGCATGCTGTACACCAGGTTTCTAAGTCGGTTCTGCGTTAGGTATATTCCTCCATTCTTCTACCAGTGCTAATTTTAAATCACGAAGTGTAATTGGAAGTGGTATTTTTTGCTTTACACGTCGTCCGAGCTCGTCCCAGGCATGTTCGATGGGGTTCAGATCTGGACTGCGTGCAGGTCATTCTATGCGCGTGATACCGACCAAGAGGTCGGTATCAAGAGAAGGCAATCTGTCACTATAGCCGCAGTATAGGTACGGGCGTTGTCGTGCATAAGCACCGGATTCTCGCCCATATTCGCTATAAACAGACCGACATACTTAAATAAATGAAAAAATGTGTTAAATAGAAATCACCCGACCAAGACTCGAACCTGGGACCTCTCGTTTGCTGGACGAGTGCTCTTCCACTGAGCTACCGGAGCCTGACAGTATGCCTCGAAATTACTAAACACATCCTTGTTTTTACGTTATATTGCTGACGTAGCTCCATCTAATGGTATTGCAGCTAAGATCCGAGACCACTTTGTTTGCAGAAATTTTTAATTTCAGTTAAAGTAAAGCATTGCAATGTTTAATAATATTTTAAAAATGCTTAATAACTCTTAAATTAATGAAAAAAGTGGTAAATAAAAATCACCCGAAAAGTCACCAAATACTTAAGATACGCGTGGTCTCACAAATTAAATATTTCAAACAGTAACGACTTCAGTAGGTTTTCTATCCGTTGCCTGGTTCTTATTATTCAAGCTCTGCTTATATCTAACAATAATATTACCCTTGACTGTCGTGCAAACTTAAACAATTAAATAATGATATAATTAACGAATGCAGAGCATTAAAAAAACGACTTCACGTCAACACTTTGGCTGAAGTAAAAGGTCGTCAAAATAAACGATCTCCGAACTCATATTTAAAAAAAATCATGAAGTACTTAATCGATTTCAATGAACATGGGACCAAATGGAAAGTATCCTCTATCATATGAAACAAGAATCATCAAAATCGGTTCATCCAGTCAAAAGTTATGATGTAACAAAGCATAAAAAAAACATACAGAAGAATTGAGTTTTTTTTTTAAATGAGACAGAATGAGACCTACTTCTTGCTCCAAGCTTCCAGGCAACCCATAGCGCTGTGATCTTTAGCCTTCTCATTTATATTTATTATCTAAGAACTGTATGCATATGCAGCAAACAGACTGACATAAAGCGACTTAAATGTAGTTTCTTATTTAGAAAAAGTTTGTAGAGATCAATCAAGCAATCCTGTTATCAATGATCGATAAATCTTCCAATACTTCACATTCGAATACCTTCGGGTTTTTATTATCAAGAATTAAAAACCCTGGGTTTTCGCAAGTATCCAATATCAGTATGATTGATGATATGCAAGATGATAGCAAAAGTGCGAATTCGTCGTGGCGCCGTGGTTATGGTGCGTAAAGATTGCTGTAATGGAACTTGTAATGTAACATTCTGCGCACCACTCGTACAAATACGCAACGTGCGCAGAATGTTACATTACTAGTTGCATTACTAGCAATCTGTACGCTCCATTACTGTGCATATCAAACGATATCGCAGGTCAAGCGCGCTCGGTGCGGCCGGTGCACGCGTTTTTGTCACATCACTGACTTCACTCCGAGGGGCGATCTCACCGATTTCCTTTTGATCCGAGATTGACAAATCTCAGATCTGATCAGAACAAGATCAGAAGCTAGTTTTGATCGTGATTTACGTGTCACGGATTTCATTGGCTTCGTTTACATCTCGTTTCATAACACTTAGTTTAGCTATGATACTTACGTCTAGGAATGAACGAAAGAATTATGCGTTCAAAGTGTTGCAATAAAAAAAATGGTTCCTTCTCAAATGACGAAATAAGAAAGTCAGATCATGATATTTTTTAATTGTTGTAAATAGATGTAAGTAAATAATCAAGATATATATTTCGCTTATTACAATATTTATCAAAAAAACTGAAATATATGTAAATCTTCGCCAAAACCTAGGCTCTTTTCATTTTAGTTCTAACAAACTTTAAATTTATAAAAAATTCACAAAAATATAAACAATTATCCCTTCCCTTTTAACCCATAAACAAATACGGGGAAATATAAATTTAATATAATATAATCCCACTTCGAAAAATGCCTGTTTATAAACAAATAATCAATCAATATATATAAAACTGTTCCGTTACTGACTGAGTGACTGAGGTACTGAGTGACTGAGTGACTGACAGACAACGTACAGCCGTAACTACTGGGCGTAGAGAGCTGAAATTTGGAACATACATTTTTTAGGGGATGTACGGGTGCACTAAGGAAGGATTCCCGAAATTCCCACGGGAACGGGAAATATAGGACATTTTAGTTTGTATGAAAAATCTAATTCCTTGAGTGCACCGATGTGAAACTTGGTGTAAAGGTTTTTCAATGTGTGTCTGGTTGTGTTATGAAAGGAATTCCCGAAATTCTCACGGGAAAGGGAAATATATGATGTTTTAGTTTGTATGAAAAAATCCCATCCCTTGAGTGCACGGATGTGATACTTGATATAAAGGTTCCTCAATAAGTGTCTGTTTATATTATGGAAGGAATTCCTGAAATTCCCACGGGAAGGGGTTGGACTTTTTAGTTTGTATGAAAAATCTTATTCCTTGAGTGTACGGATGTGATACTTGGCATGAAGGTTCTTTGAAGAGTGACTGGTTGTGCTACGAAAAAAAATCCCAAAATTCCCACGGGCACGGGAAATATATGATTTTTAGTTTGTATGAAAAAAACATATTCCTTGAGTGCATGGGTGTGATACTTGGTATAAAGGTTCTTTCAGTGGGTGTCTGGTTGTATAGTTTCTGAAATTTCCAGGAGAAGGGTAGTTAAGCGCATACGAAGTTGCGGGATAAAGCTAGTAGTTTCATATGACAAATTGACAATGACAGCAGGCAGCTCTTAAACTCGTTTTAACCCACTCAACGGCGAAAATCGGACGTTTAGGCGCTAATCCAGATTTAAGCTAATCTAAGATTTATTTATGTCGACGAAAAAGAAACTTGAAGGCGGAACTCGTTTTAACATACAATCCGAGTTCAACTCGAATTGATCGCGTCTTAATACATCGGTAAAACTGGGGCTAAACCAGCGGATGGTTTCATAGTAAAGCCAACGATGTAGTTAAGACGACGCCTCCCGCGACGCGCCGCCTGTCCTTAAAAGTTCCCTAAGGTTACGCAATTCAGATTTTAAATCAGAAATGTGTGCTATTAAACAAACAAACAGTCATGCTCTATTATATTATTATTATAGGTTTGGGAATAGCAGGCCGCAGTTTTCGGTCTACTTATTTGGCAGATAAATCATGATAGCGCCATGATTGGAAATCGTTATATCATTTCCCAACCTGTCAACCATATTTGCGTGCCTATGAAATATGATCAGACTTAGGTTTGACCTCAAAAACTATGCTACCAAACAAAAGTTTTTTTTTATCTGACTGGCTATTATAATATCAGCGTATTTGAACAAACAAACAATTCAGCATTGGACAAACACACCAACTACATGGCCCCAACCTAAGCAAAGTTAGTGATATGGACACAAACTTAGTTTGGGGCCATGTAGTTCTAGAATGTAGAAAAACTACTCCTTCTACCAGGATTCATCCTCCTCCTACTAAAACTTGCTCCTTGCCCTCCTCCTACTTTCTCTTTTCTTGGCGCAAAAAAAACCAGCCCTAGACCCGAACCTGCGACCTCAAAATTTGCATAGTAGCGTCATAGACCACTGCACCCCGGGGCCGTCGAATATTAGTATATTATGTTCCCTAACATTGATCTCTTGACGTCATAATACTGTAAACAAATGCCTCACGCTTCATTCTCGAACATTTGGAGGCTGTTTTGAATGAACTCGGTACATAAAAAGCCTGTAGCAGTATACTAGTACAAAGGTATTTTTTGCGATGTTTTCAGTTCTATTTAACAGGTAGGTATTACGTTGCACTGTTAGTCAAATTAAACGACAACCTTGAGGTCTATTCTTAGAACCGCGCGTCACTACAATCTCCATAATCTTTGTCGGTCATAAAACGACGGTTTCAAGGGGCCAGGAACAAAGTAACTATATTTTATATAGCGCTATGACGTATCATTAACTATCTGATCCTTGAGTCGTTGCTAAAATCTCTACTTTCTTACTCTACCTACAGCTATCTACAGAATCTTAAATTACGCTGACAAATAAAACTATCAAATACAAATCTATTCCGAAAAAAAACTGCAAAATTAGACATCCATAAAAAAACAAATATGACCTTACGGCAGAACCATCTATCATCACTCCCCTGTTGAAGAGGTCTTTAAATTAAACTTAGGACCTGCTACATGGATGTCAAATTCAGAGGCCATGTTGTCAACCTCCATCACTGCACCACGCTATCAATATTTTCAAACTCTTTTCTTTCTTTATAGATAACTAAATGTTTGATCGCAAGTAGCCTGATGGTCAGTGAAGATCAGAACGAGAATGACTGGACACGGGTATATTAAGGATCTGGCTCTTCATAAAATATTACCAAAACTCACCACAATATAAAATACTACTGTGAGACCCCTCCGGCAATATTTATTTGTTTAGTTTTATTTATTATCAATTACAAAACCCACAGACTGGATAGATCACATAAGTGGTAAGAGGCTTACTTCTAATGACGGATTTACATTTTATAATTAAAAACTGGAGAGCTTAATATATATCTATCACACGAAGATTTTATACAAGTTTTGTGGCGAGGATTTTCGACCGCAGTAGGCATTAACGCTATATGGGACTGCGTGGCGGGCAGTCGCGTAAATGAACACGTCAGCGCACAGAAATGTCACAGTATAATTAATAGCAGTAATATAGTAGCCTATACCTATGGTGTGCCTTGTTATACGAAATTCGTTTCTACGATGACTAAAACTTATGTCAAGGATGATATAATAGAATCTATATTTTTTATTTATCTGGATTTAGTATTGCGATACCTATACTTACTATTTTATTTTTTATAAATATTGTAATTGCCATTTTATAGATGAAATCTTTTTAAATTTATATCCTTACTGAATTCAGCAGTGCGAGCACGGTTCTTTTTTCACGATCGTGTTTACGCTTCCGAATTTAAGCGAATATTGTCTATGATCGGTAGCATGGTTCTCCTTCACGATTCTTTGTCGTGTATTTAAAGTAAACAAAGGTCCGGTTTCATAAAAACATAATTTCAATGTTGCCATACGGCTTTTCAATTATCAATCATGGTTTTCAATCTAATTCACGAGTATCCTAGCAACAAAAAACTGAATTAGGGACTAAATTAAAAACTTAAATGTTATGTTGCCTCCATTGTTGTTGTTTGTTAATTTGGGAAATATGTAAACGGCTGGTTGGTTGCCAATTAACCAAAAGAAGAAGAAGAAGGGAATTATTTATTAAAAATGAATAATATCAAATAAATAATATGCGTAATATATGTGAAGATCCAAATTATACAGGAAGCGATAAATATACTGCAACTTGCTTTTCTTCCAAATGAGGAAAAGAATATTGACTTCGATCCACTTGTTCAAGAGAAAACATTAAAGCGCATAACACGGTTCTTCCAACACAAGAAATATGTGATTTATAGTACTTCTTCTGCGATACGAATGTAATAGAAAGTTTCGTTTTTGAAGAAGACACCATTCAATACAAATCCTACTCGGTATCAATAAGACTAGATGCTTATGCTTTAAACTAGATAGGTACTATACTTTCGGGGCATAATTACTGGATCGAGCAGATTGAAAAGGACCAATGAATAATATAAATAAAGCAGCTTTATGTCTATAGTTTGAACATTTTATTTAAACTGTATTTTGTTTATATTAATAAAATCTGATACCCACTTTTATGAAGTTTTGTCATTACTGCAAATCCTATTTA
This sequence comes from Stenoptilia bipunctidactyla, assembly GCA_944452665.1. NCBI lineage: Eukaryota > Metazoa > Arthropoda > Insecta > Lepidoptera > Pterophoridae > Stenoptilia > Stenoptilia bipunctidactyla. The sequence goes on from OX101739.1 coordinate 17,106,511, forward strand.
TTTGTCTTTTTTTCTCTTGCGAAGTTTCAAGTGAGTGGACGTGTTTGCTGTTAAATGTGCTTAAAATATATTTAAATATTCACAAATTATTTTTCTAAAACTTAAAAAGTTGTGCCAATTTGAGATTTGAACCCACATCGGCTGGATTGGTAAGCTAACGTCGCCCGGTGGCGCTACAACGACGTGACGTCAGTCCACAAAATAGTCAGATATATCGTACAAATCATTGACTAGAAGAGCACGCAAACAACATACAGAGTATACCAGTAATTAGAGACTACATCTGCATTAAATATGAATAAAAAAATAACTCAATCTGAAGCTACACAAAAGGATGATGAGGGTGTTGAAGACTCACAATCTAAAAGTAAAAAAGTCTCACCTGTCCTAGTATCATCCCGTTAAGGGGCCGCAAGTATTAATAAGGATCTTATGCAAGAAATTGAATACAAGATGACTACGATATTGGATGCGTGGTTTTCAAAATACGATGAGAGACTTTCTAAATTTTCTAATGACTTGCACGACATCAAAGAGTCACTTAAATTCATGAGCGAAAATTATGATGCTATTATGAAAAAACAAGATGTCATAGAAAAACGCATTGATGTTGTTGAAGAAAAATTTAGTAGCATTTCTACTTATAACGATCGTATATCCTTATTGGAAATTCAGTTAAACTCAATGGAGCAACAGGCTCGTGCTTGTAACATTGAAATAAATAATTTGCCTGAACGAAGAGGAGAGAATCTTACTGACATACTATTGAAGTACGCGGAGTTAATAAAGCAACCAATTACTATGCAAGATATTGTGTCTGTACACCGAGTACCACACCCAAACTCAAATGACAGTCACCCAAAAAATGTAATTGTCAAGTTTTCCACCAAAGCAACAAGAGACAACTTCATGTCAGCTGCGAGAATGTCAAGAGGAATAATGTCTGACAAATTAAATATTCCGGGTACCCCCAAAGTTATATACGTACATGAACATTTAACCCTAAAAAACAAAATGTTGTTTCGAAAAACTAGAGAAGTTGCTAAATCTAATGACTTTAAATACGTCTGGACTAAACATGGAACTATACTCGTCAGAGCGAACGACACATCTCCAATATTTGCTATCAAGCGTGAAGAAGATCTTTCAAAAATCAAAAAATAATTTTCCTATTTATTTAATTAGCTTAAATTTACGTCACAATACTTTTTTTATTACTTCTTTTATTGCATCTACCTATCTAAAAAACATTAAATGTAAAACTTTAAATATTTATATTTCAACATGTTGTCCCTATTTGCAATGTTACTCTGTAATATTCTGTTGTTGGGCCGGCGTTGGTATTAGTAGATATTGTGAATCGTCACATCTTTCTACCCACATTTACAAATTGATAAAAATAAATTTTTGCAACTTCTTTTACAATAACAAATTTAGTTCAGTTTTAAAACATATTTCACTGCTTTTAATTGAAACTTTACAGTTTTGTTTTTATACGCAAAATAACGAGTTTTCTAACCTTTTAATTGATTACACTTTAATCACATACTGTTTGTTACTTTTGACAGAACGGTTATTGTTGATTTCATATGAAAAAGATAACTATTGGAATGTTAATATTATATTGTATAAACTACTTGAAAAAGAAAGATGTCTAACAATTAACTATTTTAAATTATTAAAAGTGCTTCGTAGTTGCGTGTTAGTTTTTTGTGAGAATGTGATATTTGTGAAAAGATATTTCTGCTGCAGAGTACGAGTCAAAAATTTAAAAGGTAAAAAATATATTTATAACCCGATTTTTTTTTTCTTTTTTACAGTAATGTTATTTTCTTTTTGTCATATTTTTATAATAGTTCCTACTTGTGTACGGTCGTCAAATTATGGGTGAAAAGTTATTAGTTTATTATCAGAATTGCAGAGGTCTCAGAACTAAATTACACACACTATATACAAATATTATAGCCGAATGTTATGACGTTATTATTCTAACGGAAACATGGTTGCTGCCTACTATCCATGACTCGGAACTAGTAGATTCTCGCTACATAGTTTACAGGTGTGACCGTAACCGGGCGGCCTCAGGTAAGAGTGACGGGGGAGGCGTACTGATTGCTGTGCGTAAAAACTTGAATACTGCACGTTGCTACCTAACACCCACCGACCCCACTGATTCTGATAGCACAACTTTACCTCCGAATATTGATTATATAATAATTAGCATTCCATCAACAATATCTGGCAAATTTCATGTTTTAAGCGCCGTTTACATCCCGCCAAAGCAATCGATCACTACATATCAGTGTTTTTTTGACTCATTAAGTTATATTTTGTTAAAACCATCCATTGATTTATACTACATTTTTGGAGATTTTAATCTACCTAGTATCAATTGGCAGGACTTTGGCCTTACTTGTACAAATACGGTTGGATTAACCACTGTCGACAAATACGTCTTAAACTCTGTATCGCTGATTGGTGGGTCGCAATATAATACAATAAAAAACAGCATGAATCGTATCCTGGACTTAGTTATTTCTAACGACGACAATTGTCACTGCGAAACTTCTGTTACCCCACTGGTGCCCATTGATGTTTTACACCCAGCGTTTCACAGTTTCATTAATTTAAATTATAAACAACATAATATTGTTAAAAAATCAACATTAACATACAGATTCACAGAGGCGAACTACGATGTAATTAATGAATGCATTAATAAAGTCGATTGGGATCACTTATTAAGTACAGATTCAATAGAAAATTCTACCGAAGCTTTCTATGAAGAAATATACCGTATTATAAAAGAGCATGTACCTCTGCGACCTATTAAATCGAACGAATTTCCAATTTGGTTTTCTCGTCCACTTATTCACGTTTTTAAAAATAAAGAAAAAGCTTGGATAAAATGGAAAGCTTCAGGTAATCTATCTGACTATGAGATTTTTTCGCTTTATCGCCGCAGATTTAAAATTCAAAGCAAGGAATGTTTTGATAGATATATTAATTCGATTGAAGATGGTATAAGGAGTGATGTTAAAACATTTTGGTCATACGTGAATAGTCGTAAAGATAAACCAGGTATACCTAACACTATGACCTACGGTTATTCAGTCTCTGATAATCCTGAAGGTATCTGCAATTTGTTTAAAGATTTTTTTAGCTCCGTCTATGAAAAAAGTAACCTGAGTGGTCAAACCGCCCAGACCGCAGTGAATGACCAAGTGAATTCTCTCATATGTAATGTTCATATTAGTATAGCTACCGTTGAAAAACACTTAAAACAATTAGATATTGCCAAAGGAGCTGGTCCTGACCGAATCACACCTTTCTTTCTCAAACACTGTGCAAAAAGTATATCTAAACCTATCACTTTGCTCTACAATCAAAGTTTAAGAGAAGGAACAGTTCCAGCTATTTGGAAAATGGCTAATATAACACCAGTATTTAAAAGCGGTCAAAGGAATGACGTAACCAATTATAGACCCATTTCTATGCTCTCCACATTGTCGAAAGTCTTGGAAAAACTAGTACATGAAGCAATATACCCTATTTTACACAGTATAATTTTGCCCGAACAACATGGATTTGTAAACAAGCGTTCCACAGTATCAAATCTTTTAGTTTTCACACAACACATTTTTCAAAACATAGATAATAGATTGCAAACAGACGCTGTTTATACAGATTTTCGCAAGGCTTTCGACAAGGTGGATCACGAAATCTTACTCCAAAAGATAGCATACAACGGTATTCATGGAAATTTGCTGCGGTGGCTGTCCTCCTACATTATGAACAGAACCCAAAGAGTCGTCATCAATGGCTTTGCATCTGAAGCTATAGTCGTCACTTCTGGCGTCCCACAGGGGTCAATTCTGGGACCTCTGCTCTTCACACTATATATAAATGACATTAATGAATGTTTTCAACATAGTAGATTTCTTCTATATGCTGACGACCTCAAAATATACAAAACTATTTGCTCTCCAACTGACTGTTTAACATTGCAGCAAGATCTCGATCGGCTTTTTATTTACTGCAATAACAATAAATTACAACTCAACTTGCCAAAATGTAAATCAATAACTTTTACAAAGAAATACAATATTATAGATTACTCGTACTCTCTCAGCAATTATCGCCTTGAAAAAGTGTCCAATATTAAAGACCTCGGAATAATTATGGATTCAAAGTTACATTTTGATACTCACATTGAATACATACATAGAAAAGCTCTGCAAATGTATGGTTTTGTGATGAGAAACGGATGTGTATTTAAACAATCAAAAACTCTTATTTATCTATTTAAAACCTTAGTAAGAAGCCAACTAGAATATGGGTCAGTTATATGGAATCCGTTTTATGTTAAATACATTGATAACTTAGAAACTGTACAAAAAAAATTCCTTCGCACTATCTGCTACAAATACTGTCACATTAAAATATCATACGAACTAGCTTTAAAAAAGTTTTCCCTCGTTTCCTTAAAACAAAGAAGAATATTAGCAGATCAAGTATATCTACACAATATATGTCATAACCAATTTGACTGTATAGCTTTAACAAACAGTATTAACTATCGAATACCTAGTAAATCACAACGCATTCGTGATAATTATCAACACCCTTTATTTATGCCAAAATTTTGTCGTACCAACGCTGGTGAACGTGACCCAATCAATAGAATAATGAAAACTCATAATGAAATGTTCTGCAATATTGATTTATTTAATTTAAATAAGTGTCAATACAAAAAATCCGTGAATGCTCATTTTAGTAACAGTAGCTAAATTAAGGTTTAAGATTTAAATGTATTTGTTTTTGTTTTTTTATTTTTCTGTCCAATTCTATTTTTGTGTTCTGTTTTCCATTCACTTGTTTTTTACTTATTAAATAACATATGTGGATAATGGTGCTGGTTATACAGTTACCACTGTTTTGTATAACTTTTAAATGATAAATCTGTCACTGTATAACTGTTTTTTATCCCAAATAAAATAAAATAAAATAAATAAAATAAAACTTAACTAAAATAAGATTTATTGTATGGGTCAAAAGCCAATTCAAGGTTTTCGCAGATATACATACAGTATTATAAACAAAACAAGCATTGTTTAGTTTAGTAACCTTATAGTGTTAAAGCCTTATAAGGAGCAGTGAATATTTATGAAAATTAAATGTATCTGAAATACACTAGGTATGTTGTGTTTTTCTGAATGGAACGATAAAAGTAATACTGAACTAAGTGATATACATGTACAGTATTACTTTTCTGTAAGTAAGGTCTGGCCACTTTGAGGGGAATTTATTGTGATAAATTAAACGGGTACAAGGTTTTCAATTTTAATAGTTTTTTGTTTTAATATTAATATTAATATTTTGCTTGGTGGTAGGATCCCTTCTGGGTCCGCCTGGCTAGCGACCACCCTTTATATAAAGTCTGCCGCCAAATGTTACCGCTCCGGCGGTAATGTGTTCCGGCAATATTGTATAAAGAGCCAGTTCCTTCCTAAATCCGTGTGCTTTCATCTTCGACCTCATCATCACTTACCATCAGGTGAGATTGAGGTCAAACGCGGGTTTAGTCACTTATAAAAAAAAAAAAAAAAAAAAAAAACAAAAAAAAAAAAAAAAAAAAAAAAAAAAAAAAAAAAAAAAAAGATATCTGAAATATAAAATACACTTATAAAAAAGCTTCTCAATTACTTAACTGCGAAAAACAACTTGAAATCATATAAAAAGGCATTGTCATTCACATTTCAACTTACTTCACATATTAATTTACTTTTAAATCTGTCTGACAATGCTATAAAACTCTATGCTAAAATCAAAACCTTCGACAATACAGACCGTTACATTTCAGTGAGGTAAAATCTTAATAAACAAATAATAACATTTATAAGGCAGGTTTGGTTGTATGGTAGAACATAAAACATGTTTACTATAAGTTTAGACCTGGGTCTCCATGAGTGTCCAAATCATGGAAATACATGTTCAGTATTACTTTTCTGTAAGTAAGGTCTGGCCACTTTGAGGGGAATTTAGTGATAAATTAAATGGGTGCAAGATTTTCAATTTTAATAGTTTTTTTATTTTAATATTTTACAAGATATCTAAAAATTAAATACACTTAGCTTCTCAATGACTGAACTGCGAAAAACAATTTGAAATCATATAAAAAGGCATTGTCATTCACATTTCAACTTACTTCACATATTAATTTACTTTTAAATCTGTCTGAAAATGCTATAAAACTCTATGCTAAAATTAAAACCTTCAACAATACAGACCGTTACATTTCAGTGAGGTAAAATCTTAGTAAACAATTTATAGGATTCACTTAAATAAACCTGGTCACTTTATAATTGAATGGTTAGTATTTGAAATTCCTGATGCAAGTAGGTTCCAAACAAATAATAACATTTATAAGGCAGGTTTGGGTGTATGGTTGAACATAAAACATGTTTACTATAAGTTTAGACCTGGGTCTCCATGAGTGTATTGTACAAATAAAAAACATTTTCGATAATAATCTATAATCTTTATTAATACGAGAGCATTGCATAGTTGTTCAATTATTAAGGTAATTTGAAATATGCTACCTAATAGTAATACAATAAGTTTAGTAAACAATACATGATAAAATACACAAGTATACATTAGACAAAACAAAGCCTTAAGAGGTCTTAACTTATTGCTTTATATAACGGTATTATTATTTATACATTAATTTATTTAGTTTCATACTGTCCGGAGTACATGATAGATTCTGTATGGCAGTAGTCTAGTTTACGGAGCATTGAATGGTTTTTGAAACCTTAATATTTGTAAAATACTCTAGCTATGCAAATTGGAACAATAAAAGTAAGACTGGACTGAGTGATATACAGTTGGGCACAAACTTTTAGTAAACAAGTTATGACAAAGTACGGTCCTGGCACACAATATGAAACAAACCCTCTCAACTCAATATGTGATTGGTATGGGGATTGCAAATTAAAGCTTGCATATATGTTATATGATGTTTCCAAACCCAGCAAACTCTTTGGTTCACTTAAATTTAAAAGTTTGCTTATTGCGGCATAATGAAAACATGCAATGATCAAAGTATTTATTATTTTTTTCAAAATCGCAACATCACAAGTCCTAATTCACTTTGTATTAGCTTTAAAAGAATTATTTTGTACACTAAAATCACTGTTCACACTTATTTCTCTCACATTTTAAACTTCATTCTTATCCTTGTAAGATATTATGTTTATTCCATTATGCTAGTTTCTTTATTTTCTTATTTATATTTGTAATAGGCATTTCTCTTAAGTTTTAAAGTTTCTCCTTATATCTGAAACAAAACATAACAAAATGATTAGGATTATTATGTGTCATATACTTATTAAAGTGTATTGGTCAATTGTTAACTTATTACTAAACCTTAATTTTTTTATAGTAGGTAACCTATAGATGATAAAATTTTATATGATTTAGGAATAGCATTGTGGAGTTTAACAGAGATTGTTTAACATAGCCTGCGATATAGCTACAGATATGGGAAATCTTTATAAATCAATCTTTCTGCATGTCCAGTAACTCTTGTTCATTCCTAGCTTTAGCTTCCAATATGTAATTTGAAGGCAGTGTCAATAAACTCAGAGATAAATAGTGGTTTGCAGGGTTCGTAAGGTAGCCTTGCCTAAAATAGTTCTCACACACGATTTTTAAGCAACAAAAAAATTTTCAATGTCCGTCGTTTTTCCCCAAATTAATAAACCACACCTTAGTATTGGTGCTGCAAAACTCTTCAAATGATATTAGTTAAAATACACGTAGGAACTTACCATTATATGAACAGGCAATCCATTAGATCGTCTCCGCTGCAAATCTTGTTGTAAATTTAAAACAAGGACAGCGGCGATGTCTTCATTAATGCGAAATAGCTTATTATTTGGATTATTGGCGTCCCGTATCAATCTTCTAGATACCTATCATTTGCATAGTAATATATCCCCGCCTCTCTTCCTCGGCAATTAATGCGAATCCAAAGTCCTTACAAAAGACATGGTCGGCAAGCTCAAAGGGATTGTTAGCGTCCCGTATTAATCTCCTGGATAACATTCGTGAACTAATGTATCTCCTCCTCTCTTCCTCGGCAATTAATGCGAATCCAAAATCCATTATTTCACTAAAACAGTATGAGCGCGAGTCAAATGGCGGCTTCACGATTTTTACTCTACAAACTTTTTGACGTAGAGAAAAATTCGTTTATACGCTATGACAGTCGCCACCAGTCGTCTTCTATGAGTTCCATGCTACTGAATTCGGTTTACTCGGTAATTTCGTGATAGATTCGAGATACATTACCAATCGTGAGGAATCGTGTTGTCTATGCTACAGTTTACAGCTATCACGATAAATAACCGTCGTTTATGTCAAATACACGATCGTGAAAAGATCCGTGCTAGCACTGCTGTTGTGAAAATCGTGCTATTTTGACTTGAAAGTATTTCATAAATTATTTGTTCCAAAATTCATTAAAATCAGATAAGTAGGTAGTTGAGATCTTTTACGTAAGCTTTTATCTCTCTCATTCCAATCCAATAGGGCTGGTGTTTGAAAAAAGTAGGGTTTGGGAGCTATTTTCATTACTAATTTTCTACAAATTGGTCGGATGGTTTGGCTGAAATAAAGGAACAGAAAGATAGACTTTCACATTTATTATTTAGTATGGATCCGTTATTTAGTCACTACAACACGAGTTAATTTGAGCTAAATAATGTAGTGTGAATGTTACAAATAATAATTTTTTTTATGAAATGAAATTCAATCCACCCCTTCGGAATGTGCACCTGTTTACATGAATTAGTAAATTTGTAGTAGTTAATTATATCAAAAAAATTGTAATGTATGATTATATTCTTAAATGTCTATGTATCGTCATAATGTATTAGCTGTCTAATCTATAAAGCCGAAGGGTTTGTCTGTTTGAACTTTGAACTAGATTATTCGTGAAAGAACCGATCAGATATAAATTATATCTGATCGGTTCTTTCAAGATGTTACTAAGTTGATGTATAAAGGTCCAAAACACTAAATTTTAAAAACACATAGCATATGAAAGTTTAACCACAAAATACATAAAAGGTGACCAATTTAAACTAACTTTTAACACTGTGAAATTATAACTATCTGGAATCATAATTTCAACACACAGGAAAATTGGTGGTAGATGCCATCTACATTCCCTTTCAAGAACGAAGTAAGTACTTTTTATATATTAATAACTAGGTACATCAAAAGAATTGTAGGTGGCAGCATTACTCAAAAACATATTTGTTGAAATTATAAAGATACCAAACTAATTTTATATCTGGAACTTTTGAAATAGAGTCTATTTTACTCGTGACGAAAATAAATACAAGAAGGTATTTTAACGGACAGACATTTTCAATCCATTATTTTATTTGACGTTTAAGTACAGGCAAAGCAATATTATTTGAACGTAACCCATTCAAACAAATTAACTGATATTCTTTTCGATATTAATAACTAATACCCATCTTAATCTCACCATCAGTGCTAATGTCTTATCAGCACTCATCAGTACCTATAAATTACCATTAGTACCTATCAGTAGTTACCCATCTGCACCGATAAACACCTATGAGAAGCCATCAGCACCTATCAGTACCCATCGGAACCCAATAGCACCTCTCAGCATCCTTCATTACCCATCAGCACCTATCAGCACATCTGAGCACCCAACCTATCAGTACTCAACAGCATCTATCAGCAACCATCATTACCCATCAGCACCTGTCAGCATCCATCAGTTACAATCGTCACCTATCAGTAACTATCAGCACCCATCAGCATCTATCAGCACACATCAAAAAGAACACCTCTATAATATACAACTTTGCATAGGTGTTCTTTAATACTTATATAATATTATATATCCCATAACTTTGAGGTTTTGTTCCTTACTTAAAAAATAATACTTTTTGCCAAAGAATATGTGGTTCAAAAGTGCATACTTTCCAAGATATCCTCGGTCTTAATATAATGAGTTCTAAAATATCACCCGTGTAACATCTCATTCACTCAATAGACGCGTGTCACTGAAGTCATACAATAAACAACAAAAAACATTTTAAACGTTGAGGAAAGTTGCATACAATGTACACCGCAAAACGTCGCAAACTGTACCTACCTGTGCATAGCGATAAAAAAGCATAAAGTTATTTTTGACTTAATTGAATTATTTTGCATGAAAAATAAAAACCAAAAGAAAATTGAAAAATTATTCCATGGCCCCATCAAGACCCTAGAGTTATGGGAAATCAAGCAGAACATATTGTACATAATATACATGGCAATTTTTTTTAATGTCATTTGGGGGTAAAGTTTTCTTAATAATAGAGATAGCAAATTCTACTCCATAAAACATTCCTTTATTTTAGGAAAAATTAAAACTGTATTCAAAGAGTTTTCAAATACTCGCTTCTTCACCCAGGAATCGAACCGACTTAAATCTAAAAATGAAGATTTCATGGTTTTCCTTTCAATGAATTAACCTAGTATGTGAGAGAGATTTTATTCTTGTGATTGGCTCTAACGAACCACACAATAAAATTACAGGGTGTCATTTTTACGGATTTTAGTCGGTTTGAATCCCAGGTGAAACGAGTGAATTCTTAAAAATCTTTGAATGCGGTTTTATTTCTGTTCAATAATAAAGGACAGTTTCTTTGGAGTAAATTTTGCTATCTCTTCTTTAGAGTACTTTCCCTCCAGATGGCATTAAAAATTACACCCTGTATATTTATCGATTTGCACCTATCAGTATCTACGTTGGAATTGATGTGGAGGGGCAACCCACAAGAGGTGATGCGTTAATATTAACCCTGCATACGTACGTATAGAATTAAAATAATAATAAAATAATCCTCCTTTTGTTTTCGTCGGGTGATTACGTAAGAAAAGATTTATCGCAAAAAAAATTATATGCTTTTTTGCACTTGTTGTCTAATAAACTTAAAAAAATATATCAGAAACAAGTTTTTAGCTCTATATTCAGAAGTAATAATTGTTTATAATACTCCTTTAATTTATCGATCAAAATATAAAATGTGACTTAACAAAAATTAAATGATTAAATTGTCGTACTGTTATGTGTACGCTATGGTCAAAAAGACGATCAATTACGCGGGAAAATCGGGAGCAAAAGCGACACAGGTCCTACCTCCATGACGCCTCGCGTGGTACTGAATTGTATCGCACCGTCGTCTTTATTATATTATATTATATTAGAAAAAATAGAACGGTTTAAGAAAGAAATTATCCAAATAAATTAATTTTATGCTACATTACCAATATTATGACAAGTTTTTGTAAGTATAAGTTTGATATTCTCTTAGAATATAGGAAAATCACTTAAAATTTTCATCTTTTTCGTAATTTTTTATGATCGAGTAAAGTTTTCAGTATCATGTTTTGATCCATAGATTTATAAAATATATTAAACAAACTTCAACATATATTTTTATCCGATCCAGACAAACAATATTGGCCGGTTGTAATGAGTTTGAAAACGCATAGATTTCGCGAATGGGGCCCTTAATTACTTAGTTCAAAAGTTTAAAGTCGCAGTGGCGTCATGGTTAATGTGTGTATCATACGATATCACATGTTAAGCAACGTTCGGCGCGGCCGGTACTTGGATGGGTGACCGCCGACCATTTATTTCTCACGACGACTTCCGTGCTTCGGAGGGCACGGTAAGCAGTCGGTCCCATGTGCTGTATACTTGTATACAGTGGTCGTTAGGGTTTATCAGAAGCCATTTCGGCGCCCTGAAAATTCTGGCATCCACCACTCAGCACTGGGCCAGCTTGGTGGATTATGGCCTGTACCTCCTCGTCACCCAGGGGAGAGACTCATGCCCTGCAGTGGGCTCATTACAAAGAGTTATGATGATGATGATGAGTTCAAAAAAAACTTATGTAAAGAAAAAAATATATAAACAAATATATTTTTTACTGACGCTTACCACCAAGATCAAGCCACTCGGATTTTACAAATCGCTTCTTCAGGGCCGGTAGGGCTGTTCTAAGTCAACCCTAAGCAGACAAACACGGTATTAACCATAGTTTTTGAACTCCAAAAGTGCCTACAAAGATAAACATCAACCGTAAAAACGTTACCACGTAAAGAAAACGGCTCCTTTATCTAACTTCCTGCATCCGTGTAGGAATTTGCATTTTAATATGTATCTTGGCTCCCTTTCAACATTGTAACAAAGTGTTGGCAGTATTGAGCCATTATAATTTTTTTAACGTTTGTAATAAACGAGGTTTGCCAAACGCCATTTCATAATAGGAGACAGTTTTGCACTTGTTTATGTGCAGTCGAGTAGAGAGTTTGGCAAGTAGGCTTTTGTCGGTGGGTGAGGATAATTTTGTCATCAAATTGTTCGATTTCTTGTCTTTTTACCCGACTACGGCGAAGCAAAAAGGAGGTTTATGATTTTGACCTGTATGTATGTAAGTGGGTATCCCTTGGAACTTCTAAACTGGTAAATATAATTGGACAAATGAGGTGTTGGAAGCCTCTTCATTTTCCGCTGGCTATAGGCTACATAAGGTTCGGTTAAATTGACTACAGCACCCTAAAGGGGACTCAAAGTAAGGAACCAAAAAAAAATTTCTTTACGGTTTCCTGTGAGGTATCAAATGAAAGAACTTTATTAACACAGCTTAAATATTTAAACATTTTTACTCTAAAATAAGTGAAATAAAAGTAAAGAATTTTAAAAAAATCATGACGGTTTTGTGTGGGGTTTGATAGAGATATGTTTAAAGGATAGCCGTGGTCGTATGCCACCTATTATAGCAAAACAGATTCATTGTAATCTATACTAATATATAAAGCTGAAGAGTTTGTTTGTTTGAACGCGCTAATCTCAGAAACTACAAGTGGGATTTGAAACATTCTTTTTGCATTTGATAGCCCTACTCTTGAGGGAGGTTATAGGCTATATTTTATCCCGAAACTCCCACGGGATCAAAAGTTACGCGGGTAAAACCGCGCGCGGTGGCTAGTATTAAAATAAAATCAAAATGGCATACGATAACGGCTACCCTTTAAACATATCTCTCTATCAATATGACGTAGGTAAATACATAAATATTTCAGCGGAGACAATTTTCTTGTTTCGTACTTTTTAGAGCGTGTTTTTAGTAGTGGGGTTTTAGTTTTTAAACTTTATTTTTATTATATAATAATGAGGGTTAGTTGATGCTAAGTAATCATTATCGCTCATGGACAGCTTTTGCTATAGGGTAAATACCACAGACATACATATACATAGACAACGCAAATGCATGTACTTCGCGTGTCCAAACCCCAATCAAGCGTCAAGGTTCGTCGCCGCTAGATGAAGTTTGTAGAAGTAAATTTTTATCAAATTTGCGCAATGTAAGTAGAACTACCCATAAATATCCAAATGTGACTGAACCCTGTAGGTTTGGCTAAGAATAAGACTCGTCCCGGGATAGGCGTGCCTCGTCCCGGGATAGGCGTGCCTCGTCCCGGGATAGGCATGCCTCGTCCCGGGATAGGCGTGCCGTAAAAGGTGACTAATGCGAGCGAGCCCTTGGCGACCTGCTTGGTAGTAGAATCCTTTCAGGGCCCAACTGGCTAACGTTCACCCATCATATAAAATCTGCCGCCAAAGATCTATGACCGCCGACCGTAAGGTGTTCCGGAAGTATTTTTAAAGAAGAGTCAGTTCCTTCATAGACCCATGTACTGTCATCTTCGAATTCATCTTTACTTACCATCAGGTGAGATTGAGGTCGATAAAACAACTGCTCACGGCTAGTAATGTTTAGCTTGTCATTTTTCCGACATCAACAATCCATTCAGTTGTTTGTGTTTTTATCGCGTTCAGACTAACCGACGGATAATAGATTCAAGAAACAAGATTTTGTTTTTGTTATCGACAGACACAAAAAATGTCTGATTTACCTCAACAACAGTGGTAAATAGCGATGAAGCCTACGCTTGTGGTTTTCCTTAATTTTCCGAATCGAACCCGCAACCACTGGCGTGTGAGGCAGACAGGTTTACCTCTTCGCTAAAGTGTTTGTCCTTTATGTAGAGTTATCTTGTTTCTTTTTGTTCGCCTTCATGCTTTACTTTAAGTTAGGTACCTACTCATTGATAGGGCTATAAAAGAATGGTTCATTAAATAGTTGTCTTTAAAGGGAAACGTGATATATTCAGCAAAAATGTTTTTTAGTGAAAGTTGGGATTTTGAGTTTCTTGTTAATGGAATCTAAAATTAATAGATCCAAAGTACAAACAAATTTAAGATTCATAAGTCTGAGTAGGTATACAAGTTATATCTATATGTTAGATAATGTTATAACGTTAATGGTGTATTTTGTCTATGAAAGTTCATTGAAATCGTCCTGTTTGAATTGACGTAGTTTTCCCTATAAATAAAGCAGTTTATTTTTAACATAAATGTTATTTCATGTATTATTCATTTGTGCAAATGAAAAGAGCTCGATTGTTCGACTGAATTCCAAACACCCGTGTTTTGAGGATTACTGAGTTAAAGTATTTCCGCTTACAATGTTTGGCGACAATTTAACTTTCTGTTGTATTTTTAACTAGCTGTTACGCGCGATTTTACGGAATCCCGCGGGAATATCGGGATAAAAAGTAGCCTATGTGCTATTCAAGACTGTAAACTATCACTATCCTTAACTTCCTTCGAATCCACTGAGCCGTTCTGCCGTGATTGAGGGGCAAACATCTATATATCCATCCAAACTTTCACATTTATAATAATAGTAAGATTTTTTGAATGGAATCCAGTGGAATCCAATGAAGATCCAGTTTCTATGCTGGACAAGGAGCGAAAGAAAAACATAGAATGTACCAGCTGCTTTTCTTCCCGGGTATACTGTAAAAGTCAGTTAAGGGACCGAGGTGTTATGGGAGGCTTTTTTTGTGGGCGATAGGCTGACCCCCTGTCACTGCAAAAGTCTCTCTCCACAAACGTGACATCAGATGGTTTTATTACCTCTGGTGTTCTGCCTACCCCATACGGGATGCAGGCGTGAAGTTATGTATGTATGTAAGATTTTAACGTTGAATTTCCACTTCGATTCCAAGTGTACGTAGAATTCAGTTTATTTCTTGATGGACTCAATTAAAGCGTTGGTCGAGTTATCGTTTGCGGTACGAGACTTATTAGCTTCGAGTCCCAGTTGGGTAATTTTCCATTTTTTTAGCCAGGTCAACCTTACATACTTACTCACTAAGCGGATTTAGCTCTGATTAGTCGCCTTTTACACGCTTATCCAGGGGCTAGTCTAAGTCAACCCTACATAGACAAACCTTTTGGTAAGTACTACTTAGTGCCGATCTTTGTTAGTTAGGTACTGAATATTTCTGTAGGACTTTACTTTTAATAACTATGTTATTAACTCGGTCTGGATTCGAGTAACATGTGTGAAAGCAATGGATATTGCCATTACTAATTATGAAATGAAATTAAAAAAAGTTTACGAGAGTTTTTGCTGAAAATTGAGTAAAGGAAATTTTTCACAGCACGTAATGTGTCAATGTGGAATTATGTGCTACAGGTTTTGGGTAGGTATATTTCGAATGTAACTTTATACAAGGTGATGACTGGCGGGTCATTTTCAAAAATCCAGGACATGATAGTTTGAGATCATACATGAAGAGAAAAAACAATTCATTATGTCCTACTGAGTAAACTTAACCGAAAGTTAAAGAATTTATTACGCAACGTATGGTCATATAAGCGTAATGCAATAGATACTTATCGGATGGCAGTTTGCGTGTGGCGGGAACACTGCTGCTGTGTGCGTGTTGACTGAGGCAATGCGTTGGGTAAAGTGTAGTAAGATCTCTTTATTTATTCATAGGGATTTCTGGTCAAAAATTAAGTACCTACTTTTATTTCATAATTATGATCAGAATCAGAGTGCTCTCCTTCAGTATCTAAAATTTGTCACCAGTCATCCTGTATAACAGGCATCATCATCATCATCATTCAGTCAGGAGACGCCACTTCTAGACCTAGACATCCCCCTAGGTTCTTCAATCTGATCGGTCCCGCGCTGCCCTCATCCAGCGTTTCCCGACGACTATGACCAGATCGTCGGTCCACCTTGCGAGGGGGCCTACCTACGCTGCTTCTCCCAGAACGGAATAAGTATACACCTAAGTATTAAAATATGACTTAACTAGTAGGTATAATTACTTACAGCATATTACATAATCTCTATTTTTCCTGGATGAAATTGCTTACTGTGACCACCTTATAACACTATTATTTCTGTGACTTTGCTTTGTTTTCTTTGTATTTTTCTTTTAAGCAAATAAGTGTGAAGAAACAAGGTAATATAAGTCAACAAGTACAAATCTGTATGATCCGTTGTAATGTAAAAAAGAAAGGTGTTAAACAAGTGTTGTTCGCACTTTTGCACCGCCCTGTTTTATTTTTGGGTCTAATTAGTACGAATCAGTCAGTCAATACAGTGCAAAACGGGTAAATAGAGCAAAAAGGTTGCCAAATGGAATTTTCGAGACTTAGACCGACTAAATCTTCGAGACAAAAACTTTTATACCTACAGATATGTACCAAACTTGTTATTTTCTGTCTAAAATTCTTTTGTTTTTAGAAATACATTTTTACCTTCGTTTTTGTGAAATAATCATTATTTTTGTCCGAACAACTCAACCTGAAGTACTTAGTTATTCACAATTACTTTGCCACAACAAGAATAAATTAAATAAACGTCACTTCAACTAATTGTCAAACCTCAAAAGTTTGAAATTTATGACAAAGAAGCGGTAAATTTCCAAATTTTTCCCTACGGTCCAGAACTGTTATTTTCCTGTTTACGTCGACGTTTCGCATAAATCACAGAACATTTCCAACAGAATGGTAACCCAGAGTCGAAAACAAGCTGTCATGATACATTGACCTCGTGGTACAATTGTTCGATACCTGCCTGCATAATGTGGTGGTAACGGGATCAATCCGGAAAGTTGCTATTTTTCTATCTAGTTTGACCCAAAACACACCTGACTGAGTGAAAATATATTTGATATCTCGAACTGCTGCGTCGAATTGTGTCATGAATAAAAAAACAAAATGCTTTACCATCAATTACTTGCTTACATTTAAGAAAAAAATCGTACAAAGGCGACGTTACTGCAAACTATTCTAGTCTTAATTCTTCATAACGAGATTATGTCGGGCATGTGTGCATGGCTTGCAAAAATAACCTACATCAGATAATTATAATATCACTCATATTAATGTTTAAAGAAATATAAAGATATGAAAAGGTACGTTTTTACCTCAAGATGCACAGTGTTTCACCATGACATGCCATTTGCGCCTTTCTTTGAAGATGCACGGAGTGCCATTAGCATCTCAATCCCCCATCCATCCTTTTAGTCACACAACAACGAGGTAGTTCCATTAGTCTGTAAATGTGAGCGATAGGATAGTACAAATTAGAAGGATAGTTACACTTAGCATTTTCTTTTTAATAATGTACTGTTCAATACGGTCGAATTAAACAGTGGAGGCATAATGTCACATTGCGAGTATTGCGACAAGAGTTGTAATTTCCTGCACGACTATTTGACTGGCTCACACACACTTTCATTAAATCATTAATCATAAGCTTTTTACATTTAAATCGGTAAACCATTATTTTACAGCGACATCTCTTAGAACTTTGTTTCTAACTAAGCGTAAATTATGTGTTTGTTTTTTTTTTCATGTCATCATGTCATGATCAATTTGTACTGTACTATTTGTTTTAATTCGTATAATCCTGACTGAAAAAGAGTGCCAAGAGTTTTTTCCGCCGGATTTTTTTTTTGTCTCTTGGTCTACTGTAATATCTTATTCAATAACTATCAACACCTTGTTAAAGCCGAAGTACAAAATTGTGACGTCATTAAGCGGCCATTCGATGGTCTTATGATGAATAAAATTTTTCATTTTCATTTTCTCCATTTTTGACTTCGACGTTTATATTTGGCAATAATGATTGAAATCGTTAAACCGTTAAATTTTAAATGAACAATACTTTTCTTTATCTTCTTAAAACATGTCAATTTTTGTTTGCCAAAATAATATGACGTATGTGTCAATAAAACTGAACCGACCTTAGTGCTATATTGGGTATGCTGAAACAGACGCTTGAGTGACCTAAATCGCTCCATAACTTCTCTGACTGCCAAAAAAGCATGATAATAATAAAAAATAATATAGTCTTAATAGCAAATAACATTTATATAACGGCCTCCGTTGTGCAGAGGTCTAGCTTCTACGCCTTTATTTGGGAAACGCTAAGTTATAGTCGTTTCTATAGTCTGGCTAATGAAAGTAGAGAATGAAAAAATCTGGCGAATTTAAAAAATCCCTTAATGGTAACCCCGGCTATAGTACGACACATATGGATTAAACAAACATGATACCTAGGTACTTGATAATTTTTTTTAAATAAAATTATCGTTATGGGTACTGTCCTACTTTTTGATGAGAAGTATATAGTTATTATAAGTATTAATCAGGCTTAAAAATAAAACAATAAAATACAATACCTAATTATTTTCATTCATTGTAATCCAAATCTGAATCCAGCAATTCTATATGGAATGAATCGTTTTGCTTGGTGGTAGGATCCCTTCTGGGTCCGCCTGGCTAGCGACCACCCTTTATATAAAGTCTGCCGCCAAATGTTACCGCTCCGGCGGTAATGTGTTCCGGCAATATTTTATAAAGAGCCAGTTCCTTCCTAAACCCGTGTGCTTTCATCTTCGACCTCATCGTCACTTACCATCAGGTGAGATTGAGGTCAAAAGCGGGTTTAGTCACTTATAAAAAAAAAAAAAAAAAAAATCGTCAGTCACTGGTATCGCTGTTTCCTACATTGGTTATGAAACTATCAAATTTTTATTTTTTTATTCATTTTCAAATATGAAAAATCAAAATCTCAATTACCAAAACCATTAACAACCGTTCGATTGACAACAGAGACACCAGAATAATTTGCCATATAAAAGTTTGCGAAAACCCCCATTGTCTACTTTCGTTAGCCAAACTCTAGTCCTTACAGAATTATTTGTATCATGATTATGTTTTCTAGTTTGAAATTTATTACTATTCTTATTTTCATAAATATATTGTGATGCAAGGGTCAAGATTCGAAACCAAAGATATCAAAGATACAAAATGATAAAGACGCTTTTATCGATACAGTTGCATTGATTACTGACACCTATTTGAAAAGAACCGGTTATACTTAGTTACTAGTAAGAAATAGGTTCCTACTTTGACGCATCTGAATTTATGAACATATGTATGGAAACTTATTATCTTTGTTTGAGAGGTACTTCAGAGGTAGAAACTGAAACACCTGAAAGTGGCTCAAAGTTGCTGCTAGGTACCTTATTTAGAAAAAATGCATTTCAGAATTTTTACGAATGCTCTTTAACAATTTGGTCTCCTTTTTTTCTTACGTCATAGCTTCTATCGATTAAGTTTAGCCTACAAACTTATACAAGACCAGGGCTACCGAACAAACAAGACCCGGTCTATCAAATAGTGGCTATTGCTTTTATGTTTTATTTAAGGTATGAAGCTATGGAATTGTTAAATATTGAAACCATTAAGAATATGTTTATTGATCTATTATTTGTCAATTTATTCTAATTACAAAAATAAAAATCTTTATAATTTGGAACATACGAAATTTCTCTAACTATGAGTTGTGCGTGTTTGTGTTTTATTTATTTATTTCCCAAGACCAGGGCAATCAAACAGATTCTTTTTTCAAAACCGACTGGTAATTTCGCCCAACACACGATCAAACAAATCTTTCATATTACTCTTGGAAGGATGGATTATGGAGTACTTAGTTAAATGGCTTTACAATCCTGACCTACAACCCATCCCTAACCCTTACCCAATGACAGCCCGGAATACATTATAAAATCATTTAAAACGTACACTAACTGGAAAGTAGAAAGCTATGTCACGCAATACTGTAACTTAAACTACTACGCAGTAAGAACTTAGTAAACGAAAAAGTGGCATGAGTCATATCTGCCTATAGAACCGTCTCGAATGACGTCACGACCTCATGGGGTTTGCGCAATGAATAATTCTATTATGTACACGATGCCACATTTACGTGCGGCAATAATGAACCACATGACAACAAATCACTTTGTTGATAAGCTATGAGATTGATTGTGTGGGTACTTGACTATCGCATGTGGATACTGATATACATAGAGCACTTATGCTCATGTGTGTAGTTATAATTTTGCTTTCAGTTTCTCGCAAGCAAAATTATACAAAACTAGCTGTTGCGCGCGGTTTTACCCGCGCAGTTTCGATTCCCGCGGGATTTTTGGGATAAAAAGTATCCTATACGGATTCGGAAGAATCCCTCTAAGTAATGGTAAAAGAAATTTTGAAATCGGTCCAGTAGTTTTTGAGCCTATTCAATACAAACATACAAAAATACAAAGGTTTCCTCTTTATAATATTAGTATAGATTACCGCATCACTTCTTGCAGGCAGCCTCTCCACATCAATCCCAACAACATTTGTTCTACAACTTTTTAATTTTTTTTTTAAGATTGTAGATTGTAAAATATCGCTTCATAATAATAATAGGTACTTCTTACAAAATGTAGAGTATGGAGCAAATATTTATTTGTTTCTATTTTTTGTGTTATTTATCAAGATTTGTAAAAAGTCGTAGTACAAATGTTGGGATTGATGTGGAGAGGCTGTCCGCAAGCGCCGACGCGTTAATTAAAATTGACCCTGTATAGCTTCTGACATGGTAGATCGATGTTGTAGGTTAGGTATAGTTTATTGAGCATGTTCTTCTTCTTTCGTTGCCTCGCCACTACTGGGAGTTGGCCGTCAGCGAATTCAGATATTTTTTTATTTAATACAATCAAATGTATAAACAAAAAAACTTATACGAGACCTATTAGCACAGCACAGATTATATACAGTAATTTAACTCGGCCGCATCTTTGAAATAAATGCCTACAGCGCGCCGCGGTCTGTTCACATGTGATAGGGCTACCCGCCTTCAGCGTTTAAATTACATTTGCCTACTTAACGTTTTCTTCCATTTTGTGACTGCAAATAAACTTTCTTTATATAAACTTTATGTTTACGTTTGAATAATAAATCGGTGTTATAAATTAGCGACCAAAAAATACTTGCGCCTCGATTGAGATCCACGAAAAGGTTTATTATTACATTTTAAAGTATAAACAATCCGCATATTAACGTAAAGCTCAATCAACAATTGTTTCGGGATGCAGACACTCGTGACTGGCCGCTTGCCGAGCGCATGCCGAGATCAAGCCGCGTAGGTATAGCTCGCGTTTCGTCCGTTTCTATGAAGTTGAATTATTGAGATATCTGTACTGTGCTATTAGTATAGATAAGGCACTAGCGCATTGTACTCAGCAATGTTTTGCAAATTGTGTTGTCGGGCGGTGCTGTGCCTACAGAATGGATTTTGGAAAGTACCTATGAGACAGCTTTTTGCGAACCTTCATTTTTGTCCATCATGTAGTAGAATAATACTTTTGAAAAACTGACAAGACATAGAAACAGTTACCAGCCTTAAAATTTCTCCTTCGGTATATAATTCCGGTGAAGCGTAGAGATAAATAATCAAGGATATTTGTGGAAAATTTTTGTCTATGTTTTAACTTTTCCTTAGATTAAAAAAACCCTTGGGTAAAATCGAATCGATGCGGAAACGATAAGACCAAACCAAAATACTGGAAACCCAGTTGTAGTCTAAAATAAATAAGATACACCAAAGTATAACCAACGGTGTGTGGCTATACCTAGTCGTAGGCGCTATATTGAAGAAACTAATTCCCATAAGGCCGGTCGCACCTAGTTCTAGCCGGCCAAAACACCTTTTCCCGTACTTAGGCTATAAGCCGTAACATATTTATTACCTAGTTTCATCTGATTTGATTTTAATTCTTGAAATAAATGCGCCACTTTAACAGATATTCTGAGATATATTTTCAAAAAAATTGGATTTAACCTATGTATTGCTATGATTTAAGAACTGAATTTAATGAATGATAGTCCAGAGCTTAAATAAACAAGTTTATTATTTAAAAAGTATTTAAGTTTTCTATCCGTTATCTAATTCCCATATGACAAGCTAAGTATTTGTGAATGGATGGCGGTGTGTGTAAAGTCTAGCATTACTTATTTGAATTTAATTTCACGAGAGCACATTGACCTTAATAAATTGACTAAAATATTATCCGCTCCTAAGGTGGTTGCTTTATATTCATTATTATATAAACATTAGCTCGGGCTCATTTTACTTGAAACACGTCTGCTTTTTCACATATCACATATTTCGAAAATAGATTGCGTCGAACACGTGAGAATGTTTTATTCTTTAAAGTTATCTCTATTGGCGCCTGTGAACTGAGTTTATAAAGTATGTTCTGTGACACGAGTGCCTCATTTTTTGGGTGTCTTATGAGGCAGGATCCTTTTCTGCAGATAAGATAACCATACTTACTTCGTTCACCATATACAGGGTGTCCCAAAGCTATGGGACATCAAGGGAAAGTACCGATAGGGTATTTTGCCGAAAGAAGACTTTGTATGTTTTTTTAATATAAATAATTCTGTATTTGAAGATTTCACTTGAATTTCGACTATTTGACTTCAGCGGTTTCGTATAAGTTCTTGGTTTGACTAAAATGATTAATTTTATTGTGTTTCTTTTTTTTTAAATATTATGTTACTTCAGAAGAATTATAATTTTTGTCCAGTCTTTCAATTGGCATCATAAAAATAATTTTTTTTTCATATTTAAGTCCGTTCGATTCTCGGTCGAAGCCATTAATTCTTAGAAAATCTTTAAATGCAGAATTACTTATATTTAAAAGTCCTATTAAGTCTTCTTTCAGAAAAGTACTCTATCTACGATACTTAAGGACTTTCCCTTGATGTCCTTGGGACGTCCTTTCTAGGAAAAACGATAGAGGTTACTATTAGTAGCTTTTTTTATTAATTACGTGTCTCAAGCGGCTATAACAACCCAAATGGGCTAGTTATAGTTCTACAATTCAGTTCAATTCCATCATGCCAAGTTATTTTCAACAGCATTTTAAATATCGCCATGCTCAACATGAGCGTAACCTACGACCAACTAATAACCTAATGCTTAGTACACCCAATACATTCAACGGACTACTTACGAAAGTCCTTTATGGTTCGTGCAGTAAATCTATAGAATGAGCTGCCTCTTAAGATTAAATCTGCAAGTTCTCTTCTAAACTTCAAAAACATTTAAAACTGCATTTTCAGTCAGCATATGAAGTCATTTAACTTCATACATATTTATGTATGTATGTCTATCATAGCACATTATTTGTGTATATTCTTATTAAGTGTATTTATAGTTAAATTATGTATGCCTTATCCCAACTCGTATTTCACCAGTTCTATAACCCGGGTTGTCTGGAAGAAATCGCTTGCTAGCGATAAGACCACCAATTGTTACATATTATATTATATTCTTCTTGTTTGTAATCCATTTTGTAATTGTATGCAATAAAGAGTAAATAAATAAATAAACAGTATACGCTATAAAAAAACAACTTATTATGCAGACTATACATTCACCCATAATAAGAAGTCCTTGAATTACCTGGTATTAAGTACACCATAGAGCAGCAGAACTAAAGGGGAACCTAAGTATACATTACCTAGTTCTGTTTCGGTTGTAGCGCAGAGATTTTGAGCAAAGTGATTGGTCTATTCAGGTGCCGCTAAGCTCCGCTCCGCTCAGCTCCGCGTCAGTATAATATAATAGGAATTACTTATAGTGCAGGGATATTTTGTAATATACTGTTTACTTAGGTACTGTTTTATATTCCATTATGTCTATCTCTTGTATTATTTTAATTATTATTATTTGGTTTCTTTTTATTTTTGTATCTGTAAATATTATGCCATCAAAAACAACCTGTAAAAAACCCAAGTCTCGCAGCTCAGTCTTTCTACCGTAAAAAGTTGTGAGATCCATGTAATACCAAGTCGGATAATCTATTTAGTCTCTACTTAAAGGACCTTCTGTCTTAAGTTATTATATCAGTTATTATCATGCCAATATTAAAATATTTTACTTTTAAAACAAATAGATCGACTTGGACATCGCATGAAAACACAATGAATATTACAATCATATTAGATTCTTTAGTCTATCGCGCCTCACGCGATTGAAACTCTCGTCTCCAAAACAAGCTATAAATATATTATCTTTTCCAAGCGACTCATCGGATAACAACATGGCTCTGGGGGCATTTAAACTTCTCAATAAACCGAGAAGTCGATACGGGATTTAGCGCAACCAATTCACTAATACTTTTGTTCGCCATTAAAATTTCAGGAGCATTAACTTCTTTAAGATACTCACCTCAATCATCATATTCGGAAGGACTCTGGTGAGGAATTCGGTTGCTGGCCCGTCGTGCTGTGTAGTGTGATACATACTAATAATCAAATCATGCGATGTCGAAAATAGACATCAAATAGCAATTCAGGCTATTTTCGGGGTCGAAAATAGCCTGAATTGCTTCGAGAAAAGGATGGTACGGCCGTGCCGCTTTTTTTGCTCGACTTGGCGGGGGCACTGCCGTGCCCCCCGATTCAAGCCAAATGTTGTTTGTTTACCTGTCAACTCAAAAAATTGTCATGTTGCTTATGTCGCTTTTCAGTACAGATAATTTATAAACTGTTATTAGGTTTCATATTCATTTCTTTTTCAATTATTTTTAAAATTATTACTATAATATATATGATTCTGAGAATTGCACATTTAGAAGCAAGAGAGTTGCTCCACTTTTACAATACCACAACCGCTGCTCCAGAGACTAAAACCTCTTTAATACGTGAAGTGACAGCCGCTGGCCGATGATAGAATAGATGCCTCTCGAACATGAAAATTTACGTCTGTCAAACGAAATTGGAGCTATAAAAAGAGTGGCGATCTGCTCTCCAGGCTTTTTGCGAGTATAACCCCTACCAGAGAAATAACGAGAGCCGACTGAAGATAAACAACAAAGTCTAATACAATAGTACACCTATAAACGTTATAAACTCTTGGAGCCTTAATCCTGGAAAACTTTTGGACACCTACGCATTTTGGAAGTTCGGAATGTATATAAAAAATCTTAGTGGACTGTAAGTGAAACAGTGCTTTTTTTATACATTCTTGTAACCTTTTTTTGTAAATATATTAACTTTAACTTTATTCCCTTTATTTCTTTTACCTCTTCATTTAAATAGTAGGTTACTTAGGCTATTACTCGAGGTAACACTCCATTTTTTGTGCTGTCTTTAGAAAAGAAAATATTGACTGCTAAGGTTTGTAAAAATGATTGTTCTTTTGTAAACCAAAGTCAATCAAGCATAGGTATATTCTTCTCAAAATATTCGGTTCTCAAAACATTTATTAAATTCACAAACGTGGGAAGATATGTATTTCTTATTAATGTTTACAAAACTACAAGTACACTGTGCATTATTTATTGCTTAACAGTTAGGTATGCGGTAAGTTCCTGTACAAAGTTGAAATTTTATTCATCTGTGCTAATCGTCAAAAAAAAATACATAGCAGTTATGGCTTCCATCTATAAATTTATCCCTGTGCAGTAGTTGGTTATGCGCTACCTTTTCCATACTAGAAACTACCGACAACAGTATTTAGAAATTCTCTAATTTAAAACAACAAAAACAGAGATCTTTTGTCAAGAAAAAATAAAGATTAAGTTATGTTAAGAACAAAAGCATCACTGGTAGGTAGGGTTGTCAACCATACTGTTTTTAACTACATTATGTTGTTTACTGTTGAACAAAAATAAAGTAAACAAAATGCTGTTTTCAGCATAAGAAGCTAAACACTATAGGTATTACCTAGACTTCAATTAATAATTTGTGCAAGAAGCTCTAAAAATATATGTTTCAGACGTAAAATAAATTGTATACTGTTTATTTTCCAAAATACTGTTTGATATTCTTTTCAAACTCAAATATACTGTATTTCTATGAAAAAAAGTTGACAACCCTACTGGTACGGTGCATCGGTATCAGACCTTGGTTGTTATTTGAAATCAGGCTATCCTTTGGTTATAAGGTTATAACTATAAAAAAGCTCTTTAGCAATTGACATTATATTTTGTGCCATCTCACGAACTGACAAATCGACAGCCAATTAGAAATTACAACAACATAAAGTGTAGTAGTCGAAACAGACGTATGGGCACCTTTCACTCCTCAAGCTTTCGCAGTGAACTTTAGAATGTCTTACGCTTTCTAATATTGCAAAATAAAAAGCCACTCAATACTGAATCACACATCTCAAGTTTTAATGAGACCGTGTCAAGAGAATAAAGGAATGGTTAAAAAACTACATGACTGTCATGTGTGGGCTATGTTACTGCGCAATTTCGACCTACCTATATAGTCTCTGTATAAAATTTCATCCGAGTTCGAAAAGGAACAGGTTCTCGATTTGAGTCTATGTCCTAGTACTTAGATTATTTGGTCAAGTATGAATCGATTTTCAACATTCTTGTTTCATATGATAGAGGATACTTCAGAAATGTCCCCATATAAATTTTATCAAAATCAATTGAGCACTTTATGAAAAAAAATATGTATGAATACGGAGAGTATCTACATTGACGACCTCATATTTCAGCCAAAGTTTGAACTGACAAGGATTTAAAAATGGTAGTGAGTTGGTTTTTCTAATGCTCTACATTCGTTGATTTTGTCTTAACAGTTTGAATATACTCGTATATATAAAAATAATTAAGCTGAAAGTTTAATTGTTTGAGCGCTAATCTCTGAAATTACCAGTTGATTTTTATAAATTCTTCTTAAAATTTGAATGCCAAATTCTTGAGGAAGGTAACATGCTGAAATTAAAAAATACTCTGCAAGGTTGCTGCTAGTAAAATAATTAAAAAAATGAGGAAAGGAATCCTCTTGATTCACTGTATAGTCTGTATATTGAAATTGAGCGTATTCTGAAAACGGATGTTTTGTGATTCATAAAATAAATCTATTAGACTAATAGTCGCGAATAATTACGAGGTCAATAAACGCAAAGACGTGCTCGCACTCGCTAATATTATCCATAGCGGAAAAAAATATGTATATTATAAGAAGAGAGCACATACAAGAATCCAAACGAATTGTTTCAATCAATCAAACGAATTCAGTCAAACTTTGTTGCTTTATTATATCAATAGATATATTGATATAATAAAGCAACAATAAAATATGACGACCACTATGGCGATGGGGTAAACCTATCTGCCTCAGACGCCAGTGGATCCAGTTCGCTCCCATCGACGAGATCCTGGCTTTCGGCGCCGCTCTCGACGCCAGCCCAGAGGGTTTCAACGGTGCTCTTCCGGTCCTAACCAAGTTCGCTCCCCTTATTAGGAAACTCCAGCAAGCTCAACGTTTCTAAACGTAGTCCTTCTTTCCAGCATTCCTATCTCTGAGTGAGTCTGATCACTCAAGATAATATCTTAGTTTCAGCTTTGTCATTTCTGCTAATCTTAGCTTTGTTTTTCTTACTTTCAGTTCCTTTTGGTGGCAGCCGTCTGGATGCCGCTCACTACGCAGCCTCTCGCTCCAATTGGCTGTCGTTCCGACGATGACTAAGGACCTTAATCAAGGTGAGTCAAAAGGGGGATGTTTAGTGGGTATGCTCAGCCTATCTGAGAGAGTCTCCACACTGTCTGGGCATTCTATTTGCCATTAGCCACTTATGGTTAACAGCTTATAGAATGCCCATTCGTCCGTAATAGGATTCATCCTCCTCCCGCTAAAGCTAGCTTTACTGGTTAAAGTTTTAGTGGGTGCCAAACGACTTTCCTTGGCGGAAAAAAAAAAAAAAAAAAAATATAGTGCAGGGATATTTTGTAATATACTGTTTACTTAGGTACTGTTTTATATTCCATTATGTCTATCTCTTGTATTATTTTAATTATTATTGTTTGGTTTCTTTTTATTTTTGTATCTGTAAATATTATTAAAGCCAAATGTTGTTTGTTTACCTGTCAACTCAAAAAATTGTCATGTTGCTCATGTCGCATTTCAGTACAGATAATTTATAAACTGTTATGAGGTTTCATATTCATTTCTTTTTCAATCATTTTTAAAATTATTACTATAATATATATGATTCTGAGAATTGCACATTTAGAAGCAAGAGAAGTATCTGCTCCACTTTTACAATACCACAACCGCTGCTCCAGAGACTAAAACCTCTTTAATACGTGAAGTGACAGCCGCTGGCCGATGATAGAATAGATGCCTCTCGAACATGAAAATTTACGTCTGTCAAACGAAATTGGAGCTATAAAAAGAGTGGCGATCTGCTCTCCAGGCTTTTTGCGAGTATAACCCCTACCAGAGAAATAACGAGAGCCGACTGAAGATAAACAACAAAGTCTAATACAATAGTACACCTATAAACGTTATAAACTCTTGGAGCCTTAATCCTGGAAAACTTTTGGACACCTACGCATTTTGGAAGTTCGGAATGTATATAAAAAATCTTAGTGGACTGTAAGTGAAACAGTGCTTTTTTTATACATTCTTGTAACCTTTTTTTGTAAATATATTAACTTTAACTTTATTCCCTTTATTTCTTTTACCTCTTCATTTAAATAGTAGGTTACTTAGGCTATTACTCGAGGTAACACTCCATTTTTTGTGCTGTCTTTAGAAAAGAAAATATTGACTGCTAAGGTTTGTAAAAATGATTGTTCTTTTGTAAACCAAAGTCAATCAAGCATAGGTATATTCTTCTCAAAATATTCGGTTCTCAAAACATTTATTAAATTCACAAACGTGGGAAGATATGTATTTCTTATTAATGTTTACAAAACTACAAGTACACTGTGCATTATTTATTGCTTAACAGTTAGGTATGCGGTAAGTTCCTGTACAAAGTTGAAATTTTATTCATCTGTGCTAATCGTCAAAAAAAAATACATAGCAGTTATGGCTTCCATCTATAAATTTATCCCTGTGCAGTAGTTGGTTATGCGCTACCTTTTCCATACTAGAAACTACCGACAACAGTATTTAGAAATTCTCTAATTTAAAACAACAAAAACAGAGATCTTTTGTCAAGAAAAAATAAAGATTAAGTTATGTTAAGAACAAAAGCATCACTGGTAGGTAGGGTTGTCAACCATACTGTTTTTAACTACATTATGTTGTTTACTGTTGAACAAAAATAAAGTAAACAAAATACTGTTTTCAGCATAACAAGCTAAACACTGTAGGTATTAGCTAGACTTCAAATAATAATTTGTGCAAGAAGGTCTAAAAATATGTGTTTCAAACATAAAATAAATTGAATACTGTTTATTTTTACAAAATGCTGTTTGATATTCTTTTAAAACTCAAATATACTGTATTTCTAGAAAAAAAAGTTGACAACCCTACTGGTACGGTGTATCGGTATCAGACCTTGGTTGTTATTTGAAATCAGGCTACCCTTTGGTTATAACTATAAAAAAGCTCTTTAGCAATTGACATTATATTTTGTGCCATCTCACGAACTGACAAATCGACAGCCAATTAGAAATTACAACTACATACAGTGTATTAGTCGAAACAGACGTATGGGCACCTTTCACTCCTCAAGCTTTCGCAGTGAACTTTAGAATGTCTTACACTTTCTAATATTGCAAAATAAAAAGCCACTCAATACTGAATCACACATCTCAAGTTTTAATGAGACCGTGTCAAGAGAATAAAGGAATGGTTAAAAAACAACATGACTGTCATGTGTAGGCTATGTTACTGCGCAATTTCGACCTACCTATATCTCTGTATAAAATTTCATCCGAGTTCGAAAAGGAACAGGTTTGTGAACAATTTGTGTCTATGTACTAGTACTTAGATTATTTGGTCAATTATGAATCGATTTTCAACATTCTTGTTTCATATGATAGAAGATACTTCAGAAATGTCTCCATATAAATTTTATCAAAATCGATTGAGTACTTTATGGAAAATTTGAAATTTTCGAAAAAATATGTATGAATACGGAGAGTACCTATCTACATTGACGACCTCATATTTCAGTTGAACTGACAAGGATTTAAAAATGGTAGTGATTCGGTTTTTCTAATGCTCTACATTCGTTGATTTTGTCTTAACAGTTTGAATATACTCGTATATATAAAAATAATTAAGCTGAAAGTTTAATTGTTTGAGCGCTAATCTCTGAAATTACCAGTTGATTTTTATAAATTCTTCTTAAAATTTGAATGCCAAATTCTTGAGGAAGGTAACATGCTGAAATTAAAAGAATACTGTGCAAAGTTGCTGCTAGTAAAATAATAAAAAAAATAATGAGGATTCAACTAGGAATCCTCTTGATTCACTGTATAGTCTCTATATTGAAATTGAGCGTATTCTGAAGGCGGATGACGGATAACGGATGAAAAACACAAAACGGATGTTTTGTTCATAAAATAAATCTATTAGACGAATAATTACGAGGTCAATAAACGCAAAGACGTGCTCGCACTCGCTAATATTATCCATAGCGGAAAAAATACGTATATTATAAGAAGAGAGCACATACAAGAATCCAAATGAATTGTTTCAATCAATCAAACTTTGTTGCTTTATTATATCAATAGATATATTTAAAGTCCACTGCACTGCACTAGACGCTACTAAGCCAATCGTGAGGTTGCGGGTTCGATTCCTGCACGGAAAAAAAATTATGTCTGTGTTAATCTTGTAAATCGTAAATCTGAACGTTCATCCATACATATATGTATGTTCTATTCTAGGTTCCCCCCTAGTTCGCCACATACTATCTCATAACACAAGCTTTGCTTACTTTGAGACTATGTAGTTGGTGTGATTGTCTGGGGATTTTATTTATTATATACAGGGTTAATGTTAATTAGCGCAACACCACTTGCAGGCAGCCTCTCCACATCAATCCCAACAACATTTGTTCTACAACTTATTAAAATTAATAGTTTTTAAAATTTTAGATTTCCTATACAACAAAATATTTACAGCCTCGGTTTAGAGGCGTAACTCTATTTACTCTGAGTGCAGGTATGCCACGCAGCTTGCACAGTAAAATATCGCTTAAAAATAATAATAGGCAAAACTTACAAAATGTAGAGTTAGAGAAAACGCTTTTTTTTTTTTGTGTGTTATTTATCAAGATTTGTAAAAAGTCATAGACCAAAATGTTGTTGAAATTGATGTGCAGAATGTACTGCCTGTCAGAAATGATGCGTGATTAAAATTAACCCTGTATTTTATTTTATTACTGGTGACTAAAGTTTGTTCAATACCCAAATATACATATAATATTTGTCCTTACTAGAATTAGAACTCAGGACCTCTAGTATAGAAGGCAGCGATACCAAATAATTGCACACCAAAGCTTCCAAAAAACAGAAATCTTTAAATACAGCCAATAGCTACAAGTATTACGTGATTGAAACAATGTTTCATCTAAAATCAATAATCATTATTTCATTACGTTTACATTGTTACAATATCATATAGAGCATATGAATGGTACCTACTTATTTAATATAACATCATGGCAGTGTCTGTAATTTTTATGATTAATTATAGGTACCTATTACTAGCTGTTGCGCGTGGTTTTACCCTCGCGATTTCGAATCCCGCGGGAATTTTGGGACAAAAAGTAGCTTATGTGCTATTTCAGGCTGTACACTATCAATATACCAAATTTTATCCAAATCCGTTGAGCTGTTCTGCCGTGATTGAGGAACAAACATCCGTCCTTACATCTATACGTCCAAACTTTCACATTTATAATAAGTATTAGTAAAGTCGTCGTGGCGCCGTTGTTACTGTGTGTATCATACGATATCACAGGTTAAGCAACGTTCGGCGCGGTCGGTACTTGGATGGGTGACCGCCGACCATTCATTTCTCACGGCGACTTCCGTGCTTCGGAGTTAAGCAGTCGGTCCCGGGTGCTGTATACTTGTATACAGTAGTCGTTAGGGTTTGTCAGAAGCATTATTGCACCCTGAAAATTCTGACATCCACCACCTAGCACTGGGCCAGCATGGTGGATTATGGCCTAAAAACCTCCTCATCACACAGGGGAGAGACTCATACCCTGCAGTGGGCTCATTACTAAGAGTTGTGATGATGATGATGATTAGCAAAAATCAAAAATTCAGAGAAAAATTTGAATAAAAAGTCGTATTTTTTTTACATTCATGGCTATGTAATGCTCTTGACAGTCGCACTCGTGACCTCGTCTCTACAGAACTACAGAAGTTTAGTATACTTAATTACCTATACGCAATAAAATAGCTTCAGTTTAAAAGTTTAACTACTTAGGTACAGTTAATTTTCTTGAAATATAGTTATTTGATGACCCAAAACCGTTACTACTCTTACAACCACGGCTTCCTCGTGATATCTTAGTCCACTGGCAGAAAATTAGACAATCTGGCAATCGGAGTCAACATAAAAACGCGTGGCTGGGGACTTAGTTTGAATACGAGTATGAAGTATTTTTTATTTATTATTGCTTCCATGCTGAACTGAGAGCGAAAGAAAAACGTAGAATGTGCCAGCTGCTTCTCTTCCCGGGCATACTGTAAAAGTCAATTAAGGGACAGAGGTTTTAAAGGCGTTTTTGTGGGCGGTAGGCTGACCCCCTATGTCACTACAATAGTCTCTTTCCATCTTTATAATACCTCCAAATTTGTCAAATGTGACATCAGTCTTGTAACCTCTGGTGTTCTGCCTACCCCATAAGGGATACAGGCGTGACGTTATGTGCCTATGTATGTATGTATTTCTGTCTGATGAAATTTTTATAACTATAATAAAGACTAATGCCCGTTTTCACCATCGTTCCCTAAATTTAGGGAGGCACTTAAGACGTTTTAAGTGTTAGTTTCGTTTTCACCATCACTTAAGGGACACTTATGATCCAAAGGGATCCCTTAAATTTGGGGGCCCGATATTCGGCATCTTAGCGCTAAGTGACACTTCATTTTCTTGTTGGACGTGCATATTTTGTGCAAAATGGAAGATTTTATTTACAGTTTAGAAGCTATAGAAACTGTGGATTTAGTTACGAATCATAGTTTATTTAGACGGCCACATATTTATATATATTATACTCTGAGGTTTTTCGCAACAGGAAATCATCTACTTGCAGTGGCTGATATGGGAGGAATCAGCGTAGCTACTTGTAGTAGAATAGTAAAAAGGGTTTCTGAAGCTATTGTTACACTACGAAGTGAATTTATTAAATTTCCAGACACCGAAGAGCAAAAGTCTGTAGTGAAAGAAGGTTTTTACAAAATTGCTCGCTTTCCAAATATAATCCAAACACAAATATAACCTATTTTTCTACAAGCGCAACGCTGTCTAGCTAGTGTCATCTGTCAGTCAAGTTGCCACTATTTCACAACTAAAATCTTTTTTTCAATGGCAACAGCGTTCCGCATCAGCAATTTATTATAAATATTGGACGATATTTTATTTATTTTAAAAGAAATCATGTTTATTTTATGTTTACTTTGTATTTTGTCGTATTATTTTGCATAAATCTACATGATTTTGAAAAGAACGATTTTCATACGCCCTGATTAAAAAAAAATTGTCACTTAGGTAAGTGGCCCTTAAGCAGGTATCCCTTAGCTTGGTGAAAACAAACTTAGGTAAGAGGCTGATTTAAGGAGTCCCTTTGGTTAAGAGACCCTTAGTAAGGAAGTGTTTGAGGGAACGATGGTGAAAACGGGCATAAGAATTACTAGAATATTCTTTTAGTTTTTTATTACCTGTACAACAGTCACTGCGTCACGTCGTCAGTCATATTTAATATGTAACCCCGGCGTGGCGCTAGAAAATGCATCGAATCGAGATAAAAACGATTAAAAATCCGATAAAAACCAGCTTTGGTTGAAATTGTTGAAATACTGGTTTTGTAATATTTTAACTATGAGAAATTAAAGTGTTATTGTTTATCTTGCTCATTTACGAAGATTTTAATTTTCATATTTATGTTAGCGTGAATCAGTTATTCAAAGATTCATCTGAGGGTGGACAAAATGTCAGAAGTGGGATGTTCTAAATACAAACTTATTGAGTAACGTCCACCAAAATACATTCTAACACATGCATTCCTGAAATATTTCACAATCATATGAAGGTAGGTAACCAAATGTCATGTTAAACATTAATCATGTTAATTTGATAAATTGGTAAAATTCGGAAATTCGTCGTCTGCGGAACGTTGACAGGCAAGAATGTTTTATTTTTATGGCTTAGTTACGAAATACTTGCAACACTTTTAAGCTCAACCGTGGCACATGTACGTACAATGAAACATTTTGGTACAAAAACAAGGTCGGAATCCGAAGTCTAACTAAATTTACTTAAATGAGCGGCAAAGTTGGAAGCTTCTGAACTTGTTTAGTTCCGTATAATCTATTTGTCGTTTATAAGCGATTAGGGGCATTTTGGTAACTTTATATCTTCGTGTTTCTAGTTAGATACGGCGGCGTAGAAAAGGGTTGGCTTAAAAGAAAAAAAATATATATTTACTGTGTGGTAGTTACTATGATTTTTAATTTATCTACGTATTCTTACTTTAAACGTATTTTTATGAATACTGCGTTACTGATTAAATTGCGTTTTGTAGCTCAAAACGCTTTCCCTTATTACTTCAAACTATAACTTGACTTAGAAAATTCTCTTATTTATAACATTTCATTCAATTTCACACCTTGGCACTAAATCATGAACATTTGAGAGCTCATTATTGGGTGTTCATATTTCTTCTTATGAATTACTAATAACTGCGCTAACTGTGGGCTTTATAAACATGCTCAATGTCGCTCAGCGAGAAATGGAAATAAAAATAAATAAAATCCCCAGACAATCACACCAAGTACATGGCCCCAAAGTAAGCATAGCTTGTGTTATGGGATACCATATAGCGAACTAGGGGGGAACCTAGAATATAAATACATAAATAGATAAACACCCAGACACGGAACATTTTTTTTTTTCTTATTCCGTGCGGGAATCGAACCCGCAACCACTGGCGTCTGAGGCAGATAGGTTTACCTCTTCGCCAAAGTGGTCGTCGAAAGGGCTATGTTCGGAGTTTCCGTGCGGGTCGAATCAGAAAAGAGGAGATTCACAGGCGAAGCCAGAAGAGTTGCAAAGCTGAAGTAGCAATGAGCATGGCACATGGCTCGCAGAATGGATGGCCGTTTAGGTAGTAAGGTTTTCGAGTGGCGACCACGTACTGGCCATTGATAACGAAAGATGAATGGTGACCAAAGTGCCATTGATCGCCGCCAAGACAGGCAAAAAAATAAGTAGGTACTACCTACTTAAATTAACTGTGTGTCATCATCATCATCATCATCACAACTCCGTGTAATGGGCCCCCTGCAGGGCATGAGTCTCTCCTCTGGGTGACGAGGAGGTTTAGGCCATAATCCACCGAGCTGGCCCAGTGCTTGGTGGTGGATGTCAGAATTTTCAGGGTGCCGATGTGGCTTCTGACAAACCCTAACGACTACTGTATACAAGTATACAGCACCCGGGACCGACAGCTTAACGTGCCCTCCGAAGCACGGAAGTCGCCGTGAGAAACGAATGGTCGGCGGTCACCCATCCAAGTACCGACCGCGCCGAGCGTTGCTTAACCTGTGATATCGTAAAATACACACAGTAACCACGGCGCCACGACGACTTACTGTGTGTAAATGGGGCAAATAGACTGAAACTATATAGCTGGGTAATAATTTATCACTAACCAGTGCTGGTTTACTGGCTATATTTCAAAGGAAGGTAGCAAATTCTTTGTTTTTGAACAAATACTTTATCCAACTCGCATGCCTTATTGGGTAGCACATAAAAATATTATTGTTATAATTAAAACATATAAGACAAAATAAATTTTATCTTATTTTATTTTATTACTTCGCCTTTTATGTTTTTTGTATTGACGTATATTCTTGGGAAAAAAAATTGTTATCTGTCTTTGTTTGTGTTTGAGAGTTTCAATCGGTTTCAATATGGCGCGGCGTCAATAGTGTCTGTACCAAAACCAGCTTTTGTTTGTATGCACCATTATTTTTTCAATTTTTAATTCTGTATATGTACTTACTTACCTTTATAATTAGAGTTAAAAATATGTACCTATTATGTACTAGATAAAGCACGAATTTATTTAAATATCGGAAAAATACACTAAATAAATTCATCGTTTATTTACTAGTGTTTCCCATAACTCACAACGCAGCTCCTCTTCCATTAGACATTTTTTCTTATGAAAATAATCTACGGCGCTAAGCCATCCATTAAATCATGTTAAATTTATCTTAAGCTAGGCGCAGTGCCAGGCTCCGCTCGAGTGTAGTTTTTCTTGTTGTAGGTAGATGTCTTAGCAATTCACTAGTCCTTAAAGAACATTGGCAGAAAGAGTGCTAGTACGGTCTTTTTTGTAGTTGTGATAACATGTAGCGTAATGAAACTATTACCTATTTGTTTCTCTTGAATATAGCAATAAAAAACTTTAACATACTATATCTCTACAATTGTTCAGGAAAAATTACATGCATTTAAAAACGTTAAAAACAACATTAAAGTCATTTTTGACTTTTGTGAAACAAACTAGTTGTGTGATGTACATCTAACGACGTCGTCGAGCAGATTTTATTACTAAAGTGAATTTCTTTGAAACCTTTCATTTTTCTTCATTCACAGAAGTTGTAGAAAAATAATAATTAATGGAAAATAAGCAGTCCAGTGTAGAGTACGAAATACCAAAAGTTCAACTTCCTAAATCTCCTAATTAGTAAACGTTAGGGTACCCAGTCTGCCTGTCTTCTTTATGTTATCACCGATTAATCGCTATTAATCATTATAGCTTAGCCCGTAGGTGTTTGTATCGGTGTTGTAATGTTTAATAGCATACCTATAGTGACCCTCGAAAACTATTCTAGTGTAAACCAGAGCCTGTGTTAACCAGATCAAAATATGTTCCCTAGTTTCAAAGATTACTGCGAACATACAGACAGACAGGTATTCTCTTTTATTAGATGGAGAGATTAGCACAGTTGTTGTAGAGTGAATAAGTTAAAACCACAGACATACATCTACATAGACATTTTTTTGTTTTTCCGCCAAGGAAAGTCTTTGGCACCCACTATAGCAGGCAGATAACGCAAGTGTCTCGATTTGTATTGAAACCAAGCGTGCTGACTTTTTAACACCTTTTGTGAAGTCACAGCTAATATTTATTGCTGGGAAATACAAACCGATTCAAAGACACCGCTGCCGCCGATGAAATCGATTATTAAGAGCGATATCGATATTGTGAATTTTCTAACGACATACATAAACGGGGACTGAATCTAGCGGCGACCTACCTTGACGCTTGGTCGGGGTTCGGACACGTAAAATACATGCATTTGCGTATCTGAAGATGTCTGTGGTTAAAACCATGAATATAAATTGTCCGTGTAAGCTGACCCTTAGAATAGCCCTTCTGCCTCTGGATAAGCATGACGTAAAGGCGACTAATCCGAGTGACACTTAGTGGTAGAATCCCGTCAGGGACCGACAGGCTAGCGACCAAGCTTCATATAAAATCTGCCGCCAAAGATTACCGCTCCGGCGGCGATGTGTTCCGGCAATATTTTATGAAGAGCCAGCTCTTTCTTAGGCCCGTGTGCTGTCATCTTCAACCTCATCTTTACTTACCATCAGGTGAGATTGAGGTGATTGATTGAAAAAACACTCGCAAACACAAAACGATGAGTATTTTTTTAATCTTTATTTAAGAAGCTATACACCTATAAGGTTAAGACGGCATTTTTTTTTTAAATTGATAATGGAAAGAACTTAGATAGACATCATTTGTTTCCTTAACTCTGAGTATAATTCCAATACAACAACAAGCTATAATGTTTTTCAAATGCGAGGAATCCTGTAATGTTTCAAGTTTGACAGTTTTAGAGCCTATTACGTTCTTTCCCTCCTTTAATCTGTTCCGTTTCATACAGCGAAATTTAAAAATTAAATTATTTTTTATTGGATTCAGATAAAATGTATTCAGTAGACACAGATTTTGTTAAATATTTAAATAAGTATTAATTTGTTTTTTTAATTACATCGCAACAAATAATCAATGATATTTAAAAAATCATTTACAAAAATGGTATGCGTAAATCGGAAAATTTCCACCTCCTGAGGAAGACTCCTCGCATTTGAAAAACACTATACTTAATAGAAAATTAGCCATACCTTCACCAAACTTACTTAAAACCAAATTTACACACAATAACCCAAACCCGCATAACAATATAAAGCGACTAGCAATACTTTCATAATATTATTTCACTTTTTAACCTTAAGCTGCCATATCACGGGTTTCGTGCATGCTTCTGTTTACTTAATCTCACTCAAGTTCTACGCAGGCTGTCTCGAAGTTACGTCACTGTCGACATCACAACAAACTGAGGTGATAAGAATCTGAGGTGTCGAATTAGGAACGCATTTTACGTAGTTTGTATGTTGATATTAAGTAGGATTTGCTTTAAGTCATAAACAGATTAAGTACTTAATACTTAATACAATTGACTACAATTTTAAAATTATAAATTGAGAGTCAATTGAAATTTTCTCCTAAGTCAACTGGTTTATCAACAAACAGCATTAAGAAATGTTTATTTAGGTTATTTAGTTATCTGTTTTCTTATTTCAATAACAAAAATATTTATTTGGGAGTATATTTTAATAAACATTATAACATGGCATAGCTTTAATGCCTAGTGGTGTTCATCATTCAGGTAGCGTTAATAGCTCTATATTATGAAAGAGATTATCATATTATAAACTATTATTAACTATGTTACCAAGGAAAGGCTTCTTTAATAGATCAAAGACCTTCTAAAATATGTAACAGTAAACTTGCGTTCACTGCCCTGTATACTTGTTTTATTTTTATTATAATTATACACATTATATTTAATAGACCTTTTTTGAAAAGTGCGTTACCTTATTTTTGATGCTTATTCTCTCGGTATGCATGCGGCATGATAAATGCGGCATGATAGGCCCGTATATAAGCTTTCTTAAGGGTCGAACATGACACAAACGTCGATTCACTGCCAAGTCCGCAGAACTTTCAAATAATCTATACTCAAGTAATGTTTAAGCTTACATGATACTGGCCAAAGACAAAACTATTTAAAAAGTAAATTCTTAAGTAGTCAATAGAGTACTTCCTAAAGTCAATAGTCGTGGGTGGAATTTAGACCTTATTCATCTTGCTACCGAATATAAACAATCAAAACTTGCTGACCATCAATATATGATCACTAACAGAAATAAAGCCCTTTGACCTTGAAGATTGACCTCCTGGATTAGTCACTATCGATTCTCTAATCCGTAATGTTTTAATTTCCGGACATTTACGTCACCTTGACTATGAACTTAATTTGTTGACATTGACAACAGCTGTCGTTGGATATCGGAATAATATCAATTAGGTATGGTCTCTTGGTACAAGCTGAGAACTCATCATATAGGCTTTTCTATAGACTTTGATGAACTCTAGCATACCTCCTTTTTTGACTGTAGTCTTCTGCCCGCGTAGGGCTGGCTTAGAAATTCTAATGAAATTCTTCCATGGGAGGTATGGCCGTTCTAACTTAGAATGCCCATACCTCCCATGGATAAGCGTGGGGGGTAGGCCCCTTCAGGATCCATGTGGCTAGCGACCAGCCTTCATAGAAAATCTGTCACGAAATATAGTCTTTCAATAAGGACGGGTCGATTTCAAGATGGAATAAAACAGGCTATGTTTGAGATTTTAACGAAATTATTTTTTTATTTGAAAGGCCCATTCACGCCATTTTGTTTTGCACATAACATAATTTAAATGTCCGTCGCAGTTTTGCACGGATCCGGGAAGTCCAGTTTTCAATGACTCCGCTGCACTAATTCGAAACTCAGTGATGGCCTAGGTTATGTCGACTTTCAGGGTATCAGTTTATTGCGGCTTATTGGTCGTTTCAATTGGTCACTTACCATTCCTTCACTTACCATCAGATGGAACTCGGGCTTCGTCACCAATTACCAAAAACGGCGTTGTGGTTGAGTAAGCCTTACAGCCCGTTCACACATGATACGTTTTACTGGATACCTTTTTTGTATCGAAAATACGTATACTGAATACTGTGCCATATGTGAAGTCGCCCATACAACTCCATGCGCCATCGATGAAAAAAAACGTATCCGGTAAAACGTATCCAGTAAAACGTACCATGTGTGAACGGGGGGTTAGGCTGCAAGCTGGACGCGATTCGGGGAATCTGGGCTGTTCTCGACGCCAGCGGGCGCTCGAGCGATTTGTCGCGGTTTCTTACATACGCAATACTTTTTCCGTCGCAGAAATCGCTGCCCGCGCAGCTGCCCGCACCGCTGTCGCTCTCGCTGTCGCTACCGTCCAGTTTGCAGCCTTTGGTAGGAAAGGTCCTATCTTTGATTCTTAGCAGAGTAAGTTTTTAAAACAAGCTTTCCTACATTTACATGGTTAAATTTATTTATATTTTTGTTAGTAATTAAAACATTAGTGCCACCCGTTCTAAATTATTACCTGATTGTTTCGGTGGTAGCATATGTCCCACATAATATATGGAAAATGCAGGTTGACAGCACAAATACACACATACTCGTGCCAATAATAAATTTAAAAAGAAAATGCGGCTACTAAGTCAAGGATGGTACTGTCAGCAGAAAAAATAATATGTCGAAAACAAACTGATTCGTTTTTATTCACAAAACTGCGTTTTGACATTTTTGAAAGTACGCATTGTTGGGCTAAGGCCACTTTTATCATCATCACAACTGTTTGAGTCCGCGCTCATAAGCCCAGGGCTATGAGTCTCTACCCTGGGTGAATACGAGGTTAAGGCCACACACCAAAATGGCTTATGAGAAACCCTGAAATGATGGTATACAAATCAACAAAAACCGGACCGAGACGGTTTAACAGACAAAGCGCGGATAGAGTTGCGTGAAATTATGATCGGCAGATACCCATACCTACCCACGTGCTCCGACTGCGCCGTAATTTTCTTAACCTTTTTTACTTGCTTTGTCTCTGATATACTAGTGTTAATTTCTATCTTGGAATATAAGGTTTACAGCAGTTGAACTTTTCTCTCACTAGCTCACATACCTGCACTAAAAGTTACTTGAGACAATCAACTCCATCCTGATATATTGTTTACAGGCGACCACTTTCTCGATTGGGTAAACCGTAAATCTGTCTGCCTCAGACGCCAGTGGTTGCGGGTTCGATTCCCGCACGAAACAAGAAAAAAAAATGTTCCGTGTCTGGGTGTATTTATGTATTTATATTCTAGGTTCCCCCCTAGTTCGCTACATGGTATCCCATAAAACAATCTATGCTTACTTTGGGGTCATGTAGTTGGTGTCTGGAGATTTTATTTTTTTAAATTCACACTAAAGCTGTCTCATAGAAAAGGTAAAAGTTTATAAAGTTTGTAAAGATGGCTGAATGAGTTCTATATTTAAAATTATACTCATTGAGTTCGGTTGTATATCTTTTATATTATTCAAGATACGAATAATTAATATTAAAACCTACATATGAACCTAAACTCGCACAAGCCTTAAAAAGATCGAAAATTAAGGGCATTTATAGCTCGTGTTCTGTAAGCTCAGATTTAAGATAAAGATATTTTCAAGCCTCGTAACAATACTTATTTTTACGCATTTTGGTACACAAATACAATATTATAAAATGAACGCATTCCTAAAATGCATGGAATTGATGAAAGATACTAAGCAGATGACAGCTAGCAAAAAATTATGTTCAATACAAGATACGATACCTTTTTCAATTCCATTCTTCAACGGTACGCTCTCATACAAAGCAATATTAATTGTCAGACTGCACTGAATAAAACATCTGCCGATCGACCGCCATGCATTTCAAAATGGCGCAGTTTATTATACAATTATCGTCTTAGTAACGTATAGAATTATAATAAAAACCGACCTTTCGGTCGCGTGGAAGACATTTTATTTTAAACCGTTGAACTTTGGCAAACCTGTTGTGAAGGGGATGTTGCTAAGGCTATTTTAATAATACATTTTGTGCATTCTAAAAGACAGTTTGTCAAGGCCTGCTTTTAAAAAAAACAACTTTTCACATAGTTATAAGACTTTTTATTTGCTTTTTCAACAAACAGTCAAAGTAGTGGATATTTTGCCAGCTTCTTTTAGGTACGGGTCGCCAAGGTATAAAATGAACTGCCTGCCTGCGTCTATTTTCCTGACCAGTATTAGTGCTAACGCTGCGTTACGCGTTCGAACGCGCGTACCGTACGTCCGTATCTTCAAATAGGCACACCTACCCGTAGATTTATATAACATCTACTAAGAGAGATCTAAACATACAAACTTTCATTAGGTACGCGGTTACGCGGCGCTTGGCGCATTCCGAACGTCCGTATCGAACGCGCGTATGGTACGGATGTTTTGTATGAGTGAATAGGTTTCTCGTGGATGGTGAATCTTAGTGCCATCTTAGTCATCATGATACCTAAAGACCAGATGTCATAGAAGTCATATTTCCCATTCTTTTATTATAAAAAGGAGAGTTTTAAAGACACACAAAATATTTGTACAGAAGCCAATTTTAACTCTTTCATTATTGCTATCTCATGGAACTATTTATAAAATAAAGTTTTGACGCTCTTTTTGCAACGGATCATCAATATAAGATAGGTACTGTGGAATCCAACCAACCTCGTTGTCTTCCACTGGCCGATAATAATATAATGACGCGTTAGTTTTATTTCAAACACAGAGCCTTCGAAATGTCAATTCGTAAGTACAAAATATTGTATTACGGAGTCATGCTTTAACTTAAAAAGAAATAGGGCGAAGCCCTAAAATAAACATCACATAGTAAAAACCAGTTCCTCCTTCTCATTTCCCAGACCTGCGCCCCGTCCCCCACATGGTGGAGGCGCCGGTCTACTTCTTCTTGCGGATAAAAATAAATATTAATTTTTGCAGAACGAAGATCCGTACCGGAGAAGAAAATACGGAGCTGAACTAAAGCTAATGCCAGTTCAATAAGCGGAGAAGCTTCATCGGAGGAAGTTTGGTGATATTTTGCTGTAAAAAGTTACGAGCCGTTTGGAGGACTGCGATAAAGATTT
This sequence comes from Stenoptilia bipunctidactyla, assembly GCA_944452665.1. NCBI lineage: Eukaryota > Metazoa > Arthropoda > Insecta > Lepidoptera > Pterophoridae > Stenoptilia > Stenoptilia bipunctidactyla. The sequence goes on from OX101739.1 coordinate 17,149,954, forward strand.
ACTGTGAAACAATGCAAAAAGCAACATGGCAGTAGAGGACGACGCAATGGTATCCGAAGAAAATACGCAATTTTATACTATGTTAAATCATTACTTATAAATATTAACGATGTATTAGGGGTAGTTTCTATAATAAAAAATACGTTTTGCTTTCTTTAATGATTACTTAGCTAGATGTAGAACTCCTAATGATTGTTTTATTCTTGCTCACTGTCGCCCTTATGTTTAGGACGGTGTAACCCAATTCGATGCCATAGGCACTTGGGGTCATCTTTGTTGGATGACGGCACTATCCATGGGGTAAGCGGTGAATGGGAATGAATATGACCTTGAGTGAAATAATAATTTTGGTTATTGGGAGATACCAGTTTATGGATACCATGCGCGTCGTAGACGTTCTAATATCAGTAAGCTAGTGTTGTAACTAATAATAGAAATGCCTTGTTACTTTTTGTCAGTATGGAAGTAGGGAAATAGATATTGCAATTTTGTATTTAATGGAAAACTTGTAATGTAATTCGTCATTTTATACAACTAGTTAGCTTTCGATATTCCTTTAATTCACAAATGTTATTTTGGGGTAGGCTTGACGCTAGTCCCAATTTTGGAGGGTTTTCGGGGGCTAGAAATTTCTGTGAGTGACTTTTTAGTATGAATTACCTTTATGTATAAATTCAAATGTCAACCTCTCACGGGAATTAGCTGATAGTGTCAGCCGTCAAAGAATGATATTGTATTAGGACTTCCCTCTTAGGTAAGTCTAACTAGGTTTTATATACTGATTGTTATGACTTTTGAAGGCTGGTAGATAGATACTCATTTTCAATCGTGAATTCTACGTTGTTTTCTCGCATATTTAGATTGAGAGATACTTAGAAATTTATTTACACGCTTCACGAATAAATAAATTTTTAAGGTGCCCGGGGAATGTGGAATCCAACCAACCTCGTTGTCTTCCACTGGCCGATAATAATATAATGACGCGTTAGTTTTATTTCAAACACAGAGCCTTCGAAATGTCAATTCGTAAGTACAAAATATTGTATTACGGAGTCATGCTTTAACTTAAAAAGAAATAGGGCGAAGCCCTAAAATAAATATCACATAGTAAAAACCAGTTCCTCCTTCTCATTTCCCAGACCTGCGCCCCGTCCCCCACAGTACCTACTATTAATTATAGATATTTACCAACGACTTTCGAGACTAAATATCAAGTCGCATTTGATTACATGTTGTATTAAAGAATCGGGCACAAGGTATAAAATGATGTGGCTACCGTCTATGTTATTTAAAATGTTGTACATCAAGATCTTTGACCCCGTAACTTAGAGACGAAATACTAGCCATATTACATCAGCTATCAAAAATAATAAAACTTATGAGAGTGTTCACTAATATTATAAACATATAAGAGTTGATTCTTTGTATGTAATTAGGTATTAGGATTTTTGTAATTAGGTTTTTTGAAAATGATGTCATTATTAGAAATATACAATATTTTACAAAAAAGTTGCGCATCAAGTGGTTTATTGATTTACCCATTATTATACACAAAAACAAATCCAGAATAAAAGAACACATTATGTATAAAGCGCGGCCTTATCGCTTGGAAGCGATTTCTACCAGGTTGTGTGTAGGATTAACATAATTATTGGGATTAGTTACTCTATCTTGCTACCCTCTACACTGAGCCTCCAAGCCTAGTAATATTAAAAACACCAACAGAATTACAATATAATATGACCTTATAATTATGAATGTTATGGCATATAAAATAAAACTGTAATTTAAATATAATCCTCTGTATCGCCTTTTGACTAGACAATCCGGTGTTTGTAGAGACAACGATGTCACGGGTGACCGTGCAAAATATAATTACCGGTATAAAATCCGGTTTAACCTTCTTTAATTTTATATCTTAACGAATACTTATCTAATCTTGAAAATTAAAATGAGGCGTTGTAATTTGAAAATATGCACGATCTTTGTTTTCTTAGGGTCTTACCACACCCACCCCCAAGTGGAGTGTGCCTTGTCGTGGCGAGGGGGCCCAGTAGCCCGTCGCAATCCAGCGATCGGGTGAAACAAAATCACTACTACGGTGGCGGTGGCTCGCTGCGTCTGTCCCACAGTGGGCGGGGTAGTGGCACCTGGGGTGGGTCCTCTTGGTGCCTCTATGAGCAGGGTGGACCGATGAGGACAAAGGTCTTGGATTGCTTCGGCGTCCGGGCCGTCGAATTGGGTTAGGTTAAGTTTTAGACGGAGAAGGAGACGCCTTCTCCCTCCCGATAGCCGGCCGTGGCGGGTGAGGGGACCTACTGCGGCTATACAGGATATGAGTGGGGAAATGGCCGCGTGTACTGGGCCATTTCCTACGAGGGGGGCGCACGGCTCAGGCTGAGCGCAATCCGCCGGGGCTCGCGGGTAATGCCACTGGCGATACAGTGGGCTCCAATTATGGCGGGGGAGGTAAGCCTGGAGGTTTTTAGTGGGTTGGTTCGGCCTTTTGCCGGATCATCCTCACATAGCCTATCGATCCCCCTTGGGCGGTCGGGGACGTGATAGCACGTTTCCTCCAGACAAAAAAAAATGTAAATGGTTTTATCACACCAATCGATCGGTTTTTTCTGGTTGAATCTGGATTTGTCTAGTAAAAACTATCAATCGACGTTGACTACTTTATAACTTTATAATAACTTTAAAGTTCACAATTTAATCCAATCACTTTAACATAATAAAAAAAATGAAGTAGGTACATTATTTTAAACTAAGCTTTTAAGTAAGTGTACCAAAAATTTCAACAGCATGATACATAATACACAATTAAATTTCGCTTTAACATGAAAAAAAGTACTTAAATTATCCAACAAACATGTCTTAAAGGAGTAATAGTTATAACTATGTTAACAAATTTGGTTGCTATAAATGCAACATATATTTATACATGCAAATTAGTTTGCTTATTGGCACAGCAAAAGGATCATAGCAATGACTAGATTACCCTCCGCGCTAGTAAAACTACTCTATTCTCTATTGACTACTCTATTCCAACATCAATCCATTGGTGTGCGGTAACACCCTTATAATCCACGTTGTTACGTGTCCATCTACGAGTCACATATTCAACACCCGACACATGAAAGGTTCAGATCTATTTGCACCTTTCATATAACGGCTAGCCGATAGAACAGGGGCACAAAAGAATCATTCTTATATTTTTTTGCACACCATATGGTCGTGGTCTGTTAGTATTCCTTTGTATGAAATAAACTATGGCAACACTGTAATATTTTTGCTAGGTAGGTACTAGAAATATAAAAAAAGACGTGTGGCACTCGGAGACTGCCGCGGTAAAGCTATTGCATAGCATTTTTTATCAACTTATGCAATTATAATTATTTATTTATTTTATTAATGCAGTAATTTTTGATCTAATATGAAGTTCCACAAGTTCCTAGTAGATGGCGCTAATTGTTTATTAAAGCTCGCATGTAAAGTTATGAAATCAAAGTATCACCGCTGTGCCGGTCGGGGTGGGGGGTGTTGGGTTTTTTTCGTAACGGAATTTCTGGATTCGGTCCCCACGCTCAAGGCCCGCGATAGAAGCTATGCAATAGCTTAAAAACACTTTTGTTTTTAAGGTATATTGCACCATTTTTCTACTTCTTTTGTTGTGGTCAAGAAAAGACGCAGTTTATTCCACACCTTTGCTACCTGTACAAAGAATTAATTGCCGAAACATTTGATTGTTGGTAGTCTTTGCAATATTCATATTATGCAGAGATGGAAGCTCAGCTTGCTTCTGAAAGCAAAAGGGTGAGGGTTCCCCTAATGTTTACTAAGAACATTCGTGTACTCCCTAAAATTGATTCTGTAATGTATTTTGTTGTATTCTAAGCTGTTGCAATTTTTATCTTTTACAATGTTTTTTTTTTATTTTGCATGCTTATGGACATTTACTAATTCATTTTGCCTATGTTTTGTTTTAGTTTAGTAACTCTATGTAATTAGTGACAATTTTCATTTAATTTCTTATAATCAACGAATGCAGAGCATTAAAAAAACCGACTTCACTGACATTTTTAAAGCCTAGTCAAAGCTTTGGTTGAAGAAGTTTCGTATTTTCAGCGTACCGATACATACTTTTTTCGAAAGTGTTTAAAAGTACACTTTCGAAAAAAGTATGATTACTTTGACGACCACTTTGGCGATGGGGTAAACCTGTCTGCCTCAGACGCCAGTGGTTGCGGGTTCGATTCCCGCACGGAACAAGAAAAAAAAATGTTCCGTGTCTGGGTGTTTATCTATTTATGTATTTATATTCTAGGTTCCCCCCTCGTTCGCTACATGGTATCCCATAACATAAGCTATGCTTACTTTGGGGCCATGTAGTTGGTTTAATTGTCTGGAGATTTTATTTTTATTTTTGAAAATACGGGACTTCCTCTGAACTATCTTCTATCATATGAAATAATATTCGAAATCCATTTATAATTTTCCGTAAAATCGTGTAACAAAGACACAAAAAAAACATACAAACGAATCGAGAACCTCCTCCTTTTGGAAGGCGGTTGAAAATAGAAAACCACGTCTTATAATTTTAATACCGTCTCAAAACTGCGTAATATTTACAATGCGATGATAAGCGCTATTACGTAGTGATTTAATACACACTTGTATAACTTGATATCTTTCAAAAAGTTCCATCAGGTTTTATTTGATTTATATATTAAGGTATCTACGTAAGTCGTGGCTTAACGACTCCTGTTTACATTGTTAGATACAAGAAGTACCTATAGGAGGTTAAATACCTTGCCGCGTTCGGTACAAGGATAGGTGACTGCCTAACATTAATTTATCACGACTTTCTTGCTTTAGAGGGTATATAAATGTTATTTATTTCCGAGATTATTACTCGCATCCTAAAAATGGATTTTCAGAAGCTAGTCGGGTTACCGTCCTCGTCGAGATTCGACCTCGCATCCTTGTAATGAATTTTAAGAGGGTTGAAAGGTTTCTGTCCTTGTAACTCTGGGACAATAACCTTCTTGCAAATTATTATAATCTCTTCAAATTCTTGGCAAAGCTTAATATTTACAAATAAGCTTACATAAGTTAAATTGTGTAACTAAAATAAAAAAAATACTTCATTTCTTCTTTTATGCGGTAAATAATTATGTAAGTTGACCTTATTACAACGCTTAACCTCAGAGAAAGCGCATACTTTGTATTAGTGGCACTAGAAAAAAATATATGTACCTATACTTCGAAACAATATTTTCGTAGTCTAATAAATATATAAATATCTATACACGCAGTACAAAACAAACATGCGCATAGAAATTGTTGCAGAATTGAGATGCGCATAGAATTGAGATCGATCGCGCGCCGACTTCAAAAGAGATAGCGCATCACAACGGGCCTAGGAAGAGGAAAATTAACATGAGAGTTTGTTAGGTTGGATAGATGCATGTTTGACGAATGACGACTAGGAACTCTTTACGGTAAACTGGCTTTGGGTGAAAAAAAAAGATACTCGGTATTCTTTTTATCTTTATATTCCTGGACCGGATGGCTTTTGAGACCGGGACCACCGAATCCACATATAAACAGAATAATTATTTTTGAGTTGTACTTACTTTAGGGCCACAGGAAAAAGAAGACAGAGTTCACAACAAAGGTGTTATAAAAGATCGACAGTGCGTGAATTATTGGTTAGTACCTACGGTATTGGATAAAGGATCCTAAAGGATCGGGATTTAAGCAAGCGGTTTTTATAGACGTGAATAAATAGATAGAAAATGGCGGCCGGCGAATTTAAACAGCAGCTGACGCAAATTGGTATTTACTTAAACTCGTTTACAAGAGATAATTGTTTAAATTATATGTGGTAAGCTATAGATATGGTCAATAGACAAAGCCTTACCGCCTTTGTAATTCAAAGTTAAACCTTCTTCGTAAAAAAATGTATTTGTAAGTAGGTAATATAAAGATAAGTGTGATATGTGCTTAGTCTGATACCGCTTGGTGACAAATCTGTACGATTTGCAGATAAATTTTAAGTTATTATATTTATAGCCAAAACTAGTTTCCATTGTCAGTCAGTTTTAATAACTTCAGTAACTCGAAATATTGTCTCAGTTTCACGATTCATAACTAACGTAGGATGGATGGATTTTGTCTTCATATTATATTTATCTCCATAAATAAAAAAAAATAACGAAAGATTTGATTTGCAACTAGCAAAAATAAATTATATTACTTTGATTTTGTACTGTCTGTTCCACTAGATTTGGCAATATATTGCCCACTGCCCAAGTTCGCTCCCTCTTTCTCTGTCCGGCGACACGAATACACGCATTGCCTAAATTTTAATTATCTCCCGTAGTGACCAACCCTACCAGAGTAATATGCAGTCCTAAACCCTTACCCCTTAAAACCCTTGATTTTCTTCAAAATCCGGATTTTTTTAGGTGTTAAATTTTATTTTTGTTCCAATTACTTTTATGTTATTTTATTTACTTTCAAATTTTGTAAAATAAAAGAAAATCTTTACAATAAAAGTTCAATCAACATTACTAATAACAATTTTCACACATATGATCAGTCAAATTTAAATGTAATGTAGCAAAGTTAATAAATTTTAAGGATAAATATTCAAAGGAACAAAGCAGTCACTTTTTTCTTCATCATCACAACTCCGTGTAATGCGCTCACTGCAGGGCATGAGTCTCCTCTGGGTGACGAGGAGGTTTAGGCCGTAATCCACCAAGCTGGCCCGGTGCTGATTGGTGGATGTCAGATATTTCAGGGTGCCGAAATGGCTTCTGACAAACCCTAACGACTACTGTATTCGTGTATATAATACCCGGGACCGACTGCTTAAAGTGCCCTCCGAAGCACGAAAGTCGTCGTGAGAAATGAATGGTCGGCGGTCACCCATCCTAATACAGGCCGCACCGAGCGCGCTTAACCTGCGATATCGTTTGATATGCACGGTAACCACGGCACCGCGACGACTTCGAATTCTTTCTTAAACTTCACAATTCGAAAATAGAATCAAATTCAAAACTAAGTAATATTCTTATTTGGTTATACTTATTCTTAATTATCACACGAATAATCAGCCAAATTCATAATAAAAATTATACAAATATAGGATTTTAAAATAAGGCAGTATTAAATAATAATTGAAATTAAACAACACAAGTCAGAGATCAAAAGTTCTTTTACTCACACCACATTGTTTTATCATCAATCAATCAATATATATAAAACTGTTCCGTTACTGACTGAGTGACTGAGGTACTGAGTGACTGAGTGACTGACAGACAACGTACAGCCGTAACTACTGGGCGTAGAGAGCTGAAATTTGGAACATAAATTCTTTAGGGGATGTAGAGGTGCACTAAGGCGGGAATTCCCGAAATTCCCACGGGAACGGGAAATATAGGACTTTTTAGTTTCTATGAAAAATCTTATTCCTTGAGTGTACCGATGTGAAACTTGGTGTAAAGGTTTTTCAATGTGTGTCTGGTTGTGTTATGAAAGTAATTCCCGAAATTCCCACGGGAACGGGAAATATATGATGTTTTAGTTTGTATGAAAAAATCCCATCCCTTGATTGCACGGATGTGATACTGAGGAACCTTGTGTCTGTTTGCATTATGGAAGGAATTCCCGAAATTCCCACGGGAAGGGGTTGGACTTTTTAGTTTGTATGAAAAATCTTATTTCTTGAGTGTACGGATGTGATACTTGGCATGAAGGTTCTTCAAAGAGTGACTGGTTGTGCTACGAAAAAAATTCCCAAAATTCCCACGGGCACGGGAAATATATGATTTTTAGTTTGTATGAAAAAAACTTATTCCTTGAGTGCATGGGTGTGATACTTGGTATAAAGGTTCTTTCAGTGGGTGTCTGGTTGTATAGTTTCTGAAATTTCCACGAGAAGGGTAGTTACGCGCATACGAAGTTGCGGGATAAAGCTAGTCATTTAATATAATTTAATATTTGAAACATTTACAAAAAACAGTTAGTGTTTAATTATTTGTTTCTAATTTTTTTTTAAATGAAAATTTGCAGATATTATTATATTACTAGTCTCTGATATCTGTAAGTGAATCACTTACACTGTAAACTTAGATAAAATTGAAATGAATATTACTTTTTATATGTCGAATCCGTAATGAAATAAGTTTATAATGAAAAAACTATGTATTTTAAATAAACTTAAATAAATGTAACAAAAAGTATGAGAAGAACTAACACTTCTAAATAAATGGCTGTCGAGCTAAGGATGAATAACATTGTAGATTTCTATCTGTTCACTAAAAGGTGTCTTAAAAACATCTTAATTTATTGCAAAATATTCCAGCCGTGAAAAGGCTCTTTCTGATTCCACGCTGGTCGGCGGAATGGACAGCAACATCTTTAAAACTTTTTTAAAATTTATCGCAAATCCCACCGTTTTCAAAAAGTGCCATTTCTACATGTATTAATGAACTTAAATCAACCCTACTGCTTGAACTTGACGGCTGCTGCTGTACATAGAGTATCGGTACCGCAGTAATCTTAAAAATCGTTAATGAAAAATGATGAAAAGACGTTGCTTAACAAGAAGCATAAATTATTGTGATGATAATAAGAACTTCAAAACGAAAAATTCGGAATTATTCGAAAAAACCGGATTTTGATACTGAAACCCGGATTTATTTACAGTTTGGAAAATCCGAATTTTCCGGTTTTTCCGAATTTCGAAGTATCCGGATTGCAAACCCTAGACATAAGTTTGAGTAGGTACTTAGCAGTTACCGGCCTCGCCCTTTATAAATACGTTAAGATAATCTTGTCGCATAACAAGGTTGCACGTATTACGTCGCACGTAACATTACGTTATCATTATTTAGGTAATGTCAATGTTTTGTAAACGTTTCGAGTGCACCACTTCAATTTATACCCGAAATTGACAGATCAACTATATGTAAGTATAGCCAAAAAAAAATTTTATGAGCTTGTGTTGTCGATTGTTGAATCGATCAAGAAAGTCTGTTAGAGATCGCTTTATAGCGACAAGGCCGCCTATTTTGCCTATCTGTATGTTTTTTATTACATTTGTTTTCCTGTCCTCGAACGCGCTTAACTAGTTTCTGACTCAGATGGAGTCCTAACATCGTCAGGGGTGAGAGCGGTCACGACAGTGCCGGGTGCTTGACTGACTCACCTGAGATTTGAGGATTTAACATAAGCAATTTTTTTTTAATGTAGTAAAATAGCAATTCTGCAAAATGACGAGGTGCTGGTATTGGACTCCCGCGCTTAACTTCAAAACTTTATAAAACGTTTGATTTATTAAGCGGGCGTTGTTGTGAGATTGCGAAATAAATAAAAGCCTTTTTGACCGGATTATATCACGCGTAATTCAGACGTCTCTAAAGACACCGAAACATCGAGAATGTTTAACTGTATGTTATAAAGTAAACAGTAAAATATTAATAATTATGAAACATGGAAGTTTAAAATAATATTATTAAAAAAAAGACTACTTTCAATGCTGAACAAACGCCATTCCTAACTGTATTTAAGTTTTTACGTTTATCAACCGACTTTCAAAAAGGACATAAAGAAAAAGGGGTTCTCAATTAGTCTGTATGTTTTTCTTTTTTGTGTCTTTGTTACACGATATTTCAGTCAATTATGAATTGATCTTGAAAATTGTTGTTTCATATGATAGAGTTGGTCCCATTGAAATTTCATCGAAATCGGTTGAGTACTTCATTGAAAATTTCAAACTTTTGAAAAAATATGTATGATTTCGGAAAATGTTTACGTTGATGACATTCTTTGATGACTCAGTCAAAGTTTTGACGTGAAGTTGGTTTTTTTAATGCTCTGTATCAAAGATTTAAATCCATAGATTTGCCCGTACGTGTCTTAAGGTTGTCATTTTTACTCACACAAGCACGGCGCGTCCACGTCAACAAACGTCATAGAATAAGATCAGATGTAACTTACGCTGAAAATACGCCTAAAAGGATTAAAGAGTAATAAAAATAAAGATAAATATTTATAAATCGTTTATTTATTAAAAACATATCTAAAGGATTGTTAACTTAACCTGCAAAAAGCACCAACTTCTTAATTTGTTGGGGTTCTGTTGTTTGTGTTTTTTTTTATGTAAATAATGAAGTCTTACATTTATAGAGGAATACTGGTTAAGTCGACCTAGATCTTTTAAAGGCGTATAGTACCCGTCTTTTATAACTTATTTCACTATAAAACACTCTAACCCAAACCTAACCGTTTTCGAGATAAACGACTTATAATTTTTTTTATAAAAAATGTCGAATTTTGCCATTAAATGTCGTATTTTTAAATTGGTGCACTATTATTATTTGATTCTCAAATGCAGATTAAGATGTTATATGATCTGAGTAACCAAAATTCTACGTAAGATTACTAAATACATAGTTCTGAGCGATTAAAAGTTGAAATAATCAAACATTTTTAAAAGGTTTACTTTTCTTTTAAGAATACCTAAAATAATTAGTATGGAAGATGTTCAGCGGAAGTGCTTAAAAAATTCTACGTTTTGTCAGCTACTCAATAAGTTATAAAAATCTAGGCTTTTATTGAAATTCATAGAAAAATTCTTAGATTCATAGTCGATACTGGACGTAAAAATAATTAGGCTGATTGAGCTAAATTCATTTTTTAGCCCTGGAAAGTAAAATATAACAAAAGGTAAGATTCAGTGGTCAAATTTCTTCGCATTTAATTTGCCGCCTTGATTATCCTGTTTCTATCCATCAGCAGACGCCATTGGATGTGGCTCACAGTATAGGAGGCTTTCATGTGCCTCCACACATAAAAAATCATTGAGGTTAGGTCCGGACTTCTGGCTGGCCAAGGTGAAGATCCTCCTCGTCCTATCTCGTTCCCTCAAACTCCTTCGAAAATTTGCAGGGCAGCCATCATATTGGAACCATATGTCAATAATAAGGTTCAGAGAAAATCTTCCATGAAGGATTTTCTCCTCACAGGAAGTTTTCATAGTACTCCATACAAATTATCAGTAACAAAATAGGGTCTTATCAAATGTTTGGAAATGATGTCCATTCACACGTTTACACTAAATCTTCGTTGGGCCTTCGTTTATTTTACTTTCCTGGGCTAAAGAATGGATTAGGCTCAATAAGCTAAATTATTTTTACGTCCACTATCGCCGATGAAACTAACATTTTTTCCACGAATTTAAATAAAAGACTAGATTGTTATACCTTGTTGGGTAGCTGACAAAACGAAGAAGTTTTTAATTAAAAATTATTAATTAAAACCGTTACATATGATTTAAAATATGTTAATAAAATGAACCAATATATTTTTCTACTTACATTAAATAGTCAAAAAATATGAAGGCTTTGTAAAGTAAAATAAAACTTCAAAGGTTTTCTATTATGACTTTTATAGGTTAAATAAAGTATTGAGTTGATCTTTTATTTACTATCTGGTTATTTGCTCTTTGACGGCCGGCCGCTTCCTTGCCCGACAAAATCGAGAAATGAATTAAATAATATAATCATTAATAACGCATGAAAATTTATATATTTATCCTTGTTTGTATTGCAAATTGTATTTTTATACCCTCGAAATGAACAACACAGCATAACTAAGTCTTTAGGTAAATATTTTAAGCAAAATAATCTATGTGAACGTGCACGACAAGCGCTCGTTAGAAACTGTCACAAGACTTGTGCATGCACCTCTTTCAGTAATGACAATATTTCGTCGGTTCTTTGTACTGAAAGGGCGCATCTATGGATTTAAATCTTTGCTCTGTATTCGTATTATTTGAACGTTAATATACCCAGTAATTTATACATGTTGTGTCTGAAAAAAATATTCACAAAAATTAACCATATAACCAACCACTGTGTTGAACAAAGATAGAAACATGATTTATGAAAATGAGAGGTTTTCTCAAAATTGGTACAAAAGGCGAAGGCGAAGAATTTATTCCACACTGCGTTTTTAAAAGTAAAATAAATTAATTGACGTCTGTATCAGAAATTGAACGTATAAATAACTATAGATGGTAGATACCACTTACCTACATTATAGTATACAGACTTAACGCCTTCGGCTTTTTAAAAATGCCATCTATAGAGGTTTTTTTAACTAATTTTTACGAGCTGTCAGAAAACTCCCCATTGGCTCGATAAAAAAGTCACAAACATAGCACTAATTTACCATTCGACGGATATTGCTACGAAACACCATAATAGATTCATATGAAAGTTACATGAAAACAAAAAACAGACTTCTCTAAACCGATGTGTAAAGCAAAAATTTTTAATAGTTTAAATTTTTGAAAATAAACCCGTTAAATGTATTTTCATCGGTGAAATTCGTTAACGAATCTGGGCGAAAAGTATGGAAAAACGCACCGCGCTACAATAGGCATTTGAGACCACATGTTGGAGTCAGTTATTATTATTTTGTAAAAGCTGTGAGTAATATGTTGTCAGTTATCTTCGGCCATGAACCTTCGCGGGCGTACACAAAGCTACCCACCTAAGTTTCATAACAATTGGCTCAATAATGGCTTAACGAATACGGCGGACGACACAAGTCAGAATATAATTAACTGTGAAAACTTAGTTTATTATAATTAATCCTAATGATACAAACTTGATATTTGTGACTTTGTTATTCTTTCAGTCTGAAACCTGAAATTAAATGTCAATTAAAATCAGGTACCTGAAATTTTGAACACAGGTAGGGCATGCCGTAGAATATTATATATTCCCTGGCAAATACTTCATTGCAGTAAACTGAAATTTCGAATCGTCGAAAATAAAAATAATGATAGCATTTAACACTTTGTAGTATAAGAAATAATGGAATTTGAAGTGTGTACTTTATCTTCAAAGTAACTAGAGTGAAAATAATTAGTTATCGAACACACCAAGTGCTTTAAAACGGTTACAGTAGAAGCAAAATAGAAATGAAATTACTAATGAATTATTTTCAGGGGTATAGAATAATTGTTTATTACTAACCCTTTTGTTTTATAATCTGAGTTACTAACATTTAAACTTTTAACCGGATATTTTTTCTTTAAAAATTATGAATCCAGGTCAAACATTTTGTGTGTGTAATTCTCTTGACGTAAATAACATTCTGACATTCTTTTTTTACACTGTTTTTAAATTAAATACTTTTTGATATACCTAACATTATTCAATTTTCATTTGTGTGTTTTGTAAACAATTTAATCTAGCCGAAATGTGCGTGTGTTTTAACTATGAATGATGTATATGCCTATAATTATTGATATGTGTACTAGACTTAAGAAATTTTATAGTATGACTATAATTATTTTGTAAACATATTATTGGCGTATCTTGCTTATATTAATAAGATTCGGGTAATGCGAGTTAATCCACGGGCATTGCTAGCAGTAGTTTTGAAATATCAATATTTTCGCAGCTATTTGAACAGTAAATAACCCAAATTGACACATCAAATTAAGCTTTGATATAAGCTTGTAATACGAAGACCAAACAGAAGAACTAGGGTTAACCTAAATATTGATATTTCAAAACTATTAAACCCATAGACCCGAATCAATTTAAAAATGTAGGTTTCCTAAAGTGACCCAGCTGGGATCCGAGCCCAGAAACTTTCAAACCGCTCCCCCCCTGGCTTCTCCAGATCAAAAGCCCTCCCGCCCACTCCTTTCGAGTCTGAATCCGAGTCCGAATCCCCTATGGATACGGACTGCTACATTTCAGGCAGCGAGTCGCTCAACGCCAAGCGCAGCGCGATCAGCGACTCTGACTCCGACCACCATTCCAATTCTACAGTGACGAAATCGGTCGCATCTCAAGATGAGGCTGGTTTCATCACAGTATCTCCCAAAAAGAGGAGACCCAAAAAACCAGCACTCAACCGATGTTACCATCGAACCATCGGAGTCATGACACACAATAATCTCATTTTGGCAAATCTTCTAAATGCTAGTAGGTCGAAATTTGCTTGAATTACCTTGGTGAGGAACTTGTTATCATTACATTCGACACTGACATTTAATGAGTACAGAATTCGTACAGAATCTAAAATGTCCTAAGCTCATTATACGCGATAGACCTTACAAGTTTGACAGTTTCGAACGAATTTTCAGCAAACTGGGTTATGATTCAGTTGGTTCGATAGTACCACAGAGGCTGTCAAGTGTCAATACATTGTCACTTTCACTTCGAAGTTTTTTTTTATTATCTTTTTCATTTTCACAAATGAGCCTTAATTGCTGTCGGTACTTTCATAAGCGTTTAATGATGTGACGTCATAACTCATAACATGCGGTTGTAATATTGGTAAGATTATCTAATTAACAAGTCTTAAGACTTTATAACCCATTTATCGATATTAAATGTAACGTTAATCATTAAAAAGTACTTATTTTTTAATAGGTAATAATGCAACTAGTTACAGTAGTGTTAATATATGTTATGTTTTTGCCTTTAATAATGCTCAATTATTCTTATAGATCTAAAAATCGGTGGTAACGTGAGCTCTACTTATGGCGGATGAGCTACACCTAGAGGTTTTTAGTGGGTTGGTCCGGCCCTCAGCCGGATCATCCCCACAACTCCGCCGTTCTCCCTTTGGCGATCGGGGAAGAGATAGCACGTTTTCCTCCAGTCAAAAAAAAAGATAGTCACTCTTGAATTTGGTGACAATGAAAATTGAGACCAAATCTCATTGTTGCAGGTAAGGTTACAGGCCCACTGCTAGACAAATTCCCCAACTTGGTAATTTGTGCCCTCAGCTACGAAATGATGGTCAGTCAAACCATTATGGAGGTAAACGAGCATGCTGATTACCTGATGATAAGTAATCACCATCACCAATGGACACCTGTAATGACAGTGGTATTACTGATGATGATGACCAATACTGGAGAATTGGTTGCGAAGACATTATTTTTAATATAATAACTTTTTTTGGCCACTTCCCGATGTTCTTAAAGATGTTGTCTATGAAGGTACCTATATATACACTCGCGTGCAACCGAATCGACTCACCCATACAAAATAGACAAAAAGTGTGTTTTGGTTTCAAAAATGAGAAAAAAGTTTACAAAATGTATATTTATATAAAAGCCTATTCTTTTAACTTTAAAATGACACATTAACCATTTTAATCCAATTACCACTTTTAAAAATATCGTGGTATGAACGTAAGTCCGTACAATTTACTCCTTGCAGTACTAACGTGTTGCGCGATGCAACCCCCTATATAAACCCCCGTATGCAACGCACCCTTATCAGTCGCTTATCAGAAGTTGACCTGAACACATCACCGCAAGATACGATAAACAATTTGCCGCCACTATGGATACAAGACCAGAAGAAGTCGCCCAAGTTGTCCTTTTGATACAACAGGGCCTTAGTCAGCGAGAAGTCGCTCGTCGACTGAATCTGAGCCAATCTGCAGTATCCAGGGTATACAGAAGGTTCCAGGAGACACGTTCTTACTCTAGGAGGCCAGATAACAGTCGGCGGCGGCGTACTTCTGAGAGAGACGATCGTTTTATCGTCTCAACAAGTCTTAGAAATCGCCATCTCACCGGTGTTGCTGTGCAGCAGCGGCTGCGAGAGGTCCGTGGAGTCGCTGTCAGCCAATGGACAGTAAGAAGACGGCTGAAAGATGCCAACTTGACTCCAAAACGGCCTGCCAGAGGCCCTAAATTGACCACGGCTCACCGACAAGCTCGCCTTGCATTTGCTCGCGAACACATCGGTTGGACGGCTGAACAATGGCGATCGGTCCTGTTCACTGACGAGTGCAGAGTGTGTCTGCATGGCAGCGACAGGAGAGCTCGAGTGTACCGGCGTCCAGGCGAACGATTTTCACAATGTTGTTTCGCCGAAACAGTGGCATATGGCGGAGGTTCGTGTATGATGTGGGCGGGCATTTCAGTGGAAGGAAAAACAGCTCTTGTTTTCATCCCTGGTGGAGGCCGAGGAGGCGGTCTGACTGCAGACCGATATGTGGAAAACGTTCTCCTTGATCACGTCCTTCCTTATGAAGGCTTCATAGGAGATGGCTTCCTTCTAATGCATGATAATGCCCGATGCCATACAGCACGAATCACTCGTCAGTTCCTGGATGAAGTTGATATTGAGACCATGGACTGGCCACCACTCAGCCCTGATCTTAATCCTATTGAACACATATGGGATGAGCTGAAACGCAGGGTCCGAGCCAGAAATCCAGCGCCTGCAAACATCGTAGAGCTAAAGACAGCACTCGAAGAGGAATGGGAAGCTCTCCCTCAAGATCTGGTAGTAAGGGTTATCAGGTCGATGAGGAACCGTCTTAGAGCTGTTATTAAGGTCAGGGGGGGCAACACTAATTATTGATTTAATAAATTACTTTATTTTTCATAACATTTTGTTTTCATTTAATTTTGATTATTATTTGTTTTTTTTTTTCACTTATTCAATTTTTGTTGCTTTGTCATTAGCATTCGATTAAATTGGAAAATATTGTGCAGATTTTTTAAATTATGGTATCACTTTAAAGCTTATGAAATTGGCTTTCAAAAAATATACATATACCTATTATTTTTTTATTATTTAAAAACATATTACACCATTTATCAGTTTTGTAGAGGTGAGTCGATTCGGTTGCACGCGAGTGTATATACCATAACCTAATATAGGATAAAGTAGGACGTGACATCTTTGACGTGTATCCATCCTAGGAAGTGACAAAACACGACACTTAAATAGTCCTTCACGTGGGTCAGAAAATTTCAGGTCAGCGCTCTCATCACAATTGAGTTGAAACTGGGACACTAACCTTTCGACCTTTATGTTAGGGTTAAAAGTGGGTTGATCTGATATTAAATTGTTACCGCTGCCCATGGAGACCAATAAATACAGGGAGCTTCCAGATTATTGCTGACCTCAAGGAAGATGTGACTGTTTTATTAGACAGTCTAGTGGTAAGTTTGGAAAATTAGTGTCTTTTCTGGAATTTCAGAGTAAGTACGTGATACATGTTATTGGTATTTTATAAGTCGTCGTCAACTTATTTAATACTTAAAAAAAAAAATTAAAGTTCTTTAAGGTAATGGAACAAACAGTTTGTTCGATTTTGCCCTTAGCACTTAATATCGAAAATTTTTGAAGTAAAATTTAAGTCTCTTGATAAACAAACTATTAAGCACTTTTTCATTTCGTCAATCATTCAAACTGTCATTTTTAAATCTGGCGCAATCGATATTCAAACAGAGATATCAATTAAGATACGACATTGAAGTGTCTTATCAGCAACATAACTAAGTAAACTAAACACTGTCGTCTTACTTAAGCCTCAGCCAGACTGTTGAAAACCAATGCTTCCAACCAAGGTTTAGTAAGGTCAAGTTGTTTGCCAATAATTGCGAGTACCATCCACACTGTTTCAAACGGTGGTTGCAAACAAGGAGACAAACCAAGGTCAAGCTAAGCTACGCCCCAACTTGTCAGTGCGCTTTGATCTCTTGCGTCGGCAACATCTTCGCGATGGCAGTTTTGTATCCAATAGAGGATATAAAGAAGGAAAGGTTGAAACGCAGGCTAAAAAGCTACAAAACTCGAGTCATTTATAATTATAGTTACATAGGAAAATATACAATAACAAACGTATACAGACATACATCTACATGGATAACGCAAATGCATGCACTTTGCTAGTTCGAACCCCGACCAAGCGTCAAGGTTGGTCGCCGCTAGGTTTAATCCGAGCGTATGTATGTCTGTTAGAAAATCGATTCCACAATATCGATATCGTTCTTAATAATCGATTTCATTGATGGCATCGGTGTATCTGAATCTGTTTGTATTTCCCAGTAAAAAATATCAGCTGTGACGTCACAATAGGTCTTAAAAAGTCGGTACGCTTGGTTTCAACACAAATCGTGCCACTTGCGTTGTCTATGTAGATGTATGTCTGTGTTTCTGAACACCGCCGTTGACAACCCGCCAAGGTCATGCAATATTTGGTTATAAACAGCCGTCTTCACTGTTGTAAACGAGCAAGGTCACCTTGGTTTAGTATTTTGTTTTAAACAGTCTAAATAGTGCTTAAAGTATTTCATAATGTTATGAAATTCCCTAGACGATTTTCTGAAGATGCAGTGTTACTCATACGAATCCTGCCAGCTTATTTTAACGCGCCAAGAAGGTGAGCTTTGTGATATTTCCTGTAACCGGTATCCCGATTTCGCAGGTACCCGAAATTTCAGAGCAATCCAATCAAGTCGATTATACCTACTACTTGCAAAAGTAGGTTATGCTCTATTTTCAACTCACTTCAAAAAAAGAATGAGGTTCTCAATTCGTCTGTATGTTTTTTTATGTTTGTTACCTCATAACTTTAGACTGAGTTAACCGATTTTGATGATTCTTGTTTCATATGATAGGTGATACTTTTCATTTGATTCCATATTATCATCGAAATCGATTGAGTACTTCATGAAAAATTTCATAGTTTTGACGTGAAGTCGGTTTTTTAATACTCGTTGATTATTATATTTTCAATCTTCCGTGCTGGACTGGGAGCAAAGGAAAAACTTAGAATGTGCCAGCTGCTTCTCTTCCCGGGCATACTATAAAAGTCAGTTAAGGGACAGAGGCTTGATTGGAGATTTTTCTTGGGCGATAGGCTGACCCCCTGTCACTGCAATAGTCTCTCTCCACCATTATAATGCCTCCGAATTTGTCAAACGTGACATAGGATGATTTTAGAACCTCTGGTGTTCTGCATACCCCATAAAGGCCACAGTCGTGAAGTTATGTATGTATGTTTATATTTCCAGGGTTTCGAACCCTAAAAGAAAAAACAAACCCTTGTTGTGAGGTTCCGTTAAAACCCTTTTTCTCATAAATGGAGGGAGGTCACAGGCTTCTAGACTGTAGTAACTTAAAGCGGAGAAAAAATAAGAAGTTATCAAAAGGACGACCGTTTGTGCTCCATTTAGGCCCAATAGGTATTTTGACGCTAGCAAGGCAATCAAAAACCTATAGCGGTACTTCCCATTGACCTAATAACATGAAAGGCAATGTTTCCAAATTGTAATATTTAATAAACACTAGACCACAATGTACCTAAAATTATGCTGGCATCGATAAAAATATCAAAAAATTACAATAAGCTTAATTAATGGCGCAAATAAATGTTAAAGTTTAATGTAAACGGCAACCGCCATGCTAGGTCGTCTTTACATTTCAAAAACTGTCATTGTCATGTCATTTACTTGGTGGTAGGATCCCTTCTGGGTCCGCCTGGCTAGCGACCACCCTTTATATAAAGTCTGCCGCCAAATGTTACCGCTCCGGCGGTAATGTGTTCCGGCAATATTGTATAAAGAGCCAGTTCCTTCCTAAACCCGTGTGCTTTCATCTTCGACCTCATCGTCACTTACCATCAGGTGAGATTGAGGTCAAACGCGGGTTTAGTCATGTATAAAAAAAAAAAAAATCTGTCTTGTCGTTTGGTACAAATCTGTTAGTTAAAGTAAGGAGGAATGGAATGTCTGTGTACGGAGAAGCGATTTTTAATAAATCTTGTGCTTTTTTAATTCGATGTCTATCTAAAATTGAGTGATTACTATTTGTTTGTATACTTATTCTCTTCAATTTAGCCTTGTGGCATATTCTAGCCCCATATACAAAGAAACGGAAACATATCCTTTGGCAAAAACTAACACCTCACAATACCTTAACATATAACATCATCTTTACAAATTACTGTAAATTTGTTATGACTTCTTCATAATGTATCTTTTATATACATTTTATATACATACAACTATACATTTTATTATAAATATCAGTAAAAAATACTAGTTCAATACTTACATATATTTTTTTAAACATATTGGAATCGGCCTGAATGTTAACATTCTCAATTTTCACCAGCGATTCTTATTCCTGCTGTAAATTGTTCATCCAAACAATATGTAGTTTGCTCTTCTTACGATTATAAACGTGACACAAGTATTTTCAGACTATATCGATAAATTTTTAGGAGATAATAAGATTGCTTCTCATCATGAGCTGATAAAAAAATAACATTAATAATATGACTATCGCTTACGAGATATCTTAGGCGCCAATTTAAAAGTCTTATGTCATTATTTTGTTTGAATATTAAATATCATCTCGATCTCACAATCAAATCACAATCTTATCATGTATGCGAATTTCTACTTTATCATGCTCAAAAATAGTCACGTACTTATCTCTTAGCGATCTAGGATAGAAAATTTGGATAGATAGCAGTTTGGGTATTTTAAATTCATCATTAAAATATACTTTCAAATATGAAGAATTGTAGAGCTTTTTTGGGCGCGCTAATTTCTTGAAATACTTGTTGAATTTAAATAAATCCATTTCTACTGATAATTCAAAATATGACATACGTTTACACTACGATAATTATAACTTGTCAATTAACACAAGATAAAGATACATAGTAATGTTTTCCTCGATAATTAATAATCACTATGTCATTAATTAATGAACCAATAATATAATATCTCTATTAAATAGGTATATGTGATTAAATAACTAGTTACTAAGTAGATAATTCACCACCCAGGACTGGGCCAGCTTCGTGGATTACGGCCTAAACCTCCTCGTCACCCAGAGGAGAGACTCACAGCCCTGCAGTGGGCTCATTACACGGAGTTGTGATGAATAAGTAGATGTAATCGTGTGACCAGAATCAAGTTGTAAATCGCCGTAGATTAGTACTCATTAGTTTAATGTAAGTGAGGACCTATAATTAGCGAACTAACGCTATCATTATTAATAATTGTTACCTTGGTGTTGTTCTTCCTATATTGCATACTTACGCTAGGTTTAATCTATAGAGAAAATACTAATAGGTACGTATCGTAGTTACTTATATTTTTTTTAATAAAAATTTGTGTCTCGACAGATTTTTGTTTTTTTGTCATACAATTCATCATACATAAGGTTGTCTGGAAGAAACTAGTATCTATAAACCCACCAATTGTGCCTTCCATAGATGTTGTTGGCAAAAAATGTTTCTTCTTTTTTATAATTGTGAGCAATAACGTATAAATAAATAAAGACACATATTTTCTGTGTTGTTTTATTACGTAACGAGGTCATAACCTCATTATAATTCGTAATAAATATGGCTAACCTTTTTTTCAGAGATTAGCTATATTCTATAAGACTAGATAAATAAAAGAACACCAAAGTAGTTGTGCTCGCAGTTCTAGACGTATTTTCTTGCTTACTTGCTCTACCGATTATGTTGAGATCAAATGAATCAAATCAAGTCTTCGTGTTTAAATATCACTGCATAATATAAACAAATAACTTATTAAAAGGTGTTAAATATTCTTTTGCTACTTTTTTTTCTCTTCTTATTTTTAACCTATCTCCCGCATGCAGATTGCGCGTAACATTTGAAACTAGGTATTCGACTTTCTTGACCTATGATCCCAAGAATTTAAATCTAATGAATAAAGAATTTTCCGCCTGGAAACTGCCAAGATATCTACGTCTAAACAAACATAAAATAGGCCCATTATGTCTGGAGCTTTATGTACTAGCTATAGTTCAAATTGCTAATTTCGTTAAAACACACCAAAACATTGTTTACTTTCTCAAGTTCACTGTAACCTACGTGCATTGACTTGAAGGACTCAAGTTTGACAGATAGAAAGATTTCCTTAGATCATTGACCTTAAAATAAACTTAAGTTAGGTATTTTCCTTTGGCTTCAGCTTTGATAAAGTATCTATAAGTAATTGTTGCTCAAGGCCACGTCAACAGTTTTTTGTTATGATTTAACTTATAGGAAAATTGCTGACGTATGGTTTATTATCAGTTCGTAAAGATTAGTGAGATAACTACGTTATAACTATCGCATAATTTGGGTTATTCATTTATGTAAACAGGTAGGTAATAGTTGTTTGAAAATCTTTGATATAATTTTAAATATCTTAGAACGTGACTTTACTGATTCTATTTTTTTATCAAGAAATGTAGAGAGGACTCTACTTACTTTAGTCATGGTACTTAATAAACTATGTTATAAAAGTTACGAAACAATTTGGTGAAATCAATCGTAACTCCAAAATAACCATTTCGTCTTAAACTGGGTTAAATTACGTCTGAAACAATTAAAGTCTTGTAGGCCCAACGACCTAAAAAAACAAGTTTTACAAATGAAAGTCACCAACCACCTAGGAGAAGTTTTGAACAGAATGAGGAGAAAAAATAATATAAAGTCAGTATTTACCCAAATATTTGTTTATTATAAACACTAAGTCACAGTAGATAACTAGTATACAAATATCTCACTAAACATACAACATTGCTTTGGTTAAACAGCTGGCTTGGCTCACAAATATCACTTTTATTAACGACATTATTACTTGTAAGAGTTAATTAATTCCACAGCACTACACGGTTCCAACATTCGCTTTTATTTCTTGTTCAGTAAAGATGAAACTGCTCTGTCACGGTTCAAAACAAAACAGAGGTCATCCATTGTTTGCGACCTCTGGTGTCCCGTCTTCACATGACCTCCTTCCGAAGAGTGACGATCACACTTAGAAACTTCATCCCATTTTATTAGTCAAACAGATCAAGGTTCTTCATCTTCAGAGAGAGAAGGCAAGGCTAGTTGCCGCCTCATCCTCTCTCGTCGCTGTGGAGAGATAGACTTCTGTCTTCTTAGTCCTTCATCGTGGAGAAGGAAGCTACTTCTATCTTCTCCTTGGAAGCTGTCTTCGGAGTCATCTTCGACTAAAGCTGGTAGAGTTACAGGATTTCTCCTTTGTTTGTGTCGGCGTGAGCATTCACTGCCTCTCGTCAACGCTGGATATGCATCCGCGTATAAAGCTGTCACAGTTTCTAGTTTCACGACCATGATTCTATAATTTATCCGCACGTGTGATCACTTTGAGATCTGAGATCTTTATGCGGGGCGGGCGGGTGCGCGGTTGTATTTATAGCCAGCGCGCAAACTCGCTTATAAATTGTGTGAATGTGTGCGAATCGTGAAGTCGCTACTCGATGCAGTGAGTGATGCTGATAAACTTTGTTGAGTCGTAACGGACCAGCGAACAAGTTAAAGAAATAACAATTTATATTGACGTAATTGTAAATTCGGTGTTACGTACGTACGATTAACTTTGCTTAAAATATTTGGTAACTACCCAGCTTCATATACAATATCTGACGTAGTTTGCTAAAGGTCTGTTAAAAATAAATTCACTCTTTTCTTCCTGTGACGTGGTGTCTCTACATTTTGAGGGATTCATGAAAAGTTAATAATTCTGTTTCTAGGAAAGAGCAGGAAAAGTCTTTTGCATATTCATGTTGTTTTAGTTGTTTTGTTTAGGTGTAGTTGTGGTATGTTAGCTTAGAAAGTGTTTTTTAATGAATCATTAACTCTAATATCTATCACCTAATTTATTAAAATTTTATTATTATCAGTTAAATCCGATACTGCCGTTAGTTTTCAGTATTTCAGACAAAATTAAGGAATTTCGAATTTCCACCCACTGTCCTTTTTTCTTGACATACAAAATTTCGCACCTCATTATGATTTACTTCTCTATTGGTAATTTTCTAAAACTTATTAGTTGAAATTAGCCAATCGGTGAACCATTGTAAAATATCATTTGACAACTTGTTGAAATGTCAGATGACTTTCAAAACCTCAACATGGCCTACAACTTTAAGACATTTTTTTTTTTTACATTTATTGCTCTGGGCAGAACTTACTATAAACAAATTGTCCTTTATAAATGTGAGTGGGCAGTACTTGGAAAAATGTGTTTTTTTGTGGGCAGGACGAGGTTAAATAAAAGATTTTTTTAAATGTTTGTTTTAGTCTTCATAGACTTCGTGATCTTTATTTTTGTCAACAGACTAAGTAAAGATCTGGCAATATTCTAAGCTGGACTTGATAAATACTTCAAAATTAACCTTCTTTTGACTATGAGTCCATATCGACATACTTCCAAAACCAAAAAAAGGGTTTTTGAACTCTAGAAAAATTTTACTCTACATTCTACTAACTCCATGTACACAGCACACACAAGCAAATCGTACAGTAGTGTGTGTATCGTAAAATCGCGAACACGACGTGGTTTGCCTGTGTCGCTACACACACCGCGATAGCTATCGGTAGACTGTAGATCACAGACGTACATCTACATAGATAACGCAAATGCATGTACTTCGCGTGTCAGAAGCCTGACCAAGCGTCAAGGTTGGTCGCCGCTAGCTTCAGTCCGCGCGTATGTATGTCTGTTAGAAAATCAATATCACAATATCGATATCATCCTTAATAATCGATTTCATCGGCGGCATCGGTGTCTTTGAATAGGTTTGTATTTCAAATCACTAAATATCAGCTGTGGCGTCACAGTTGGTGTCGAAAAGTCGACACGCTTGGTTTTAATACGAATCGTGACACTTGCGTTATCTATGTAGATGTATGTCTGTGCTGTAGATCCAATTCTGCGTAGTTGTTGTGTTGCGAAGTGACTTACCGACAATAAACTCTAACTATTATGTTCTCGAATGTATGCAGAGTGTAACAGTGATAAATCTTTACACCTAATATAATTTAAAGTGTTTGTTGTTAAGCTGTAAAGGATGAATTAACTTTAATCTAAGTAAACAGATTGTTAGGATTGAGAAATTATAGCTTGAAAGCGTGTTTTTTTTATCATCTTACCCTATTTAAGAAAGAGTTGTTTTTATATGTTACAGCTAATAGTCGAAATACGGCTACACCTAGTTTAAGCCGGCAACAACTCGGTGCAGCCGGCAACATGAGGTTAAACCTGGATTATTCCTACTTATCTTATGATAGAATAAGGTGCTTCCATGCTGGACTGGGAGAGAAAGAAAGACATAGAATGTACCAGCTGCTTCTCTTCCCGGGCATACTGTATAAGTCAGTTAAGGAATAGAGGTTTTATTGGCATTTTTGTGGGCGATAGGCCGACCCCCTGTCACTGCAATAGCCTCTCTCCATCATTATAATACCTCATTTGTCAAACGTGACAACAGATGGTCTTATAACCTCTGTTGTTCTGCCTGCCCCATAAGGGATACAGGCGTGAAGTTATGTATGTATGTATTTAGAATAAGGATAGCCTTCAATACAGCGTCTACAACTACGTGCAACCAGCCACAAACTGGTGCTGGTTAGACTTAGGTTTATCCTAGTCATCTCCGGCTGAAACTGGGTTTTCAGCAATTTGGTTTTATTTTGAAATTCTTATCTTGAGTTTCCCAATTGATTTGATTTCATACTACCCCCGAAGACTTCTCATCAGACAAGCCACATCTAGGGTAAGATGCAATGCTAAATATGGTAAGTAAGTACTAGAAAGTATTCTGTAAAATACCGGGCGTTTTGCGAAACTTTTAAGGGTCTTCGACGCCATCTTGTGGAAAGTGAGATTCCTACATCTTATGGCCGTGAAGGGTCGGCTTAGAATGACCCTAGCCTTGTATAAGCGTGTCGTAAAGGGCGACTAATGCCCTTTACGACACGCTTATAAGATCCCGTCAGGGTCCGACTGGCTAGGTACCACCCTTCATATAAAATCTGCCGCCATATATTACCGCTCCGGTGGTGATGTGTTCCGGTAATATTAAATGAAGAGCCAGTTCTTTCCTAGGCCCGTGTGCTGTCATCTTCGACCTCATCTTCCCTTACTATCAGGTGAGATTGAGGTCAAATGCGGGCTTAGTATTTAATTAAAAAAAAACTTATGAAAAGTTTGACTGTATATTCGTTAAAATCTTCGAAGCACATTTCCATCTGCTTTGCACCAGTTAAGGCAACTAGTTTTAACTGTTGTAAACTCAGGGCTCACTAAAGGTATATAAACATTACGATGATAGTCTGTAATAATATATATTTAAAAACACTACATCGGCTGTTTATATGTATAAGTAAATATAAAGGATTTTTTGCGCCACCTGGTGGGAAGTAAGGATAATGACGTAATAACTTATTCACAGTTATTATTAATTAAATATTCCTTAGTCTCAGTAATATTAAACAGGATATATCTAATACATACATTCATACATAACTTCACGTCTGTATCCCTCATGGGGTAGGCAGAACACCGGAGGTTATAAAACCAACTGATGTCACGTTTGTCTTTAGAAGGTAATATTATGATGGATTGCAGTGACGGGGGTCAGCCTATCGCCCGCACAAACCTCAGTAAAACCTCTTAACTGACTTTTACAGTATGCCCGGGAAGAAAAGCAGCTGGCACATTCTATGTTTTTCTTTCGCTTCCAGTTCAGCATGGATTATTACAAAAGTTATAATGAACAACAATCTAGTATTATTATAAACGTTATATTACAATAAAAGAATAAGCCGTCACGACGCGCTGCTGGGGCTCCTGTGTAGTTATTTCAATTAACGAAGGATTGGTGACCCCATTACGGGTACCAACGTTAAATAGGCGATCAATTATTTTTATTTACAATTGAATAAAGCTTAGCATAGTACTTACTATATTGTGTACCTTTTTTTTTTACTGTAGATAAACGTGCAATCACGTCCCCGACCGCCCAAGGGGGAACGGCGGGGTATGTGGGGATGATCCGGCGTAAGGCCGAACCGACCCACTAAAAACCTCCAGGTGTACCTCATCCGCCATAGATGGAGCTCACGGTACCGCCATTGTCTTTATCCGCGAGCTCCGGCGGGTTGCGCTCAGCCTGAGCCGAGCGCCCTCCGACGTCGGAAATGGTCCAGTACACAAGTCCATTTCCCCACCATAGCCCTTGTAGCCGTATCAGGTGGAATGTCACTGTGTACCTGGTAATGGCAAAAATCGCGGGTTCCTATATGACCATGGACCACCATAAAAAAGAAAGTGTTCAGTACTAACGCGTGGAAAAATTGTTTACAATATTTATTTTTTGATTTTGACTCAATCGATCTCAATGCAAACCTAAACTTTTCTTTACTTTTAACGCTCCTTGATTTGTCCCGATTTATGGGGTAGGCAACACCAGAGGCTATAATAAAACCATTTGATGTCACGTTTGAAGTTGGAGGTAATATAATGATGGCCCGCAAAAACGCCTATAAAACATATAAAATCCCCCGACTTTTCTATGGTCAGATAAAACTTATCTAATATAATATAATATAAAATCATTTATTTCAGACAATAATAATCCATTATTCTGTTAGTAACAATTTGACTTATACATACTATGTTAGTACTGAATCCACTTGAGAAAATTTTGAATAACATTCAATAGTTTAAAATAAAGTAATGTAAAGTAACTAATGAATAAAGTAGGTATTCAAACACAGCTTCAAGCTCGTCTCAAATTCATTGTCATTCTAGATCAGAGTCATACAATTATGAAAAATCTTAAAACAACATTATTCCACCGAGTAATACTTTATTCCTTACATACCTAACTTTAACTGGCGATTCAAAATCTACCCTAAGCTGATTAAGGTGAAATTTCGTTAAAACTTTAGGCTATATATGGGAAGCACAGCAGGGCATGCAAATACTTAGTCGAATCGATAATATAAATATTATACTTATTTTTATTTTATCCTATTATGTTAGCTAATATGCGCCCAATAGTAGATAGAATTACTCGATTTGATACCATGATTAAGACCACAGAACCGAATATGTCATAATCTTAATAAATTACATACACTAAATACCATATTCTAAGAAAATATCGATAAAAGGCCCGATTTATCGTTGTCGACGGTAGCATGCTAGCCCCTCAGGACATCTTTTATCTTCGAAACAAAATGGCGGTTGAAATTGGTCGCCAAATAACACTGTCGTTACTCGTGTCTCTTGTACATTTATAAATACTAAACCGTATGTTATTTAAAGACTCTGACCTTTGAAATTAATAAACATGATACCAGACTAGCTTAGTAATTACAATTTAAATTAAATTTTCCTTTCAACTTTGTTGCACTTGGCAATTTATGTTTGTTTACAAAGTTAGCCTTTTCGTGTTAAACTTGTGTGATTATTTTTGTTATTTAAACTGTAGTTTTAATAATAGACATACACTTAATTTCATTTCTTAGATGAACACAAAATCAAAAACATTAAAAAGTTTTAAGGTCAACATAATTTAAAGGAGATATCTAATACTCCTCCGAAACGGCTTGACCGATTTTGATGAAATTTTTTGTGCTTATCCGGTATCTATGAGAATCGGCCAACATCTATTTTTTTTTTTATTTATATGGCAAAACAACGTTTGCCGGGTCAGCTAGTCATTAATAAAATAATATGAAAATTGAAATTTAACATATGAAAATTGAAATATAAATACCTACTTCACATTAAATAACAAAAAAAATATCAAGGGAATGCATCAGAAAAATATTTACAAAACAAATAGGTAAGGAATAAAAAACAATTAAAATATAGCAATTAACGCATTAACAAAATAAAAAACGAAAGAAAAAACCAAATTCGAAAATCGGTATAAGTACGTACCTCTATCTCTACTCATTAGTTCACTACTTACATACTAACCACCAAAAAGTAAGTAACATACATTTCGTGCTTAGTTTTTTTGGTGTTGACCACAAGTCTGATTAAGTACAGAAGGCAGGAGAACAAGCGTAACAAATCTGTCAAATTTCCCCGACCAATTTTCAACTTAATGACTAGGGCATAGAGTTCAGATTCATTTACAAATTTTTGACAGGTTTGGAACACTTGATCTGCTGCCTTCTGTACCTAAGTCATTATTTTTAAATATAGTCTAGGTACTCCTTGAATAGTCAAGGTTAACTTTCAATCAAAAAATCTAGGTCAATAGGTCAATAATTAACTTTTTCTCCATGCGAAAGAAAAACGTAGAATGTGCCAGCTGCTTCTCTTCCCGGGCATACTGTAAAAGTCAGTTAAGGGACAGAGGTTTTAAAGGCATTTTTGTGGGCGATAGGCTGACCCCCTTTCACTAGAATAGTCTCTTTCCATCTTTATAATACCTCAAAATTTGTCAAACGTGACATCAGATGGCCTTGTAACCTCTGGTGTTCTGCCTACCCCTTAAGGGATACAGGCGTGACGTTATGTTTGTTTGTTTGTTTTTTAACTTTTTAATGAACAAATATTATTTCGATCGGTCAAATAAGTTTTGCGTTCATTTCAGGCAGAAATTAGAAAAATCTTTTCTAGAGAATAAGTCTCAAGTTTTCACTTGTCATAACAATAAATAAAAGGCTTATTTAAAACTTTACGTGAAATTAAGTATATAAACAAAATTATTTAGCTAAATTACTAAAGACAATGTTTAAGCAAGCTATTAAACGTACGGTTCATGTTTCAAATTTTTGCTTTAGCTTTGAAATGACACTTCTGAGTAATATAAGCCTTAACGCATGTTTAGACTACATAATATTCCGCTATACAACGTGCTACAAAATGGAGAGATAAAATTTAAGGGTTAGCTTCTATACCATACGCAGAATATACAGTTAAAGAATAAGCAAGGTCAGTGCTGGTATAGACTTTCATACAAATTTATTGAATTATTTTATAACAAAATATTTTGACAACCCTACTCAACCTAATAAGCTAAAACAACCTAATAAGACTTTATGACCCGCACCGGCTGAACTTTGTAGTATCTGTCTTAGTTACCCATCACTTTACTTTTAGGCCATCTGTTATCGAATATATTTCATCAAAAGCTAACAGTTAGATATTTTGATCTAAACTTTGAACTAGTTTTTCGCTTCCCAATTTTTTTCTTCCCCTTAAGTATTATCTCTTCATTATGTTACACGTTGTATACAGGGCGTCCCAAGGCCATGGGACATCAAGAGAAAGTACCTTAAATATCGTAGATAAGATATTTTGCTGAAAGAAGACTTTATATGATTTTTAAATATTAGTAATTCTGCACTTAAATGTTTTCTAAGAATTACTTGCTTCGTCTGGTTATCGAACCGACTTAAATATGAAAAAAAGACCAACCACATTTTTATGATGCCAATCGAAAGAATGGACCAAAAACTAACTTTTCAGGACTCTTTTGAAGAAACATAGTATTTTAAAAGAAAGAAAATACGAGAAATTAATCATTGAAATCAAATTAAATTTCACGTGAAATCTTTAAATGCAGAATTACTTATATTAAAATATCATATAAAGTTTTCTCTCAGCAAAATACCCTATCTACTAAAGTAAGTACTATCTATTAAAGTAAAATTTGAGTTGCCTGGTAGAAATCGCTTCCAAGCGATAAGGCCGCCCTTTATACATAATGTGTTCTTTTATTTGTGTTTTTTTTTTATATTTTGGATTTGTTTTTGTGTATAATAAAGGGTAAATAAATAAATAAAGGTGGGTACTTTTCTTTGATGTCCCATTGCCTGGGGACGCCCTGTATATGTAGACATATTGTATTTAAGTATAGCAAAGATTACGCACGTGTTAGCTTGTAGGTAAACTAAAAAGTATAGTGTTTGAATTCGTGTCACTAGGGCGGACGCTTGCCTAATTCCGACTTTACCAATCCCGTGTAACCTTAATCCCACCTGATGGTAAATTATGATACCTACATAGATAGAACGTTGATATAATTGATTGAATCAGGCGTTACTTTGCGGAAATCCATGACAACTACTATAAAAAGTTACTTTGCTAATTCCGCGACTTGTACTTGCACTAGTGATGCAGAATTTTCATGCGTAGGTTCACCGCCCTCCCTCCTTCAAGCAAGAAGCAAGACATGCAATGAACACACACCTGGAAACCCACACCACAAGCTATCACCGACACGTGTTTCGCTTCAACCAGAAGCCCTTAGGATTCTTGCTTGAAGGAGGGAGGGCGGTGAACCTACGCATGAAAATTCTGCATCAGTAGTGCAAGTACAAGTCGCGGAATTAGCAAAGTAACTTTTTATAGTAATAGAACGTTGATACAAGCATGAAATGAAACCACATATACTATAAAGTGCCTACTGTTAAATCGAAACTATTAAAAAAAGTTTACGAGAAGTAGGTATACGAAAAAACTTTTTTCAAAGAACTTAAATAGCTTAATAATTAAGTTAAAATGTAAACATCCTTTGTAATGATTTGGACTGTCATTTTGACATTTCGCGGTGAATGATAACTATGCCTATATTACATACTTATGAGTGATCGAGAAGATACATGGTGTTTAACAAATAAAGTAACGAAAATCTAAAAACATTCCTTTGACTAAACTATTGCTTACATTAATCTGATTTTTGTTGTGTGGTTTCATTTAATGTCTCTCGCTTGTATCAAAGGTGTATACATATACTTTTTTTTATTTTAGTCTAAGCCCGCGTTTGACGTCAATCTCACCTGATGGTAAGTGATGAAGTCGATGACGACAGCATACGGGTTTGGGAAGGACCTAACTCCACATAAAATGGCAGGAGTGGTGAAATGTAGCGGCAGATTTTACATGAAGGGTGGTCGTTAGCCAGACGAACCCTGAAGTGGTCTTACCACCAAGCTTCAAAAAACGAAAACCCTTTAACTTTATTACATCAGCAACTATACAGGGTGACTGGTGACAAATTTTAGATACTGAAGGAGAGCACTCTGTGTTCGATTCTGATCATAACTGTGTAATAAAAGTAGGTGTTTAATTTTTCACTAGAATTCCCCATAAATAAATAATACTATGTTTCTATTTACTTCACATACAAATAAGTCAATCGCGGCACGGGACCTGGTTCGCGGATCGCTACCAACGCTAGCGTAACCATGCGTTGCGTAATAAATTCTTTAACTTTCATTTAAGTTTACTCAGTAAATAATTAATGTTTATTTTTTATTATATTTTTTCTCTTTATGTGTGATCTCTAACTATCACGTCCTTGAATTTCAAAAGTGACCCACCAGTCACCCTGTATATTTTTCTTGCTTTTTGAAAAAAGGACGAATGAAAGTGACAATTAGGGTTTTATCACACCAATCAATCGACGGACGAATGGAACAAAAAAAATAATTCGATTTGGACATCGATCGTTTGGTGTAGTAACACTCTAAAGACCGCCAAACTGAAAAGTTGACTTACAGCTGTTTGTAGGTATACAACTGTTTCTCAAGTTTTGTCTTCCCTTGGGAGCCCTAAAATCGTACCCTGCCTTTGTCATTTACTTGTGATAAAATAAAACAAATAACAATAAACAAATGACTGTATTTAAAAAAAAAACATATTTTTGAAATACTATTCATTTGAGTTTAGAATTCTTTGCTATCCATGCATAAAATACATTTCAAATAGCCAGTATTGTAGAAAAGTACGATCGTTCGATTTAAGAACTCTACATGATGACCTTTGAATCTGCTTCATTTTTACAACATCTTACAACATTTAAACAACATCCGAGACCGAAAAAACAAAACATTTTCGAATGTCTACAACATCAATTAAGAAGTATTTTTTTATCTTGGAAAATATAAAGAATTATTATTATTCATCATAAGAACTGTAAGTTTATCTGTTTTTATTTTTAATGGAAAAATTGGCTTACAAAAGATAAAACATAACAGTTAAAAATTATAGGATTTTCTCATAATATCGATAAGATTAAACCTACCGTATCTTTTAGCCACTCCTTTATTAATGACAACATAAATTAATACGCAAAAGTATTAATAACAATAACAATGACATACTTAATCTGGATTATTATGATTAATTACAAAATAAATTATCACAACCCTATCGTACTTGCAGTTTTATCTTTGAATAAAATCTCAAACAAACCAATTTCGATTCGCGTTGCAGTATCAAAATATTATTGTTTTAACAAATCTATTGTTTTCCGTTTAGTTGTGGTCTGTTTTCATAACAAGATCCATGACATGATCCTGTAGCCTATAATAACAAGTACCTATACACAGGCCAATTTATTTCAAAATAGACTGGTTTATGTAGCGTCAGTGGAAATGTATAAAAGGTAGGTCGAGAAAGCTTTCTAACCTTTTCTTTTTAAATATATCTTTCTAACCTACAAGTTATCTACGATACTGACTATTTGAAATATTTGAATGCTGGACTGGGAGCGAAAGAAAAACATAGAATGTGCCAGATGCTTCTCTTCCCGGGCATATTGTAAAAGTCAGTTAAGGGACAGAGGTTTTAAAGGCGTTTTTGTGGGCGTTAGGCTGACCCCCTGTCACTACTACAGTCTCTCTCCATCTTTAAAATACCTTCAAATTTGTCAAACGTGACATCAGATGGTCTTGTAACCTCTGGTGTTCTGCCTACCCCATAAGGGATACAGGCGTGACGTTATGTATGTATGTATGATATAATTTATGAATGGATGGTATAGAATAGCTATGCCCAACAAGTTCCATAATGTAGTAAAACAAATATTTTCAATTATGGAATGCAATAAATGATAGAATTGAATTAAAAATTCCAATGCATATTATTTCAAATATATGGAATTCTTATTTGAAATTCAATCATTTGTTTATAGGTTTTTGTTTTCATCGCATTTCAATATTTTTGTTTGTATGGACGTATTATACTATAAACAACGGATTTAGATTTATGGAATACTAAATTCTGTCGTGGTAACAATGCGAAGCATTCGAGTCGGAACATTAACGAGGTAAATAGAGTGAACTCTATAAACTAACGTTATTGGTTTAATAACGCTTCTACATATTTTATGATTGGTTTGAAATTTTGACCTGAAAAATGCTGCTGAAAAAGGCTGCCCAAAAATTAAAGTCAAAAATAATCCACCGGCAATACCTAGTTAAGTGGTGTGCCCTCTATCTATGACCGGATAAAAGAGCAGCTTGACAAAGTGATAATGAGCGACATGCGAACTTAACGATCGCCAACATTATTTGAGGTGTTTAGCAATGATATAAACAATGGGATTTCATATCGTATTGTCTTTTACATGGAAAAATGGATAGCCAGACAATGTTGCCATTCTTTTACAGAGTATAGCGCTCATTTGCGTGTCTCTTTATACTCTGCAGATGTCTTATACACAAATGTCAAATTTTATTCAGGTTCATCGTTACCATTCCCCCGACATTGTCAAGGACAGTCACCACGTACAGGTTCGATTCACTGTGAACTAAAGCGGTATCCTCATCAGGTTCCGACTCACTGGGACCTCACTGGCATGGATTCTATGTTCCCACGCAAATTCGCAGTATACGTACGACCGCTACTCTACCAGGATGGACTTTGTAGTGTTGAATTGGTACTAACGCCGGCGGAGAATGAGCAATCGACGTTATTGGCAGCATCAACTCTTAGTGCAAAGACCTGGAGAAGGTGTTTTCAGTATCCTCATGAGTCAGCCCTCTCACACCACATGCATTTTATAGTTAAGTTGTACGAATACATGATGGATACGTATTCCGTTCATACAATATTCGCTGACATAAAGGAATATCATAATTGAACGGACCGGGGCATATTTTACTGTATAAAATGTGTGTTATATGCACAAATTAGAAGGATCGTTCATATGTGAAGTCGTTTATAGAGCTCCATAAGCCATCAATGAAAAAAACGTACCTAACTACTTATTTGATAAAACGGAAGAGTAAAACGGAGTACACGGAAACATATTATGTGAACTGGTTATGACGTTTATCTACGCAGATTGACGCGTCTAACCATCTTACATACAAACTTACATACTGCGATTACATGGAAACTGTAGAGTTTCTAAGGCGACAACTTACCAGTATAAAAAAAGAATGGAAAAAATATTATGACAAAAACAAAAGTCAAATACACAAGCTAACTTCCTATAGCTGCAAAAGAGTGTTTTCTTTTTCTAGTGATGTAGCCTTAAAGTCAGTACCTACTCGTTTAAGTGTCGTATTTGCTCTCTACATAATGCAACTAGGGGACGTCCTAGTTAACATTTAAACGTTCATATAAGTTTCACATGAGTTCTCAGACAAGATCAACGTTGTCACAAAATGGCAAAATTTACACAGCAGAATAAGTTAACTTCAAAAACGTACCGACAATTTAGATAGTTCTACCCACAAAGCAGATATTTCCTCGGTGGTTCTACCATCCGCTCGAGATAAGTTTGGCTCAAATATCACCGATGGCCGATGATGTGTTCCAGGAAAATTCATGAAGAGCCATTTTCAACCTCAACCTCGCATTTAGGCCAAAGGCGAGTTTCGTCACCGTTATAAAGAGAAAAGAATAAGTTATTATTTAAAAAATTTACCATTCTTACATGAATCTTTCTCATAACAAGATCTTATGTATTCGATTTTAATATCATTTTCTATGATTGATTGACTCACCAACAATCGAGTACAATGAACAATAGGCGGGTAGCCTGAAGCCTTACTGAATGGTGATTCCATGGCTATACATAAATATTTATTTCTAGCAGGACGGCCTTCAGCGATCGGTAGGTTACTTTGAAGAAATAATCTAATTTGCTATTCTGCTACGAAGTATAAGACTGTATTTGAATCAATTACCTTGTCTGTATAGAATAGTTTACATATTGTTTACGCATTTAGGTACTTTTTGACATTGCTGACCGATTTGTTGATGACGTAACAATGAGTTCCTTTAACACCATTATTAACGGGATCGTTTCCTGCACAATGCAATCATGTAATGTGCATTTCTCGAATTGATCTGGGTTTATTGTGTATGCTGTGTATGAAGTTACAAAGAAAATGGATAGCATGACATGTTTTTATCCTGTTTAACAGTGGTAACCGTGGTGACCGGGGTCCCTCGAAGTTTCGGTGTCTGTAAAACCACCTTCTTTGTAAATCTAAAAGTGGCAAGTCTCAAGCCAATATTATTATGTGTTGCATGTATTCGTAGAGGTCAGAGCACTTACGCTCAAAAATATTTTGGAGTCGCAGAATAAGCAAGATATTGATCACTTACTTGGTTACCTTAATGGATTTTCACATAGTGACGCTTGATTCATCAAACATTTACTTGTTTGTGTTTACCTACTAAATTATTGGCTATATCCAATTTTGCCAATAATATTTTCGGCGTCTGCGTCGTCATATAAATAAAGATTATATTATCTTTATTGAGACTTGTAAAAGATTAAATTATAATACCGCGTTGTATCATTAAATTACGTATTTAATAAGCTGTTTCGATCATACGATGGTTAAGACCTTTTGATAAACTCAAGATAAGGTGCGTGTGGTTGGAAGAAATTACTTTTATTGCTTAGGAACTTCGTTAATAATTCATATTCATATTGAATTTTACGAGAAACAGTTACGAGATGAAAATATTTCTAGAATATGTAAGGTTTAGCAACAGATTAAAAAAATTATAACTTAACTATTATACCCGGCACCGCTCCAATGCTATTTGGCTCAAAATTGTCAAGATTCATCAAATTTTTCACCTACTTTTTTGACAAAAACGGTGAAGACTCCGCTTGTAGCAAATGTATTGTTACGTTTGATGGCTTATGGTAAGTATCGAGAGCTACACTCAAATTGCTGCAAAACCAAATCAATATATGTTTAGTTGTTCCGGAGGTTGACCGAAACATACAGACGTTCCTAGATAAGTCGATTACCTAAATTGTATTTTAGGAGTAAGGACATTTTGATAATAACAAAGCCATTGTAGATAAAAACAACACAACAATGGAAAATAAATATGATGGATGGAGTGGAAAAAAAGTTATTATAAGACTTTTTCGATAATGAATACTATTTGATTGGTTGTAGGTTAAAGTTTTTTTTTTATGTTACATGTTTTAATATGTTGCACCTTAGTGAGCGCTCACTTGATTACTTTCTGAAAGTTTCTTTCATGGTAATAAAATGTTTCAGACGTAATAGCTAAGTATTATGGTAGAGCGTACCCGTGCTAATGACACGGTGACCAAAGTAACTAGACATGGTACACGATTAATCTGTATAACAATGCACCATGCTTAGATTTACACAAGCAGTGCTATGCAATGAACATTATATTTTTCAAGGCATTACTGTTATTCCGCAGTCAATTTAAAATTACAGAGAGTGACCTTGGTTTGTGTTCGTGTTTGGTTGGAGGCTTGTTTACAACCACCGCTTATAACAGTGTGGATGATACTGAAATTATTTCCAAACAACTTGATGTTTTGTTTCCAACAGTCTAGCTGGGGCTTTAGACTAACTATACCTAATATGTACTGCATGCTGTTCTATAGCTGGGACTCAAACTCAAGACCTTTCGCAACGCAGGCAATCTTTCGACACGTTGCACGTAAAGTATCGATTATAATGGTTATTTTTAGTAATCGCAAACTGCCGACTAATTGGAGCTGATTGCCATGAAAAATCGAATTGGATTTTCAATCCAGTGATTTGATAAGACTGTTCATGAACTACACGTGGAAAAAATAACCTATTTATTCAGAATAGGACTTTCTTACTAATAGAATAAATGTGAAAGTATGGAGAGACAGATGTATGGATGTGTTTGTTTGATTTGATAAAATTTGAAATTGTTATAGTGTACAGTCTGAGATAGCCCGATTTTCGCGCGGGACTCGAAGTTGCGTGCTAAACAGCTAGTAACATAACAAAATTTAACACAAAATCATAATGTAGGCATTGAGTTACTATGTACAGGAATAATACCTCAATTTATGTAGGTAACGAAAATACTACCTACTGAAATAATCAACTATTTTGCATAGTTAATTTTTTTTATAAGTAAGTATGTACGAAGGTAAGTATATAAGTAAATTTATAACACGTATTAACATATATTTACTTCAAATTGAATCGCACTACTTATTGAATAATGAGCTCATGAAAAAACAAGCAAATTGCGCATCATATAGTGCCAAATTGTAGGTGGAAACTTCTACGAAAAATTCCAGTAGAAACGAACGAAAGACATGGTTAGCATCCTAATTTGACATGAACGGAAAAAGCCAATATAGGAAACAATATAAAAGGTCGGACTATATTAATTGCATTTCGATAAATAGAATTGTTTATATAAAATCTTGTTGCTACCTACTAAGTTATTACTGGACGTTTC
Organism: Stenoptilia bipunctidactyla; assembly: GCA_944452665.1. Classification (NCBI taxonomy): domain Eukaryota; kingdom Metazoa; phylum Arthropoda; class Insecta; order Lepidoptera; family Pterophoridae; genus Stenoptilia; species Stenoptilia bipunctidactyla. The sequence continues at coordinate 17,188,094 of OX101739.1, forward strand.
CACAATTATCTTCCCTTGGAGCTATTTCTGATTGCAGTTATCGTGTCATTTAAGTTCAAGTTTGCTGTAGTAACAAACAACGCCCACTTTTGTTTCTTATCCAGGAAATCGCTTGAATCTGGAATAAAATACGCAAAAGAGTTAATTTTCATGATATTAACCTTAATTTAGGATGTGAACCCGCCTCTTCGCATAGCTTAGATCAAGGAATCTTACGTGCGAGACAAGAATAGTAAGCCCATAGAGTATTTATGCTACTATACTTACATCTATTTGCTTATACTAATAGCGCCGCCTGCGGAATAGCAAATAACTGAAATGGCCGAAAAGTATATTTTTTAAAAGTAAAAAAATATTCATTCTATGAACTGGTCCCAGTTAGATCCATTTTTATATGTAAGTACAAAAAACGGATCCAAGTGAAACGAGTTCATAACTAAGGAACTTAATACGTAGAAAATTTAAACAGAAGAAAATTATTTACATTATTTATTCAATAAAATCCTCCTTTTCAGTTCGAAGGCTTAATTTTTTTTTTGATCTTCATCAATTTCCCTATGCCTCATTACTGTAGGTATACTTACCTTTTTATAAATATTAAAAAAGTACTGACTACTAGATGCCTCTTATATACAAGGCATATATTATTACAAGGTTCACGTACTTTACAGACCTTGTCTAAATTTTGTATGGGAGGAATAAAAGTCGTTTATTTTTTTAATATAATATATTTATATAATCAACGTATGATCCATTGCTATCTATGCACTTCTGCCATCTCATAGGTAGTTCATTTATGCCTTTTCTAAAAAAAACATTAGGACGGGAATCAATAAAATCTTTGAAGGCGGTTAGGACTGCCTCATCGGAGTTGTTCCGGAGTAGTCTGTTGGAGCAAGGTCCGGGGAGCACGGTGGATGTCTTAAACATTCCAATTGAAGCTCCTTTAATTTGGTAGCAGTCTGTTCTGCAGTGTGTGGTCTTGCGCTGTCTAGAAGCAGCAGTGGCCTTGTTGTACAAGCACGAAGCAGCAAGTAGGTACATAAACAAACTTATTTATGAAATGGCTGCCGCGCAATGAAAATTTTTCTATCTATCAATCACACTTTCAATCGTTTACTGGTGTGACCAGTAGTTTTCTTTAAATTAACATATGTTTTCTACACTGGTATACTGTGTCTAGTGCACACATGCAAAAATTGAGCATGTGTGCGTGAATGATCAAAATCTCTATAACGTAAGACAACCGACCCTGGCTTAGATGAAGGGCAAAGGTGATCAAACATCATCGTTTATTGCAGTTTACCTTCATGAAATAACAATAACCTCGTCTTTTATTTAGAAATTGCTTTTGGCCATAACGCCATCTATTGGAATAAGTGTGTACTAAATATGAGGGGTTGTCGTTTTGACGCAGTGGCTCATGCTTGTGTAAATCAAGCGATATTGTAGGAAAAGAAATATACATACAAACATATAAATATACGTATACAGTAGTCGTTAGAGTTTATCAGAAGCCGTTTCGTCCTGAAATTTCCTACATCTACCAACCAGCACTGGGCCTGCTTGATAGTTTACGGCAGGGACTGCATATCGGTATAATTTTTTTAAATAGTACTAGTATAATTTCAGTACCCTTATTAGTGTACTGCTTTATCAAACACAATAACTGTACAAGTTATTAAAATCTAACTTAATTATATCAGTACCCAAATAATGTATACCGGATTAATTTCTGTACCGAAATGTATAGGTCAGCATATGTACCTACGCTTCATAGGCTTCAACTAAACTATCGAACATTCTACAGTTATTTAAAAATAAAATTTTAATATCAATATTAATATCGGAAAATTTCAGTTAACTGAAAAAAAAAATCAGTTATGCTACAATAATAAAAAAGGTACAAGAATTATTTCAGTATGAATTCCTGTACTGTTATTTTTAAATACACCTAAAGTATCGGTATGACGTCATTCAGAAAAAAATTGTACAGAAATTCATACCGGTGTACAGTCCTTGGTTAACGGCATAAATCTCCTCTTCAACCAGGGGAAAAACGCATAGCCCTACAGTGGGCTCATTACAAAGAGCTGTGATGAATAGTAATTAAAAATAACAGAAATTATATCCACTGGGTTATATCCACCGACATAAGTAATTGCTGTGCGTTCACCGAGCTTTGTTATGTTTCAGATACTGGGAACTTAATCTGGTACTAATACTAGGAATATAATCAACGAATGCTGAGGATTAAAAACCCGACTTCAACATTTTTAAATCCTAATACATTTTTAATTTAATCTCAAAAGCTTTGGCTGAAATATTAGGTCATCAAGGTACAATTCACGGTGTTGCTAAATATTTTTTTCGAAAGTTACAAATTTTTCAAAAAGTACTCAACCGATTTCAACAAAATTTCTGAAATATTCTTTATCATATAAAACAAGAATATTCAAAATCGATTAATAGTTTTTCGCAAAATCGTGTAACAAAGACACAAAAAAAAACATACACACGAATTGAGAACCTCCTCGTTTTGGAAGTCGGTTGAAAAATAAGTCTATTCGCACTTGAATCTTCGACAGAAACGCATCACTTATCTTATCTGATCTCTGAATTTTCCCGAATTTCCGATAAAAATATATAAGGGAACCAAAGGCAGTCTTTTCCTGTAGTAGTACCTACAAAACAAAAAGCGACACGGGCATTTCCAGATAATTGTTTTTCGCAGTAGTTACCTGACGTCATAATGGACATAAACCCAATTTACGAGGTGTTACAATGAATATTCGTTGTAAATTCTCTATTCTGAAATTGAGGTTCCCCAGAATTCGGCATCTTCTGAGAAAACTGTACAAAACTATGATATTCACAATCATAAGACTTATTTTATTATCCGATTTTTCCTTCTTCTGAAAGTCAGCTAGTACATGTCTTGGAGACTAATTGATTGACTTCTTATACAGGATTGATTTGTCGTCACCGGCCAAATTTTTTTTTACACAATAAGAATCATTTATAGAAAAGATTTTTGCAAAAAGCTTATGTATTTTTTTTCAAAGAAATTAATATATCCGCTTACATATTAAGCAAACCATGGTCACTCTAAATAACCTTTAAAATACTACAAAACATCTTGTAGTACTACGTCGTAGTATTATCAAAGAAATGCCGCGACGTAGTAGCTTTGTTCATCAACAGCGACTATTTGCATAAAAGTTTGTGGTGCTATATCTTTATTTTTTTGTACTAAGCTATACTAAAATAAATGTGCAGGCACGTTTATACCGTATCAAAGAAACTAACATTTAAATTTGGCTGGTGATTACGAATCAACCCTGTATACTCGTACATATCTGTTTATGTCAATTGAGCGAGCTACAAAACCAGTGGTGGTCAAAGATGCAACTACTAAGTCAAGGTAAAATCCTTGTTTGCTACGCGCAAGTCCATTTCGTAACGTTAATTAAAGCTCTAAATAAACAGATATTTAAAATCTTAAAGCTGAGCTATATTATAGTTTAACACTTAAATGTTTAACTAGAACCTAATAGTAAGTGACAATACGGCGAATTATAGAGCGAGATTTAGAAAGCGAATAATTACTCTTCATATATTCCTGACAATACCCAAAAATACGGATGATTCGGGTAGCCTGTATAGAGCAGTTTAACTTAAAACTTTACTCTTCGAGGGTCTGATTATTTTTTCTTCTTTTTATTATATAAAAAGATAAACAAAAAGCTAAATATTTGTTATAAAACCAGATATGAAATCTCAAACATAATCACAAATTCGTTGCACACATTAGACTACGAAAAGACTGAGCACTTGCTTAAAAACTATCCCTGAATTCTATGTCAACACAACTACACATGTACACTACACATGCACACCACACATGTACACTACACATGCACACACATACACTACATCACACACATATACACCTACACGTGTGTATTACCATATTAATATTTGTATTCCTTTCTTTTTTCCTTTGATTTATTGTGTTGTTTTATGTATTTGTATAACTTTTTTTTACCTTAATTTAATGTACTCTTTTATGCACCCAATTTAAAATACACATAAATTGTGTTAAATTGCATATTCACGGTCGAACACAGTTCCTTAAGAATCAGGACTTATTCCTAGTTCAAGGGGCAGGGTCACATTTTGTAATTAAATTTATTATAATGTAAAATACTTAGACATTAGTTTATGTAAAGTTATGTGTGAACAATAAATAATTTTTATTTATATTATTTTATTTTAATTATTAATGACAACACTACCTAAACTTAATTTGAATGGGAACATATCTTACATATACTATGTATGACTTTTCGTTATGCTCAAGGTTTAAGTAGAACCAAACAGTACCTAATAAATAATCATCAGTGTTTGATGTATTCATCTGATATGTGATCACAATAGCTTATATCTTGTTCTTACTTCAGACATGTACCTTCCACACGGCTTTCAATTCAATCTGTTTCCGATTTTCCCGCATTTGAGAATCAAGCGCAATCTTTGGCCGGTTGCCAAGGTAACGACTTTGATTTACCAGGTGACGCTAATCGTGTTTAAATGAGCCACGTGACGCACATACAAAACGATCGTGTAAATAAGAGTTAAAATAATATTAGGCTCTTAATCTCAAGTCAAGCGCAGTTTATATCGATCGATACCGCAGGTTAAGCAACGCTCGACCGATTCGGTACAGGGATGGGTGATCGCCTCTGACCATTCGTTTCTATTGGCGACTTCCGTGCTTCATCATCATTATCATCACAACTCCGTGTAATGGGCCCACTGCAGGGCATGAGTCTCTCCTCTGGGTGACGAGGAGGTTTAGGCCATAATTCACCGAGCTGGCCCAGTGCTGGGTGGTGGATGTCAGAATTTTCAGGGTGCCGATATGGCTTCTGACAAACCCTAACGACTACTGTATACAAGTATACAGCACCCGGGACCGACAGCTTAACGTGCCCTCCGAAGCACGGAAGTCGCCGTGAGAAACGAATGGTCGGCGGTCACCCATCCAAGTACCGACCGTGCCGAACGTTGCGTAACCTGTGATATCGTAAGATACACACAGTAACCACGGCGCCACGACGACTTCGACGACGTGCTTCGGAAGGTATAAAATAAAAAAAAAAAACCCCAGACAATCACACCAACTACATGGCCCCAAACTAAGCAAAGCTTGTGATATGAGATACCATGTAGCGAACTAGGGGGAACCTAGAATATAAATACATGAATAGATAAACACCCAGGCCGGAGCATTTTTTTTTCTTGTTCCGTGCTGGAATCCAACCTGCAACCAGTGGCGTCTGAGGCAGACAGTGTTACCCCATCGCCAAAGTGGTCGTCAAGCGATCTTCTTGAAGCAGTCGGTCCTGGGTGTGGTATACTTGTAAGCAGTAGTCGTAAGGGTTCATTAGAAGTCATTTGCACAAGCACTTGTCCAGCTTTGTGTCTTACGGCTGAAGCCTCTTCGTCGCCAACGGGAGAGACTCATAGCCCAGCTGTGGACTCATTACAGTTGAGATGATGATGATGAATACTCGAGTTTTCTTAAAACGTACCCAGACTTGAACTCTACTTGATTATAAATGTTTTACCGGTCATCTAAGGATAACAATAATTGACAGCGTATCCATGCTTGTGTTGATCAGCGAGTAAGTAAGCTTTCAAAATAAAGGCCTTAAAGATCACAATTTTTCAGGTGAAAACGACAACACAAAGCTAAATTAGGATGTACTTTCAAGCTGGTTGTGTCAACTATTCTGGCTCAATTTTGCATATAACTATCATTGAACGGAAAATCATAATGTTTCTTCGCCGACACAGTACACTTTCAAATCTGTCTCAACAAAAATAGTATGAATACATTAAAAAAACCAGTTATATATTTTAGTTTTTTATGAAATAAGGATGGGTCATTTGTCTTCCATGATGCCTGATGGCAAGTGATAATTAAAAACTAAGGTGGTACATCTGCATCCACGAGAAATAAATAAATACCTATTCCCTCGACGCTTTTAAGTACCAGGACTAATAGTCAGGAAAAATATGCAAGCAGTCCATAAAGCAGACCTCCAAAATTTTCCATCTCGTTTATGGTCAAGATACAGACCCTTTTATAAAAAGCGTCCCAAAATATTCATGATTTACGCACAGATAATTTTTAGTACTGTGGACGTAAAAAGGGTTGTTATCAAATAGCTGAATACCTATGCGATAAAAGTTCTTTGTGGTAGTAGTAAACTATTGTGGTAGAAAGACTGCGGTCGCTTTAGAGTTTTATTACACTGTTTCTCGAAGGATTTACTTTCTGAATAATAATAAACGTGCCCCCCCCATCATACAGCTCGAGTTTAAAAATCCTAAACCTAAGAGAGTAGAAGCCCGATACCAAATTTCACAGGTTGCCAAATCCTTCAATGGACATGACTCAAGTGATGGATGATATTGATGATATTTAATATCATCACAAGGAGAAAAGCAAAGTATAAACGAATAAATAAGGATCGTTTAAGATAATATTCCAATTTACTCGACAAATTTTTCTCTTACTTTCCCCCAAAGTTTCAGTTGTCACCCTATCCCACTTCCATTTTTTTTACTATCCGGTTGCACTTCCTCTCGTTTAAAGTGCACTTCTGTAACATCCGAGGAGTGCACTCCAATCTCAATGATGTCCACCACCACCTCGAGACGGAGAGACCCCACCTACTCTTCCTAACGGAGACGCAGATCTGTGATCCGTCAGACTCGGCATACCTTTGTTACCCAGGTTACATCCTGGAGTCCAAATTCCACCCGCACGCCGGGGTGTGCATGTATGCCAGTGACAAGATCTGTTGTCAGCGTCTCCGTTACTTAGAAGTGCCGGACCTTTCAGTTATGTGGGTTCACATAGATACCGGCCTAGACCAAATGGTATACGCTGGTATTTATCGGTCACACAGCGGAGATCGGGAGACAACGAGGCTTATGGACTATCTCAGCAGTACAGCGGACAAGGTTCAGCAACGTTTTCCCACAGCGCAGTTGGTGTTCCTGGGGGATTTTAACGCACACCACGGACAGTGGTTATACCCGTTTCAGGACACTGACCATGCTGGTAGAGAGGCTTTTAAGTTTTCGCTCACTCATGGCCTCTCTCAGCTTGTTGACAAGCCTACGCGCATACCAGACGTTGCTGGCCACACTGCTTACTGCCTGGACCTTCTGCTGACAACCGATCCGGACAGATATTCGGTGTCCGTCACTGCACCCTTAGGGACATCCGATCACTGTCTGGTGAAATCTGTATCGCAGTACTCGCCACCTGACACCCGACCAAGTGGTTCTAGGCGAGTATGGCGTTACAAGTCGGCAGATTGGGATGAAATGCGACATTTCTTCGCATCTTATCCGTGGCGGCAAGCTTGTTTTACATCAACCGATCCATCGTGCTGCGCTGATGCAGTCTCAAGTGTGATAGGTCAAGCAATGGAGTTCTTCATTCCCTACGCTGATCTATCCCTTGAAACCAAAGCTCGCCCATGGTTTAGTGCTGAATGCTTTTCCGCTGAAAAGCGTAAGCGAGAAGCGTACAAAGCCTGGGCAACCGCTCGCAGAAGCAAAGCCGTGGATTCGCATGAACACAAAAAGAGGTACAATGCTGCCGCCAAGTCCTGCAAAAAGGTGATCAAGAGAGCCCGTTTCGCCCACATAGGCTGTATCGGAGACAGAATAGCCTCATACCCCTCGGGAAGTAAAGCTTTCTGGTCCCTCGCCAAGTCGGTCGAAACGAACTTTTGTCGCCCTTCGCTGCCGCCTCTGCGGAAACCTGACGGTTCTCTGGCCCACACCGCTAAGGAAAAGGCGGATTTATTTGCCAGTATCTTTGTGGAAAATTCTCGTCTAGATAGCCAAGGTAAAATCCCACCCCAATTACCTCAGTTCGGTCCTACAATGGGTACCGTTCATATTCGCCAAAAGGAGGTTCTTAAGTGCTTGCTGCACCTAGACGAGAATAAGGCTAGCGGTCCAGACGGTATTCCTGCAGTGGTGTTGAAACGCTGCGCAGCTGAGTTGTCTCCCGTTTTGACGCGTCTCTATAGACTCTCTTTGGAATCTGGTAAAGTCCCCAAATCCTGGAAGCTGGCTAACGTACAACCAGTACCGAAGAAGGGAAGCCGTGCTGATCCTGTCAACTATCGACCAATTTCAATCACCTCCATACTTTGTAAAGTCATGGAACGTGTATTGAACAATCGACTCCTGGCATACCTTGAGACCAACGAGCTCCTAAGCGATAGCCAATATGGTTTCCGCAGTGGACGCTCGACCGGCGATCTTCTCGTGTATGCCACACACTTATGGAGTGAGGCCTTGGAGGGTCATGGTGAAGCAATAGCTGTATCCTTAGACATCTCCAAGGCCTTTGACAGGGTCTGGCATGATGGTCTCTTAAGCAAGCTTCCAGCATATAGCATACCGACCGGGCTCTGCGACTGGATATCTGATTTTCTGAGGGAACGGTCGATTCGAGTAGTCTTAGACGGCTACTCCTCTGACCTAATGGCAATTAATGCCGGGGTACCTCAGGGATCTGTTCTCTCTGCAACTTTATTCTTGCTGCACATTAATGACCTCCTAACACCAGGCATTATTGGATATGCTGATGACAGCACTGTTGTTGAGAGATATATATCCAATGCGCGAACGAGCGCCCGTGAAATCCAGGTTTTGAGAGGGTCTATGATTGAGCGCGTTGATTCGACCTTGCGGAATGTGTCCGATTGGGGCGAATCTAACCTGGTCAAATTCAACGCCTCCAAAACACAAGCGTGTCTATTCTCCGCAAAAAAGAGCACCTTTACTCTTACGCCCACTTTCCAGAATGTATCTGTTCCCATCACCGATCAACTAGGGCTTTTGGGCGTCACTATAACGTCCAAATTAAACTTCGGACAACAAATTGAGTCTATGGCAAAAACGGCTTCCAAAAAATTGGGTATCATCTCGAAGGTCCGGCGGTACTTCAGCCCTGAACGGCTCCTCAACTTATACACAGCCCAAGTGAGGTCTTGCATGGAGTATTGTAGTCACCGTTGGGATGGTTCTGCCAAATACCAGCTCGAAGCGCTAGACTCTGTTGACCGAAGAGCCCGAAAACTCATAAATAACAACAACCTTACAAATAAAAAATTGCAGACGCTGGAGCATCGTCGTAAGGTTGCTTGTTTGACAGTCTTTTATCGGCTACATTTTGGTGAGTGTGCGAGTGCTCTTTTTGACCAAATTGAACCCACCCCTTTTTACCACCGGACTACCAGACGCAGACAGAACTTCCATCCGTATATAGTGGATATACCAAGAAGTCGAACAAAACGCTTCGATAGTTCCTTTTTGGTACGGATTGCCAAGGTGTGGAACAATCTGCCTGCGTCTGTTTTTCCTGACCACTACAGTCCTGGAACTTTTAAGTGTCGAGTGAATAGGTTTCTCGTGGATGGACGTGTAACACCATAGTCTTCATGCGCACTTTCCATCAGGTGGCATGGAAGACAAACGTCCTATCCTTACAATATAAAAAAAAAAAAAAAAAACCAAAATTTTTGCCTGCGACCGCTGCCTAAGCAGTCGATCCACCTTGCAGGGATCTTTTAAAACTCCATATCCCAATACTTGGTTACTTTATGTAATTGTTTCACATTTTGTACGGTGAAGATTAATTTACTGATGCAATATTTTCACACTGCAAATCGGAATCTCATTTATTTTTGTTGCAGTCCTTATAAAAGTAAATAAAAAAGTTCCGCATGAGCGACAAAAAAATGATTATTACCGTGCGCACTGCGCGTGAACAGCGTATCGGTAGATTGCCGGTAATACGCAGACTCTGCATAGCACGTGTAATAAACATATTTTAAATCACAATAAACCTAAGTTTTATTTTACCGCCTTACCTTTACCTTTACCGCCTTACCTTACCTTTAAAATTCAATAAATTTAAATGGCCCTTTTTTTTCGTGATTAGTATAAAGGTAATTCTAAATTCGAGTGAATTTTAATTTTGAAAATATGGAATGCCTCATTCATTCTGTTTCTTTTTTGTTTGTGTTTTTTTTTTGATTTCATTAGTCAATATTATACCAAAGATGATCAAGTACGAGTTTTTTAATCTATATGAACATGTTCAAAATTAAGTAAGCAATGACGTATAAGGAGTGAATACATACACCAAACGAACGCGCAACTACTTTTTGCACGTTGTGCGTCATTTACCCACTCTACCGTACTCACCAGAACTTGTTTGCCAACAAAAATCTACGTTTTCCTGAATTTGGTTAACTTTAGACAGGTAACATTTAACATTAACACAAGTTGTTTTCATATGTATATACAATTTTAAAATACCGTTTGTTAAGATAACCAAACGGTCTAATTGGAAAGTGACTTTTGCTAGAAAATCTCAGATTTATAAAGGATTTTTTACAATAAAGGGACTAGCAGATAAAATATTGCCTTTCACAAAAATGATATCTTCAAAAATGCATTGACACTTTACATTACAGCCTTACCTAGGAAGGAAACATATTTTGACAGTATTTTCATTACAAGCTATGTTTTTTCCATCTTAGAAAAAATAATGACTTGTTTCCTATACGGAAAAAACCATCTATCCTATTATAGTGGCGTATTTACAGGTGACTCTGAGCTATCAAACGATTCACTGTTAGTTGTTTCTCGTTTCATAATTACGTTTAAATCTGTTATTTGCAGCAGCCGTGTTTCACGCTATTACATATGATTTAACTGTCTGCTGTTATGACTATACAACGTAATAAGTTAATTACGTTTTGTAAACCGTTATTATCACGTTATTATTTCTGACGCATGTCCTGAAGCGCATTAAACTTACGTCACAGATTAAATATATCTTTATTGATACGTTAACACAAGCAGTAAACTGTAACCACTGATATAGACGAAATAAAAAATGAACGATAGTGAAAAATTACGTATTTCACGCCGCGTTTATTTCGATTTGTGCCGGTCTTTTTATGGTCTCTCACTTAATGACATAACTTCGTGAATGTCTCCGGAAAAGAACTCTTTCTTTACAAGCATTTTCAGTGAGGTAGATAACACTGTATGTGTTTACTAGCTGCTGCCCGCGACGTCGTCTGCGTGAACGCTATGCAGCACCAAACGCACCTACGATTATAACACTGCTAGCGTGATAATATGTAGCCTATATGTTGACCCGACTTCTTAACTATCTTCATGCCAAATTTGAAGTAAATCCATGCATTACTTTTTGAGTTTATCCCGGAAAGACAAACAGACAAACAGACAAAAATTCTAAAAACTATATTTTTTGTTTCTGTTTCGATTGTAGATCATACCCCAAGTATTCTTTTAAAAAATATTCAATGTACAGTTTTGACTTTCCTACCATTTTATTATATGTATAGATATCAGTGAAAATTCTACATTGGAGTAATATAATGTGTTCTAAGGTTTACGTCTGTTCATTTATACCCAGTTCCCATTCTGAGGCCTAAAGTTTCAAAATGAATTCCACCTAATATTCAAGTTAATGTAAAGACAAAATACTATGGACCGTGAAAGGCTTATAGGATAAAGTGCTTTAAAATGATGATTTGATGAGATTATGCCCCTTCATGAAAAGCTGTTTATTTTGTATTAAGAAGTTGTACATTCTCGCATAATATAAATTATATGTTTCCCTAATGTTTACTACGTCTATTCACACCTCAGATCATAAAAACTAATTCACACCCTAACGTTTGTTAGGAGTGTGCGTAGAGATTTATCAATTTTTCTTTAAAAAGGCTTAACGACTTCACAACAGTAAATAGAGTTTTATTTATAGACTTAAATACTATTTTTAGTATAGTGAAAAAACCTATAATTTGTTGCCCTTCTTTTTTCAAAGTCAAACACCGATTAACTAATAGGTATGTCAATAAGCATTTCATTTAGTTTTAAGGTAATCAATTAAACATCTTGTTTGTTTGACGTAACCATGCTTCTGTTTCATGGCCAGAAATAAACGGTGACATATCCAATACGAGAGCCATAAATCGTGGCGCTGCAGCTGTATTTGTGATACAGTCCTTTTGCAAGTAAATCATGTGCAAAAAGAATACGTCGCACATCAGTAGACGCCACTAATTTGTTAGGATTATCCTTCGAGATTTCTGTTGCCTTGTTTTTGGCATGAGGTGCTCAGTTTTGTTAAATGTATGATGTCTTTCGTAGTATCCTTGTGAGATATTTGTTTGATGAAATGTAAAGCTTTGTCCTGACCTTTTCTTAGTTAAGGGAATAGTCTGAGGCTGCTTTTCTCTTTTACTGGTTTGGTTAAATATTTTATTTATTTTATTTTATATTATTTGGGTGGCCAACAGCTTTTACTTAAAAACTAGGTTTAACATATAATGTCGAGTAAGCCATTAACAAGCCTCCGCAGATACATTTGGAGATAGAAAAAAGATGGTTACATACACGAAAAAACAATAGTAATATAAAAAGATAAAAAGAAAATAGTATAACGTAATCATAATAACTAGTTATTAGTTATGTTATTTAATCTCACGTTGTACTACAACCACTCTTCAAGAGGTTAGTCCAGCTTAAAGAGAATTTTTAAGCTGGACTAACCTGGACTAACCTAAACACAACAACTTTATTGCCAAATTTTCTAGCCCATTAAAACGATTCTATGTGGAAAGCGTATTTTTTTTGCACCAGATCAACATGCATGTTTATGTGTAATCAAAAGTTTACCTGAGGTCAATTCTTTGTAACTAGGCCTTTCGTTAATGACGAACGTAGCAGTTTGGTTTTAACAGGTTGTCTGTCTTTATTAGACTTTAATAGAAATAATACATACATAACTTCACGCCTGTATCCCTTATGGGGTAGGCAGAAAGAACACCAGAACTCATAAGACCATCTGATGTCACGTTTGACTTAGGAGGTATTTTAATGATGGATAGAGACTATTGCAGTGACAGGAGGTCAGCCTATCGCCCACAAAACACGCCAGTAAAACCTCTAATAATAATTAAATAAATAACTAACAAAAGAAACCTGAACGTTCAGTTTTTTGTTTTTTAAGATTATCTGGTTAACGTTCTATGTCACGATACGAGTATGAGTCATCATTAAGTACGAAGGTATTTCAATACTTATAGATAATAAACCTGAAGAGTTTACTTGTTTGTTTGAGCGCAATCCCTGAAACTGCCTTTTGGATTTGAATAAAAATTGCTATGTTTAAATTTTTTCTATAAAAAATTTCGTTATCTGTGTTACGGAACATACATCACATTTAAACCTACATCAGCATAATGCCCCTAAAAGAATTCTAAGATTTGTAAAGATTTATCATAATAGTATATCGGATAAAATACAGAATCAGCAAGTAAAATAATAAGATAAAAAGAAATAGCTTTTCCAGCTTACAACCAGCTCAGTCATATTTGACAACCGCTTTGGCGATGGGGTAAACCTGTCTGCCTCAGACGCTAGTGGTTGCGGGTTCGATTCCCGCACGGAACAAGAAAAAAACAAATGTTCCGTGTCTGGGTTTATCTATTTATGTATTTATATTCTAGGTTCCCCCCTAATTCGCTACATGGTATCTCATAATACAAGCTATGCTTACTTTCGGGCCATGTAGTTGGTGTGATTGGGGATTTTATTATTATTATTTATACATACATATATAACTTCAAGCCTGTATTCCTTAGGGGAAAGGCAGAACAACAGAGGCTATAGAACCATCTGATGTTACTTTTGACAAATTTGGAGGCATTATAATGGTAGAGAGCGACTACCAGCCCAGTCGTGATTATCTATAATTAGTAATGTCCATACACTTTCGGCTTACCATCAGATGCATCCAGCTCAATAGCCAGTTTCCATCCCACAAGTTCGCGAACGAAGCTACACGTTACCGGTAGTTAAGTATTTATTATCTTATCGCGTCCTTTAAAAAGTAGTAACCGGTGTATCATTATGACTAAAGTGCGATATGAAGTAAGTATTTGGATTAATTAAACTGCCGATAAAAGGATTCAAATCTAAATATAGATCTGACGAAGTTTTATAGCCATTGATATAAATCATATCTGCTTTCTATGAAACAAATGTCCCTACTACCACTTCTATCAGTATGTCTCAACGTGATAGAGAGAACGGTTAGAGGTTAAAAAGAATTTCATTCGTTCTCATCCAGTGGACATATGTACCTAGTAGTTCATGAGAAAGATTTCGATTGCCACAACACATCGCTTATAAAACGGTGATATTTAGCAGCAGGTATTATACGAAGGGTTGGCGCTAGCCAGGGGACCCTTGAAGGGTTATCTACCACAAAGCGGGTGTGTGGCTGTAGTGCCGGGTTTGGTGGGTAACCTTTTGCGCCACCATTATCCAAGAGTGGTAGAGCTATTTTAAATTACCTAGAAACAAGCGACCATTCGTAGGCATACGAATCTATGAAGTTCTGTGATGGCACTGGTCTTGGTCGGACAAAACGTTTCATAAGTAGGCCTGTCATATGGGGTATGTATGTGTTGAATCCCACTTCCCAAAACGGTTACACTCTACCACCAGTTACCATAGCTATTACGACTGTAGCAGACATCGTCTTTCGCTTTTACGTCATAATGTTCCTATATCCAACGACAGTAAAATTTTTACCATAAGTTTTGGAAAAGTAGGCATGTCTATGTCTTCAAAAATATTTGTTATCTAAACAAAAAGTTCTACTGTTAATATTTATGACAAAAGATTGGTTAACTAAGTTTATGGCGCTTGATATTTTACGATCTATTGGAAATTATTATACGTAATCAAGATATTGTTTGTATTGTAAAGTTCGTGGAATTTTCGTGGATTTCTGCGGGTATTGCCACGCAGCGGGTTTAAGGGCAAAAGTTGTGTGAAGGGGTAAAGTTCACTGTACGATTCTGTTTTCAAGGTTGTTTTCAAGGCAAAACTTGTATTTGAGTGTATCGTATACCCCATGTGGGTACAACAAAAGTTTTACACTTCTAACTAATCAGAACTATTAGAATTTCGAATGTTATATTTTTTGAAACGACTTGCAACCTTATATAATAAAAAAATGGCGGGAAATCATTCCTAAATTGTTTTTTATCACATATCAGAAAATTGCGCTTTACGTTCGCAAAGAAAAGGAATTCAGTCAAAAAGATATGAGAGCGATATTTTTTTATGATTTTTTTTTTGGGAGAAAAGCGCTTTGTTTGAGTACCATGAGGCGATGGTTTGCTGAATAGGTCACGTTTCTTTAGATGACGAATTTCGTGAAGGGCGGCCTTCAACTAAAATAATATGGCTACTTGAGGCTATTAAGACTATTAAGGGATTGGTATGAGCCAAATACAGAAAATTTTACAAGAAGAATTAAAA
Organism: Stenoptilia bipunctidactyla; assembly: GCA_944452665.1. Classification (NCBI taxonomy): domain Eukaryota; kingdom Metazoa; phylum Arthropoda; class Insecta; order Lepidoptera; family Pterophoridae; genus Stenoptilia; species Stenoptilia bipunctidactyla. The sequence continues at coordinate 17,203,577 of OX101739.1, forward strand.
ATTCGGAAACTTTGTTCTCGCTGTATGAACCGCTCATGAACCTGTATGAACCGCTCATGAACCGACAGTGGAGCAGAAGCGGGAACGCATCGAATGGTGCTCACAGATGCCACTGAAGTACGACCACGGACATTCTAATGCTGTTTATTACATTGTCCCAGGAGACGAAACGTGGATTTATTGTTTTGAACCCGAAAAAAACAGCTATCCTGTGAATGGGTGTTTGAAAAGGAGTACATGCAAACAAAAGTAGGTAAGGCAGGCGAGAAATGTTGGAAAAATGATCGTATTTTCTCTCAACTACGGGTCTCATCTCTACAATTCCACTTGAAGATTAGAAAAAGATCACGATACACGACCAAAAAGCCGCGTTCTCCTAAATTATATGATAACGCACACAGCCAACAAAACAGTCATTCTTAGCTTCCGAAAAAGAACAACTTATCACCCATCCTGCACATGGTCCCGACCTGTGATGGCACCCTGTGATTTCTGTATTTTCCTCAAAAGAAGACAATTTTCACTTCTACCAACTCCGAAGAGCGTTCAATCAGTCCATCTCACATCACATAATATTTTAGTTATAACTTTGTTTGTATTGTAAGTTGAATATGGTTCCTGCACATTTTTCTTTCATTTGGAAGTTAAAGTTTACTATTTGAAAGCCGAGGTCGTTGATTATAATACATACCATATACTTGTAAAAATGAAGTTTTGTCAATGTATTTTGGGCTGATTATACTTGACCAAATTGGACTCGCCCCAATCGGATACCTTTCACTAGGCCAAATCGATCCGCCAATATTTACGGTCAATGTTTCAGGTCATCCCGAACGAGTTATAGCGCTAACTCAAACTTGCTGCAGCAGTTATTTTATTTTAGTAGATGTGACTGTGATGTGTGTATGTATAAATAATAATAATCGTATTGTTAGTGCAGGTCAGAAAGGTTTATGAAAAAAGTAAATAATTGCAACATTCCATTCTTGAGCAAGAGTTGCCTTCTATTATTTCAAAGCAAAATCTTAATAAAAAGGATTGCTGGCAAATGTGTTTCAGGCGTACCTGAATAGTTCGTTAATACTTTTATTGGTAGCCCTGCACTGAGATAATTGTGCATACGGATATTAACATTAGTATTCACAGAATCTATTAGTCTGGAACATATTTAGGATTGGCAATTACAAACAAGAAAAATAAACCTCAATAGTAAATTTATTAACGCACAATCAGGGAATATCTTTACAACTAACAAAATACATGTACTACCAACATGCAAACATTCATCGTATGTAAATCTACATAGTATAATAAATTGGGAAGAAAATGTTTGGATGACAGTTTGCAAGGTGGTAGAAATAGAAGGAAGAGTTGCGCCCGCGCATTGGGCGCGGATTCTATATCAACGACGAAAACTACAGGCAGTAGATTTGGCTCTTTGGATTTTTCTTAATAGAATCTGAAAAAAAAACAGCTTAATTATTTTTTTGTAAGGTAGATACGCAATATTATTGGTAAAGAAAGGAAGCAGATAGATAACATTATTAGCAGATATTTATTGTTAGAGATTATTATGCCCCGGCTGTATAAAACAAACCAAGGTGACTTTTGTTACAACCAACGCCGAGTTTCATCCACACTGTTGGCGTTTCAAACAAGCTTCCAACCAAAGTCACATTAAGCCACCAAGGTCAAGCGAAATTTGGTTGCAAACAGCTGTCTACACTGTTATCTAACTAACAAAGCTAAAAAACTAACTAAACTAAAAGCTAAAAACTAGCAGTCACCTTGTTTTAAACAGCGTAGCCGGTATTTTAGAGACTGCGCAGGTCAAACATAGATGAACCTAGTAAACTTTAAATATGCTACGTATAAATTGACCACTTTGGCGACCACTTTGGCGATGGGGTTAACCTGTCTGCCTCGGACGCCAGTGGTTGCGGGTTCGATTCCCGCATGTAACAAGAAAAGAAAATGTTCCGTGTCTGGGTGTTTCTCTATTTATGTATTTATATTCCAGGTACCAACCCTAATTCGCTACATGGTATCCCATAACACAAGCTATGCTTTCTAGTTTGTCTAGGGATTTTATTTAATTTATTTTATAAATACGGAATACGGATGATAAAAAAACTGCATTTTTACCATATTATCGTGGTCAATTTGCCTCTGCTGTCTCTTTCGCTGCATCGTCGCATGTGGAACAGCTCTCTTGGGCAACGCCGTTTCCTTCGGTGGAATCGAAGACTTCTGCACGTTCCTCGCACAGAGTATCTTTTTCAAGAGGATGTGATTGTGTCGCTGGATCTCTCTGAGGCGGTCGTTGGAGAATGACATGTTCACTCTTCGCGTCCCTGGTACGGACGCTGACCTGTTAGAAAGATAGCTATTATATTGGAGAGGCTGATGTAGTTTTTTTTTAAATAGTAAATAGTTTGTCTTCCATGCCACCTGATGGAAAGTGCGCATGAAGACTATGGTGGTACACGTCCACCCACGAGAAACCTATTCACTCGACACTCAAATACGAGGGCTGTAAAATAGAAGCAAGCAGTCCGTTCCACACCTTTGGAACCCGTGCCAAATGGAACTATCGAAGCATTTTGTTCCACTGTAACAAACATACCTTCTATGCCAGAGGTCCTGGATTCAAATTTGGGGTGAATCTTTGCATGGTAAACACAGATATTGGCAGTTAAATCATGGGTATGTAAGTATATGTTTATTTAAATTTATTTCCTAATATTTAATATGCATGTTTGTCTCGTCCGTAATGTACTTATTACTAATAAAGAGACGAGAAGTCTTACATATAGAGAAACGACGTATAGAAAAGCTATCTCCAATTAAAAATGTGTCGCAAAAAGAGATAACTCATCAATAATTTGTGTTTGGGAAATTGTAAAAGCTGTTTGTGTTTATTGTAAATGGTATGGGTAATTGGACATGATACTATTAAATGCATGATAAATGATGGTGTGTAAAAGAAAATAACGGGTGATTTTAAGAGTTTTTGTTTCATCTAATAAACATTCAAATTTGCATCATATATAACTTTTTTTTATTGGAATCGATAAATTACTTTTTGCCATTTACGTTTTAATGATAACTTGATGTAATAGTTGTCCGCGGCAAGGTTTCTAATGGTCCATTTTGAAGATCCAATTTTGTGTCACTTTTTCGAGTATTTCATCCTTTATTCCACGAACTACGCGTGTTATATTATCCTGTAAAGCTTCAATAGTGTTGAGCTTGTCCACATAGACTAACGACTTTACATAACCCCACAAATAATAATCAAGAGGCGTTAAATCGCAAGATCTTGGCAGCCAACTCACAGAGTCATTTCGAGAGATAAGCTGTTCATCAAATTTATCCTTCAACATGTCCATTGTTTAACTAGCTGTGTGGCGTATGGCACCATCTTGATGAAACCACATGTCAAGCAAGTTCAACTTAGCCAACTGGGACAACAAAAAGTCGCGTTTCATGGCTCGATATCGTTCGCCGTTAACGGTAACGTTTCTTCCACATTCTTTTTCGGACCATTTGAAACGGAGCCGCGGACAACATTTAAATGAAGTTAACTTTAAAATGTAAATGGCAGAGGCGAATTTTCCGATTCCAATAAAAAATAATCATGTATGATGCAAATTGGTATGTTTTATACGATTTAAAAAAAAACAACTCTTAAAAAAATCACCCGTTATTTTGTTTTAAAGATTATAATTTATCAGGGCGGCTGAAAAGTTCTGAGCCTAAGGTACTTGAAAGTACCACTCGCCATGCTGTCATTAGTTGAAAGACATCTAATTAGTATTTAGGGAAAGTTTGGTGAAAATAGGATCAGTATAGTCTGAGCAATCGACCTGTAAACATCACCATGTCTAAGTCCTAGCTGTATTACATGTAATTGGAACACCGTGCCGTCATAAGGCTCCTTGTAAAAAGGGAAATCTGCAAAAGAGATTTTTGACGAAATGTCTGCTGTTTATTCGGAATCTGTTCCATCGTTAATCACAGTCTATTGTTGGGCAATATAATTCCAGCGAGTTTGAGAGTCATTGGAAGTTGACCCCTGCTCAGGGCGACCAAACCACGCCGTCACAGACGAAAACCTCACCAAAGTGAAGAAATTTGTATTGGAGGACTGTCCAATAAAATTATGGCAGATAGCAGAAGAACTGGGCTTCAGTAAATAATGATTAAGAGATATTTTGCACAATCATTTGTAAATAAATTAAATTTGTGCACGCTGGGTACCAAAAATGCTCACGCGGCTCGACCAACAACGTCGAGTTGAAACTTCGCTGGAGCTTCTAGACCTGTGCAAGGGCAATTTAGATTAAATTTGTACCTATATCGTCACCGTGGATGACACTGGGATTCGACAATATAATTAAGAATCAAAACAAGAATCAATACAATGGATAGAAAAGGGAGAAAAGGCGCCACGGCCATTCTCCGATTATTAATTTTTACGTGTCCGGGCTTTTATTTCCGTATTATTTTATTATTATTATTTTAAAATTGAAGGAGTGTTTAACTATTTTATACAGGTTTATTGGTAATTAGACCGGAATCTCTTTAGGTGACGTAGGAGAGATCATTTCCAATCATTTCAGCCCAAATCATGTAATCCCAAAGTGTACCGTTTTTATAATTTTTGGAGTTATGCCTTTTTTTTCTGAAAATCCAGTTTTACTCCTTCAAACATCGATTGTAAAAAACTAATGGTGAGATTCCAATGTGTTTTTCAGTATTAGATAGGTGTTTAGCAAATAATTAATAAACTATAATAAAATTGTTTCAGTGTGATTCCAAAAAGAAGCTACAGGACGTTTCATAAAATAAAAATGAATTTTTTGGGAGCAGCATTTACAAAATAGCTTATGACCTCGATAGTATCCATATTATTTAGTATATTGTTCATTTTAATTACATTTATATTTTATGCTAAGGAGTATATGAATTTAAAATCTGTTAAAATGTTATTATTGAGATCTATAAAAAAAATTGTTACTAATATACCTTAAGTTTTTATACTTAGGTACTAACAACTGGGTCAAGCTGCCTAAATAAAATTGATTAATTATGATTAATTAAGAAATCAAATTTTTAAGTAACTGTAAGTATTTTTTAGAGTTAAATAAGAATTAATGTTATCTGAATCCTGAATCCCTCAAATATTGCTATGCCCTTCCAGGGCGTTACAAATGTTCCAGCTATAATTTGTAACGTTACACGCAATAAATGAATAAATAATTTATACCGTAGACACGAACACTTCATTGTGCGTTACACAGCTTAGCAGAGAAAAGTTAGCGACCCGCCACTCAAGACTGTAGCGGTAAGTACCTGCTAGCCTTTAGGTGATGAGAATAGCATTATAGCAATGTGATTCTTGATATGTAAGTAAAATTATCGGATTGCTCTAAAAACTAATAAAGATAAATGAGTATACGGATAAACACGGACATCCGTAAAACTCGGATACCCCGATAGTTATGGCGATTATGAAAGCATTTTTTTTATATTACATGTTTAGCCTATTCAAGCCCAACCCCAGAAGTTTTTATCGACTCTAGTTTTTTTTTGTATGGGTATGTAGCCATCTCTTTTGGTGATTCCATCTGTCCTAAGTAGAATGTGTCCGACGCAGAATCTTTCTAAAGTAGAATCTGTCAAAAATAGAATCTGTCGAAAGCAGAATCGGTCCTAAGCAGAAAATGATGTCAAAAATAGAATCAATCGAGTGTAGACCAAACGAAAAAAAGATGGGTAAACAGAGATTTAAATACATTTATAAGTAACCAATGCTGTAATAGCCCAGTAGTTTTAGATTTTATCTGCTGAAAACTTCCTAGTGAGCTGAATTTTTGTATATACCTTTATAACAGCGTTATAATTAAGATGTATAAAATCGACATTGATATCAGGCCGTCTAAAAAATTACAGAGGTAAAAAGGTCACAAAAATCAGTTTTTCGCAAATGTCTCGCGATCAATTGCTCAAAGGCCAATAAAGATCATTACAAAAATTATTTAACGTGCAATTTTGTAAAAAAAATGTATTTTTAAATTTTCTGTTAAATTGACGGTTTTTGAAATAGAGCGCTAAGAAAGTGACTATATTAGGAGGATGCAGTAATAAGAGGTTGGACTTAGAAATTAACTTTAAAATATTTTTCTTATCATTTATTGTCGATCTCTTCAGTTTCATCAACAACTGCTGACAAAACATCAAGTGGGCGTATTCCTATATCTAGATTGCCATCTGCATTATCTTCATCATTGGTTGACGCAGCGTTTAAGTATGACTGGCCACGACAACGTTCACAAACTTTGAACATCTTAATCCAATTTTTTTACATCCACACTTTCAAAAGATTGTGTTTAGTAGATTATCGGGTGCGGGTGGTAATAACTACCAACCCCACTTTGCGGATCAATTTCTCTTCCTAGCCAGGTTCAAATTTGAAATAGACTCGAGAAATATGCTGTTGGGCTGCTGAAAAAGTAGTTGGTAATTATAGAAACTTGACAGCCGTGCTTTGCCTTGTTAGTTTAGCAAAGCTACACAGCAGTGCTAGCACGGATCTTTTGTCGATCGTAAGTTTACGAATGCTCGTATAGTATGGAGTCGGTTGCAAGTTTTTAGTAACAATATAATTTTTTTATTTTACAGTTATTTAAGAGTAGAACCTGTTAACAAACATTCAAAATTAACAAGGAACACATTTATTTAAGCTGACCGTGCGGCAATGGATAGATTTCAATTATTGCTTGCAAAACCGTCTCCATACTATACGAGCATTCGTAAACTTACGATCGACAAAAGATCCGTGCTAGCACTGCTGTACCTATTATTATCTATCGTATACCTTGGGCCTTGGTTACCTACCCATATAACAAACGCACTGTTAGGGGTTTAATGTCTTTGGAGTTTTCTTGGAAAAGCCTTAAATCTATACTAATATATAAAGCTGAAGAGTTTGTTATTTGTTTGTTTGTTTGAACGCGCTAATCTCAGAAACTACATGTGGGATTTCAAAAATTTTTTTTGCATTTGGTAGCCCAACTCTTGAGGAAGGTTATATTTTATCCCGAAATTCCGAATTCAAAAGTTACGCGGGTAAAACCGCGCGCGGTGGCTAGTCTTTAATAAAAAAAAACAACTATTCGTCTAAGACATGTATGGCTCAAAATGTTCTAAATGGTCTAGACTATCACCTCCTTCCCGCTTTGCATCCTGTTACCAAACACCCTGTATAATTCAACCTATTTGTAAGTACCTCAATCAAAAGTAACTGAAAACACCGTGCTTCCGAGGCTTACCGCATAGCAACGGTACATTGTTTGATATTGTAATTAAACCATTGCAGCAGTGCGATTACAGAACTTTATCGAATCGTATATTAACGAATGTTTACGAATGCTCGTATAGTATGGAGTCGGTTGCAAGTTTTGAGTACCATTGTAATTTTTTATTTTACAGATACTTATGAGTACGACATGTTTACAAACATTTAAAATTAACAAGGCACACATTTATTTAAATGGCCTACTGGCCTAACTGGCCTTGCGGCAATGGATAGATTTCAATTTTTTCTTAAAAACCGTCTCCATACTATACGAGCATTCGTAAACATTCGTTAATATACGATTCGATAAAGTTCTGTGATCGCACTTCAGAATCGGTAGAAAAGATGTATGACACTATAAATGAATCGTCTCCGCAGTACCTCAAACCGAATCATGAGCGTGTTCGTAGACCGGTGGGACTCGCCATTGTTATGTCATTGGGTGAAATGACACACCGGGTTTTAATTTAATTTATTTTATTGTGTTTTCTTTTTTGTGTATTTACTAATTATAGGTTAAGTTAAATTGTTACTAACAAATTATGGACCATGGTCTGAATTAAATGATTTATTATTATTATTTTTGTGATGTTTTGTCTTCTCAGCTCTTGGCTGGTTATGACTACATTTACGGGTTACACCAAGTAAATGTAGTGAATAAATGAGTTCAGTTTTGTGATGTGGTGTCTACTTGCATGAACTTATTATTATTATATTATGCACTCACTACTCAAATAAATCTTAACAGACATAGATTTTAACTTTTTTGTTAAATCCAAAACAAAACAAGTATACTTTTTTTTTTTAAACTGGCATGGTCATTAACATATAAATCAGTACCGTCGTGATCATGGCGCTTGTAACAGTGCCGAAATATCGAGAACTCAAAATAAATGAAAAACATGGTAAATATCCCGTTTCTAAAGTTAATTTAAAAAACAAGTATACCCCCACAGCTGATCTCTTCTCTCTCACACCTACAAAAACGTCAGCAAAATATCACGTTCTTAGAGTTTTCACCAAGTTCGAGTGGATGGGTATCAAAATACCACCTGAAATGTGGGGTTGGGAACGACGAGCTTAAGGAACCCTTGAGCCAATTAACAATTAATACCAATGATCCTCCGGCTCCTGACACAGTTCTGGCTTCAATATATTGTCGTTTTTTTTTGTTGAGTATGTTTTGAATGCTTAGGTGCATGAACTATATACACCTAAGCATAACCAATGGAGAAGAAAACGAAAAGCTCTAAATAGATGTCGCTTCATACGCTTGACCCATAACAAACTGTCAAATGAACAAGTTTTTACCAAAATTGCTTGTTCAGTGTTCTTTCTTGCGGTAAATCTATATAATATTTTATTTTTCTGTATCAAAGTGTGGAAAGTTTGGACCCATACTAAGTACATTTACACAAAAGTTTAAAAGTTTCAAGTACATCCACACTTTAGCAAATGTCCCAAGAGAAACTGTGGTATCCATTTTTCGATAAAATCACTATAAAATTAACTTTTACTATTTTTTTCTACTAGTTGTTATGGGTCAAGCGTTATCAGTGCCTCTAGTGAAAAGAGTTGGCAGTTTTCTACCCCATTGAATCATGACCCACCATAAGCTCATTTTGGCAAACCGTCTAAATGCTAGTTGGTAGAAATTCGCTTGATGATAGGTTTCCTTAGTGACGAACTTGTTATCATTTCATTCGACACTGTCATTTACTGATTCATCATCATCATCATCATCACAACTCCGTGTAATGAGCCCACTGCAGGGCTATGAGTCTCTCCTCTGGGTGACGAGGAGGTTTAGGCCGTAATCTACCAATCTGACCTGGTGCTGGTTGGTTTTTTATGTCTCTTTTATTCTTATTTATGTCTTACTGATTACAGAAAGTTAATAAAGATGATAATATTTGGTTTTTATATACACCTTTTAATAAAATTCAACCTAATTTGTTTTTTTTCTCAATTTTTTTCTCAGTTTTTTATGTCTTTGTAAACAGCTTGTAGCTCCTGATCATTCATTGTAGAGAAATAATGAATGTGACTAAGTAAGTGGGAAATGTTGTGTAAAAACTTTTTGTCACAAGCAAAAATTATACTTTTTTGTAGAATTTTGAGATATGAGCAAAACCTAAAGATAGGACATAAGAAATATCTTCATTGCAAATTATTGTAGCTCCTAAAGTTTTGGTCGTAAGAGTGAAAACTAATATGAACAAAACGATAGCAAATTTTGTTTAAAAACTTTTGTCAGAAGTAATAGTTACGCTATTTGTACAGATTTTTGAGATATCCTCCTACACTTCCACCCTCGAGAACTATGTCAATCTGGACTGCGCATGGTATACGTGGTAATAATTTGCGTAATTTTCAAAATTACGCAAATTATTACCCCTGTTTGCCAATTTTCGGCTTAATTTGAATGGTCAATATTAAATAGTTTAATTCATAATTTGTATATCGCGGCAGCTTTCAAGATTAGGAATAGTTTTCGGACCGTTCTTTTTAACCGACTTCAAAAAGGAGGAGGTTCTCAATTCGTACCGTATGTTTTTTTTATGTTTGTTACCTCATAACTTTTGACTGGGTCGACTGATATTAATGATAATTGTTTCATACGATAGAGAATACTTCCCATTTGGTCCCATACAAATTTCACCGAAATCGATTGAGTACTTCATGACTTTTTTTAAATTTGTATGCATTCAGAGTTTACCTTGACGACCTTATCCTTCAGCCAAAGTTCTGTCGTGAAGTCGGGTTTTTAATGCTCTGCATTCGTTGATTATTAAAAGACTTTACAACGCGTCGATGCTTGAGAAAACTTTCAGAATACGAAAACAAAACAAAGGTACATAATTAATTCTACATGGAAAAAAATTGTACAAGGTGGGTATTGACCGGTGATACACGGCATAGAAAGTCTCGCACAGGTTTGTCCGCACCGGTAATCTGTTCCTTTATGAAAGCACTCGTATGTAAGAACCCATACGGTCCAAAATTGATTTGCATATAATTTAACTGTACCGGAAACCTGTTTATGTAAGCAACCTAAGGCTACAAACTGGACGGCAGTGACAGCGACAGCGAGAGCGACAGCGGCGCGGGCAGCGATTTCCGCGACACGATAGAAAGTATTGAGTTTGTATGAAACCGCGACAAATCGCTCGAGCACCCGCTGGCGTCGAGAACGGCCCGGATTCCCCGCGTCGCTGCCCACGCCGCTGTCGCTCTTGCTGTCACTGCCGTCCAGTTTGCAGCCTTAGGCAGAACTACCACTTTTCCTTTATACCACCACCCACCTTTACCATTTTTTTCTATGTACAATTTATTATCTACCTTTGTAATAAAAAAAATTCCCAATCCGGCTGGTCACCGTGGGGATAAAGACCACTACCCTCCATCCATAAACAAAGTAAAGAGTAACTTTTCAACAAGTAAAATGACACTCAAAATTGTAACTTTAAACACAAGAACTCTGAGAACAGAAGAAAGCCTTCACGAGTTAGAAATAGCTTTAGAGAACCTTAATCTAGACATCCTAGGTATTGGTGAGCTGCGCAGACTCGGTGAAAAAATCGAAGAACGTGCTGACTATATGTTATTTTACAAAGAGGAAATAGCTGGTCATAGAGGAGTAGGATTCCTTATCAAACATTCAATGAAAAAAAAAATTCAAGAAATCATTGGAATCTCAGACCGAATAGCAGTACTCAACGTCAACATACAGGGATATGGAAAATTATGGTCAATCATACAAGTATACGCCCCAACAGAGAAAGCAACAAAAAATGAGACCAAAATATTCTATACCCAACTGCACAAACCTTAACAATCTACTCACAGAACCACATAATACTTATGGGAGACTTCAATGCTCAAGTGGGATTAAAACAAAATAAGGAAGAACATATATTGGGAAACTTCGGTCATGGAAAAAGAAGCCCAAATGGAGAACTATTAGTAGAACTCCTTCTTGAACATAACTTGACTCTTCTCAACAGCATATACAAGAAGAAAAAGAAAAATAAGTGGACCTGGATCTCCCCTGATGGCAGATATAAAAATGAGATTGACTTTATAATTACAAGTTATCCCAAAGCATTCACAGACACATCAATAGTATCGAAATTGAACTTCAACACAAACCATCGCATGGTAAGAAGCTCGCTACGGTTTGAACCACCTAAGAAATCAAGAATCAATATAAAGCCACAGAAAAGGGAGTGTTTGAGCAACAAAACGGTGAAAGAAATTTTTAAGTCTTTAAGCGGAACAGCCAGCATAATGGTACAAAATGGTAAGGACTCAAATATCCATCTCAAGTATGAAAGGCTAGAGAAACAATTAAGTATGGTTAAAACTGGAAACAAGCAGGGAAAGAAATATGAACTAAGTGACACAACACTGCAACTTATTGATATGCGCAAAAAATTGCTTGTTAATCAGCCTAGCAAAGAAAATATCAAACTAATCGCCCAACTAAGCAAGGAGATTAGAACTAATATCAGGAAAGATAGAAAAAAAGAAGATTACAAACAATAGAAAGACACATAATGAAAACAGGGGGTATGAAAAAAGTGTTCAAAGAACTAAGCGAAATTAAGAGAGACTGGATACCAAAACTAATAAAAAAAGATGATACTACTACAAACAGAAAAAATATTTATGAAATAGCTACAAAATTCTACCAGGACCTATACTCTTGCAAAGTTCAAAATCAGAGACAGGGACAAGTGACTGATATTAATAAAAAAGAACCGGAACCAAGAATACTGCCCTGCGAGGTTGAAAAAGCTATTCTCAGCCAAAAATCAGATAAAGCACCCGGCCCAGACAAAATTACAAATGAACTTCTCAAGGGCACCCTTGAAGACTTACTAGCTATACTTACATCCATTTTTAAGGAGATTTTAGAGACTGGCATAATTTCCATGCAGTGGAAAACATCACTCATTATTCTCATATATAAAAAAGGGCAAAAAGAAGACATAGAGAACTACAGACCCATAAGTTTGATATCTAACATCTACAAGGTATTTTCTAAAGTAATCCTCGGAAGAATAAGCATGAAACTTGATGAAACCAACCACGGGAACAGGCTGGATTCAGAAGAAACTTCTCCACTATTGACCATATGAACACAGTGAAACAAATAATAGAAAAATACAAAAAGTACAACAAAACCCTGTGTATGGCCTTTATAGACTACAGCAAAGCTTTTGACAGTATCAACCACAAATCAATATGGGAAAGTTTAGAAGAGCAAGGGATAGCCCCAAGATACTTCGAAATAATTAAGAACATCTACACTAATAGCGAAGCGAGGATACAACTGGAATCCCTGGGAGGAAATTTCAAAATTCAAAAAGGAGTAAGACAGGGAGCATCTCACCTAAAGTATTCACGGCCGTCATGGAAGGTGTCTTCCGCAGATTGGACTGGGAAAGATTCGGTATTAGAATAGATGGAGAAACACTGAACCATCTTAGATTTGCGGACGACATAGTCCTATTTGAAGAAAACCCGAAACATCTAGAGGAAATGATAATACCCTTAAGAAAGAGAGTATGAAAGTTGGCCTACACTTGAATAAACACAAAACTAAGCTACTAACCAACTCAGACTCAAAAATAATAAAAATCAACAGTCAAGCTCTCGAATACGCCCAAGAATATGTGTACCTAGGACAGATAATATCTTTTAATGATCAGACGACAAAAGAAATCAACAAAAGAATCATAAACGGGTGGAGGAAATATTGGTCGTTGAAAGAAATTTTTAAAACTAAGGAGCTGAGTCTACCAATAAAAAGTAAAGCTTTTGATACCTGTGTCCTTCCAGTTATCACCTATGGATGCGAAACATGGTCACTTACTAAACACCACAGAGCTAAATTAGAACGTTGCCAAAGAGCTATGGAGAGAAGCATAATATGCTTCTCTCCATAGCTCTTTGATAATAATATAATATTATTAGGAGTAAAAAAGCAGGACAGGATCAAAAGCTCAGAAATAAGAGAAAAAACTAGAAAAAAAAGACATAGCCGAACGGATAGACCAGCAAAAATGGCAATGGACAGGGCACATGATAAGTGACTCACAAAATAAATGGAGCAGGGCGGTATCAGAATGGTACCCAAGGGATGGCAAACGCTGCAAAGGACGTCAACAGATGAGACGAGAGAAAAACATACAGACGAGTTGAGAACCTCCTCCTTTTTTGAAGTCAGTTGAAAATACATAGACGCGTAACTAGCGCTTGGAAATGGCCTAACAAAACTTCAGTTTAATTAATTTAGTTAATTCGTATGGTTTCGTGTTTAGTTCGTAATTGGCAGAATATGTCATCGACCGTGTTTGTCAATAAAAAAATATAAATAATGCCTATTGACGCTATAAAATGGTTTATAAATCGATCGCACCTGCTTATAAAATATGCAAGATTTAGTTATCACGTTTAAATAGACCAGTAAACTACTTAATTCAGGTTTTTATAAGTAAAACATAGGACAACTATTTTTACGGGGATGGTGTTATGCCCGATGGGATAAGTGAATTTTTTCAAATTTTTATAATTTGAAGTGTTCGCAAATATACATAGTTAATGTGCGTTGCCTAGCCAGTAAGCTACGTGCGTTGACAAATAAAACCAATCACATTTTTATCATTTTCAAAGAAAACAACTAGGTGTTAAAAGAAAACAAAGGTCGTGTGCCGCTTTTCAAAGAGATTTCGTTTCAAGTTTCACTTCCATGCTTTTTTTCGTTCACTGATCAACACTAAAAACGGTGTTTATAGTTAACTACAAGAGAAGTCTCTGAAGTAATGGACAAACTTTAAATCAGTATATGAACTGCTTAATAGCACTCTTGTCATAGCAAAAACAAGTTCTGGGACTTGGTTTTGAAGCGCCACTTCCTGCCGGAATACCCTCATTTATCGGAGGTTTATTAGGTCTTTTAAGAAATAAATGTCGAATTAAATTAACATAAATAACTTTAACCGAAAAAAACCTTACCCGAAATCAGATCTTCCAGAACCTGATGCGCCTCCCATTTTACTAGACATGAACGTCACGTGGCTTTTAGACATTTGAACAATAGTGCACGGACCATCACGGTCTTCAGACACATTCTCAACAAGACTACTTGAGTTACTCTCATCAGCAGTATCAAGCGGCCCTGTTTTCATAGTTAGAACATCGTCATCGTCACTTTTATCCTCGTCGAAATCCTCTGAATAAGCATCCTCTTCGTCATCTTTTTCGGTATCGGTTTGGTCGTCCTCCGGACCGCCGTAAACACAGCTCTCAATGCACACATTTGGAGCACATTTAGCAACGTCGACTATACAGCCCATGTCTGCGATGCCCTTGACTAATTCATTCACTACATTGTTATTTTCTTCTTGATAGATCTGTTTAGATTTCATATTGTTAGAATCACCGGATGAGAATTTTGTATCAATAAACTTTTGGTCTACCTTGGACTCCTTATGAGCCATTGTGCGCGGTGTTGGAAGCGTGCGGTAAATATTCTTTTGCTAGAATACAAAAAAAAAAGAATATACTGTGAGCGTCATACTACTGCATAATACTTTCTACTTAGGGAATATCTGTAGATTAATTAATAAACAAAATTAAAATTAGTCTTTAATCATTGGTAGATTATTTACAAATACAATAGGAAGACTTTCATTTAGGATTCTAAAGTTAGTAATATTAGTATGCTATTTAAATTAAGGTGGACAAAAATTAAACGACTTCAAGTCCATAATAATGTTTTTAATAATGTTTTTAAGTTTTTGCATTTAAAATGCTCAATTTTTCTTAAACAAATAAAAAATTCGAAATTCAATAAAGGATTCGAACCAGGATTCGTCCCAGGTTCGAATCCTGGTCGGGTAATTTTTATTTATTTAAGACTTCGAGTCCAATCAGATATAGTAGTTTACAATGCAAGGTAGGTGGTGATCTTGTTAGGCCCAGTTAATAAAGGTTTAAAGTAAAATATTTAAGCACTTTTACGCACCAATAAAATGCTATATAAGTAATATCACTAACTACCTACTGAAAAAATATTTTAAATTAATTATCTAAATTAGGTAAATATTTTAAAGTTAGGTAGGTTCTAAATAAAACTCAAAGCCACCTATGTAATTTTGTTGCTTGTTGAATTAAAATATGAAAAAGTTTACATAAGTACATACATAAGCCTGTATCTTTTATGGCACGGTACAGATATCTACAGTACTTCAACTTTATACCAACAGACGAAACGCGAGCTATACCTACGCGGTTCGATCTCGGCATGCAGCCATTCACGAGAGTCTGCATATCGAAACAATTGTTGATTGAGCTTTAAGTTAATATGCGGATTGTTTATACTTTAAAATTTAATAATACATCTTTTCGTGCGTCTCAGTCGAGGCGCAATTATTTTTCGGTCGCTAATTTATAGGACCGATTTGTCAAACATAAACATGATTTTTTTTACACAAAACGTATTTTTGTTGAACACTTCCTATTCAATTTACAAAATATTTTATTTCTTTATACAAGGTGTTTCTGTTGATTTCCCATAACTCTAGGGTATTAATAGGACCATCTAATAGTTTTTATTTTTCATACAAAATAATTCAATTAAGTTAAAACATCTTATGTAAAACACCTTTACGCGAAGTATGAAAATGTGGCATTTTCTATACCTTTTTTTATCGCTATGCACAGGTACAGTTCGCAACGCTTTACGTTGTACATTGTATGCAACGTTTTCCTCAACGTTTAAAATGTTTGTTATTTATTGTATGAACGTTATGAGGCTTCAGTGACACGCATCTATTGTTTGAATGTTAAAGAGATTTTACAAGGATGATAATTTATGAACTCATTATATTAAGATTAATGATATCTTGGAAAGTGTGCGCTTTTGAACCACATATTCTTTGGCAAACAGTATTATTTTTTAGTAAGGAACAAAAACCTTAAAGTTATGGGATATCAAAAAGCATACCTTGTATAAAAAAAGTACATTTGCAGTCACAAAACAAAATGGAAATAAATACCAAGGAGGCAAATGTAATTTAAATGCTGAAGGCGGGCAGCCCTATCACATGTGAACGGACCGCGGCGCTGTAGGCATTTATTTCAAAGATGCGGCCGAGTCGAATTACTGTAGATATCTGTACCGTGCTTATGGGGTAGGCAGAACACCAGAGGTTATAAGACCATTTGATGTTACTGTTACTAGATATCATATTTATTACAAAGTTTGTATGCGTGGTTAACGGATATGGATGAAATAATGTAAAGATTTAGATTATAGTCTGAAATAACACATAGGAGTTTTTATCCCGAAATTCCGGCAGGATTAGAAATTGCAAGAGTAAAAACGGGTAACAAGTTGTTCATTTGTAAATTGGGAGAACGTTTTTATTCCGTCTCAACTGGTGGTAAGGAGTAAGATATTACTTCGATAGATTTAAGGATAAGTGTTATGTGAAAAGGTTTACTATAAGATATCCGGATGCAAGAAGATGGGATTCCCTGGCTGTAAATTGTTATTGTGTATTTTTTTCTTATTTTTAAATGATGATTGCTGTTGAGTTTCTTGCCACTTCTTCTCAACAGATCGACTTTCCGAAGTGGTGGTAGATTCAGTTCAATTTGTAAATTGTTTGACTTATTTCAAATGTATTAAAATACTTACGAAATAAAGAATATTTGAGTTTTGATTTTTGAGTTAGTTTGACACCTATAATCCGTGAGGTGCCTCTGCCTTAAAAGACTCAGATAGTATTACCATGCCCAGGCAAATGGTAAAATTTATTCTAAATGTTTGCGTTTGCAATTTGAATTAAAGGGGAACTCTGTCAAAGCAATCATGTTTTTATTCACTTGTTTTTTTTTTTTTATATAAAATATGGATGGGACGTTTGTCTTTCATGTTAAGTGAACATGAAGGCTAAGGTGGTACACGTCCATCCACGAAAAACCTATTCACTCGACGCTTAAAAGTATATTAAGCTTGATTCCTTAGTACTCCTACCATAAACGGACGGACAACAGCATAGTTATTAGAATAAGAGTCCGTTATTTTCTATAAGTACTCATGGTCAATTATCTTTAAAGTATTTCTGGTCAAACGGGTTTTAGATACACATATAATACGTATAGTAACAGAAAAGATCCATCGTATTAAATCTACATGTTACAATAATTTCATATTGATTGACACAGATATTGTTAAAAGAAGGTCAGCATAGATTCCAATGATCAATTTACCGATGCTTTTAAGTTGATAGGTATATCAATCTTGGCATGTAATATACTGTAATATAGATATGATAAGCCGGCTATAGCTAGGTAAATATGTATTAATGTATTCACAAGAAACGCAAGATAAAATCTGAAAACAAAACCAAAAACCCAGTTGTTGCCGAAGATAAATAAGATAGGTACACCTAAGTTTAACCACCGGTGTGTGTAACCGCTATATTGAAGACTTAACCTAGTTCTGACCTAAGATAAGTATGATACATCTAGGTTTAACCCAATACAGCCGGTTGCACCTAGTTGTAGCCTGATAAAATTAGGTTTAGCTATACTTTGGCTAAGTCGTAACTGATTTCCTCATGAACTGTATTGTATTGCTATATGAAAATTTTAATTTAAACGTAAATATACTGTGAGCGTATATTAAACTTTTATATGTTAAAAAGTTAATTAAGGTGTGCTAAAGAAGATCAGAGCGGCGGTGTCGCTTACTATCTATGCTATAGCTTACTAACGATCGGAACTTTACACAATAGTAACTTTGATTCAGGTTACTAAGACCTATGCAACGGCGTATCCTACATGGCTATTGGAGGTGGATACCAAAATTATAGTCCGACATTTAGGACCTCATAGCTCTGAACGGACTAACGATCGGAACTTGGCGCCATAGTAACTTTGATTCAAGTTACTAAGACCTTTCCAACGGCGTATCTTACATATGGGTACCGAAATTATGCGACGTCCTTTAGGTTTTTCTGATGCAAAGTAATCACATCACCCTGCAACTATGGGCGAAGTACCACTGTGTAACCGACCATGGGACTTTCTTAGATGGTAAGTCCTGGTATATTATAAGAAGCAGCTTCTAACACCCGAGAACACCTATCGCTGACCTCTACCAACATTTTATTTTCTTGAAAAACTTGTTAAAAGTACTTTATTAAGAGTCCTGATAATTTGATAATCATTTATGATCTCTTAAACCAACCTAAACAGTTTAAAGACGAGCGCCCTAGAGCCCTGTGAATGAGTGCTTGCGTCGGGCCTCATCGCAGAGCAAAAATCCGCCTGAGCCACTCGTATACACTTTATGACACACTATGCCGGGGTGGCACGGCCCGCATTTCATATAAAATGTATACGAGTGAAGCAGGCGGATTATTGCACTGCGATGCGGCCCGGCATAGTGTGCGCGTACCTTAACTATGCAGCTTTACCTTTTGTGGAAGTGACATGACGCGGCCTGACCGACATGAACCGCTTTTTTGTCCAAATAAGGTCATAATTATAAAAATATCTAGTTCTTCAAAGGTGTAACGAAGACAGGGAAATTTTATTAATACTAAAAAAGAGAGCATTATTACATTAAGATCAAATGAAAATAATTAGAATTAAAAATAACATGTAGAACTTCCTGCTGCGGTAGGATTGCGAAGCTGAAGTTGCAATGGGCAGGACACATTGCTCGCAGAATAGATGCCCGTTGGAGCAGAATAGTTCTCGAGTGGCGGCCACGTACTGGGAGACGCAGCGTAGTTAAGCCCCCCGGATGGTGTTCCGACGATTTGTCAAAGTCGCCGGTAAACGCTGGATGAAGGTGGCGCGGGGTTGAGCGACGCGGAGAACCTTGGGGGAGACTTTTGTCCAGCAGTGGGCGTCACCAAGCTAATGATGATGATGATGATGATCATGATCAAGAGCAGAGTAATCTCATTTTATTATATCAGCCACAAGATCTGTCGTGGCTCCAAGTACCTACATAGGACGTCCGAGTTGGCTGGCTGCGCATACGTATGTGACTTTCCACAACAGACACCTTCCCTACAACCACGGGTATGGTCAAACAATCAGGTCTTTTGCCATTGGTTGGGCTAAAACCTGGAGATTTTAGAACACAAGGAATACCTACAGACACTAGCGCTCTGCGGATGATATCATTGAGAGCATGGTGGGAGAAAACCTTCCCGAGCACCGATAAGAAGGTGAGAGAAGGTGCCCAATTGTGTGAAAGGAAGTTTTCAACCATGAAACAATTCCATCTGAGATACTGCGCTTAACGGGACTGAGAAAACTTTTGTACACTATGTTGGTATCAATGTCATCCCAAGAGCGCTAGATGAAAGAAGACTCGATTATAGGACTCAAGGTTTAGAGCTGGGATTCCGAAGCACAAGACGTGAAGGGAAGATTGACCCTGTCACAGTGCTCTAAATTATTTGAGTGATCAACCATCCCAGGCGCCGAAGTTAGGAATGCCGGCATCCTATCCTAAGCTCATCGCACACCCAAGTCTCCATGTCGAATCAGCAAAACTGCTTAAATCTATTCGGTAGAATTTAGGAAGACATTAAGAATATACTTATCGACCGACTTGTTGTAAGTACATTTGGGGGCTTCCCTTAGCCCCCGTCATGCCCCCCCTTTACACAAAAGTCCTTAATAAGTATCCTGAGATTTCAATGCAATCCCATGTTATAGATCGCGAGGCTATAAACAAGGGGCCCAAGTGGATCTAATGCTAAATACGTTGCTAGTTTTGATACCTAGTTCACCAATACCGAAACTATAAACTTTATTTTGGTATACCTAATTATAAATATAAGATTATAATAATATAATATTTACCGTTTTTTGTAGAATTTTTTAACTTGTAAGTAAGTTTTTTTTACGTAAAAATTGTATTTAATTATTCCACTTAAATTTTGAAGGTCAATTTAAAACCATTTGAAAACTCAATTTGAAACTGTCATTTTTACAGACAACACTCTTTCTTTTTTATATAAGGTTTGCTACATACTAGGTATTTGTAAATTTGTAAATCCTTTTTTTAAGGGCGCTCTACACTCAACCGAGATGTCGCGAGAACGCAAAAGACACAAAAACCGTTAAGGGGTAACCGATTTACATGTTGTCTCAGGTTCTCGTCTTGTTCTCGGTTTTTTGGCGCAATACAAAGAAACGGACGAAAACTTGCATTGAGTCAATACTCACATATTCCTCAATAGAACAGAACGTAGCTGATCAAGCGTTATATTACCTGTCAAATTCCCCCAACCAATTTTAACTTAATGTCGAGGGCATAGAGTTCATATTCAAGTAAAATTTTTTGACAGATTTGTAGCGCTTGATTTGCTGTCTTCTGCAGTATACAGGGTGGTCGGCACAAAAAAAAGTTGAGTTACTTGCAACTTCTTCTCAACAGATCGACTTTCCGAAATGGTAGTAGATTCAGTTCAATTTGTAAGTTGCTTGACTTATTTCATATGTATTTAAATACTTACTAAATAAAGATTCTTTTGACTTTGAGGTTGAACATATGAAAATGAGGGGTAGGTTTTGCTTAGGACTCGTTTTTTTTAATTATTTTTTTCATAATTTTCGATAGTTTCGCTTATGAACTTTTTAAATACGTCTAATATTCAATGGCAAGTCAATTCTTTTTTATTCTGAATTGCTAAAAACATCTCTGAAGTGTGAACTTTGTACGGATATGTAGTTTGTTTAGATCATTTTTTCGTGAGTAGGTAAAGTTATTCGATCTTTTCTACCAAGGCGGACCCTTGAGAAGATACCAATACACAAAAAAAGTTATTAAGATTAGAAGGAAAGTAAGTAAGTATTTGGGACTTTTTTGAAAATTATGAAAATCAAGCATAATTACTAAACTTAGATAAACTTAGAGATAGGCTAGTAGTACCTACTTGAAGAAAGTATGTTCAGAATAGGGCCACCTACCCCCCATTTCAATTTAGCCAACTGTGTACCAAACACCCTGTATAAATACATAAATATTTCAGCGGAGACTATTTTCTTGTTTCGTACTTTTTAGAGCGTGTTTTTAGTAGTCGGGTTTTAGTTTTTAAACTTTATCTTATTTGGAATACAAATTAAATAGATTTATAAAAATAATTATAAAAGATTATAAAAATCAATTAAAACAACCACGATGCATGGAAACGTATTAGTACTTAGAGTGAACTACTCATTGACGAATAAAAAAAAACGAAAAAATAAATTCGTTGCTAGCAAGCAGAGAAAATACTCTTTAGTTCATTCAATACAAAACGAGCCGTGGGAGTTCCAGAAACTCATTCTATAATACAACCAGACAACCATTGACGAACCTTTATGCTTAGTAGGTATCACATCCGTGCACTCAAAGAATAATATTTTTCATACACTCTAAAAAGTCGTATGTAGTCAAAAATGTAGATAAATCTTAAATTTTACTCACTGATAGAAGACTTTCAAAACATTAATTTATGAAAAATATTTATTAAAATATTTTTTTTTTCAAATGCGGTCTGCATCTCAACAGTCTGCTATTAAAATAATATTGTCTATTATAGGGGGACCCGTATATTACTGAATTTATAAGTATTTCCCATTCCCGTGAGAATTTCAGAAATTCCTTTGACAGTACAACCAGATACCCATTGAAAAACCTTTACACCAAGTATCACACCCGTGCACTCAAGAAATACGATTTTTCATACAAACTAAAAAGTCCTATAAATATTTCCCGTTCCCGTGAGAATTTTAGGAAGTCCTTCCTTAGGAACGCCAACTGCTAACTTGAAGAATTCACCCTCGGGTAAATTCCGGGAAACATACGTCCTAAAATTTACCCTATGCTAAGTTAAAAAATGGAATTTACTTTGGCTTCTTTTTGTGATTTTTCACCCTAGGTCATCGTGTCAATTTATAATGTCTTAATGATTTTTATACGTAACATAAATGGATTGTTGTCGTTATATTTTAAACCCGGTTAAAGGGTGCAGACTAGCACCAGCAGTGATAGCCAACAAAACAAACAAAAGAACCAATTTTTTCACTACGTATATTTTATATTTTATTTATTTCTATTACATTTACAACTTCAACCCAAAATTTACCAAAAGTTTGTACAGTTAATCATCATCATCATCACAACTCCGTGTAATGGGCCCACTGCAGGGCATGAGTCTCTCCTCTGGGTGACGAGGAGGTTTAGGCCATAATCCACCGAGCTGGCCCAGGTCAGGGTGGTGGATGTCAGAATTTTCAGGGTGCCGATATGGCTTCTAACAAACCCTAACGACTACTGTATACAAGTATACAGCACCCGGGACCGACAGCTTAACGTGCCCTCCGAAGCACGGAAGTCGCCGTGAGAAACGAATGGTTGACGGTCACCCATCCAAGTACCGACCGCGCCGAACGTTGCTTAACCTGTGATATCGTAAGATACACACAGTAACCACGGCGCCACGACGACTTCATCCTATAGTTAATACTATTTACAATTTACAGAGGTTTTAAAGGTGTTTTTGTGGGCGATAGGCTGACCCCCTGTCACTACAATAGTCTCTTTCCATCTTTATAATACCTCCAAATTTGTCAAACGTGACATCAGATGGTCTTGTAACCTCTGGTGTTCTGCCTACCCCATAAGGGATACAGGCGTGACGTTATGTATGTATGTATGTATTTACAATTTACGTAGGTTTGATGATTAGTGCCTTGGAAATAAGCAACCTTTAATAACATTGTTAAGAGAGAGTAATATAATATTAGAAAATCTCTAGTCAAGTGTACTTTATCAAGGTGATATATAGGAAGTGAGTATAGATAAAAAATCCTATTTTTTCACCCAGTTTAAGGTAAATTCTCAGACATACGTTTCCCAAACTTCACTCTAGGGTGAATTCTTTAGTGTAATGGATCGGAATAACCGCAAGTTTCAGAAACGGAAATCGGAAAACCAGCCACCAATTGAGGATGGCTGTGAAGCTCAAAAAGTTACCGGTCTCGTATTTTTTTACTTAACAGCAGCCTATGACACAATCAATATTAAAAAGCTCCATAAAAGCGTCTTTTTTCCTGACCACTACAATTTTGGAACTTTTAAGTGTCAAGTGAATAGGTTTTTCGTGGATGAACGTGTACCACTATAGTCTTTGTGCGCACTTTCCATCAGGTGGCATGGAAGACAAACGTCCTATTCTTACAATATAAAAAAACCCACTTGCTAACAAACGGTTTGGGTTTGGATCCTACAAGAACAGGAAATATTTTCCGGTTCTTGTAGGCAATGATAAAAGCCGGTGTCACTTGTTTTTAGTGTTCTGGCTCCAGCCCTATTTAACATTTATACATTTGACCAATCCATTCTGACAGATACCAATTATTTCCTATATGCAAACGTGTAGCCTAAGCAGCCTAAACTTCAACTTTTGAAGAAGCAGAAACTATTTTAGAACGACACGTGGAAGCACTAGAACGCGTGCAACAACGCTAATAATTTGAATCCAAATCCAACCAAAACCTAATCGTGTGTATTCCATTTACGAAATAGACAAGCAAACTAAAATTTTAATATAACATGGCAAAACATTTCAGTCGAACACAATAAAAATCCAAAGTGAATACGGCTGCCCGGTGTACTTGGTACTCAACGTTGCACTAAATGAAACTTGTGGTATAATAAAAGGCTGCCTAATGCCAACTCCTCTCCAAAAACTATACCCTCTTGCAAACATAACTCCACCTAACAACCATCGAGAAATAGCTAGCGTAACGGAAAAATCTATACAAGAAATAGACGCTCTATATGGCCATTTCTTATCGGGGCAGTCCATCATAAGAGCCGAAAGATTTTCTTAGAACTAATAAACCCATCCGTCTGACCCCTAAAGAAGCGCACTTAAACTCCAGAGATTACATAAACTTAGCCCGCCTCCTAACTTTGTCCAACCAACCGAACACCTGGATACGACCAGCTCTACCCGACCTGGAAGTTCTTCAATAGGCTCGGCACACAAGTCTATTCGGGCTATTCGGATTACATTCGACTGCGGGCACATTAATTAAACTGTCCATCATGCTTTGATAGTTGCACTCAAGATGATCGTAACTTGGCTACTACTAATGCTTTGGGAGTAGCCAGGTTTTGGTCAAAAATGTAGGAAAATTAGGAAAGTTTAAGGAAACAAAAAGAAGAAGTGCAGACCGCACTTTCCATCAGGTGGCATGGAAGACAAACGTCCTATCCTTACAATATAAAAAAAAAAGAATTTGTCACCAAGTTGGTAAATATACCTAAGTAGTTGGTTGTAGTCATAAGTTAGTAGGTACACGAAATCCGAGGCACTTTGGGAGTAGCCAGGTTTTGGTCAAAAATGTAGGAAAATTAGGAAAGTTTAAGGAAACAAAAAGAAGAAGTGCAGACTGCACTTTCCATCAGGTGGCATGGAAGACAAATGTCCTATCCTCACAATATAAAAAAAAAAAAATTGTCACCAAGTTGGTAAACATACCTATAGTTCGGCCGTTCAGAGAATGCGTTCCTGACACCTATCAGTTAGTCACGACTAGTGATGGGCACAACATAACACTGAGTTCGTTACCGTTCCTCCAAAATGAAACACCGCGGGAATTTTTAAGATTATTTTCGTTTTAAATTGGCGGAATCATTTAAAATTTATATTTTAGTAATTTAAGTGGAAACCAAAAAAAGGTAATATTAATATAATAAAATTGTTTTATTTATTTTTTGTTACAAAGTTACAATCTGTATTTCTATGCGTACAGAATATTAACCAGACTCCGATTCGCTTGAGGAGGTAGTGTCTTCATCATCATCTTCGCCTACATGTATAATTATTTTATTATCAATAACAGAATCAATCCTGATTTTTAGTCTTTCAACAATCTTTGCCCAGTCATCTCTAGTGACTTCCCCGCAGGCTTCTTTTAATAGGGTCATCATCTTTTTCGTGCTGAATGGCGGGGAAGTATCGTGGCGGGCGGCGTAACATTTTATTTGAGCCCAGATTAGCTCAATCGTGTTATATTGGCAATGATACGATGGAATTCTTAGAACGCGATGACCGTACTCCAGAGCCGGTTCATCGATTTCGTATCGCACATTTGCCGCTTTATTTTCTTTAACTAATTTAATTAGCTCTGCTTTTAGCATCTGCATATTTGCGTCAATGCCTTTTGCTTGTAACCAACTTTTTTTCGCGCATTCGGTTTGGTCATAGTTTTATTTTTTAATTTAATAAAAGTTATCTTATAGTCCATTATTTTCAATTTCAAAAGTATACCTGTTTAAGAACAGATTACGATACTGTTATAGCCTGTTATTGTTAGAACAGCACTACAAATATAAAGCTTTGACATAACCTTGTAATAGCGCAGTATAGATTTTGAAAAATATTGTTTACCAAGTTATTTGACACTCAGTTTGGCACAAAATTATAAAATTCATTGATTATTGATATAATAATGTTGTTTTAATGCACATAATTTTTAAAACGGTAAACAACCAGCAAAAATATTTTTTATCGTAACTGCAACGGCGTTACAAAGTTACGTCGTCAGTTCAATCGCGATGTGTCAGGAACGCATTCTCTGAACGGCCGAACTATAGTTGGTTGTAGTCTAAGTTAGTACACGAAATCCTAGGCAGTGTGGCGTGCGAGTTCAAGTTGCAGTAGTCCAGGTTGTTTTGGAATTCAGAGAATAATCTTACACAACTTTCCTAAATATTTCTTTCTTAAGTAGGTATGATAGTTACTAACTCGTGAGTAAGTTGTTCACCAATTTCAAATTCATCCTAAGAATAATATTAAATTAAGTATTCCTACAGAAATCTCATTTGGACCAAACTATGCCTCTGTTTAGTATCGTTTAGTACAAGATATACCCACACCTAGCAAAGAGCGAAGGAAAGTTTAACTATCTCTGTCAAAAATTAGATCTACATGAGTAAATAAAAACCTGTGATTAAGCCAGTTGATTCTCGCGGCTTTATTACCGACCTCGTAGAGTCTAGAGTACACTTTAAAATCCTATGAGCTATCCCAGAATGAGCTATCCCTATCTATGTCTGTTATTGCTATTCAATCTGAAAAAGCGATGATTCGTGAAGATAACGCAATGTAATTATCTATCCATCATAAGTAGGGTATGCATTCGATCCTCATTGATTATGCAACAAAATTATCTACGCCTACCATTTCATTTAATGAATTTTATACTTTAATAAAGCATATTTGCAAAAAACTTTATTGTAAAGCATATATTCGTCTTTAGCGGGTAGGCACCTATACGTATAACTATTGAAGATTTTCAAATAATTAAGTACCTATAAAACAACGTAAAAATAATTCCTATATAAAAACTAGCTGACCCGGCAAACGTTGTTTTGCCATATAAAAAAAAAAAAGATGTTGGCCGATTCTCATAGATACCGGATAAGCACAAAAAATTTCATCAAAATCGGTCAAGCCGTTTCGGAGGCGTATGGCTACGAAAACTTTGACACGAGAATTTTATATATTAGATGGTAGGCATTTATTTTTATTTACTTTGCATTTAATTAATTAAGTGAAGGTGGTCGTTAAGGCTGTATGGTCTTAGACCTCAGCCTTTTCCAAAGATAAAAATAACAAAAAAATAATATGGTCTGGAATAATAAGGAAGGTAATGGGGAAGAATATGTGTGACTAATTAGGTCCGTAAATACATGGACCTGTACAAAGAAGGACTTGTCCAAAAGTTTAAGTGAACTTGTTCTTATTATGTTTTTACTGGGTAATAAACTTTAATCAAAAAAGAAGACAAAGATAGTAGACAAAACTTCATATTATAATGTTTCGAAGTATATTTCTGTTCTTTCTAAATTTTATTACCTAGGTACTTGTTATTGTTTTTGTTAAGTACTGTTTGGCAAATAAATTCGTTTTCTATCTATCTAAGAACTTTGAGTAATGATGGGTACCTACCTAACTAAATTGTGTGCCGAACTGAAACCCAAAGTCTCGCTTACTTTCAATTAAAAAGTGTGCACTCTAGAGTAAGTTAAATCTACTATATATCAACTTCTATATGTAAATAAGATACTTATAAGTAAAAACTAAATTACAAATACGTATTTACAATTATCTAATTATTAACTTACCTATTCAAATGTAAGTCAACAACCAAGTATATAGTTCAAAATAGTCTTCTTTTCAATTATTTTAGCATAAAATTTATTCACAAAACAAGCGTAAAGCGATATAAAATCAATAGAACCTGTCAACGACCAAACAAAATAGCATTCGCCATTTGTTTTTATTTGTTTCTATGGAAACCTTACCTACCGTCATCTATTGCGAGAGATTTTCAATAGCCACTCAGACTGACATTGACAGCATACCTTCTTTACCCAAAGACCAAAAAATAGAAGGATATATGCCACGATTACCCACTGTTTAAATAAAACTATAAGCAGCCTATTAAGTGCACACTTTATATTATATTAAACATTTTTGAAATAAGGAAATACATTATAAACATAGGAACAGCTGACAGGATAACACAAAGTTATATTGATAAAGTTCATCTGTGCAATACTCAAAAAGCATACAATCACTACGTCCGACCGACTGACAGTCTGACAGTCTTGGATTTGAGGTTCGACTTTTCATTCTCCTCTGTCAAAATCCTGTCTGCTGGCTGTCAGTGTTGATCGCTCATTCATTCAATTCGCTTTGACGAATAACATTTTTGTTGGGAAAATTATTTTGTGCAAAATAATGTTGTTTTTTCACTTTATTTTTGTGTGATAAATTGCTTTTAAAATGGTTACTATTATAAAAAATCAACTATTGAAACATTTGTCAAGGTAAGTGATAATTGTAAATTGTAGAAGCCGTTTCTTATCATTAAAGTAAATAATTAGATTAGCGTTTGTGTTCTTTATCGATAACATTTGTTAACCTCAGCCTGGAATTAAAAAAATATTTAGTATGACTAACAATGCTTAGATCTCTTTAAAATAAAGCTGGTCGAACTACGCCCTTAAACACGATTACGAACATGACGGTCACTTAAGTTTTGAACAAAGAAATAATATTAGGTACTTCACAATGTGCCAAAAATTTGTATATATTCATTTCAATATTATGTGTGTACCACATATTGTGTGCAATACGGAACTAGTACTTACGCAAATTAATTTGTATAAATATCGGAACTTAAAAATAACACCTGAAGTCATAACTGTTTAAAAAGTAAAGTATGTATGTATCTTATTTCACTATCTAACCTCAATGAAAACTTCCCAGGTACACCAAGAACTTGTCACCGGAACAGATTTCCCTATCAGCTTTACGAGGTTCTGGAGAACTTCAAGATCTGACTCTTGAAGAAGACCTGCTGACCGAACTACTAGAGTTACCAGGCTGGATTAGGTTGACTTCCGCAAAGTGTAATCGCGCTTCCTTTAGGATACAATGGACCAAATTAAAAACTGTGCCTATAGTATTGGTGAGTTTACTTTTGACTACTTTTACATTTATTTCTTAAATGTTAAACTTTAGGATGTTAATGGAACATTAATATCATGAAACTGAACTGCTTGTGCCCATATTAAAAGCTCAAATCTATTGTGTAACGAAATTCTCTGATTTAATTTGTATAATGAGTATATTCAGTGAACCGGAAAACTGAGCTTTGCTTTGATCTCATTGTATCTATTAAACAGTAAGTTCTGTTGTGATTCAATATTATCATTGTTTTAACAATAGTTTACTTAGTTGAACAACCAACATTATTTATATTTCTATTTTCTAATTCATGTACATAATGATGCTTAAACATTTGACATTGTAGCATACAATACAAATACATTTTATTGCCAGAATCAAAAAAATACAAACATATTGTACATTGAAGGAAAACTGGATTCACAACAATGTAGGTGGCCTTATCACTCATGAGTGATCTCTTCCAGGAAACCTTGTACCTTATAGCATAAATACTGTCATCAAGTTCATTCAAGTTAATTATTATAAAAGTATTTTGTTCCAACTCAATGACAAAACAATGTAAATAGTTTTTAATACATACATTCTAATTAATACACATACATTGAAATAATGGTTTCGTAAATTTCATGAGCAAGTACCTTATGAAATGTAAGTACTAAGAAAAATATGATGAATACACTTTTATGTTGGAATTAAAATTTCTGCATTTATCAAATCATACAGTTCAATTTCAATACAAATAATTATGTAAAAACCTTAGTAAAATGAGAGCCACCATAAATAAACATAGAAAATGTTAGCATTAACTATAAAAAACTATTTTAACGTCTGCTGCCAAATATCATTCCTTTGGTGTTGTGGTATCTTACCAGTCTAAAAAACCCTTTGTGAAGTGCAAAAAAAAATATGTTTGATTATGAATTTTGAACTTTCAGCAAATTGTACCAAATGACACATTGTTCTTATCAGTACAATCAATTCAAAAAATAGTTGTATAGATTGTTAGACATTCTCTATTATTTATCGAATGGAAAGATTAGTTTGATTATCTACAACCTATGTTTTATGAATCAGTATGCAAATGGTCAACATTATGGAAAATAAATATTAGTTTTAAAATATCTAGGAACGGCAAAAATAATTTTTAAACACTAATTAGGCTTAGAAGAATATAGTTTGGACTGGCAGATAAATAAACCACATTGTTTGCTTACCACTTTAAAACAGCTAATACAAAACCCATTTTGTTCAAGCAAACAAGTACCTTATTTATTACCTACAAACTTTTCCTGCTTAACTACCATTCACATGAATGGTAGTTAAGCATGAAACTCCTACACCCATTGAAAGAACCTTTATAAATAAAAATCAAAGAATAAGATTTTTCATAAAAACTTAAAAGCGCTATATTTCCTGTTCCCGTGGGAATTTCTGGAATTCCTTCCTTAGTGCTTGCCTACATACCATAAAGAATGTATGTTTCAAAATATCATCTCTCTACCCCCAGTGGCTATGGCTGCATGATGTCTGTCAGTCAGTCAATTACAGTACAGTTTTATATAATAGTTAAAATAACATACAACTATATTTTTGTTGTACATATAAGTGATGAAGTGAGCTGTTCTATCAACATATTGGTTTATGAATGCCTTTATTGTAACATCTCATTCTTAATGACTCATTCCTAAGTAACAGTTAGATTTTTCCATGTTATTTATTTAGGGGAACCCCCTGGATCAAATTACTTCTTGTCTGCAGTGCGATTGTATTAAACTTCGTCTTTATCAGTACCTAGACTGAAGTTTATTGAATACTAGAATTGATAAGATAATTTTAATAATTCTTCAATTTTACAGCATTAAATGCGCAAAAAAGTCTTTTACATATTTAAGACTCAAGAGTCATTGCTTGCGATGCTTTAATATGTTTATCTAACTTAATTTTGTGCGAGAAATCCATGACATAAACATCCTCAAGGAACCTTATACTTCCTTAGAAAATATGTTATGAGAACGAGACATAAGTCTTTGGAAACTACTCGCATTTAATTAACGACATGCAATAATCAAGTCTTTACAGACATCCCGATTTTCAACACGATCGAATCCGAATCTTGCGGTAGAAAATGATCTGCCGCAAGTGCTATGCACGTCTCCATCCCCGTGCAAGACCAAGTGTGGACACACTTATAATCTCCGCCCCAAGAAAAAGTTAAAAGATTAAAAAATATTTTATTATTTTCAAAGAGAATTCAGTTAAAATGGAACTAAACATGTTAACAGGCAACTGAAATTACAAGTTACTTAAATCTAACAACCTTTTTTTAAGGCTTTCTGTCACTGTGTGTCTGATTTCTGTTTTAAGTCAGATATAAAAAACAAACCAGCTTTATTTAATTGATTTATAAAAAAAAAAAACATCTTCAATATTCTTGCCTTCGGGCAAACTTATAATTAATTTTAGCGTGATTAAATCCATCAGAAAAACGAATAGTTTCATTCATATTCATCACGTTTTTTATACATACAAGAATTGAATTATTATAAATTACTTGATAACTCAATTTAGAACAATGCGGCATTTGTCATGTGTACGATGTTTAATATTCACGGCATGACATAACTTATAGAAGAAGCACCAAGTCTTAATGCGTTCAATGGCACGCTCCTTTCTTATTGAGGGATACGAATGTGTACTTATGACCCATTAACCCTGCTTTAAAATTAATTATGCTCGTAAAAGTTTGTTAAGATGGATGACTGTAACTATTTGACATTAAAACTTTTTGACGAATTAAGTTGACATATCATACACAGTTTTTGCATAGCACTAAGGACTTTATCCAGATGTTTAAACGGGATCGGGATTATGCGGGTGAAGCCGCGGCGTATAGCTAGTCTTTTAAATTATTACTATCTTGCTGTACTCGACTTAACTCTTTATCCCATAACGTGGGAATATAAGAAGAAATCTGCGAAATTTTTGCTGAATCATATTTTTTTTTGTTTACAATACTGTTTCTCGTAGCGTGGTAAACCTTGGTCCATGAAAATTTCAAGCTTAAAATGCCAGACTATGCTCTTTGTGTGTGTGGAATTTTATCTTTATTTATTTTTTTATTCATTTAATTTTCAAAAATTCCACAGCTCTTAAAATGATATAAAATGAACACTTACAGCCAATTATGGAATTACATTTTTAAACATAACAGTAAGCGGACATAAATGTATAAGACTAGAAGTTCTGAATTAAAAATACATTAAAAACTTAAATTAAAATTAAAAGTGAACTAGATAATTGTGATTATATGAAATTTTGTTTGTAAAGATATTAAATTAAGGATAGGTATAATATTACAACAATAATTTAAATTATAAAAATGACTAATTTACAAATAATAATTATGAATTACTACTAAAATAAATCAAAACTTAAAGACTGAACTACAAATTGATATACATGGATTACAAAAACAAAATAGAAATATAAAAATATATATTATACCGCGTTGGGCGATTTTGTGTTATCATCATATAGGTAAACATCGTACAGTCAAGTCTGTTTAAATTTTAACCTTATTGCAACCGAGTAAGTTTGATACATTTCATTGGACGTGGGACATAGCGAAGCACTGAACGCATATAACACCATAACCGTAAATATCTAATATTGTTATTATGGGAATGTAATGATTCATCGCAGACTGATTTTAAGTCTCCGATTAATTTACATTATCCAGGAGTAAGTAACGTTAGTTAGATTTTATAGAATTCATTTCGTTGATTTCAAAATTCTGTTAAAACTGCTAGTTGGTATTTAAACTGCAGATAACTACGCAACAAAATAAATATTTAAGTATATAAATAAACCCCGACTGCATTTTTTATAGTTCACCTTGAACTAGCACTTAAAAATGTATTTTGCCTTCGTATCAACACGCGAACTAAATCTTCAGTTTATATTGGCGTGGAAAAACTAATTTATATTTAAAATTAGCATTTGTTGAACAAGAACAATTTGACTCAAGCTTTCACGATTCATAATTTAAATAAAACTACTTTTTAACCGGATTAATCGCGTATAATTTATATTTTATTTTACATTTTAACTCGACGTTTCGGTATCTTTTTTCTCCATAGTTTTATTTAAGAACAATTTGATTCAGAGTTCGTTATTTACTATTTTTTTAGTATCTCATCTATCGCTTCTTGTTTTTATACAGCTGTGTTGCTGTGTTGCGCGGTTCTAATTCCACGAGAATATCGGGATAAAAAGTAGCCTATGTGATATTCCAGACTGCACACTACCGCCATGCCAAATCTTTCATCGCTGAGCCGTTTTGCCGTGATTGAGAACTAACATCCATACATCCAAACTTTCATATTTATTTATAACTAGCCACCGCGCGCGGTTTTACCCGCGTAACTTTTGATCCCGTGGGAATTTCGGGATAAAATATAGCCTATAACCTTCCTCAAGAGTTGGGCTATCAAATGAAAAAAGAAGTTTTCAAATCCCACTTGTAGTTTCCGAGATTAGCGCGTTCAAACAAACAAACAAAAAAACAAACTCTTCAGCTTTATATTAGTATAGATTATTAAGAAATAGGTAGGATAGTAAGATAAACCACAAATACGTTTCAAAGCAGACTTAATTTAGCTGAAAGTAAAGGTCAAATACGTAAATGTAAGTTTGTAGAAGTATTCTCATGCAAGCCTTTTGTTTTAACACAAAAACCTTTGTTTATGTTTTACCTTTGGCCGCTTTTTCTTATTATGGAAAACTACAAAGAAAAACAACTCTACTGCATATTATGTAAGTGAAGCTGTTTTATCAATTGTTTACATAATATGTTATGAGCGTTACCTGAAGGTGGATTGTTTGACCAGTTGCTAGCTTCGGTAGTAGATAAATGAATAACAGAAGTTTTTGAAAAATCTGCTTACGAAATATAAGTAACTTTGATGTATGTAAATACATACATAACTTCACGCCTGTATCCCTTAAGGGGAAGGTAGAACACCAGAGGTTATAAAACCATCTGATGTCACGTTTGACAAATTTGGAGGCATTATAATAGTGGAGAGAGACTATTGCAGTGACAGGGGGTCAGCCTATCGCCCACAAAAAAGCCTCCCATAACACCTCGGTCCCTCAACTGACTTTTACAGCATGCCCGGGAAGAGAAGCAGCTGGCACATTCTATGTTTTTCTTTCGCTCCCAGTCCAGCATAGAAGCTATATGTAAATTCCCATTGAATTCGGTTAAAGACATATTTTATTAAGTATTAGAGGGTATGTGCTGCAATTCAAAATAAAGTAAACATTATTTGAGGAATAATGTTCCCAAAGGAAACCGAGAGCTCACTTGAAAATCGGAATAGAACTAACTATTTGAGTACGCTCTCAGAGTTACGTATTCTTCATGGTCACACTTTGCCCACCCGTGAAAAAAACTGCTTGGATCATTTTATGCTTAAACTTCGTAACAGATTAACTAAAGCTAACATCGCGATTATCCAGACCACAACAACAGACCATTTTACTACTTTACTAAGTTTGTCGAAAGTAAATAAAAAATACATCGCTCACAAAACTAAAACTAAAATTGACTTTGAGAAAGCTCGGAATTGCTTGGTAGACGGTAATATTACAGATTTATTGCTGATTGAAGAACCAAATACACTTTGTGAAAAACTTATACTGATACTGACTGAATCCATAAAGAAAAGTACAACTACCTCATTGATTTCAAAATGTAAGCGCGTAATAAAACCGTGGATCACTCCAGGCATTCTACGCTGCATAGCGAATAGAAATAAAATGCAAAAGCAACTTCGAAGCGATCCATATAACGAAATTTTAAAAATAAGTTACGTTCGATACCGAAATTTTTGCAATAACTTAATTAAAAAATTAAAAAGGCAATATGAAAGAAATTTGCTCACCGCATCAGTAGGAAATAATAAACTGCTTTGGAACAACATTAAGAAAATAACAAATTATAACCAAAATAAAAGTAATACCGTTGAACTAATTAATAGTAAATCAACCCCTATTCAGTCCGCAAATTTTGTTAACGACTACTTTGCAAACATTGGTAGAAAGCCAGCACAGACAATCCAACCGACAAAAAACTTTCAAGATTTTGTACCCACACAGATTAATTCCTTCGTACTTCTTGAGACTGACCCTGATGAAGTTCATAAAACATTAATGAGTCTAAAATCAAACAGTGCCCCCGGTTGGGATAACATCACAATCGACTTTCTTAAAACAGCTCGAAAAGAAGTGGTGCCAATAATATCCCATCTTACCAATTTATGTTTACGGACTGGTACGTTTCCCAGCCCCTTGAAAATATCGTTGGTTACTCCTATTTATAAGGACGGGGATAGAGATGACGTCAATAACTACAGGCCGATATCTGTACTTCCAGCTGTATCAAAAATAATTGAAAAAATAATTAATTCTCGACTAACCAAATATCTGAACCACTTTAAACTGCTTTCATCTTCACAGTATGGATTCAGACAATAATTATCTACGGAAGACGCTGTAACAGCCCTGACTTCATTAGTTACCAATAACCTTGACGAGGGCAAGAAGTGCGTTGCAGTATTCCTAGATCTAAAAAAAGCCTTCGACACAGTCTCTATCCCAGTCCTTATACACAAGTTGGAAAGCATGGGTATAAGAGGCATTCCGTTAAAATTGTTCACGTCATATCTTACAAACCGGCATTAGCGGGTAAAATTAAATCAATATGTGAGTGATGGCGAAATGGTGACATGTGGAATCCCGCAAGGAAGTGTATTAGGACCGACCCTATTTTTAATATACATTAATGACCTGTGTAATTTAAAACTTAATAACGCTGATATATTTTCATACGCTGACGACACCGCCATACTGTTTTCCGGTGTTAACTGGCAGACACTTCAAACCGACGTAGAAGTAGGATTGTTTCACGTAGCTCAATGGTTAGAATCTAATTTACTCACCCTTAATGCAACTAAATACAATTACATTTGCTTCAGTATCAACAATAGGACTCAGCCCGCGGAAACATTCTATATTAAAATACATTCCTGTCTAGATACTGCCAACTGCAATTGTCCTAAGTTAAAAAGAGTCGCAAAGGTAAAATACCTAGGCGTTATACTAGACTGCAACTTATCCTGGCATTCACACGTTGAATCACTCACTAATAGGGTACGAAAATTTATATGGTTGTTTAGTGCACTGAGACACATTGTGCCAAATGATCGAAACTCACCAAAGAACCTTCTGATCTCAGTCTACACTGCATTGGTACAATCGGTATTAGTGTACTGCATCCCGATCTGGGGAGGAGCCGCTAAATCTAAATACATAGCCGTAGAGCGGGCTCAGCGTGCTTTATTAAAGGTAATTCTTTTCAAAAACGTAAGGTATCCCACAGATGACTTATACAGAATCACAAATGTTTTGTCAGTAAGAAGACTCTATATTTATCAAACCGTATTAAAAAAACACAAGGCTCTACCATACAACCCAGGTAACAAAACAAAAAGACGAAAAGACATAGTGGCGTACACACTTAAAACGAAAACTGCCTTCGCAAACATCCAATACGACAGAAGATCATCATTGCTCTATAATAAAATAAATAAAGAAATTGAAATATATAATAAAACACATAAAGAATGTAGAAAATGTATCTTCGAGTGGATAAAATGTTTTAATTATGAGGAAACTGAAAATCTCTTAAACTTTATAACGTAACACATGTAGGTAAACACACTCTCAACTAAACACAAACACAGTTTTTACTTTAACTTTGTATTTACTATTAACATTTTATTATTATATTTTTGATCACACAGTACTACATCATTATAAATGATACAAACAAACATGTACCCAAGTTATGTTGAATTGTATAATATTTGCTTTTTGTTTTTATTTTGTTTTCATTGTTATCACATCATCACCTTTCTTTTTTTCTTTTTTTCTCATCTTATACCTTTTTTTTTTTAATCAAGTTTTAATTTTGTAATAATATATATTATATGTACCTAACGTTAAATTCGTGCAGTAAAGGAAGACCGGAGTCTTCTGGTACAGGCACAATGTGCTTAAAAGGAGGCTCCAGCCCCTAATTATTGTGAATCATAAAATTGATACTGAAATAAATTATTTATTATTATTATTATTATATTTTTCTCTATTAGTACCTAGGTACAGATCCTTTAGTCTTAACAAAGATTCATTACAATCGGATCAATAGTTTGGGAATTTATGTACTTATAGACAAACATGTTTTATTTATATAATTTATTTTGCACATGACAAAAATTATTCATTCCACAGAGGCTAATCTTATGCTTGAAAGCATTTTCAGATTTATTTATACTTCTCATACAATTTAAATACTGAAAGTTGTTAAATGTGAACACATCTTTGCCGATTATTCGGTTGCAGAATTTATGATACTAAGGGTGTTTGTCAATCCCTAATACGCTTAGACCATTAATTCACAAACGCAGAGCTATTTATATGCTACACGAACATAAATCACGGAGAAATATTCTCTCAAAACTGCCATGCTTCTCTGTTGAAAGTTATTTTAAATAAGGATTTCTTTTTGTGTTGTAGAATCTAGACGAGGTGCACATTGCTCTAGAAGTATGCCAGGAGCCTCGAGTCGTGAACCCGTCGGCAGCGGGTGCCATGCCGATCCCGGGGAAATACAGCTATATACATAAGGTTTGTTACTGTTCAAACTTTTATTTTAACGACCGGCTGGTGTAGTGGTAACATTGCCTTCTATGCCAGAGGTCCTGGGTTCGAATCCCGGCGGCGGTGGATATCGGTGTGATGAACACAGTATTCGCCGTCAAGTCATGGATGTTTATATGTTTATTCAAGTTTATTCTAATAAAAAATATATATTTATTCAATATGTATGTTTATATATTTCTTAAGTATATCAGTTATGTAGTATCCATAACACAAGTTCTTTAAGAAACTTAATTTGGGCTAGATAATGTTGTGTGAGTGTAAGAAATATAAAAAAAAAAGTGTAGGCAGATACTAGTGAACTGCAATTGCTACGATCCAGACATACCTCTTTCGCTTCCTCCACGCTCATTAACGTTTTCATACATGATCGCCGGTTACGGCTACTCGTAACTAGGCACTTTCTAAGTATGTCGCCAATTTTTTCGGCATGCTTTCGCATAGGGCGATCCCTTCCCAGATCACCATCCATTCGTACTTTGTACACCTCTTTCGTAAGTCACTTCCACTCATCCTTTGCAAATTTCCAAACGGCGCTGGTTTTTACTATATAGTAATATTACAATCAGTTAAGTGGCTTTTACTCGTTAAGTCCTTCATGAAGAGTGAGCGCAATCGCGGCTAAGCATCAGTTCATATGATTCCGAAACTAGTTAGACATGTGTGTAAAGCTAAAAGTCGCTTCGTAATTTTGAAAGCTGTATTATCCGGTAGTAAAATAGGCTATACATTATCAAGAATTAAGAATTTCCTATGGATTCGAAGCGTCTTGCGTAAATGTGAAATTGCTAGTCATTTATGTAATGGCCAAGTTCTAAAGCGACTGATATTAATGAAACAGTACACTTAGCTTGTGTTATACGAGATAACGAATATACAAACATACATAGAGATATTAACGAAATTATTCTTTTATTTGAAAAACCCATTGATGCCATTTTTGATTTTGACATAATTCAAACGTCCGCCGCAGCTACGACTCTGCTGCATAAATCCTGAATTTGAGTGATGGTCTAGGTTATGTTGACTTTCAGGGTATCAGTTTATTGCGGCTTATATTGGTATACCCCTGGGACATCAAAAACCCCCACAAGATAAGATCAAATCAGTCGATGTTGGTGGTCAATTCACGTCTCATCTGTATCAAACATCCCTACTTTAATTTCGTTCATGCAGAATATCCATTGTGCTGTGCCGTCTTGCTGGAACCACATGTCATCCACGACCATATAAGGCTTAAAAAAATTGATTAAAATGGATTTGCCTTATCATTGTTGTCTGTCTGTTTAAAATTGGACCTCTCAGATTCGTACCACACCGTTCGAAAACACGCGGACAGTTGAATGATGTCATTTAAAACAAAATGGCATGAATGGGCTTTTCAAATAAAATAATAATTTCGTTAATAATAAATAAATTTCACACACAGCCCGTTTTATTCCATTTTGAAATAGACCCGTCCTAATTGCACGACCTACTTTTTTGTTCGTTAAAACATATTAATATTATGTAATCTATAGGTACAGCCACTTCAGCGCATTCTTTAATCTGCATTCATTAATCTCTCCAGGTAATAGATGGAATATCAGTCTGCGTAAACCAAGTGCTGATAGAGTTCCGGTGTGAATCGTTCACGAGCAGCGTCCAGATATCCAGGGTGACGGTAGACTCCAGAACCCCAGATGGCAGGAAGGGAGACCTGAGGCTGACCAGGCTGAAGTCTCCTGATACAGGACAACTGCTGATTTTTAAGGTTAGTGTACTTTTTTTACGATAGTGACATTAGGCGTCTTCTTTTAAAAGCATACGTAGGGATCTCAGGTTACAATAATGATAAATACTCTTTATTGCCATTAACCTTAAAAACAATTATGTACAGAATATTAAAAATATACAACAATTTAGGCGGCCTTATCGCTTTAAGCGATTTCTTCCAGGCAACCCGAAAAAGGGTAAAGGGAAGAAACAGCATGATAAATTAGTGGATCCATCGATATATTGTACAACATCTTATTTCGAGCTTGAGTTCGCCAACTTAGAACCTCAAAATTCAACAGTATGCAGCTCTTAAATAAAACACTTTTTAACTGGATTTATCGCGTATATTTACATTTTAAATTTTAACACGACGTTTCGGTGTCTTTGCAGACCCCGTGGTCAGTTGCTCGTGACCACGGGGTCTGATATACGCGATAAATCCGGTTAAAAAGTGTTTTATTTAATAGTATGAATCGCGGAAACTTAAGACAATATTAGTATGCAGCTCTTTCCCTAAAATTCTTTATGTAATCACTCAGTGAAAATTCCGCCACGTAGCTTAGAATAACTCTACCGCTATTTGATAGGCGTGTCGTAAAAGGCGACTAATATGAGTGAGACCCTCGCTTAGTGGTAAAACCACTTCGGAGCTCGCCTTGCTTGCGATCATGTCCGTGTTGCAGCAATATTTATTAATAGCCTGTCATATTTGCTCTAAAATTCAAATTCAAATCAATTATTCATAATCATAGGTAGTTTCATAGTAGAGATGTTACAAATATCATGGGCGCAGCTATGACTCGCCATATTGGCATATGAATTTTAATATGTCAACTTTTATTGTACATGTCTATAGATTATTTTTCACATTTCTTTCATAAGTGATATAAAATAAAATAAAATCACTATTCAAATGTTAAAAACCTTAAAAACTATAATTATCAACTAAGTTAGATACAGTAAAGGTCAATATAAAATTATTGAAAGTTATTTAAATTTCTTCTAATAATGTTATTAAATATTTGGTATTGTTAATAAAGATTTTCGTTCAAACATTCTTTCAGATCATAAAATGCTTTTTCAGCAAGGAAGCCATTTAGAACCGTCTTGAATTGTTTGTGATCCTTAATCATTCTTATCGATTCGGGAATTTTATTATAAATGGTTGGTGCCACTTACTCTTTGTAAAAGAGTTTTTCTGGTATGGGTAAATTTAAGCGTTCTTTCACGACGGCTACCATTCTGATTAAATTCAAAACATTGCGGGTTACCTCTTACAAAATGTACTATTGCTCTTCTCTTACCATCAGGTGAGATTGAGGCAAAAGGCGAATGTTATCACAGTACAAAAGCCTTACGACACTGGTATTAAGGTTTATACACGATCCTAAATGTTTCTTCAAATCAGGATTTTTTCTACCATTACTTCTGCATGATTGATTTGCATACATACATAACGTCACGCATGTATCCCTTATGGGGTAGGCAGAACACCAGAGGTTACAAGACCATCTGATGTCACGTTTGACAAATTTGAGGTATTATAAAGATGGTCCATGCTGGGCTGGGAGCGAAAGAAAAACGTAGAATGTGCCAGCTGCACATTCTCTTCCCGGGCATACTGTAAAAGTCAGTTAAGGAACAGAGGTTTTAAAGGCGTTTTTGTGGGCGATAGGCTGACCCCCTGTCACTACAATAGTCTCTCTTCATCTTTATAATGAAGACGACCGGCTGGTGTAGGGGTAACGTATATTGCCCTCTATGCCAGAGGTCCTGGGTTCGAATCCCGGCGTCGGCGGATATTTGTGTGATGAACACAGATATTAGTCGTCAAGTCATGGGTGTTTATATGTATATTTAAGTTTATTTTCTAATAAAAAATATGTATTTATTCAATATATATGTTTATATATTTCTTAAGTATATCAGTTATCTAGTATCCATAACACAAGTTCTTTAAGAAACTTAATTTGGGCTAGATAATGTTGTGTGAGTGTCAGAAATATTTATTATTTATTATTATTATTATAATACCTCCAAATTTGATTGATTTATTGATAAAATAGTACGAGTTATGTTTGATTAGTATTGATTTATGTTTTTATTTTCCGCAGGAATTAGAATGGCAAAGCGCTCGTATAGAAGCCAAAGCACACGGGGTTGCCGATGCGAGCCTGCCTCCGTTACGACTGTTACTCGGTAACACACAATGCAGGATTGTTATCAAAAAACGGTCAGAAGGTATGTTCTCTTGTTCTTCTTTTTTTTTTTGTTGGAGATAATTTTTAAATGTCACAGAAAATACGTACCTATATCACAGAATAAGTAATAGTTGGAACAGAAGAATTACTCCGCAAGAAGATCAAAATAAATTCGAGTCTTGCTACGACGCGATACGGTGGAATTCAGCTCGCTCAGCATTACGTACCCGCAAATTTATATACCTAGAAGTTTTGTCTCTTTCTATCGCATGCCTCTTATCTTTTCTTACGCTGTTAGGGTTGCTGCCTAGTGAAGAATAATTAATCTCCTTATTTGTAATTAAGTATCTACCGATGATGTAGGTATTACTGTTATTCTACCTTTGTAAAAAATATTGTTTGAACTTAACTAAAGTACAAAATGAAAAAAAAGTTGCGACGAATAAGTAGTAATACTACCTATGTTTTGTTTGCTAAATTGAACATAATCAAATCTAAACATAATCTAATTGAATATTTGTTTCTTTTTATGTCCATTTTTAAATACTATTTGCGACCTCGATCATATAATTACTGTGAGTGTTATTAGGTAGGTAGGTATCTACAACGTCCCGACGACGGGCGCGCGCGTGACACACGACGCATTCGAAATACGCCGGCGCACACTGGGGCAGTATATATGACGGTCGTACCCAAAACTCAAATTAAACAGGAAAAAAAGTGTTTATGCATAAAATCGAATAAAAACAACTTTTAAATGATCTGCAAGTCTATAATTCTTGTTCCAGCATATTCAGCACATCCACATCAAATTTTTTTTTTTCATTATACAATAATTTTCGGTTAAGGGTTATAATTGGATCAGAAGAAATTAACAAACGATTGATAATGTCGGTAAGGTTGTCAGTTCTTGATGTTTTCCTTGCAAAATTTTCTCTATAGGACTTAAAATCTTTATTTCGGGCTTCTTGAGCCTCCTCGCTTAGCATTCCTATAGGCAGTAATGCATGTTTAACAATTTCACCGCTATGGATCAATATTTTGTGAAGTGTAGGTGTCATAGGCATCCAAGGGTAAAGAGCAACATATAACTGAGCCGTATCCAAACAATATTGCTGAAACTTTTGTATGTTTATTTTAAAACCACTGGAAATGGTCTGCAATATTATATAAATACGTCTTATAAGTTCTTCATAAATGTTTGTAATACTGGACGAAACTTTATAGTTTTGAAAAAACTTGCGTGCTACATTCCCATCATTTGTATTTCCAAAACCAGGTTTAGGTTTGTCTACAATAAGAGACAACTTATTTTTGAATTTTGCCTGAATGTCTTTCTTTGTTTCGTCTATAAGCTCCTTATTTGTTTTAGACACACGCCAATTACGACCTGGTAATTTATAACTTAAGTGTAAAAGCGATTCAAATGATCTAATCCAGGCATGTAATACGGAAATGCCAAAAGATACATATTCAGATCTGATAGGTCTATT
The DNA here is from genome assembly GCA_944452665.1 of Stenoptilia bipunctidactyla. Classification (NCBI taxonomy): domain Eukaryota; kingdom Metazoa; phylum Arthropoda; class Insecta; order Lepidoptera; family Pterophoridae; genus Stenoptilia; species Stenoptilia bipunctidactyla. The sequence continues at coordinate 17,246,760 of OX101739.1, forward strand.
CTTAATCGCATTAAGATCATTAAATTCTTTCGATGTAGCATCGCATAAGTAACATCGCATCGTAGATTTTGTATCCGAAAGTGAGTTACACAGCTTGCCATCTACCATTGTAAATAAAGTATGGTGTTCAATCAAGTATTTTTTACCGTCTAAATTCACTTCTGTAGTAACTAACTCATTGATTTGCTTATCCATGTACTCTTTTTTAGACTTAACTAATTCATCAGTTTCTTTTTTATATTCAAGGCTTATGGGTCTACAGAATCTAGGTGATGAAGGTTTAGGGTTTTGCCATAATGTAATAAATTCTCCATTTTTTTGCCCAGTAAGTCGTAACGGAACCAAACATGTTAAAAAAATATATTTATCATCAGACGTTTCAGACAAAAACTTTTGTTTGTATTGAGTATGACTAGAGCTCCCATCAAATCCCCATTTAGAAAACATTACAATTTTGTCAAAAAAATATCTAGAATGGGCCTCTAAAACAGATTTTTGAGTCTGCAGTAAACGTGTTGCTGTGTGATCTAATAAACTTTGAAGAGGAATTTCAGCATCAGTCTCTGTAACTTTGATGTCCTTTGGATACGAATTTAGTTTTTCAGCCTGTACTTCTGTATAACTTGGAAAAATTTCCTTTGCGTAGTTTCTAATAACTTCATATTGTTTACGCGACAACTGTGCTTCAATAATTAGCGATAGCGCATCACGTGGAAAATTTTTTTTTGCTGTCACAGTTGAAGCTATATTAAAGCAATCCTTTGCATATTGGGAGCTACTTATAACTTGTGAAATGACACTAGCTTCTGTAGATTTACCTGTTGCCCTAAACTGCATTTGAGCAGCATATGACAATTCATAAGGTCCTGCATCTGAACGTAAATGTGCTGTCTTCCTTCGCTTCGTATTTTCACTGCTCTCTTCAAATGAAAGTGTTGGCCTACCACCCTTATTGCCCGAGTATAAAGTAAAGTTGCAGTAATCGTTAAGCCAGGACTTCTCAGCATTCAAAAATTGTTGTTTGTGCCTATTTTGGCCGAGCCATTTTGACTTCAATTGAGTTTTAAAATTACGTAACTCCTTTGATAATATATGTCGATTTTCTGCGGTACAGTTTGTTTTTTTTGAAACGTAATCGATCAAATCTTCAAATTTTCTGTCAAATGGCTTATATTTACTATTATTAAATACGTCGAACATAATCCTTCGCTTTATTTTTAATTTGGGGCATAGATCTGGAAAGAAGTTTAAACGCCTTACATTTACGTATAGCAAAGAATTATGATTATTTCGATTTACCGCAACGGGCTTTCACTTATGACTTCAGATTAATGAAATAAGTAGTTTAGAGTACCTAATTGTAAATTTAGTTTCAAAAGCCTCTTGCGGCTTTTTATAATAATGAACCGTAAAGTATTAGTATCATCGACATCGGAAAACTATCGTATCTCCTACTATAATTCAATGTTTCATTAAATCAAAGTAGTTTTTAAATAGGGCTTACCTTGATCTATTGACGACATAATAATGTTTTAATGTAAACACAAGAAGAAGAAAATGAAACGATATTGATTGCGTCCAATTAATCACAGAAATGAAATAAACTGATAACAGTAAGTATGTCGATCCGGTAAACGACTAACTTCTCAATAACCTAACTGTCACTAACAGTTGTGGGAATACCTACCCTACATACAAAATAAAAATCATGTCTAACTACCTTCATTTAACAATTTGAGTTTTGGGTACTATCCTCATACATACCGCCCCAGTGTGCGGCGGAGCGCTTCGCTGTAGGTAAATAACGGATGTACCGCGCGGAGTGAGCCAGGCCTGCCTATATTGTGTAAACCTTTTTAATATTTCTGTGTACCTGATAAATCTTTTCCTTTACTACATACTCCTACGCAAATGCATCTTCATAATAAACTTTACAATGATTTGCTACTGAGTATCAAAATAAATATATTGCAAAAAAACACCTGCTCTTATTTCTGCACACCATTTAAGGGCCTTATTCCGAATCTATACTAATATATAAAGCTGAAGAGTTTGTTTTTTTGTTTGTTTGTTTGAACGCGCTAATCTCAGAAACTACAAGTGGGATTTGAAAAATTCTTTTTGCATTTGATAGCCCAACTCTTGAGGAAGGTTATAGGCTATATTTTATCCCGATATCCGGGATCAAAAGTTACGCGGGTAAAACCGCGCGCAGTGGCTAGTGGTTAATAATGTTACGTACCCCATTTCCCAAGAAACTTACCAAGAACCTCACTTTCTAAACAATTACCAACACCTGGATCGTTCATGAATCTTTGTTTGCTGACGATTCAAAATATAGTGTATTCATTGGTGCCAATCCTTTTTATCAATATTGCCTAAACCATTATTTGAAGCTAATAAACAACCGTTGCTAACCGTTTTCTATATTTCCATGAACTTAGTAAATAGTTTTTTTACTTAGCACACAAACGTATCTTCACAATAAGAGCGGTTACGCACTGCAGCCGATCCGAATCCGACCAGAATCCAGGAAAAACGGATCTAGAAATCGTTTTTGAAATGACATACGACTAAATCCTAGCTACGATAAAAGTAGTTCTATGGCTACGTCCGACCGTATATTCTCGGATGTAGTTCGAAACTGTTATAACTCTTTCAACAGCTCTTCAAACTTAATACTAATTATATACTATATAATATAACTAATTATTTCAATAAAACATTGTGTGTATGGCAGTTAAAATTTTTAATAAACTTCCAGATAAAATAAAAAGTTTTCCATTTAATAAATTTAAAACTAGTCTATTTGAATGAATTTCTAAATCTATACTAATATTATAAAGAGGAAACCTTTGTATTTTTGTATGTTTGTATTGAATAGGCTCAAAAACTACTGGACCGATTTCAAAATTTCTTTTACCATTACTTAGAGGGATTCTTCCGAATCCGTATAGGCTACTTTTTATCCCGAAAATCCCGCGGGAATCGAAATTGCGCGGGTAAAACCGCGCGCAACAGCTAGTGATAAATATATTGTGACATAAATAATTATTTTTTAACATTTGACCTTAGTAATTGACTTATGTAATCTTGTATCTCGACATATCTTAAATTAAATATTTGCGCACTGACACTTGTCGGTAGAATATTGTGAAACTTCTATGTATACAATAAGACCTCCAATGTACCAATTTTCATGCAAATAAAGATTTTATTTATATTTATTTATTATTTAATAACACCTACCCCCCAGATTGCGCCATTCTCGGCTCACGGCTGGTAATCCGTCCGGAAGGCATCGCGTGGGCGCTCACAGACGGGCAACTGCGTGCGGCGCTGGCTTGTGCCGCGGCCTTGGCGGACCCCGTCAAGCGGGCCGCCAACCTCGCCACCAGGACCAAGGCTGCTAGGAAAGTGAGTCTTATCTCTACGGAATTAGGGTGGAAATGGTGTGGAATTTGATGACATGATTCCTATAATGCTAACAAGACCAAGTCTGCTGGGAAAGTGAGTCTTGTCCCAACATAATTATGGCGAAATGGTGCGAAATTTGAAGACATGATTGCTAGCATTAACTTAACGTTTTCATTAATGAAACACCTTAATTTGGCTTACTAATTAGGCGTATTTTGTTTTAATATACATTTTTCGGTCGCCATCTTGGAAAATTGGATCCCGTATCATCATCCTAAGGAATGGAAAGGTTCCTTAGTAACTTATCATGATAAAGCTAGAAATGACGTAACTAAGACAGAACCAAGAGAACATTTTGTGTACTTTTCGTGAATGAGACATGATTTCTACCTTAATTTGGCGTAGAATATGATTCTTAGGTTCATTTTCCATTTTTCGGTCGCCATTTTGGAAAATGGGACCCCCCATTCTTGAACGCTTGCTTAGCTACTAATCATGACTACAATATTGATGACAGGTTACAGACCTAAAGTCAGTACTCCAAAGAGATCGTTAAAAAAAAGAGATCGTTAAAAAAAGACTAGACAAGACTTACATTGTCATGGCATATCGCAACCATTAATTGAAGTGATAATTTAATTAATAAGTTTTTCTCAAACATGTTTGGAAATTTGAGCATTATTTTCACAACCTTCTTCGAGATAAATCGAAATTGCTGTACTGGTCGAGCAGCGGCCGGCAATAGTTGTATAAAAATCCATATCTGTCGTGCTTAGCGGCCAAATAAATTTAAAAATGGAACGATTTTCTACTCCGCAACAACGCGACCAAAGAGGTAACTTATCAAAGGTTTAATTTAAATTTCGAACTGGCTTGCACATAGAAAAAAAAATACTTTGGCGCGTAAAAAACTATTGTCTAAAGTCAGTTGTTCGTCAACTTCGTCATTGGTTTTAAAGTTCTGAATTACTACTACTATACAAGCCTTGGCCGCAACTAGGCATTGATGGACTTACGTTTGAAACGTTCGTCCACCAATGCCTCTCTTGCCGGCCGCTGCTGTAATGTACTATAGTCAGTGACCATACACAATAGCTCGAAGTTCAGTGGACTGTAGCAGTTGTTGAGATGATGTTGAGATGAATACGCCAGAGATAATTTATAAGGTTTATTTGAAGTTTACAATGTAGTTTTAATGATTTTCAAGTTGTTAAACGTGTGGTTAGAACGGCGTATATTGCACGACAAAATATTTTAAATTATAATGAACACTGCGCTGCCAAATGTAGGTTACCGCGGTCAGCAAAATTAATAAGACCGAAAAGTCAATGTACGAGATCGTACATGGGTGTATATTATAGAAGCCGGAAGTTGCGTTGAAATTGTCTTTCAAATTTGAAATTTTAAAGTTCGTAATTTCTATTTCCATTCTATTACTATTGAAGTGACTAGAAAAAACGTAATAACATTCAGTATTTCCCCAATAGTTACGCTTGACAAGTATTAATTCTAAGATTGAAGCTATAGTTATTAAATTAAATTAATTAAACTTTCAGATACAAGAACCTCCTCTAGACCAGATCCAGACCAGGTCCACTCCATCCGGAGACCACGACAGAGACATCCTCGCGAGACTGTTCGCGAAGCACGACGTTCGAGAAACCTCGTACCATCTGCTGGCTCCAAGGATAGACTTGCATCTTTGTGATGATCCGGGGTGTAAGTTTTTTGTTCTTATTTAAAGGGTGAGTGGTGACAAGTTTTAGATATTGAAGGAGAGCACTCTGTACTCGGACCTGATCATAATTATTAAATTTGGTGCTTATTTATTTACCCTTTATTATACACAATAAAAAATACAGAACAAATAAAAAGAAAACAATGTATAAAGGGCGGCCTTATCGCTAGGAAGCGATTTCTACCAGGCAACCCCGGTACAAGAAAATGTTATTTGTAGATGGAGCTTTAACAAAGGTAAGTTCTTAGAAAAAAAAGAACTATGAATAACAAAATTTACAAACATCTAAATATAATTTACATCATAACATAATAGCAGTAAACATACACTACATACAAATACAAAATATACATACATAAACTACACATTGACTTCTTCAGTTAAGGATAAGTAATAAGATTTTAAAAGTTTTTTGAAAGTATTGATGGTTTTAGCTGACTTAATACTAAGAGGCAACTCATTCCATAAGGATACCGCGCGGATTTTACACGCATCACCAAAAAGATCGGTAGAATGTGGTGGTGTGCTTAGTATTAAATTTTCAGATGATCGTAAATGACGAGTATGTTGATCATGACGATACCTAAAGTAGTTTTGAACATAGTTAGGTTAATTTATAGTTAGGTGTACTTATTTTTCACTAGAATTCCCTATAAAGAGTTTTTTCGCAACTCGAAAAACGAGTTTATTCATAACTCTTTAAGCCGCCGCATCAAAAGTAGTGAGCTGCGCGCCGCAGCAAATTTTATTTTTTTGCTTCATGTATGATCTCAAACTACCAAGTGCGTTCATTACGAAAATGACTCACCAGTCACCCTGTAAAGCGACCTCTCTGTCTAAGAACTTTGTTTCGAATTTAGCGTAAACTATGCCTCGATTGTTGACTTCGAATATACATTGAAAATAGTTGTGGAGTAAGTCTTTTTTATGTATTTAAGATATCCTTAAGGTGCTCCCAGTTTTCCTAGGATTGAAGTACGCAAACTGACAATAACTATGGTCCCCAAAAGTAAGATTTTTAAATAACTACACAGCGGAACTAGGGAATACAACCCTTATTCTTTTTGATTTATTATTTATTTAGGGATTATTCTGGTTGAAGCGTAACACGTAGGGCTGACAACCATACTGTTAAAAACAGTATAATACTGTTTACTATATTACACTTTTTACTGTTGAACAAAAAAAAGTATAAAAAATCCCTAAAAATATCACAGCTCTAAAAATATGTGTTGAAAACATTAAATAAATGAAATACTGTTTACATACATACATACATAACGTCACGCCTGTATCCCTTATGGGGTAGGCAGAACACCAGAGGTTTCAAGACCATCTGATGTCACGTTTGACAAATTTGGAGGTGTTATTGGAGGTGTTATAAGACTATTGTAGTGACAGGGGGTCAGCATATCGTCCGCTAAAACGCCTTTAAAACCTCTGTCCTTTAACTGACTTTTACAGTATGCCCGGGAAGAGAAGCAGCTGGCAAATTCTACGTTTTTCTTTCGCTCCCAGTCCAGCATGGAAGTATTGTTTATATTTCCAAAATACTGTTTGATATTCTTTTTGTACCCAAATATACTTTATTTCTACAAAAAAGTTGCCAACCCTAGTAGCACGTGTTATGGTAGCTTGTTGTGCGGGTAAATAGTGTTCCAAGGGTGTCTTTCTACATACTGAAGGTTGATTCAATCAATTAAGATGTGTTTTAGATAGTTTCTTTTATGTTTACTATTAGTAATATAATAATAATAATATATATAAAACTGTTCCGTTACTGACTGAGTGACTGAGGTACTGAGTGACTGAGTGACTGAGGTACTGAGTGACTGAGTGACTGACAGATAACGTACAGCCGTAACTACTGAGAGTAGAGAGCTGAAATTTGGAACATACATTCTTTAGGGGGTGTAGGGGTGCACTAAGGAAGGAATTCCCGAAATTCCCACGGGAACGGGAAATAAAGGACTGTTTAATTTGTATGAAAAATCTTATTCCTGGAGTGCACCGATGTGAAACTTGGTGTAAAGGTTTTTCAATGTGTATCTGGTTGTGTTATGAAAGGAATTCCCGAAATTACAGGCGGATACAGGAGGATACATGCGTGAAGTTATATGAACTATTTTGTTTTAATGTTCCAGTGGGCCGATCAGAAAATCCTTCTCTAACGAACGGCGCTGCGTTGCAAGTTACGTTGGTCGGCATGCAAGCGGATTTCTTCCCTTATCACAAAGCCACGGACGATAGGCGCCATTGGAAAGGATACAGGTACTAAATATTTAACAAGGTTATGTTTTCATTATACGTTTTCAGCTTTGTATTCAGTAGTCGTTAGGGTTTGTCAGAAGCCATTTCGAAATCCTGAAAATTGTGACCAGCACCGGGCCTGCTTGGTGGATTATGGCCTAAACCTCCTCGTCACCCAGAGGAGAGACTCATAGCCCTGCAGTGGGCTCATTACACGGAGTTGTGATGATTATGAACCCGAGTGAACTATTGATTGGCTAGCGGCGTAGAGTTTAAATAGCTCTACCCTCCCTCGATAAACGCGTCTTAGAGGTGATAAATAAAAACAGCCTACGTCTTTAGGACCATCTCATTAGGATAGGTTAGGTTTTATGTTAAGTTTCGTCGTTTAGGATAGGTTTTAGGTTAGAGTTTAGGTTAGGTTTTAGGTTAGGTTAGGCTGGGCGGAGAGTGGGTTCCTTCCTAAACCCGTGTGTTTTCATCTTCGACCTCATCGTCACTTACCATCAGGTGAGATTGAGGTCAAACGCGGGTTTAGTCACTTTTAAAAAAAAAAAAGGAAACGCCTTCACCCTCCCGATAGCCAGCCGTAACCTACTGCGGCTATACAGGTACTGCGGCTATACAGGCCGCGTGTACTGGGCCATTTCCTACGTGGGGGGCGCACGAGTCAGGCTGAGCGCAATCCGCCGGGGCTCGCGGGCAATGCTACTGGCGATACCGTGGGCCCCAATTATGGTGGGGGAGGTACAAAAAAAAAAGGACCATCTTGGTTTTCACATGGGTTTAAAATCTATTATTTAATTCTATATTTAAATCTTTTTTTTATTGGTGACTAAACCCACGTTTGATCTCAATCTCACGTGATGGTAAGTGACGATGGGTTTAGGAAGCAACTGGCTCTTCATTTAACATGTGCTAAAGTTTTTACCAATGTTCTGGTAATAGTTTTGGCAAACTAAATAGATGCATTTACTTCGCGTGTCCGAACCCCGACCAAGCGTCAAGGTTAGTCGCAGCTAGATTCAATCCGCGCGTATGTACGTCTGTTAGAAAATCGATATCGTTCTTAATAATCGTTTTCATCGGCGGCATCGGTGTCTTTAAATCGGCTTGTATTTCTCAGCACTAAAGTGCGGCCGGTGGGAGTTTGCGTTCCTGACAGCTGTCAAAATCATAGATTTTTACCCCTTCCGATCGGAAGTAAACTTTATTCAGTGGACATAAGAAGCTATCAGGAACGCATTCCCGCAGCGGCCGCACTCTAACATCAGCTGTGACGTCACAGTAGGTGTTAAAGTCGGCACGCTTAGTTTCAATACGAATCGTGACACTTGCGTTGTCTCTGTAGATGTATAGCATCTACCATCAAGTAGAGGTCGATCAGATTACTCGTATTTTACGACACGCTAATTAAATAATAAATAAATAAATATTTCTGACACTCACACAACATTATCTAGCCCAAATTAAGTTTCTTAAAGAACTTGTGTTATGGATACTAGATAACTGATATACTTAAGAAATATATACACATACATATTGAATAAATACATATTTTTTATTAGAATAAACTGAAATAAACATATAAACATCCATGACTTGACCACTAATATCTGTGTTCATCACACAAATATCCGTCGCCTCCGGGATTCGAACCCAGGACCTCTGGCATAGAAGGCAATGTATGTTACCGCTACACCAGCCGGTCGTTCGGAATTGAAGGACGATAGGTGTTTAATCTGTCACAAAACAAATTAACCTTTAATTACTCTTTTTGTATAATTACAGGGAAGCAGCAACGCCGCATGCGCAATGGCTATCGCAAGCGCTGTCATCGTTCTGTGCGACACTTCTTGAAACTTTAGATCCGCGGCCCACTACTCCCAGTCATAAGGTATTTGATATTATGGTGTATATTAGCTGTTAGCTTCGGTTTTACTAGCGTTTATCCCGATTATTGATTTATTTTCAAGGGAAACATACTATTTTCTACTCTATTTGCTTGTACTTTAAAGCATGTAACAATTTAGTTTTATTTCACTCATAACCACTAAAAACTGTAGACTATTACAAAAAAAATCTTATTAATGAACATATCTCAAATAACCAGCAATTAGGTATTGATTTCAAAGTTCTACTCTAAAGTAACTCAATGACATTGTAAAAATATCTAAATGTGAAAACGATAAATCGATGCCTATTTATCGGATGCCTATGTATGTAATAAATCTTATAAAAGAGAATTTAAATTTTATAAAAAAGAACGTCGGTCTGTCCTTATTTGTATCAAAGGAAAAATCTTGCCTGTATTTTTGGGGTAATTTTCGGAATTCCTTGAACAGATTTTGTTTTGGTCAGCACCGAAAAAAACTCACTATTTTTATTATCACTATAAATTACATATGAGGAGAGCTTTTACGGTTTTTCTGTCAGCGAAAATATTGATTTCAAAAGGCTTCCACCTACTTATTTAATACTAGTTAGTTGTAATATTAAATACGTATTTAGTTTCCATAATTTCCACAGTTCTCAATAAATCCTTGTTTGGGCCTAGATAACCTGGTATAAATAAATAAAAAAAAAAACTGACAATTACACCAAACAACTACATGGCCCCAAAGTAAGCATAGCTTGTGTTATAGTATACCATGTAGCGAACTAGGGGGGAACCTGGAATATAAATACATAAATAGATAAACACCCAGACACGGTACATTTTTTTTTCTTGTTACGCACGGGAATCGAACCCGCAGCCACTGGCGGCTGAGGCAGACAGGTTTACCCCATCGCCAAAGTTGTCGTCAATTCAAAGAAATCAAAAAAAAAAATAGAAATATTTATTTATCTCAATATGGCCATTTAATCAAAATAAACGGGTAAGCGTGTAGTCCTAACACTCTGTATAAGCTTGACCGAAGAATTTAATTAGTTTTACATATCAATATAGCGTTCTTTTTATTTGTTTTAACAGAACACAATGCCTGAGAAACACGAGGACCCGCTCGCAAACGGTGTGAAACACAGATCGAACGTATCCGGTGCTTCCGTTCCTCCGTCCAGTTTGTCTAGCTCACAAGGTAATCATTATCATTGTACAGTGGAATCCGTTTATAATGATATCGAAGGGAAATAAGAAACAAGTCATACTAAACGGACGTCATACAAAGCATAAATACTGCAAGATTAAATAAACTGTTATAGTTAGTATGTGATTTATTTTAATAGAGAGGAATAAAATTGAGATAAATCAAAGTAGATATTAATAAGTAGACTCAATAAGTAAATCTACGCTCTGAGACTCAAATCAAAAAAGCCTTTCACGCGCCGTAAGTCTTTGGGTATAACGTGACTCTCCCGAACACTTCCAAAGGTTTTAGAAATCATACGGTCGGTCACTATAAGCGGAGAAAATTTGATAAAAAAGGGTCACAATAAGCGATATGTCACTATAGGCGAAGTCATTATATCCGACTTAGTATATGAAAACCAAACTTCACTGCGTAAACACGTTATAATGAGCGGTTGGTCAATATAATCGGAGTCATACTAAACGGATTCTACTGTACATATATACCCTGGGTAATAATTCAATGCAGTAAAATGGCAGTTCTAGTGTGCCCACTTTAGGGAAGAAAAAAAATAGTGATGAGGTTTAAATTAATGAATGAAATTATTTTTTATAATAATAATCGTAATTTTTGGAAAACAAATATATCAACTCACAAAATATATTTTTTAATGATTCTATTAGCAAAGGGTAACTACATTTCTAAATATTAAAAAAAAATGTTTCATAATTCATTATTTTCAATCAAGTTACTTTGAAGATAAAGTACACACTTCAAATTCCATTATTAATACATTGCTTCAAAACTTTATGCAAATCGAATGACAAAGATTCATTCATTTTCAATCATTCTCATTCAGTTCTTAAATGGTATCATTATTTTTCGTTTTGACATTTCAAACTGTCAGTTTACTGCATTGGATTATTTGCCACGGACATCTATGTTTATACTTATACATCACCGAACATTTAGATCCTGTAAATGGTATTAAATCATTATTAGGAACGCCGATCTTTAGAAAAAGGAAAAATGATGTTTTTCGTCTATAATACGATGGCTCTTATTATATCTCAGTGGTGATTGTGCATTTAATACAGAATCATGGTATATATTTATAGAATAAATGGTATTAAGTAGCCATTAAAACTCATTATTTTATTTGCTTATCTCAAATATGCGACCGAATTTCAACAGCTCCCGAGATTACGATTGGAGCCCCTGGGTTGAAGCCTTTAATACGCCCATGTGCCAACTTATACTGTCAATAAGCTTTGCTTATTTTAGATCTAGATAATGCCGTGTAAAAATAATGTCGAAATCTAATAATATAAAATAAAAACTTTTTTAACCGAATTCAAAAAAAGAGGTTCTCAGTTTCACCTGTAAGTATTTATGTATGTTTGTCCGAATGCGGACTTTAAAAAAAATATGTAAATACCTATTCAGATAAATTATAAATGTTCTTATTATATTACTTAGTATTAATACATTTTTGGGCGAAATTTGCTATATGGGATAGTAATAGGGACGGAATAGGAACAGAACTAGAATGGCGTATATGAAAGTTATTTAAACATTTTTAGTGTGTCGGTAATTTGAAGTCTGTTCACTTTTTCTTAAAAAGAAATAATTAGTTTGCTTTCATTTTGGTTTTGGTTTTATGACTTTAATTTTATTTTGTCCGTGTACAATCGCGTATAATTATATTTAACATTTAGTACTGTGTCTAATTATTGCTTAATTTTATTTCAGCGTCTCCAACTCGAACGAAAATATTGCAAACACTCGGCAAGTTGATGACAACCTGTCTCGTGCTTAGGATAGACGATTTCACTGTTTACAAGGTAATATTTTGTTTAAACCTCTCATAATCATATATTTTTAAGACTTCAGTGGCTCTAGAGCTTTAATATCACTAATACCTTTGTTATATCAGGGTTTTTTTAACCGGTATAGAAACTTACAACTTAGAATTAAGCAATGAAACAGTTTTTTGGAATTATGTAAATTACAGTATTTTTCATGGAACTGGTTAATGATGAATGATGGTTTTATGCCATTTATTGAAATGTTAGTCCATAAAAATTAAATATAAAGTTGCAATTTTTGGACGAAGTATACAAGGTGCTCTTTTTGATATCCCATAACTTGGAGGTTTTTGTTCCTTACTAAAAAATAATACTGTTTGCCAAAGAATATGTGATTCAAAAGTGCGTACTTTCCAAGATATCATCAATCTTAATATAACGAGTTCATAAATTATCACCCTTGTAAAATCTCTTTAACATTCATCCAATAGACGCGTGTCACTGCCTTACAATAAACAACAAAACATTTTTAAACGTTGAGGAATGTTGCATACAATTTACAACGCAAAACGTTGCGAACTGTACCTTGTACATAGCGATAAAATAGGGATAGAAAATGCCACGTTGTCATACTTCACATAAAGGTACTTTACATAAGATGTTTTGACTTAATTGAATTATTTTATATGAAAAATAAAAACAAAAAGAAATTAAAATTGAAAAATTATTCACATGTTATTTGTATTCTATTACATGGTCCCATAATGGGACTCCCATTAATACCCAAGAGTTATGGGAAATCAAGCGGAACACCTTGTATTAATAAATCCTCGTGAAATGACAACACTTTTGATGAACTGTGATTTCTCAGATCAATTTGTCGGATACCAAAATTCCCACATAATCCCAGAAGTTTGCTTTTTATGTACTGTCCTACTAATGTTTTATTAGGTGAATAACAGAATAACGGATTTGTCAAACCGTCTTTATAAAATATGAGATTTCCCAACTTAATCATTGATTTGTTGATTGTATTTTAGGTTTCAACAGGCTCTAAATCCCGTGAGCCACCAAAACCACTAGTTAGTGCTGAGAAAGCCACAATGCCGGGAGACGCGGGCCTACTGCATGCCGAGTTCACTTTCTTCTACTATCCTGGAGATTTATGCTTCCCTGGTAAGTTGAGCTTATTTGAGACTTATTTATTTATTGGTTTATCCGGGAATGAACGGTCCTAAAGAATCTATCGTATCTGGATATACAGGTTTACCTGGAAAAAATCGCTATATTCCGCCCAAATTGTAATTTTTTTTTAAATATTTTGTATTTTTTAAGTATTTCTAAGTTTAATGGCAATAAACAGTATTTATTATTATACAGCTCCTTAACTTTATACAGGGTGTAGCTTGAGTTTTGGATCAAACCTGTCCCAGGGATGGGGGACCTCATTAGATGCCAAAGTAACCTCCATGTATGTTCAGCAATATTTAGTGGTTCTGAAAATATTTGAGAATTTTTGTTTTTTTTTTAAATCGGATTCTCAGAGAAAATTTTAAAAAACATTCTAACCGTTTGATCAACAGTCGTGATTTTTTGTCTAAGCTTAGTTTAATAGTAGGCCTTTTGAATGATTTTATCATTGTAAATCATCGCCTTTTACAGGTGGAAATAAAGTTGAAACAAACCGATTTTTCAAAAAATCTAGATGGAACGTTAACGAGGGGTCGTAAAAAATTACATAGCTTTTTTCTACAACTTGATGTAAAATAATATCTGAAAATTTCGTTAGCCGTAATTTCGAGAATCGCTACTTGTACAGCTGGGTATCCATTTGCGCAGCCTCGTGGCGAGCTGCCTCATCCTGAGCGTGCCGCGGGCTGCGGAAAGTACATGCGTCTCCACTTGAGCACACATAATATCGTATCGAGCGGCAAGCCTCAACCCGAGCCATGATTTTCTCAATTCCTCATTAACCACCATGGTTGACGCACGTAAAGTCGCTGCAGCATTAGTAGTGATTAGTCACTACAAAAGGAAGCAACATAAGAAACGGAAACATCGATGGTGGATTAAGGAAATATATCGTCAGCGAAATTTTCATGCAAAACAATTGTTGTCAGATATGACCTTTGAAGGCGTAGAAGAAACTATTAAAAATTTTACCAGAATGAACTCTGAAACCTTTGAAGATCTAAGTATCAAGCTTGAACCAATAATTGGAAAAAGAGATACATCGTTTCGCAAAGCAATCACAACAAAAGAACGACTGGCCATTACCCTGAGGTTTTTAGCAAGTGGTGATTCGTTTGTTAGTTTGCAATATCTTTTTAGAGTGTCAAAGCAATCAATTTCTAAAATTGTTCGCGAAACATGTGATGCCTTGGTAAAAGTGCTCAAAGAATATGTTCAGGTATGTTAAAAATGCTTTATTAATCAAAATTTTCGTAAAGTACAAAGTTACAATAATGCCAGAGTAGTAAATTGTTCAGTATTTTCAGTAGAATCTTGTGAGTTCACAGAAGTTTTACCATATTGTTGGGTATTTTGTACGTTCACAGAAGTTTGCCCATATTGTTGAGAATTTTGTACGTTCGCAGAAGTTTGGCCGTATTGTTGCGTGTAGTATCCTTGTTGTCGTGTACCTGGTAACATCCCGGTATCAGCTTGAAATAAGATATCCATCATAGCTTTTTTAACGTGTGCTAAAGTAATTGTATCATATTTTCTAAGTTCTGCAGTAATATGTTTACCAAACGTATCATAACTATCATCTGTATAATTTAACACTTCCATAGCTTTATCTAGATCTATATTTTCTTCACAAGCATCAGTCATTTTTCTTTTATTTGATCTTGAAGTTTCGGGCTGCGTCTGTTGTTGATCATCGCGGGGCAAAGATGATCGCTCGGAAGAAGAAGTTTCACGCATCGATTCATTTCCTTCGAATAATTCTTCATTCTGTAAATTAAAATAAACAAAATCATCAAATAATGTTTACGTAGTACGATAGCTTAACAGTAAAATATGTGACATAATTTTCAGATGCCATCATCAGAAGAAGAATGGTTAAAAGTAGCACAAGAGTTTGGAAACCAGTGGCATTTTCCTCATTGTGTGGGGGCCCTCGATGGCAAACATATTATTCTTCAATCACCAATTAATAGTCACGGAGAATACATAAATTATAAAAAAATTCCCAGCATTGTATTGCTTGGCTTGGTGGATGCTAATTATAATTTTATGTATGTAGATGTTGGATGTCAAGGACGCATATCCGATGGTGGAGTCTTTAAAAACAGTGCATTGTACAAATCATTGGAAAATAATGAATTAAAGTTACCAGCACCCTGTATATTACAGACACCATATTTGATTAAAGTGCCCTATGTTATATTAGCTGACAAGGCATTTGCTTTAAACAATTATACTATGAAACCGTTTGAAGGAACCCCAGACAATGGTTCTCCGGAAAGAATATTCAATTACCGTCTATCTAGAGCACGAAGGGTAGTAGAAAATGCTTTTGGCATCATGAGTTCTGTATTTAGAGTGTTAAGAAAACCAATGTTATTGGAACCAGAAATTGCTACGAAAGTGGTACTGGCTACTGTTTATTTGCATAACTTTTTACGAAAAACAAGGGCAAATATTTATACACCACCAGGAAGTTTGGACTCTGAAATCGATGGAAATTTCGTACAAGGGTCGTGGAGGAATGAACCAGATTCGACTTCTTTTGTGCCTTTACGTGCAATTCCTCGAAGGTCTGCAAATGACGCAAAAGCAATTCGGTCACACTTGGCTACACACTTCGTTACAAATGGACAAATAACATGGCAACATAGATATTAAAAATAAAATATAATTAGCACTAATCACTATCCGAATCAGAAGAAATAATAGCTCGTCGCCTCATATCGACGGCTGGTTGCCAAATTGACAAGAATTAAATTAAATTAACATTATGTATGTTTAAACACTGCGAGGTTCGGTTCAGAAATGAAAGAAATAACGCCAGAGCACGCCACGACGTGACACATAAGTGTGCACACTCACCGTCACGACAATAAGCTCCACGACACGCCACGACACGTAAATATGTTTCCGCCTTTAGCCCAAAGCTTACTGACACCATATACTTACAGAAGGCGATGGTTCTGAATTTGTTGTGTCTCTTGCTGCAGGAGGCGACGATGTGTCGATAGACATTGAGTTTTGAGTCTCACGGGGAGAGAACTTGTCAGCCAAGAAGTAAAAGTGCTCATAAGCGTACCATTTCGATATATACACCTCATTACGACCTAGAATAAATAAATTATTTCATTTTTTAGAGGTACACTACACACGTGAGTAAAATGAGTATAAAATAAATGACAAGAAATATACAACAAATTTTCAAAAACCAATGAATTTTTACCTGATCCCGTGACGAGACTTTTTTTATGCCGAGATTTTTCCCTCCGAAAAGATCCACAAAGCGAAGTAATTTTTTTCTTTACTTCCGAAATGGGTAGTTTCATTTCCTTGCTTATTATTTTCCAAGAATCTTCTTTCAATTGTTTATTATAATGATGCGGTGAAGTTGGATCCCACAAATGTCGGTGGTTTTCATATAACTTAATTAATTCGATACATTTCTCATTATCCATTTTGCCGCGTGCCGAGCATACGTACGTGCGTCTCCACTGAACGCACGCTTCACACTGAGGCGTCTTTGAGCATGGCCATTTACCGACACGATTTGGCTCGCTGCGCGGCCGCCTCGTTTGGTTCAAGTCGCGACAAGCCTCGACTCGCGGCACGGTCTCCACTAGATCTGCCTCGGGTCGAGGCAGCCGCTCGGCCCGAGGCTGCCTCAAATGGATACCCAGCTAAAAGCGTTTTGTTCAGGTGACAAACATTATATGTTTTTATTGTTCATAAAACAGTTCTTTATATTACAAAATATAGAGGGAACTATATTTTTTTCTTGAAGGTTTTTTTTAGGTACATAAATTATAACCATATTTATTATACCAACGAGACTTATTTATTTCAAGCACGAGTAGCCGTCGTTATAAATACCTATCCATCAAGTTTACTATCAAGTAATTTATGAACATATTGTATGTTTCTTAAAAACAGAGAGAATTCGAATTTCATACAAAGCGTGGTTTTTTCACTCATCGTTTTTCACGTTGGATATTCTTGTTCCATAGATGTGGCTGCTTTTCCCGTTTTCTTGTTTTATTAGCAGTATCTTTTTCAACATTTTTCTCCAAATCACACATGTTTTAATTAAAAAAAACCTTAAAAACCAAGACCTCAATCCCACGCGTTCCACAGAGATTCGCCATTACGGTTGCTGTCAAAATCGACGGTTCTGATACGGATATGACGGGTTTTGAACGTAACTTGATAATGGAGATAGCTGACATTGAAATGCACTCTGAGTTTAAAATACAATTTGAACCGGACATGACGGCGTTAGAAAGTATAGCATTCTTTGATATAAATCCATTTTAGCCAACATTCAAGAAAACATCAATAGTTGCCAAACTTAAAAAAAGTGGAAATGGCGGTTTTTGGAAATATACGCCTCATGTAGAACAATCAAAAACCTGCTTTTTAAAAAAAAGTGGAGTTAGCGGATATTGGAGCTATATGACTCATGTATAGTACATGGAAATAGCAGTCTCTACATCAGTCGTCTTTGTTTGTTTCTCGATGCGCATACGCGAAACAATAAAGTTTTCATCTTACTTTGTGTGTTTCCAATATAGATTTGAGTCAAAGTCGAGGCCTAGAAGTGTAAATGTTTTTACTATTTCCATATCGTTCTTTTGTTATTTTCGCTCTATGCTGGTCGTGTTCTCGCACTATCTTAGACTTGACCCTTCTCCTACACTTCGCAAACTCTTCGTAGCGCTGTATTAGTTTTGTCCATTTGTGAAATCAATGCTTAAGTCTTATCTCCCTTATGATTTCGGCTGTGTACCACTGTGTTTAGACATATTTATGGTTAGCAGAACCAGCCTGTTTAATGGGAACACAGATGTCCAGAATGGTATAGATCTTGTCATAGAACATATTCAATATTTCATCGGGATTATTAAAACTATACATTTTACTCCAGTCGATTTCAGGCAACATATTATAGTACAAACGATTAAAGTCGGCTTTCTGGAATTTAAATTTCAATTGTTTGGAATTTCACCAACTAAAAGAATCTGTCGGGCTATCAAATTGATTATCTTGTTCATCCGGCGCTGTTGATAGATTCCTGAATGTGTTTATAAAAAAGTTATAACAATTTAAAATTTTTATTTTCAAATTAAACCAACTTAAACAATTAAAAAAAATTTTTTTTCTCTAGAATTAAAGTTTATAATCATAAGAGTAATTAAAAAAAAATTATGAGTTTTTTTTCAATTTTTCAACAACTTATGATTTTTTAAAGTTCCTGTTATCATCCCCTAGCTTCTAGCTACCCTATCTCAGTTAATTTCAATTTTAGATGATCTTGCAGCCTTGAAGGCTTCATTGCTTCATTCGAAAATGTTTTTAGACATAGAAGACACAAAGGCGACGATGGGTTTGTGGGATTTTCAATAAATCCGAATTTAATATATTCCGCACAGTATTGCCGTCTCTTCGTTTTTACTTCCGACATTGTTTTGCTTTGAGAAATACGTTCAACTTCGCGAGTAGTGTAGAGGAGGCGTAAGTACTGCTCTTCTATTGCGCGCGAGACCACAAATGAAAATAAAATAAATATTACATTGTTTATATAGGAATGCTTAAGCAGCACGCACCGACAGGAATAAAACAAACATGCATAAACTCGTTTATCTCATTCGACGCTCAATCGTACTCAACAAGTCCGACTGAAACAGGAATGCACAATTCGGGTTATTTAACAAAAACTTGTTAAAACATGATAGATATCTACGAGTACTAATAACTATTAAAATGCGAAAGTGTGTCTGTTGCCTTTTTATTTGTTTGTTTGTGTCTACTTTCATGATTAACATGATTTTCATTTTTTCTATATTCAATAAAATAGGACAGATATATGAACTACGCGGAGAGAAACATAGAACCGAGTTTGAGCAATCTTTTAATTAATATTAGTTGATGTTCACAAGTTGTTGTTGAGAGTCGAGAGCTCTTGCAGTCGTTGTTTAAGAGGCCTCCTAGCCAAATAAAATTACAAATCAACCCCCCTAGACAACGCCCCCAATTTCTTTCTGGGTTTCTTGCAGACCTGCAGCGCCCACAAGGGGGCGTTATCGCCCACTTTGGGAAAGACTGCTCTACACTATTGCCCCAATTGTGTAATATTATAATTTTATTCTTAATAATTTTACCTCGAGCACCAGTGTAAATATTTAAAATAATCATGGAGCACAAAAACAACAGCAAAATATATTGCTAGAGACAAAATAAAACATCTTCAATAAAACAAAGATATTTAAGAATTTTTCAATATTTCTATTTTTTTCAACAAATGTTTCATAGCCGACTCACTGAGCGGCTGTAGGATTGTCATTTGAGCCACAGTTGGCTCTTACAAGCAAAACAGCTAAAGCTATTTTCCAAAGGATCTTTGTTGATTCTCCTTGCGGCTAGTCTTTCAATTTTATTTCTTTTGTTTAGTTTATCCCGCAGTCGTTCATAACCATTTAATAACTTGAGTCAGCCCAGTTGTGATGGTGGTTTTCTTTTACATCCTATAAACTCAATATTCCTTATAATTGTTTTTGACTGGATGATAAATTCCTTATGTGGACTACTGGCTGTCCAATTAGTTTTAAATACTTTTCCATCTTCCTTGTGGAGGTGAGGTGGAGTTTAATAAATCGAATAAATTATTGAAATGCTGGAGCAATGTGGCCGTTGCAATGGCTACCGCAGGCATTTCATCTGAAAAAGAAAATGTAACTATGAGCACTCTGTCAAAAATCTCTCTACATATTCAAACTACTGGTTTCTCATTTGATAAATTGTAAAGAAATGTAAATTGTAGGTATATGAAAAAAATAAAATCATTATTGGAAATTTGTACCTTTGTACAAATCTTTTTTTGCTAAGTTTATGAAATGTAATTTTTTTTATAAGTGTGTACATAAATTGTGAAATAAATAAATATTACAAAATTTTATAATAAATTACAGCTCAAAAGATTTTAAAGTATTTTTGCATGATTTTAATATATATTTTAATATGTATTTGCATTTTATAGTTAATATGCACTTTACAAAGAGTAGAACTATAAGATATAGTCATAATTTATTTGAGTTTATTTACTTTTTTTTGTTCAAGCTACTGCTGCATAGGGAGGGTATCATGGAGGGGGCTTATTTACTGTGCTATAATAAATATATGTATTTACGTTGATGTGTACTGGTACTAAGATAAATATATACAATTGTCGATAGAATGATCAAAGTTTAACTTACTTGCTGATGCTTTTGTATATACTTATGCCCATTGTCAAAGAGTGAATAAATATCTGGGTGGCCAATTTAACTCGCATTTTCTTTTCCATTGGGTTTGATAATATGACGCTTTGATAGGTATGGAGCGAACACAAAGTGTCGATTAGCATAATCAAGTTCAAAGAACTTTTCAATATGCTTCCAAGAATAACCCTCCATACAGGGTATAAACGGGTGCTAACACAGCGTAATACACAAAACAACGTATGTAAAACTTCTGCTGAAGTGAATACGTAAATATAATTGTAAGAAAATAAAACCAAAAGCCAAAAAGGAAATACAATCAACACAAGCAACAAAATCTCATAATGAAAAATTAAATAAATATGGCCGTTCGGTCGGTAATGGCCGTCGTCATTTGTTGCCAAAAAAAATGTCGATAAATTAACTAATATTTAATTTCCTGTTAAAATTAATCTTACGCTCCAATATTTTAATAAAATTAGGTATATTTTTTATAGCATTGTTTGAAGTTTGATAATAATGTCACCGTTTAAAAAAAAATCACGAACTTATGAAACCATGATGCAGCGATTTGCGGCAACAATAGCAACACTTAATCCAGATCAACTATCATAGGTTTGTGTCTGTGTGCGTGATGTGTGCACATACACAAAAGTGATCATGCCCTGTCATAAGGTAATAAAGACTGCGCCACAAGTCTTGTTTTAGCTTCTTAGGTTTACTAGGGTTGTAAAAATATTTTGTTGTACAATTATTAAATAAAGGCTTTCCGCCATATTTTATATATCTGCCGGCTACCAAGTGTACAGTTAGCTACACCAATGAAAATAAAGTTATTGTAATAATGAAGTTATGTTATGACCAGCCTGTAACATGCTTTTGTACAAAAATAAGTCGTTTTGTTATAATAAAATATCTAAAACTGTACTGAAAAAGAACACATGCCTAGCACCAAATAATGTCTTATACCTGGAACATTTTTGAATAGGAGCTTTCTTAAAGTTCTTTTATAATACCTACGTAATACTTGGTAATTAATAAGTCAATTATACTTAAGATCAAGATTCAAGGGATAGATCGCGCAAGGTGACACCCGATATATTTTACAAAAAAACACCTTATACACACACACACACACACTTGCCTTAATAATATGACGTATGTATCTGTGAATGTATAAGCCGACAATGGCGTGTGGCAAAAAATTGAACTAACCGCGATCTTATGAAGTGTCACTTCATGACTTTTGCCGACTCATATTTATTGTTGTACTTTAAATTAACAAAAATGTTGAAAAAAACGGCAAAATGTATAAAATGTGGGCTTACTTATGATGGTGGTAAAAGTGAAGAAGTTGTTTTAAGAAAGAAAAACAATATTAAGTTCCTATAAATCCATAAAAAGAGTAAACAAGAAAGTTGCCTCTGCAATGTTTACATATTGCCATAATTTGAAAGTTAATTTTAAAACGTAATTTTGTTATGCTTAAATGTAACTACGATTCCAGGAGATGAGCCACTGCTGTTAGGACTTTATGAAAAGTGAACTAAGCTCAGCAGATATTTAAATACACTTTTTTTCTGAAGAAAGAAATGGTAACGATGATTAAGAATAATAGATTTTTTTTTTTGATACGGCACTTTATCTGACCGTTTCTAATACATCATTTATTATGGAATCAAAAAAAACACTAGAAAACACTATTTCTGTTGTTTCTTGCGGGTTCTTTGTTTTGCATCTTAGTTTAATTCAGCTAACTTTACAGATAGGTATTGCGTTTACCGCCATATCAGTGTGATCTTAACATGTTCGAAATGATTTTACACAGTAAATTATGGCTAACGCTTCTCTATAAATCTGTGAATATTTTTTCTCTGCTGGCGATAAAGTTCGCGACACGAACGCGACCGGGCGCTCGCCGGCCTCGCTCGGTTGCGACAAAACACCGCCCACCCCGACGGCGCTAGCGTCGCATGTTACTATCAGCGGTTAGCTAGGGTCGTAGAGTTTCCATGAAACGAAAAGTAATAGAAGTCAAACTTGGAAAGTACCTAACCCCGTGAAATCCCAAAAATGTTTGAAAATGCATTAAATGCCATAGGAGCTATTGAAAGCGCAGTTGTTGTTCACATGTAAAGAAATCACATGAGGGATTTCGCAAGAAAGACAGATATTTAGAAAAGCCTTTCATCATTGAACTATTTTCAAAGATCGAAGAAAGTAGTGATGACGAAATTGACGAAATTAAAAATTGATATTTTCATCTCGTTATCTATTTATATGATATTTGCCGAACCCAATTCCTACAGTAAAAGATTTTGATACTTTTATTTCATATTTATTAAAAAACTATTTTTAATGTTTGATCATCAGTTTTGACTTTTTATTTCAGTTTGGACTTGAAAATAATGTTTTTTTGCATTAATGTTTTTCCCTGAGAATATGGTGATTTTACAGAATGGGAACCCTTATTTCTCCCTAATGCTAACAACGTCAAGCGCCAAAAATGTCTTGTCGGACATGACGAAACAAATAAAATAAATTCAGTTAAATAGCTTTTTTATTCAATATTAAGATTTGTACAAACTTATATACAGAATAATTCTGATAAAACGAGTTATAAATTTTAGTTTATGTATTCGGGCCCTTCTATTCTGGACAAAAAAGCATGTAATTCTATAGAATGGTAGGAATGGTAGCCGTCATTGGCGGGGTCTCTTTGTATGAAAGTCTATACCAACACTAATCATGCTAATTCTTTAACGGTATATTCTACGTATGGTAAAGACGCTAACCCTTAAGTTTTATCTCTCCATTTTGTTACACGTTGTATTATTCAAGTCGAGATTTAATAATCGAAATAAAATTATGGTTTTAAAATTATATACTTTTTGTAAGAAATTAGATTAAGTTGCAATAAATACAAAAATATTAAGATTTAAGCATTTAATTAAGCATTGTTATTGCAGAATGGAAACGAAACAAGTAGGACTATTCAGTATTTTCAATCACTATCCGATAAATTTTCAATTTCCGATTCCGTTTTGCTGTCGTCAGAATCATCTTGTACATTGATTATTAATTCAAAATCGAGATCAAAATATTTCAAGTAGTCTTTTTCAATGTTTTCAACATGATCACAAGTTTTCTGCCACGTTTCAGTGCTAACTTGGCCCAAACTTTCATTGCTCAGTCTTTCCGTATTCGTCATGTTTTGCTCGATACTTTTAGATGCGACGTAATTTTTAATGTTCCCTCAAATATTTTCAATCGCATTTAATTCTGGATGATAGGGGCGTGAGAAATCAAAACCTTTGCTCTTTATAAAATCGTCAATCTTGTAGATTACGTGTTGGGCTTTGTAGTTCTTTATTATATCGTACAATTCCAATTTAAGAAGAGATTCATCAAATGCTATACCCTTATCCCTGAGCCATTGCTGCATATATGCTTTCTTTGTAGATTGCGTCGGTAGTCGTTCAGCCCGTGTGTTGTGATAAGATGCATTGTCTGAGACAATGACAGAGCGCGGAGGTAAATTGGGAAGCAATTTTTCATTTACCCACTTTACATAGTTATCATAGCTCATATTTGAATGATAATCACCAGTTGTTGAGTTGGCCTTATAAACCAAAGAAGCATTTTCAATAAAAACCATCCTTGGTTCCGCGTATAAAACGAGTGCCAATTTTTTTTTAAACGGAGTGGTTTCTTTTTTTGCCCAGGTGTTGTTTTGCACGTGCGTCGAAAAGACGTAGCTCTAACCGGTGTAGACAATGGGCCGACTTTGAGCGGTACTCTGTTATCTTTTTTAAATATTTTAAACGCCACATTTGTATATCATGACGCTGCGCCAAGACTTTACGGTTGTTCTCTGTTTTGCGCCACTTGCAACCTAATTTCAATAGTAACTTACGAACAGTTTCTAAACAACCTTCGAATCCGATTATTTATTCAATGCTGTTCTTAACTTAGCTAATGTTGGAATTTCTTTATGAATAATATGGAAATTTCGTACAGTACCGCGCACCACATCGGCTGTAAAATGATCTATATTCTACTTTATTATCTCGTTTTCTCCTTTTCTTCATAGGTGAAGTGAATTTTGATGAAGTCGATGGCAATTCCTACTCTTCTTTTAATATTCTTTGAACTGTTTTTTGGCTAAGACCCGTAGCTTCAGCTGCACGCCGTGTAATGTAAATGAGACAAATCACAGTTGGATTCCATGAATGATTTGGTAGATTCATATTCTTCTCGCAGAAAAGAATAAATCATGTTTCGACACTTAACAAAATGTAATCAAAATAATTAAGAAATAAAAAACATTTTATAACACAAAAAAAACATTCATTTCATAAATACTTCTATTGCCGTGTCCCGATCGACACTGTGCGCCAGGGTTGCCAGATTTTTTTTCTCGTTGCTAAATGTCTCGTAATTTCAACAGATAATCTCGTAAAAACATAAAGAAAATGTTTCCGTTCTTGTAGACTGGGGCTAGATTATAAGCACCGCGGAATAAAAAATATATCAAAAATCACAATCTTTCTACAAGATTTGAATCAAATCGTATAATAAAAAAGCAAATCACTTAGTTTAACTGTCGCCCACTAGATGTCCATAATTGTGGGATGTAACAGGGACTATGTGATTTATTTTTTAGGAAATATGGTTTATTTTGGAATCACGGCACAGTGTAGGGTACACTGTGCCGTCAAGGATCGCTGACAGTTTCTTCTTTATTACGTAGTTTGACTATCTCTCACTAGATGTCCATGACCGTGGCATGTACCTGGAATAATGTGATTTTTTGGGAGATAAGGTTCATTTTGGAACGACAATTCAGAAAATAGATAATCGCCATTAGATATAGAACTTTAATAAAGGTTGCCATTTGCATATTACGAAAATAAAATTGAGCACCCATATTTTAGCCTTTTGCAATTTCTTAATATTTTTATAGATTTCAGGATAATTTGAGCTTTATTTTGATCATGTGTTCAACCATTATTCCAGTTTTGAAATAACGCCTTTAAAGAAACTTAAATAAAATTAATAATTTTATGCTATTTACTGTACTATGTATCTTGGGTAGTCATATTCTTTGCGCTTGTGGCTGTTAAATTCAAACGAAACAATTTAAAATCATATTTTTTATTAATTATATTCGACATCAGGGATGTTAGTAACATCATCTTTAGGGATGTTAGATTTGGGCCTATAGCGCTTTCGGAAGCTAAAAGTGTATTATTTACTGTGTCTGTTGTAAGACGATTTCTTAATTCTGTTTTTATTAGGTTAGTCTTACTGAATACCCGCTCACAATCCGCATTTGCATGAGACAAAGCCAAGAATGCGAGGGCAAAACTGGTCAATTCTAAGAAATCTTCTGTTTTATGTAACATCGCCCAAAACTCATCAGGCTCTGTGGTATTTTTAAACTCTGCCGGATGGCGGGCTTTTGCAATCGGTAATCTTCTCCACTGATCATCTCTTTGTTGTTTTTTAGTGTCATCAAACTATGCAATTATACGTGGCACGACTTCCATCAGAGGCATCAATGTTGGGACGTGTTCTCTGAAATTGTTGGAAAGGGCTGATGCTGAGCTTGGATTTTGGAAAGAACGGGATCTTCCATGTCGTAACGTTTTTTTTATTTCCAACTCACCAGTCTTGAGAAAATTTCTGCAGTTTGTGAAGAACATTGTTTTCTTCAGGGGTTGCCTAACTACGTCAGGGTATTTTAGCATTTCATATACTTTAATGCCGAGATACAATGCAGCTTCATTTAACATGAATTGCTCATTTTTAGGGTCAACTTGAGTTATATTCGGCTGCATGACGTACTCTCGTTTTAAGTAACGCAGAAGAATTTCTTGGTATAGATCTCGAATTTTATCTTGCAGCTTGTGAATAACAACTTTTTCACTTGGAATTCTATTCTTCTAACTTGTGGTAAGGATCACACAGTTTTTCTAAAATTGATACTGCATGATTTTTTACCTCAGCTTTTACTTTAAGAGTTGGGTTCGCCGTAAAATCAATAAAAATTAAGCGCAAAGCTTCCCATTGCTCCAGGATTATTCCGACTACTGCAGCCAGCAAAAGTCATCTTGTTTGAGATGCTTTCAATATTTTGTGTGGGTCAACTTCAACAAATGATTGAAAATTGCGAAAATCAAACTGTCTCTTTTCACTGTTTTTGAAGAAGTTATATATGTCACGAGCAAGCTGTTGTACAGATTCCGGAATTTCTTTACAAGCCTGGCTTGCACATAAGTAGGCTGAATGACAAACACATTTTGAAGTTATGATCCCTGGTAAATCTCGCAATAAACGAGTTTAAACTGAATCTCTGTCGCCCATCATAACATTGCATCCATCAGCTCCAAAACCAATTACATATATTTGTTAGTGGGATATTACGGTTATTAAATGAATCCATCAGCGCTCTGTATTTTCAGTGTTTACTGTAGGAACAACATCGGTGCCCGTCGCTTTAAAAATCTTATACAATTCCCAAAAAACGCTGCAGATTTTCTGACTTAACGCCCAGCGAAGTGGGCGCGGGTCAGCTAGTAATGTACTACTTAAAGAAATTAAAGAAGTAAACTTACAAATACAAAATCAATTACTAAATGTATCAATAAAGTATAAATATGTCTGAAAGTTACAAGCAATAATTAAAAAATACAAAATACAGTTAACGGCAAAAATAATCACATTTTAAAAGTGTTACCTACTACTTACAACTATAAAAAAACATACCCCCATACACATTTTGTTCTGTTTGTCCGCCTAAAAACACAGCACTTTATGCACGCGGCCGCGCGCGCAAAAAATAAACTTGAGTTTCAACGTTTCAAGTGTTAGATCCCGGACTCAAGTCACTTTATTTATTATGACTTTTATTGGTATGGTGTAGTTTGGTTCATGGAACAGCACTTAATATAAACAAAAAATAGTATAGCTCTTATGATTTCTGAGAGTAGAACTAATAAATCAACGTACTTTATATCGGCTCTAAAATATTAGTGACTTTACAAATCGGCCTATGAAAATAAAACTATTTAAGTTTTTAGTTCATTTCTTTTGTTATAACTCTATAAATAACACAAACATTGGTGGAAAATGAAACGTACGTAACCTCAAAATTTTTAATACAATAAAATAAACTTAAATGTATTTTGCTTAAAACACTAGGAAGTTACTTTAAATGAAACAGACTGCTTTGAAGATTAACTATTCCACATGCAGAAATCACCACAGAATCTAGCAGGTCGACTTGCTTTAGATCTACACAGGCGTGTGGCAACATGAACTCAAAGAATCTAAGTCTGCCGATAGCTCTTTCTACGTGTATCCGTAACGCTGCAAAATAGCAAATGCGCAATATTTTTAAAACCCCTGTCTGCTAATACTGCTGATCCTTCAGGTAAAGTTTGCAAAATACCACAATCTTCAAAGATTAATGAATCTGTTGCTCTGCCGCCATACCCTGGTGAAATAAAATTTACTAACCCGTCGGGTGTTATTGATATTAAATATTTTATTGTGTTACAGTTTTTGTAATCCGACCACGTAAGAGCTTGCTTTACGGCATCAACAGGCTTTTCAATTTGAATCTCAAAACAGTCGATAATGCTTTGAACCTGATTGTAATTTTTTCTAAATGGAATAGGTAGATTCATCTGGACATCGGATGAAGGTGGAAAGTATACAAGTGATTTAAGTACAGATGCTATAGCCGGAACAGTAACCCTTATGATTTTAGTAACAGAACTAGTCGACAAACCAAAATCCAAGGCCAGAATAGTATTAGGTTGATATAAGCGTATTTTTTTTTAAATTATCATTATATTTCGCGGAGTACATTTTGTTGTTTCAGATAACATATTAATACAAAAATAGCATTCTTAAGGTAAACCTAACAACAGTTGTGGTTCTCTAGATATGGATAAAAGAGCAGCCTTTTGCATATAGTTATAGAAATAAGTATAATGTATAACTGTTTGTTTCCCAAGTAAAAAAAAATAAAAAAAATAGTTCTAAAAAAAAGTGTTTCGCATTCCGGTTCTAAATCTGAATCTTCATTAGGATTCTTTGATTCTTGATCAAGGTTAAACATTTCATGTGAAGAGGCGTTTGAAGATGTGTCGTTCATACTCCCAAAAGTTACTGCATCGGGTGAAAATATTATTTTCCTCTTTTTTTTTTAAATATTTGTTAACAGTCATGGTTGATTTATGGACACCTTTAGCTTTCAGGTTTACTTGCACTCCCTTACTTTTTTTTGATATTTCTATACACTGATCATTATTTTCAAAACTTAATGGATCTTCTATTACTATTTCGTCTTCACAGCTAGCAAATAATGTCTCTTCAGGTTTTTCTAACGCCGAAGTTTCATCTTTATTTAATAGTTTCTCAAAATATTCTATACGATTACGTTTTTGCACTGCAGATCTCTGAGGTTTATCTTCCTTTTCCTGTTGACATTTGAATTTGTGTGGAACTATACCCTGTTTCAGTTTAATTCTTCCCCCGACCAACTTATATTTAGTATAGTTCTCCATATCATTCTCAATCTAAAACAAGAAAAAATCTTATTAGCCATGTACAGTCTGCAACAGAATAATGTATACCACCCAGTCTCCCGCACACATACAATATGCACGCAAATTGTATGACATATTGAGACTGGGTGGTATACATAATTCTGTTACAGACTGTACGTACACCAGCCTACGCGAGCAGAGCAGTAGGCACAGTCTAGTATAGATTAAAACTTGTATAGAAAAAAAAGGATAACGCAAAACAGCTGCATTGTTCTCAAGATATTATAATATGTTATACTATGTAAAAACATAACGGAAAGTTCTGACACCAAAGGTTTCGCATCTCTGACCAGATTTGTTTATAGGTATTAAATAAATGTAAACTACAAAAAATTATAATAGTAATGTCTAAGGTATTCACGATCACTGTATATTATAATGAAACAATTTTTCAGCGGATTAATCGCGTACATATTGATTTTACATTTTTCCTGCCAATGTAAAATCAATAAACACGCGATTAATCCGGTTAGAAATTGTTTCATTATAAGATGAAAATAATAATTATTACATATGTAGGTACCTACGTAAAATATGATCACTATACTTACGTCAAAATGGTCTTCACAACAATAACTGTACTTTTATCTCCAAATGGATCTAACCTCTTCATAGCTTTTATCCATATTTTTTGCATTTTAACGTCCTTTGGAACTATAAAAAACAACTTTTCCGGCGAATTGGTAGTTGTATTTTTACATTTAGGCACAACACATGATTTCCTAGTATTTGGATTGGACATTTTTAAAAGTATTTATAGTTGAGCCATTACAAACGTGCGAACTGAGTCATAAATCATTTTTATCAGAGCTCTCGCTCACACTTATAGGCATATCGGAACTCTCGCTCGCACTGCTAGTGTTGTGTGTAACAACAAAGAAGGGATTTGTCGATAGTCATTAGCAGGTAATTAAGGAAAGATTAACGAAATAATGCAATATATTATTAGGATGTATTTTTAATATCTGCTTTTAAAACATACAATATATTAAATGTTATCAACTTAAATTAATATAATACATATAACAAATTTTAAACAGAATCAAAGATCAGCTTAAAATATTAATCTACGTCTATGTCATCGTCTGAGCAGCTATCGCTGTCATCTTCATGTAGATTTATTATCAGAGGCTGTATTCTCTGATCTCTTAAAATGGCCTTGGCTAAGTCGCGATCCTGTAACTCCTCTGCATGCCTCACACATTTTACCCAGTCCTCTTTGGATACATTCCCGATAGCTTCATGTAAAAGGATCTCGACGTCTGCTATTTTGAAATTATTGTTTTTCGATGCCACTTCGCCCTTTACTTGTGCCCATACCAATTCAATAGGATTATATTGGCAGTGATACGGTGGCAGCCGAATAACTTCGTGACCATGCTCAATTGCCAGTTGGTCAATGGCATAAATCTTTTTTGGATTGCTTTGTTTTACTTTAAATATTAATTCTTCTTTTATGTCGGCATTTGAAAAGAGAATGTTTTTCTGCTGGAGCCATTCCTGTATGCTACTTTTTTTCCAAGATATTGTCGGTATGGGATCTAATTGCTTGGAATGGTAGCTGGCATTATCTAAAACGATAATGGATGGTTCCTCCAAAACTCGTAAAAAGTCCTTAAACCACGCCATATATGTATCCGCATCCATTTCAGTGTGGTAATCGGCGTCTTTGGATTTCACAGCTCTGAAAATTAATTTTGCTTCTGGTACAAAGCCTGTCTTAGCGGAGCCGGCGTGACATACAATCAAACGTTGTCCTTTCCCCACTGGTTGATTTTTAAAGCCACCTTGATCATTTTCTCCAAGCCACATTCGTTTTCTGCACTGGTTTTGATTGACCCAGGTTTCGTCCAGATAAAACCGAGGACGGGTATCGTTTGTCTTCTTTAATGTATCAAGTTTTCTTAAAAACTCCAGTCTAGCGCAGACAATATCAATTCGTTCCATTAGGTATTTTCGGCCATCCATGTTTTTTTTGAATTTGTAACCTATTTTCTTTAATGATGACTTGCCGCACTTAAATTCAGGCATTTGTACTTTCATTTTTTCTAATATCTTAGCCACTGTTGGGTATTCACCATTATCATAAAATGAACAAATGGTGCGTTGCAACAAACAAACATCGAAATTATCGATATTTGTAACTGTTTCTGGTTTTACATATGTTTCTCTTGGTGTAGATGGATGGCCAGATTCAAGTATTTCTTTCTTGACTTTGTCTACAGTTCTCGTACTAACTCCACAAAGAAGCGCCGTAATATCTCGTGGTTTATTTAAATTTAGAGAAGGTATTTTTACCGGGTCACTTTTCAATTCATTAAACACTGTCAACACATTATGAATAACCGTACGAGTTTGGGCGTTAATATCGCCCTTTAATTTTAACAAAGTTAAGTTGGAGAATAATGCGTCCATGGTTCACTTATGAAAGTCTAATGACAACTAACACAATTTTCACAAACACCTACATTTGACTTTATTGCATTAGTCATCAGCTACCTGCGTCCGAGCGGCATCCCTTTATCGATAATGAGTTGTGGGGCATTGTCACATTCCTTTGACGTAATGATTTATGACTCAGTTCGCACGTTTGTAATGGCTCAACTATAGGTATAATTTCGACAGAACGGGCGCGCGACCGCAAGCGGACTGAGTTAGCCAGACTGAGCGTGTTGTGCGATGACGTCACACCGTCACCGGCAGCCCGCGTCGTGCGGTTACAACTTGTTTTACTTCTTAATCGGAAACTAATTAACGTATCGATGTAATTCTTTTACTAGTATTTTTTATTTTTGACAGAGAATATGGAGTACTATAAATCAAAATTAGTTAACATTCTTCATTGCATTTTTTACTACAGCTGTAACTTTTGTGCGCTTAAGTTCAATTTCTCGAACTAATTTGGAATCCGGAGAAATGTCTTTAAGTAGATCCGTTAAATGGCCAACAACAGAAAAAGCAATATTATGTTCTGCAAAAAACGCAGCTAGTTTTATTTCTGCACGATCCTTTTGTTTGATTTAGTTGCGCCCATCTTGAAACCAAATGAGTCGTATAGAAACAAAAACAGCAATCTGACATTTCACAAATTATTGGTAATTCAAAAAAATCTTATCTTTCTTTAATCTTATGGATAAATGCATCATTAATTATTTAATTTGGTAAATAAAAATTTTGAAATTTAATTAAATATTACATTAGGTAGATTGCACTTAAAAAAAATAATTAAAATTAAATTAGTTTTTCAGATTGCTGTTTTTGATACTAGCTATGTCAAAGATTGCTTGCTGTCTTTGATAAGAACAAGGCTACTAGTAATTTAGGGTTGTCACTCAAATAAAAATTCACAAAGATGTTTATTTTTTGTTTATTATTCAAAATTAAACTCGAAGTTCCTCAGATTCCTGGACTTGTTCATCACAATATGTATCTTCAGAAGGCGATTCCTGTAAGGCCTCCTGTCTTAATAATATTTCTTCATAAAATTTTAATTCCGATAATCCTTTCCATTCGTTACCAAAATGTTTGCTCAGTAATTTATTTACATCACTTAATTTACTTTTGTTAACAGCAACTATGTTGTGCAGTGTAATCGGATTTATCATATTAATCCGTTTTCGTGGTCGGCAAATATTTTGAGCGGTAGCTAGGTCACTCTTATAATATATATCACCCCTCACAAGCACGTTACCAGGTTTTTTTGAGCGACGCAGTATAAATCTTTTACACTGGTTGAATTGAATATTCCAGGTTGTGGTGGGTTTTACGATGTCTTTGGTAGATGTTTTCCAGTCCATAACAGTGCAATCTTCACCAAACTTTACCAATGTAGCATTTTCAGACGCAATATCTATGATTTGCTTGGGGTGAAGTACTGCCTCCATTTTACGCAACTTTTTTTTCTATAACTCCAAAAAAAAGCGATATATATGAATGACCGGTGACAGGAAAAATAACTTCTAAACTTTTAATGTTTACATTTTCTAACAGCCATTTGCAGCACATATGTATTAAAATACTGTTTTTATTCTGGCCCCCACATCCATCTGCAACTAAACGAATTCTTGAAATGTCTGTTTTATCCGTTTTGCAAAGCCGGTCATACACTGCAGATGCCACCAAATTCGCATTTTTGTTGAACTCGTCCTCTGTACCTACAATAATAAGAGAATACACGCTCTTTAATTAGAGGTAAATTAGAATGGCCTTCCACTACGGCTAAATTGTAAAAATATAACTGTCGGCTACAATAGCATGATTGGTCAGGCACCTTTGGTAATGGAATATTTTTTTGAAAATCAAAAGATATTATTTTCAAGCCTGGTGTAGTGTCTCTCAAGTTATCAAAAAAGAATTCGCTCTCAAAGAGTGTACTCTCTTCTCTGTCATCAAAACTTTTTTTTTATTTTCATCTTTCTCCATTTTGATTTTTTCTTTTAGTTCTAGACATTTTGAACATACATCTGTTTGTGGTGTGCCGAAGCCTAAATTATATTCAGTGTTGAAAATATGCCTAAAGTATAATTATACATTCGGTAAAGATTTACAATATTCAACTCACATGGCAAGTATTTTCTTTCGGCAATAATGAGACTATACATTTGATATTTTCAATAAAACCACGAACAGATTCTTTTTTCTCTGCGTACTTATCAGTCTTTCGATCACCTCCACGAGCTTCACGAGAAAATTCTCCCGTTTCATAAAAATTTTTCATCAAGTATTCCACTCTATACTTTTTAATGCCAAAAATATTCAAAAAAAAATTCTGACATAATGGCTCTCTCTTTTTGTTAATGAATACGGAATATTTAGTTTTAAATTTCTTTTTGCCTTTACAGTTAGGTTTTACTTGAGTTTCTTGTATGGAGCACAGTTTAAAAAGAATTATATCTTGATCATGTTTTGTCGAGTTCTTATAAAAATTCCGATGTATTTTTGATAAATCATTCATTGTCAATATTGCACATTTCAATGCTTTCGTATTATGTTCACAGACTCGAGTTGGCATGCTCTTTGGCGAATATCTGAAAACAAAAACAAAACGTGTGTTTATTTGACTAACCGCAAAAAATAAGAACAAACAGACGGAAACCGAAGTTATCCTATAAAGGTTCCTTTTTCATTTTAAGGGACGGAACCCTAAAAATAGTTTTTAGAATGAGGAAATCCAAAAGTGATTTTAAATAACAATGCGTAAATAAAATTTATATTGATGATATCGTTATTTAAACTCAACATTGAAAACCAGATTAATGAGTTGTAACAACCCTACGTTAAAACAATGTTAGTACTTACCTCAAACATTTTGCAATGTTTGCTTTCCATTTTGCAGGATATTTTTTCTTCCTTCGTGCAAACTTATCATTTACACGCGTGGGGTGCACTTCCATAGTGAGTTTTTTAATGTTAAAACTAACTTTACAACGTTATTTTTATAAAAAAAACAAGAAAATACGCGCATTTTGACGCATAACCGAATCAACGCATGTGATTGGCTGACACTCACAGATTACTGTTTTTGAAACTGATCGTCAATAGATTGCTGTATTTGATACTAACACAGTTTTTCAATTTTTCAATTTCAATTTTCGGTTGTAGATTGCTGTTTTCGATACGATGTTATTAGATAAGCAAAGAATATTCAAATCAAAGAGTGTTGCCCAATATTTAACTTAATTTTCGTTAAAATGACAGATTGCTGTTTTTTTTTTCTATACGACTCAAATGAAGTTAACTTTTGGGACGAACCAGGTTTGTTTTTTAAATGTTTTTTCGATTTGGCATGAGATTTCAGATTTGTTATTTCAGCAACCAAGGAACTTGCTGGATAGAATGCACACTTCGCTTTCTTTGAATCTTTTGGGTCTGGCTCTAACCAGTCTTTAAACATCGGATGTTTTAACCACTTATCCCGAAAGAATGTTGGTCACCGTCCATACATTCAAAAACCTGTCACTTAAATTATTTTATTGACCCCGTCTTGTATTCGTTGGTGGTTCAAACGGTTGTTTGTTGTATTAAATATCTAAGTATATTATCAATATTTTCGAATTCGATGCAGAAATAAAATTATTTCATAAAATAAATACATAGCCCCGTCAATTCAGACTCAAACTTATAAAACGTACAATTGTGTTAGTTTTGCAGCCGGATAGTATCAAATATCAGGATATTAGCTTAATCCTTGCGTAATAATAAGCCTACTGCAATGTAAAAAGAATTAACATAATAAACAAGGCACACAAAGGACTGCAAGAAAATACATATCAATCAAATCTGACGTTGAGGTCTGATTGATCTATGTGAGTGACAGAACCCGCATCTCATATCTTATAGCTACGTTCAGCTTTAATGTTTAATTACAATGAAAAAAGTATGTATTTATTGACATAATAGTATTTTAATTTTTACATGATCTTTGCTCTAATATCATTTTTAGTTTCGGCCCTTCATAGGGTTGATTTCTGTAAAACTTAAAATAATAGTGTAGTGGTTAAACGTGGCTTCTATCAGGGTTCAGCAAAATAAGTAATCCGCAAGTTTTAAGTCCACACACTTTATTCGTTCCTACAAATTTCACAGATGGAAGGAGAGTTTATTATCACAGAGTCTAGATAGTAGACGACAAGCACTAACAATACAGGAACTAATTCTAATATTTAGATTTAACAAATCTAGGTCGCGAATTAGGTTAGCAACACAGGATGCGCGCGCGAGCTATGAATTCCGACTGGCGGCTGTATCGATCTCTTTGCCGGCGCTCGGGCATCAAATTTTGAAACAAAAGGATTGATACTACGGAAACTCCCGTGGCTTTCGCAACGGTTTATTGATTTAATTTATTATATTTATTTTGTATGAAAATGTTGATATGGTTTTATAATTCGAATTTATTTATGTTTGTGTTTAATATTATAAAGGTGAAGTTAAGTGAATGATTAAATAATTATATTTAGGTATGAGAAATGAATTTGGAATAAGTTATTTATATGTTTTTGCTGTGTGTTTGATGGTGTGATACGCTATGTGGTGAGTCACCCACAATAGATTGGCTGCGTTCAAAAACAATATTTCTCAAAAATATTTAAAAATTATTTTCTTTTTTTCCATGAACTGTCTGATCACGGTTTCATTTCTTTATTCATTGCTTTAAAATCAGTAAAAAATCTAAGTTTTTTGCGATATATTTGAAACTAAGACGCGTCTTTCGGCTATCAATCACTGCAATCAGTTGACAGGTCATAATTCGCCTGCCTTCTTTTTGTGCATGATGTTAAAAACGTGTTTCACCTGTTCCTTTGCAGTCCATCCTCCCTTTTTAGGTTCTTTTTTAGGTGGATTGGACGACGATTCACAGTCGCTGCTGTCACTCATTTCGTAATTAAAAACGTTATATAACAAAACACGGAAACTTGCGAAACTTCAACAACAAAAGCACACGGTAAAATCTACTAACCTTCATGTTTCAGTGTCAGGGGAATCCCCGTTCAATATAGCTCTTAGCAAAAGAGGCACACAAATATAGCAAAATATTAGTGTAATAAGGACAACAACAAAAGAATATATTGAACGGGAATTTCCCACTCAAAGTTGTCAAGTTTCCAGTGTTGCCGATCATAAAAATCAGAATTCTGTAGAAATGATCTGAAAAATTGGTATATTGAAATAAAAATCGGTAGTTTTGCATTTGACCTTTATTTTTTAATGTTCATTCGTCATCGTCACTTTCACCTTCTTCACTTTTCCACTTTTTGTCCATTCGAGTAAATAAATTACTGACTAAAGCAAAATCGTAACAATTATTTTTACCTATTAGGCATTTTGTGTGTAAATTTGCAATTAATGACTCTTTGTTGTTTGAATGAGTTTATTTCGGGTTTTCGTTTTCATTAAGTTTACTTGAGAAAATATCCTTTCCACATTTGCTGAGGAGTGCGGAAAGGATATGTCAAATACAAATTTGGATAACGTTTAAAACATTGAGTCACCGTCACCGCATTTCATTTATTTATTTCTTGTACTTGAGTCCAAAAAGTTGTAGTATTATCATCAAATTGTTGAATAACTTCCAAGTTACGCAGGGTTCTCCACTCTGTATCCAACTTTTGTATGTCGTTGTCATTACTAAGAAGATGTCGAAAGTTTCGAGCAAGTTCTTGCATAATCTGTCCTTAACGTAAATGCGTAAGCATGAGGATATAACTAACGACGATCATGCGACCACTGAAGCGGATCCTTTTTCCTATCTAAATACTCTTCATTTAGGTATTTATCGAGCTCGCGAATACCAGCGGCAGATTGATTATCTGGTCTAATAATTTTGTTAATTTCTTTGTCGTACTCGTCCCATATACTCTCTTCTTTATTTAAATTTCCGCTGCTGCTAGACACCGATATCTCGCTAGGATTAGGAACAGGTTCTGGAATATCCTGTTGTTTTAACTGCACTCTGCCTATTTTATGCCTGAGACCTTGTAACGCAACTTCGCAAGCTCTTTGGTTTTTAAACACTCTTTGTCTGAACCGGGGGTCCAGAATGGTACACTCAGCGTATAAAATATTACTTTCTATGTCTTTAAAACGGTCTTCCATGCCTTTCTTTAACGCTTACTGCACTGCGACAACTTTTTCGTTATTAGACGCATGTCTTTGGAGAAAACTTTTGAGCAAATTGCAAAACACAATAACTTTTGACAGTCACATTTTTTTCGGCGCTAATTTCTACTGTGATTTCATAGAATGGCTTTAGTAAAGGCAAACTCCTTCAATTATCTCCCAGTCCTGTTCTTTAATAGAGAGGTCAGAACGTTGAAGAGCAAACGTGGCAATAACAGCATCCTTTACATGTACAATTCGCTGAAGCATATCAAATGTAGAGTTCCACGGGTCTTCACGTCCTGTTTGAGCTTGAGCACGGGCAAATTCATTTGTTGTTGTGTAGCTGTTAATTTTTATTGACCTTGCGTGCTACGATGAAAGTATTCAACAATATTTTTAACTTGCGTTATAACGTCAGTTATTTCAGTAGTGGCTTGTTGTACAACACGATTTAGAGAGTGAGCAAAGCACGCGATTGACCGCCACTCACCAAGTCTGACAGCAGATAAGATGTTTGCAGCATTGTCGCTAATTATTGCAGCAACTTTGTGTGAAATATGCCACTCTGCCATAACACTTTTCATGAAATCACATAAGTTTTGACTGGTATGCCGTTCATTATAATTTATACCGCCAAGTAATGCCGACTGAAGTTTAGTATTTTCGTCTATAAAATGAGCAACGATAGCTATATAGCTCTCATTATTTTTAGATGTCCAGCCATCGGTACTGAGGGATAATGCAGATACAGCTTGCACTTTCTTTTTTACTTCAACCGTTAATTCTTCATGTACCCTCGACATTAAATTTTCTGATAAAGTTTTTCTTGACGGTAGTTGGTAGCCTGGGCAATGAGAAACCAATTCAATAAGTTTTCGCATTTCTTTTTCTTCCACTATTCGCAGAGCATGATGACTTTTGGCTACCATCTTTACAACTTGCCTGTCTATTTGTTCAACCTTTCGAATGGGCGGTGGTCTGCGAATGTATTGGCTCATTGATTGTTGGGTATCTGCTACCCTTGGCGATGCTGAGGTAATATTCTCCGACTCGGAAGTTGTTTGATTCGACTCAAGTTAGTTTGAATTAGATATAATCGGTGTTTGTCTTTCAATTACTAATGGAATCAAAGCGTGCTTTGATTTCATATACCTAGTTAAGTTTCCGCTTGAGCCTTCTGCAATACTTATTACTGTCAAACAATAGTTACATTTTGCTTTTTTTTATCTGTGTCTTCAATGAAATGTGTCCACAAGGAACTATGTTTTCGTTTTGATGATCGCAATAAAGATTACAGAACCTAAAACAAACATGACATAACCTATAAACAAAGTAATAGGTACACTACTTCACATTAATCATATTAAAAGTAATAGGTACCTACATAATTTTTCAATATATAAAGTATTTTAATAGTAACAATAACCATTTAACATTACAAATACAAGGTAGTTACCTGTTATCAGTTATTGTTGTATTTACCATAACAAAACATTCGCCACGCGCGCACCGCTGACTGACTGAGCTAAAGAGCGAAAATGAACGAACGATGAGGAATGCATGCGCGGCAAACGGTGAGTCAGTCAGTGCCCGCTCTCGCTCACAACAAATCCGCGCTCCGCGCGCCGCGTCGGAACTAGTGAACTAAGGAGCGGTCTCTCTGCGACCTAGTTCGCGTAGTTCGTACGAAAGAGCGGTCTTCCGAACTAGGTCGATCGCAAACTACACAAGACTAAAAGATATCGATATTATTTTCGATATAATGTAATTAGGGATAAAACGATACCACTGAGGTATCGATACTTTTACTCGATACTGCAGTGCTAGCACGGATCTTTTGTCGATCGTAAGTTTACGAATGCTCGTATAGTATGGATACGGTTTTGCAAGCAATAATTGAAATCTATCCATTGCCGCACGGTCAGCTTAAATAAATGTGTTCCTTGTTAATTTTGAATGTTTGTTAACAGGTTCTACTCTTAAATAACTAAAATAAAAAATTACATTGTTACTAAAAACTTGCAACCGACTCCATACTATACGAGCATTCGTAAACTTACGATCGACAAAAGATCCGTGCTAGCACTGCTGTATCGGTCGTCAAGTATCGATACTAACTGAGA
Source organism: Stenoptilia bipunctidactyla (assembly GCA_944452665.1). Classification (NCBI taxonomy): domain Eukaryota; kingdom Metazoa; phylum Arthropoda; class Insecta; order Lepidoptera; family Pterophoridae; genus Stenoptilia; species Stenoptilia bipunctidactyla. The sequence goes on from OX101739.1 coordinate 17,286,833, forward strand.
ATCGATCGAAAAGTATCGATACTTACTGGAATCGAGTCATTTTTTTGCAAACATTAAAAAAAAAGACCCAAGATTGTATTGTAATTATTTATTGATGGATATAACTAACAAATGTAAATGAATTATTACGAAGTCTTTTTTTAATATATAAAGTTATGCAATATCGTATTTTTTTCATAATTTTAACAAGATATTTCAAAATCATATACATAGGTATATTAGATTCTGATGAAACTTTTCACTTTTCACAAATTCTGAAGATATACGAGGACAAACATACTTTTGAATTTTTTACACTATTACTATATAATTTTATACTATTTACCATATTAATATCTATCAATTAGTATATATTATAAGTCTCATGACATTCAAACGGTTCAAGAGTTATTGCGGAACAAACCACACATACTGTAATACAATACAACTTATTGTAGTAACACTGGAAGTCCAATTGGCAATATGAAAAAAAAACAACTCAACAATAATTATGAAAAAAAGTCAGGTTTCCTAAAAATATTAATTTTTCTAAGTGTTTCCCAGTAAGCCGATTTCTGGAAGCAGTAATCGTTGCCCCAGCTTTAAAAAAAAGTCTTTCGCAGGGTACAGATGTGCCTACAATATTTAAATAGATACGTGCCTGTTTATATAATCCTGGGAAAACAGGTTTTAAATCCTCCCATTCCTCGATGGGGTTTGCTTTTAAGGCACAGACAGGATTGGCCAAATAAATTGAAATCTCGTCAGTTTTCGAGGATGCACGCCTCCGCTTCTGACCAACAGCAACAGCACTATCAATCTGCATTTTTCTTAGTTTATCAGATTGAATAACACTGTTTTTAACCCATTTTACAGTTTCTCTAACTTTATTGATAATACTAGTTATTTCAGTTGAAGTATTTTTAATGATGAATCTACTATCAAATTTATTGTGTGTGCAAAACATTTAAATGTTTTGCGTCACCAAGAGTCCTTTTCATTGCGGCAACCATGTTAGCGCCATTGTCTGTAACAGCACAAGTTACTTTAGACAATGGTATTTTCCAATCTTCGAGAATGTCGCCAAATACTTGAGAAATGTACTCTGCTGTATGGAGTTCCCTGGTAGCTATATTCGAGCTGGTAAGGACAGTTTTCTCTAAAAATGCACCGTTACACCCAAAAAGCTCTTTTCATTCATTGTTTCTGTCCATATATCAAGAGTCACACATAACTCGGTAGCATTAGATATTTTTGAAGTATATCCAACCTTCACAGCATCATACTTGTCGCAGAGCAGCTTTTTAAAGTGTGTTGATGAAGATAGAAAGAAAGAAGAAGTGAATTTAGGTTTCTTGTAACCTGGCTAATTAGCTCAAACATGGCGGTAGTTGTTGATTTATTATTTTGGAAACCAGACTGCTCCTTGCATATAATACTAAACTTTGTCATAAAATTTACCAGTCTCTTTTTCATAGCTTTCTCAAAAAATTTTGAGAATATTGTTAGGCGTGATATTGGTCGATAGCTACAAAATCTACGCTTGTCTCCTTTTTTATAAACTGGTTGTATTATGGACGTTTTAAGCATATCTGGGAACACACCTTTTGAAAAGGATAGGTTAATGAGGAATGCTAAAGGTTTTGCTAGTTCATACTGACATAATTTAACAATTTTTGTACAAATATCATCGCAGCCTACAGTATTTGTATTGTTCAGAGATTTAATAATAAGCACCACCTCATCTGGTGTTACTGGTTCTAAAAAAAAGCTTTTTTCAACACGAGTTTTATTAGTGTTTTGACAACCAACTGTTCTTTTCTTAGATATGTTAATAAAGAAGTTGTTGAATTTTTCTGCTATTTCTTTAGGGTCAGTAAGAAGTAGGTTATCTTCCTGAATTTCTCTAATAAAGTTATTTAAGATGTTGGTACTTTTGTCTTTTATCATTTTCCAAGCAGTTCTGCATTTATTTTTTGATTTAGAAATTAGTCTATGATTATGAATCTTTTGAGAAGTCAATATACAACGACGCAGCAGTTTTGAGTAAGCATCGTACTTAAGTTTATGAACAGTAGATTTATTTTTGTAGAATTTGTACCTTAAATACCTTCGAGTCCTACAGCACTGCTTCAGACCTTTTGTAATCCAATTATGATTTTGGTATTTGTTTGTTATTTTTTTTTTTTAATGGGAAACAAAGATCGTAAAACATTTTAAATATGTCAGTAATAAGTGCCATTGCTATATTAACGTCTTGCTGATTATATATTTCATAGAATGTTAAGGCTGAAATACATTCCTTAAATTTAACCAAGTTGTCCATTGAATTTATTCATTGTTATTTTTAACATTTGTGCAGTGTCGTGATCCGATAATTCTAAAGGTAGCACTTCTATTTCAGCGTCTTCAATATTACTCACCAAATGGTCAATGCAAGCATTCCTTCTGGTTGGAACTTTAGTGTGTAGAGTAAGGTTATAGTTTTTTATAATTTCTATTAGGCCTTTGCTGCTCTGAGACGACTGTAAAGTTAGTAAACAAGGTAGGATGAAAAAGTCAAGAAAAATTTGGATGGGATAAGGTACTCAACCCAATTTTCAGGGATAGCTCCTTCAATTTTGCCATTATAAGTTGTTGCGCTAATTTTGGACTCCATCTCATTCAGTTTGTCATGCATCAGCTCTCTGTTTACTATTTCACTACTAGTTGATCCCAAGTTCTCCACATCTGTCCATTCTACGTCCTTTATTCCTCTGAGACCACTTATCATGTCATACTTATCAGTTCCCAAAGTTTCGTTTTGACACTTATGTATTCTACTTGAAATGTAGGATCCCCCAGCATAGATGTGTCCTGTCTCGCATCCCTTTTCCCTCGCTTTATAGGTACCACTGATGTCGCATACTTTTAAAGTGTTTGGAGAGGTCCACTTCAACATTTTGTCTTCTTTTGTTATGATCCTGTAGGCATCATCGTCTTTCTTTGTTACGTACTCCATCAATCCAACAAGGTAATTGGTTACCTTTATGGTGTTGAAGTTCAATATTTCAAGGTTTCTATTTATATCATTGATGGAGTAGTGGGTGGACAACAAAGACCTTTTCAAGTCATTAATCGAAGCTGATCTTAAGTAATCCTCCCTTTGGGTACTTGATTCATCCAGATCTGTTGTGGAGTTCTCGTTTTTCAATGCTGTTGTCTTCCCGACAGACCACACTTTGCTCCCGAACTTGATGATTTCATGCGCCCCGCTTAAATCATTTTTCACAAGACACTCAGTTTCTTCTCCCTTATTCACGCACCTACTTGGTTTTTCACCCAAATAAACTTTGAAACTGTCAACCCAAACAACTGCATTTAGCTCTTCAATTAAGTGGTATTGGCGAATCTCACTATCATATATGGTGAGCCATTTGTCCCATATGTTTATGTTCACCTCTATCCCCTTTCTAGTTGTGACCAACACGGGAGTTAAAGAGAATTTTCTTATGCTGCACTGCCACTGTTTATTACAAGTATGGTGTGGAAAAACCATCCACCATTCCCAGTCTGTTCCGTGCTCTTCCTCTACCCAATGCGTGAGCTCGTTATCCAGGCACACTTTTGCGCCGTCTCCTTTACACTCCTCTTGGTAGTTAACATAGGTTCTCCCCACTTTGCAGAGTTTGTTGGAGATCCAGGATTCAGCTTCAGGCTTGTCTGGCAATAATTGAGTGACTGATTTGAAGTCTTTGACGTTAGTCTGAATAACAGTTTGTAACTAGCTGTGCAAGAAATAAATTAACGTTAGACGCAGGAGTACGGTACATGCACAAAATTATTACATCAGTACCAACAATCTTTAGACCGCAACATTCAAAAATAAAATCTGTAGTGAATTGTTTTGTTATGTCAAGGTTTTCAGAAAGTATATTTATAAGATTTAATAATAAGCACCACCTCATCTGGTGTTACTGGTTCTAAAAAAAAGCTTTTTTCAACACGAGTTTTATTAGTGTTTTGACAACCAACTGTTCTTTTCTTAGATATGTTAATAAAGAAGTTGTTGAATTTTTCTGCTATTTCTTTAGGGTCAGTAAGAAGTAGGTTATCTTCCTGAATTTCTCTAATAAAGTTATTTAAGATGTTGGTACTTTTGCCTTTTATCATTTTCCAAGCAGTTCTGCATTTATTTTTTGATTTAGAAATTAGTCTATGATTATGAATCTTTTGAGAAGTCAATATACAACGACGCAGCAGTTTTGAGTAAGCATCGTACTTAAGTTTATGAACAGTAGATTTATTTTTGTAGAATTTGTACCTTAAATACCTTCGAGTCCTACAGCACTGCTTCAGACCTTTTGTAATCCAATTATGATTTTGGTATTTGTTTGTTATTTTTATTTTTTTTAATGGGAAACAAAGATCGTAAAACATTTTAAATATGTCAGTAATAAGTGCCATTGCTATATTAACGTCTTGCTGATTATATATTTCATAGAATGTTAAGGCTGAAATACATTCCTTAAATTTAACCAAGTTGTCCATTGAATAATCCCTTATGTATTTATAATATGTCACAGGTAAAAATGATGATTTATTCATTGTTATTTTTAACATTTGTGCAGTGTCGTGATCCGATAATTCTAAAGGTAGCACTTCTATTTCAGCGTCTTCAATATTACTCACCAAATGGTCAATGCAAGCATTCCTTCTGGTTGGAACTTTAGTGTGTAGAGTAAGGTTATAGTTTTTTATAATTTCTATTGGGCCTTTGCTGCTCTGAGACGACTGTAAAGTTAGTAAACAAGGTAGGATGAAAAAGTCAAGAAAAATTTGGATGGGATAAGGTACTCAACCCAATTTTCAGGGATAGCTCCTTCAATTTTGCCATTATAAGTTGTTGCGCTAATTTTGGACTCCATCTCATTCAGTTTGTCATGCATCAGCTCTCTGTTTACTATTTCACTACTAGTTGATCCCAAGTTCTCCACATCTGTCCATTCTACGTCCTTTATTCCTCTGAGACCACTTATCATGTCATACTTATCAGTTCCCAAAGTTTCGTTTTGACACTTATGTATTCTACTTGAAATGTAGGATCCCCCAGCATAGATGTGTCCTGTCTCGCATCCCTTTTCCCTCGCTTTATAGGTACCACTGATGTCGCATACTTTTAAAGTGTTTGGAGAGGTCCACTTCAACATTTTGTCTTCTTTTGTTATGATCCTGTACGCATCATCGTCTTTCTTTGTTACGTACTCCATCAATCCAACAAGGTAATTGGTTACCTTTATGGTGTTGAACTGTTGAAGTTCAATATTTCAAGGTTTCTATTTATATCATTGATGGAGTAGTGGGTGGACAACAAAGACCTTTTTAAGTCATTAATCGAAGCTGATCTTAAGTAATCCTCCCTTTGGGTACTTGATTCATCCAGATCTGTTGTGGATTTCTCGTTTTTCAATGCTGTTGTCTTCCCGACAGACCACACTTTGCTCCCTAACTTGATGATTTCATGCGCCCCGCTTAAATCATTTTTCACAAGACACTCAGTTTCTTCTCCCTTATTCACGCACCTACTTGGTTTTTCACCCAAATAAACTTTGAAACTGTCAACCCAAACAACTGCATTTAGCTCTTCAATTAAGTGGTATTGGCGAATCTCACTATCATATATGGTGAGCCATTTGTCCCATATGTTTATGTTCACCTCTATCCCCTTTCTAGTTGTGACCAACACGGGAGTTAAAGAGAATTTTCTTATGCTGCACTGCCACTGTTTATTACAAGTATGGTGTGGAAAAACCATCCACCATTCCCAGTCTGTTCCGTGCTCTTCCTCTACCCAATGCGTGAGCTCGTTATCCAGGCACACTTTTGCGCCGTCTCCTTTACACTCCTCTTGGTAGTTAACACAGGTTCTCCCCACTTTGCAGAGTTTGTTGGAGATCCAGGATTCAGCTTCAGGCTTGTCTGGCAATAATTGAGTGACTGATCTGAAGTCTTTGACGTTAGTCTGAATAACAGTTTGTAACTAGCTGTGCAAGAAATAAATTAACGTTAGACGCAGGAGTACGGTACATGCACAAAATTATTACATCAGTACCAACAATCTTTAGACCGCAACATTCAAAAATAAAATCTGTAGTGAATTGTTTTGTTATGTCAAGGTTTTCGGAAAGTATATTATTTCTTAAAAATATACAAACACCACCACGTTTTTCATTACTTTCCCTACAGTAAATTGTTGCTAGATAGTAGCCTAACAAATTAATGTTATTTATGTTAGATTTGTTCATAAATGTTTCCGAGAAACAAAGGACATCTGGAAGTTTTTTTTCTTTATGTAAATCCGTTAAAGTTATTTCTAGAAGGTTTTTTTTCGATAATAATCCTGCAATGTTTTGATGTAATATCCTTAAGGGCCCCATTCGCGAAATCTATGCGTTTTCAAACTCATTACAACCGGCCAATATTGTTTGTCTGGATCGGATAAAAATATATGTTGAAGTTTGTTTAATATATTTTATAAATCTGTGGATCAAAACACGATACTGAAAACTTTACTCGATCATAAAAAATTACGAAAAAGATGAAAATTTTAAGTGATTTTCCGATATTCTAAGAGAATATCAAACTTATACTTACAAAAACTTGTCATAATATTGGTAGTGTAGCATAAAATTAATTTCTGTGGATAGTTTTTTTCTTAAACCGTTCTACTTTTTCTAATATAATATAATATAAGAAAGACGACGGTGCGATACAATTCAGTACCACGCGAGGCGTCATGGAGGTAGGACCTGTGTCGCTTTTGCTCCCAATTTTCCCGCGTAATAATTACGTAATCAATTATTGATCGTCTTTTTGGCCATAGCGTACACATAACAGTACGACAATTTAATTATTTAATTTTTGTTAAGTCACATTTTATATTTTGATTGATAAATTAAAGGAGTATTATAAACAATTATCACTTCTGAATATAGAGCTAAAAACTTGTTTCTGATATATTTTTTTAAGTTTATTAGACAACAAGTGCAAAACAGCATATATTTTTTTTTGCGATAAATCTTTTCTTACGTAATCCCCCGACGAAAACAAAAGGAGGATTATTATTCTATACGTACGTATACAGGGTTAATATTAACCCATCACCTCTTGTGGGCTGCCTCTCCACATCAATTCCAACGTAGATACTGATAGGTGCACATCGATAAATATACAGGGTGTAATTTTTAATGTCATCTGGAGGGAAAGTAGTCTAAATAATAGAGATAGCAAAATTTACTCCAAAAAAACTGTCCTTTATTATTGAACAAAAATAAAACCGCATTCAAAGATTTTCAAGAATTCACTCGTTTCACCTCAAACCGACTAAAATCTGTAAAAATAACACCCTGTAATTTTATTGTGTGGTTCGTTAGAGCCAATCACAAGAATAAAATCTCTCTCACATACTAGGTTAATTCATTGAAAGGAAAACCATGAAATCTTCATTTTTAGATTTAAGTCGGTCCAGGAATGGGTGAAGAAGCGAGTTTTTGAAAACTCTTTGAACACAGTTTTAATTTTTCCTAAAATAAAGGAATGTTTTATGGAGTAGAATTTGCTATCTCTATTATTAAGAGAACTTTACCCCCAAGTGACATTAAAAAAAATTGCCATGTATATTATGTACAATATTTTCTGCTTGATTTCCCATAACTCTAGGGTCTTGATGGGGCCATGTAATAGATTTAAATTAACTTTAGAAACGGGATATTTACCATGTTTTTGATTTATTTTGAGTTCTCGATATTTTTTATCAGTACCGTCGTGATCATGGCGCTTGTAACAGTGCCGAAATATCGAGAACTCAAAATAAATCAAAAACATGGTAAATATCCCGTTTCTAAAGTTAATTTAAATGTTAATGACCATGCCAGTTTAAAAACTTATACCATGTAATAGAATCAAACAACATGTGAATAATTTTTCAATTTTCTTTTGGTTTTTATTTTTCATGCAAAATAATTCAATTAAGTCAAAAATAACTTTATGCGAAGTATGACAACGTGGCTTTTTCTAGTAGGTACAGTTTGCGACGTTTTGCGGTGTACATTGTATGCAACTTTCCTCAACGTTTAAAATGTTTTTGTTGTTTATTGTATGACTTCAGTGACACGCGTCTATTGAGTGGATGAGATGTTACACGGGTGATATTTTATGAACTCATTATATTAAGACCGAGGATATCTTGGAAAGTATGCACTTGTGAACCACATATTCTTTGGCAAAAAGTATTATTTTTTAAGTAAGGAACAAAACCTCAAAGTTATGGGATATATATTATATAAGTATTAAAGAACACCTATGCAAAGTTGTATATTATAGAAGTGTTCTTTTTGATGTGTGCTGATAGATGCTGATGGGTGCTGATAGTTACTGATAGGTGACGATTGTAACTGATGGATGCTGACAGGTGCTGATAGATGCTGTTGAGTACTGATAGGTGCTGATGGCTTCTCATAGGTGTTTATCGGTGCAGATGGGTAACTACTGATAGGTACTAATGGTAATTTATAGGTACTGATGAGTGCTGATAAGACATTAGCACTGATGGTGAGAATAAGATGGGTATTAGTTATTAATATCGAAAAGAATATCAGTTAATTTGTTAGTTAATTTGTTTGAATGGGTTACGTTCAAATAATATTGCTTTGCCTGTACTTAAACTTCAAATAAAATAATGGATTGAAAATGTCTGTCCGTTAAAATACCTTCTTGTATTTATTTTCGTCACGAGTAAAATAGACTCTATTTCAAAAGTCCCAGATATCAAATTAGTTTGGTATCTTTATAATTTCAACAAATATGTTTTTGAGTAATGCTGCCACCTACAATTCTTTTGATGTACCTAGTTATTAATATATAAAAAGTACTTACTTCGTTCTTGAAAGGGAATGTAGATGGCATCTACCACCAATTTTCCTGTGTGTTGAAATTATGATTCCAGATAGTTATAATTTCACAGTGTTAAAAGTTAGTTTAAATTGGTCACCTTTTATGTATTTTGTGGTTAAACTTTCATATGCTATGTTTTTCAAAAACGTAGTGTTTTGGACCTTTATACATCAACTTGAGTAACATTAAATTATATCTGATCGGTTCTTTCACGAACAATCTAGTTCAAAGTTCAAACAGACAAACCCTTCGGCTTTATAGATTAGACGGCTAATAAATTATGACGATACATAGACATTTAAGAATATAATCATACATTACTGTTTTTTAGATATAATTAACTACTACAAATTTACTACTTCGTGTAAACAGGTGCACATTCCGAAGGGGTGGATTGAATTTCATTTCATAAAAAACATAATTATTTGTAACATTCACACTACATTATTTAGCTCAAATTAACTCGTATTGTAGTGACTAAATAACGGATCCATACTAAATAATAAATGCGAAAGTCTATCTTTCTGTTCCTTTATTTCAGCCAAACCATCCGACCGATTTGTAGAAAATTAGTAATGAAAATAGCTCCCAAACCCTACTTTTTTTCAAACACCAGCCCTATTGGATTGGAATGAGAGATAAAAGCTTACGTAATAGATCTCAACTACCTACTTATCTGATTTTAATGAATTTTGGAACAAATAATTTATGAAAGTTATAAATTAACGTCACGATATACTTTCAAGTCAAAATAGCACGATTTTCACAACAGAATTCAGTAAGGATATAAATTTAAAAAGATTTCATCTATAAAATGGCAATTACAATATTTATAAAAAATAAAATAGTAAGTATAGGTATCGCAATACTAAATCCAGATAAATAAAAAATATAGATTCTATTATATCATCCTTGACATAAGTTTTAGTCATTGTAGAAACGAATTTCGTATAACAAGCCGCACCATAGGTATAGTACTACTATATTACTGCTATTAATTATACTGTGACATTTCTGTGCGCTGACGTGTTCATTTACGCGACTGCCCGCCACGCAGTCCCATATAGCGTTAATGCTTACTGCGGTCGAAAATACTCGCCTTAATTGATTGATTGATGTTTTGAAATTACGAGTAGTATCATATTTAGTCTCGAAAAAATGTTTTGTTCTGATTTTCTTTATTTTTATTTAACATTTTCAGAAAATACACTCGCGTGCAACCGAATCGACTCACCTCTACAAAACTGATAAATGGTGTAATATGTTTTTAAATAATAAAAAAATAATAGGTATATGTATATTTTTTGAAAGCCTATTTCATAAGCTTTAAAGTGATACCATAATTTAAAAAATCTGCACAATATTTTCCAATTTAATCGAATGCTAATGACAAAGCAACAAAAATTGAATAAGTGAAAAAAAAAAACAAATAATAATCAAAATTAAATGAAAACAAAATGTTATGAAAAATTAAGTAATTTATTAAATCAATAATTAGTGTTGCCCCCCCTGACCTTAATAACAGCTCTAAGACGGTTCCTCATCGACCTGATAACCCTTACTACCAGATCTTGAGGGAGAGCTTCCCATTCCTCTTCGAGTGCTGTCTTTAGCTCTACGATGTTTGCAGGCGCTGGATTTCTGGCTCGGACCCTGCGTTTCAGCTCATCCCATATGTGTTCAATAGGATTAAGATCAGGGCTGAGTGGTGGCCAGTCCATGGTCTCAATATCAACTTCATCCAGGAACTGACGAGTGATTCGTGCTGTATGGCATCGGGCATTATCATGCATTAGAAGGAAGCCATCTCCTATGAAGCCTTCATAAGGAAGGACGTGATCAAGGAGAACGTTTTCCACATATCGGTCTGCAGTCAGACCGCCTCCTCGGCCTCCACCAGGGATGAAAACAAGAGCTGTTTTTCCTTCCACTGAAATGCCCGCCCACATCATACACGAACCTCCGCCATATGCCACTGTTTCGGCGAAACAACATTGTGAAAATCGTTCGCCTGGACGCCGGTACACTCGAGCTCTCCTGTCGCTGCCATGCAGACACACTCTGCACTCGTCAGTGAACAGGACCGATCGCCATTGTTCAGCCGTCCAACCGATGTGTTCGCGAGCAAATGCAAGGCGAGCTTGTCGGTGAGCCGTGGTCAATTTAGGGCCTCTGGCAGGCCGTTTTGGAGTCAAGTTGGCATCTTTCAGCCGTCTTCTTACTGTCCATTGGCTGACAGCGACTCCACGGACCTCTCGCAGCCGCTGCTGCACAGCAACACCGGTGAGATGGCGATTTCTAAGACTTGTTGAGACGATAAAACGATCGTCTCTCTCAGAAGTACGCCGCCGCCGACTGTTATCTGGCCTCCTAGAGTAAGAACGTGTCTCCTGGAACCTTCTGTATACCCTGGATACTGCAGATTGGCTCAGATTCAGTCGACGAGCGACTTCTCGCTGACTAAGGCCCTGTTGTATCAAAAGGACAACTTGGGCGACTTCTTCTGGTCTTGTATCCATAGTGGCGGCAAATTGTTTATCGTATCTTGCGGTGATGTGTTCAGGTCAACTTCTGATAAGCGACTGATAAGGGTGCGTTGCATACGGGGGTTTATATAGGGGGTTGCATCGCGCAACACGTTAGTACTGCAAGGAGTAAATTGTACGGACTTACGTTCATACCACGATATTTTTAAAAGTGGTAATTGGATTAAAATGGTTAATGTGTCATTTTAAAGTTAAAAGAATAGGCTTTTATATAAATATACATTTTGTAAACTTTTTTCTCATTTTTGAAACCAAAACACACTTTTTGTCTATTTTGTATGGGTGAGTCGATTCGGTTGCACGCGAGTGTAGTAAGGAATCGTGCCTTTTTTAATTAAGTTATCAAAACTTTTTTGTTTGCCTTTATTTGCGCTTGGATGTACATTTCGTTTATTATTAGAAAAGGTCAAAAAAATTTATGACCATAGTCATATTGATCAATAAAATTATTAATTTTTTGGCATAAAGAGTTCCACGTGAAACAGTCAATAAAAGCGTATTTACAGTTTATAAAATTATTGCATATAATATTTATCATGTTATTAAGTCTATTTAAATTTAAATAAATGTTATCGAAAGTACTTAAAACTAAAACGGGACTTTTTGTCAATGATTTGAGTGCCGCACTAAGTTCAATAGACACTTTGACTGGATTTGAGTCGTGCTCGCCTATTGAGATTATGACTTTATAGTCTGGCGTTGGTTCCAGCCATTTTATCATTTTTAAAATTTCTCCCGTGTCAGCATATGGTTTAATATATGATATTATGTTATAATGTTCATAGGGACTGTTTATTCTCGATTTTGATAATTTGTTTCTTAGGCCCTTGCACATTTGTCCACCCACGATATATGTATATATTCTTTTTTTTTATTTGTGTTTCTGTATTTTTTTCATGTTTTTGGCAGCCTAGGGCAGGTTTTTCTATCCCTACAGATTCCCTGTCCTGTCGCTGTATCCTGTCTTGACTAGGGTGTGCCTGTTGGTCTTTTTGGCGGCTTTCAGAAGCAGTGTCAGTTAATGGTAGCGATACGGAGGTCATTGAGTTAACTGTAAATGTTTGGCGGCGCTGACTTTTTTGCTTGTTTTTTTGCCTAGGTGTTTGAGAATTTCGATTTGGACTTTTGATAGCTGAAACATGTTGGTTTGCACATACAGACTTTAGTAAGTGTATTTGTTTAGATAATTGTGAAACCTCTTTTTTAGGCCTATATTTATGAATCAGCGTGACGTTCGCTAGTACGAGATGAGGATGCGGTATCTTTGCCCTTAAAACTAGTGATATTGCTAATTTTTGCCCTCTTGATGGCAATATCGTTCTCTTCCAATTGCTGAGAATGTATATTTTCTAAATGACTACGCAAATTAGTAGTATTACCGGAAGTTTTTAAGTTCTTATTACAAATCTTGCACATAGCTTCTTTTTCGCCGTTTTTACTAAAGTAGTTCCAAATTTTGCTTTTTAATTTTTGAGGTGGCATCGTTCTCTCTGAATAAGAAAAACACGATTGATATACTTAGAACATATGTTTAAGTAAAGAAATTTTTAGGTAATTATAAATATTTTAATATTTTATAAAATACTTCATTAATTTTGTTTAAACGGTAAACTATGTAAGTAAAACTATCACTTTCACATCACAAATTTTAGTTCAATCCTTTTTTTAAGTTGGCAATCTGGAATCCCTACTTATTTACAAAATGGCGTCGACGCGTCATTCATTCATCGGCTAACATAACATTATTATTAACGTTGTGTATGTAGCTAAATAGATAAATAAACAACAACAAAATGTAATCAACTCACCTCAAAGAAAAATCCGACAGGTAAAAGAGTCAAAAACTACTAATCATTATATTCACCACTCAATACTTTTGTTTATTGCGTAAGCACGCGACGGCGACCAAACGTGTTGACAACTGTGTAATCCTCAAACAACTTTCGCAAATTTCGATTCTCACGAATAAACCTTCAATAACAAATATGAAGACGTTGATCTAGCTCTTTATGAACATTAAAAATAATCTGATGCAAAATGATTACCTATTAAAATTTTCGAAATGATTGGAATACTACTACAATATGAAATTAACACAACGCGTTTTACACAAAAAAATATATATACCTACGTTGTTCCTTATTATTTTTAAAAACTATTAATTTAATGCTTTGCTAAATAATTGATTTTAAATTCAGTGCATTTAAAATCAATTATTTAGAAAGAGATTTGTTAGATTTTATATTTAACTGTAAATCGTGAAATAACTAGAATTAACATATCGTAAAATACCCGTTTTGTCAATGTGCCACTAGTAGTGGCCCACTACTACCTTACCTTAATAACCCAAAATAAATGATGAAGTGATTACCTACATAATATTTAAAAAGAAAGAACCCTGCAATGAAACCCAAAAAAAATTGGAAAAAAAATAATCTAAATAAACACTTTTATATATGCGCTTTTGTCACCACTTTGCCGTTTTTCACTCATTGTTATTATGACGTATCACTTCACTTCAGCGATCAGCTCAGCATCATCGATCCGGTATTCCAGTGCCATTCTAGTGGCATCCAGACTCGTTCAGCTCCCAATGCCCGAAATTCTGCTACTGCGCCGTCAGCAACCTTCTCATGATAATGGGTATTTTTTTCTTTTAGATTTACATTTTAGGCACAAATATTCTTATGATACATCTATAGACATCATTACATTTGCTGTAAAGTATCTCTAACAAATATTTGTTTATAATTTCATAATTTGCCGCACCAAACAGGATATTTTTTCTAGGAGGACAGTTTAAAGGTCGTATATTATCGACAAAGTAGTTAATCACTAGTGCTGGGTGATGACTATCCAAAGGTACCACTGGATCTTGACAGTTATGAACTACACAGTCCGTACTTGATATCACGAGATCTAAAAGTCTATCACTTAAGTTTCTAACATTATTATATAGCTTTAAATTATTGAAAGACATAATAGATGCCAAATTAGACGTAATTAAATTATCATTTTTATGTAATGTCACATATTTACCTTGCTGGTTCGTAACCCACACGCCGTGACTAATATTGAAGTCACCTGCTATTAGGTACATTCTATCCGGATAGTCAAGAATTTCCTTAGACACAGTATTATAAAATTCGTCTAAACTGCTCGCATGTGTGTTGCAGTGAGGGAAATAACCACAAAAAATACGTAAATAGTTAGGATTCGAGAGTGTACCCAGGGGAATCGTAATTGCGATGGCCTCTACGTTTGTAATTTTGAAAGACGTAACATTTTCAACACATAATCCGTGCCGCACCGCTAATAAAACTCCTCCACCCAGTTTTTCTTTACGCGACTCATAATCTCTATCATTCCTATAAATACTATATTTGTTGGTATCCAATAACTCACCGTCAAATATACCTTGGAGAAGCCAGGTTTCCGTTATGATTATGATATCGTAGTCAGCACTTAAACAATTTTTATAAAATAGATTTGTTTTAGTTCGAAGTCCTCTAGTATTCTGATAATAAATTTTAAGTGAATTAGCCATCGCAAAATAAATAAAAGTATTTCACTAATATTCTATTGTATTTCTGAAATGAAAATTGTGCCCAATTAATTATAAAAAATGAGATGTATAAAGTTATTAAGATATTCGATTCCCGGTACAAATAAAAAATATAATTACAATCATAGAGAAAGCAAAGTTTGATCGTTTCTTTAAAAAATACATTAATACTAAAATACAATAAATAAGAAAATATAAAAAACAAAACATAACTTATATTTACAACACCTACTCCATTTTTTTTAAATCAGTCACAGAATTAATATTGATGACCTGGCTATTGTCGTCGAAGCGTACCATAATACTGCAATTGCGTATCCACACGTATGTATATTTCTTTTCAGCAGCAATTTTTTTTACTTGTTGTAGTAAGAGTTTATTTTGTGGCGTAAGATGATCATTAAAATAAATACGAGCCTGTCCGTTTTCACCTGTGATGCCTAAATCACTTGCTTTTATGATCATTTTTCGTAATTGAGCAAGTAAATCGTCTTTCTTGTAGCGAGCAATAAATTTTACGACAATAGGGTTTGGACTTTTTGCAGAACTATTCATCTTAGCAACTCTAGTAATGAAATCAATGTCACTGTCGATGTTTAAGTTGCAATTTGCGTGCTTAGCGATATTCGTGATTAAGTTAAGTAGATTTTCGTTTTTAGTTTCCGGCAATCCTGAGATTTCTATGTTCGATCGCCTCGACCATTGCTCCCGAGAGTTGAAATCCTTATTTAGTTTTTGAATAGACACATCCAACAGAGAAACATCACTGCTACATTTAGTTACAGTTTTAATATCACGTTCTATTTTCAAAATTAGATTCTTAAATTCCTCGTGTTGTTGGTTTACAAAAGATAAAGATTTTTTAAATTCTTCAATGTCATGCTTTATAGGTGCCAATTCTGTTTTTATTAGATCTCTATAATCTGATCTTAACTCACGGCGCAGCTTCTCGTTTTCGGCGTTAAAGACGGCTCTTATATCCTCCAATGTAAATGATTCCTTATTTTTTATTTTTGAAGAATTAAAACCTGTAGTTATATTAACAGACGACGACGTCGAGGGCATGGCCACGTCCAGGTCTTCATCAGAAACATAGTTGACAGTGAGCTGATGTGCAACCATATTATTTCTTACCGGTGTGTCTTGATTAGTTTGTTTGCGAATGGTAATATTGACGCATGCAGGACATTTCCAAGATTGTAAAAAGGAAGGCTTAAATTGACTGTACTGTTCTTTATTAATATTAAGGCATTCTATATGGTAATATTTTTCACACGTAACACATTTCATAAAGTTATGTTTCTTCTGATTAATTAATGTTTTACATGCTTCACACTTCATTCTTAAGATTGCACTGCGATGGATAGGTGAAATTGCAATTTTTTATTCACAGGTAAGGTCTTATTTTCTTTTCGTCAGAATGTGTTTCGAACTTCGTTATAAATGTTTTTGAATATAACTGAGTATCACAAAGATGTAATTTCAATAACTGTCTCAATCAGTGTTGTTTCAATATCACTTTCACAAAGTTAGTTTCACTATCGGCAATCTGCAGGGCGCACTCAACTTGAAACTCAAAGTTTTACGTCGTACTGATAGTCACTGAAGCTAATACTATTTACAACACGTATCCTCGTAACTTGTCTCACGTTTTTTTGATGTTTTTATGACTATTTACTATTTATTCTTCAAAAAATTTAGAGAGCAAAACAAAACATGTATACACAATTCACAGCTACCCTCACTAATGGGGTAAGGGTTCTCAAAGTTATTGAAACCATTTCATGAAGCTTTTGAATTTTAGGTTTTTCGTTTTGCATTTCCTTGTTTAAATTGGTGAATATTGGCAAAACATAGTCTAGAAACTGTAAGAACAGTTTAGTTGTGGGATAGTTAAATTTCATCAAATTGTCTTCTGCTGCCAATAAATCTTTATTCTGTACTGCGTCTATAAAATATAAACGAAGGGCTGAATATTGTTCCAAAATTCTACTGACAGCCATATTAACAGAGAGCCATCGTGTCTGAGCCGGATGTAAAATTTTGTGGATCTTTAGATCACAAAAAAATTGAAATTCCTTGAACTCCATAATTCGTTTCGGACTGTTGCTGAAATAATTGTAAACGTCTCTTATAAGGTCCTCCACGAATCTTGGTAATTTCTCACACGCGTACGACGCACACAAATGGAACGAATGGCAGATGCATTTCATGACAAATATATTTGGGTAATCTCTGAGGAATCGTGACATAACTGAATTATTGACGCCCATCATTTTGTTTTTACCATCAGATGCAAAGCCAATTAAATTAATTTTCAAAATTATTTTATGTGTTTCGAAAAACGAAGTAATGGATTGATACAGTGTTTCAGCGTCCGCCCCAGTCGTTAAAGGAATCAATGACAGAAAATAATCTCGTATCTCCGAGTTTTATTTTTCCATGCAAAAGGAAGTAACATGGAGTAATTGTAACTAACAAAACCTCCAAATGCAATGTATTCTCAGTGATTATGTTCAAAATAATGGATATAAATCGTCATTTAGTTGAAATATAGAAAACCTTAGAAGGTGTATCAATAAAGCAGTCAACCCGTCAGGGTGCAAATTTTATTGTAATTTTTGTACATATCTTTATTAAAATTTTTAAGGTGTTTCTGCGAAGGTTCGCGGTTTTTTTTAAGCCACTTTTCGTTAAAAGTAAGCCTGTTAGCGTGTCAGTGTAAAGCCTGTTTCTTATATTAGTTTTCATCAAATTGATCGCAGAAAACAGACGCTCGACATTTGCACTGCTATGTGGCAATGTTAATAAATTTTGTACAAATTAAGTCAATAAGGGAAACATTTGAGACGAATCGCCTTTTCTTATTTTTGAAATATGACGCCAAAACTCATTTGGTTTGACTAGCTGATCCTCTTGAAATGGAAGATTAGTGTTTCTTAGAATTCTCCTTTCCCGGTCTAATTCTGTCAAATTTGTTGGACATAATCCTGAAAATAAATATATTAATAAATAAATTTATAAACGAATAAATTAATTGAAATAAACCAATAAATTTATAAATAAATTATAATATTAAATTAATTAATTGAAAACTAAGTATGATGCAGACTCAACTCATAAATGAAATATTTGAAGTTAATGATAAACATATTACCTGGAAACATTTGCCCTAAATGAGCTATAGACGGTACAGAATTTTTTTGAGTCCAGCAATGTGTCGGGGTTTAAAAACCTTAAATTTTTCAACCTTTGTCTGTGCTCATCTTCAAAGGGAAAGCGATTTTTTATTTGATCAAGACTTTCAATATAAAATTCAAGACATTTTTGTCTTAACTGTCTTATTTGATCTGGATGAATACTGTTTTTGTTCATTATAATTAAAGCTGCAACATTGCCTCCTAAGTAAATGTCTTCCAGGGGTAAATGGTTTTCAATTTCTTCAAAATCAATTTTCAATATTTTTATTTCCAACAATTCTAATGCTGCAACTTTGTCATGGACATGAATGCTTGTTTTTTCCTGTTCAGTTAGTTCCAAATATTCTGGCTTCAAAAAACATTCCAGTATAGTCTTGTAGGTTATAAAAATTTTTTCATACAGCAAGTAGAGTTTTGGATATTCAGATTGCTTTTCTTTGTTCAAATCATTGAAGTATGGCAACACAAAACTTAAAAACTCTAAATATAATTCTGTGGTTGGTTCCAGACATTTATCAAGGATTGATTGAGCTGCAAGCAATCTGTCAGTTAACACAGCACTTTGAAAATATACTTTCAATGCTGGAAGTTGTTCTAAAAGCCTTTTCACAACTTGTAACAAGGACAGCCACCTTGTTAGGGCAGGGTGTAATAGTTATAGGGGAAGGTTGGCTATATTGTACCACTTAACTTCTATCAAATTTTGCGAGAAAACTATTAAGGTTATCTTTGTGTTTATTTTTTTGACGCTTAGTTGCGTTAATTGAATCTACTATTCTGCAGTGATTATTTATAATAAGTGAGTGATTTCTTTGAAATCGTTTGTTTTTTAAAAAGTAGCTATCGGTACGATTTAGGAAGCGGTACGTTTAATCGTACCACAAGGTCTCTAAATCGTACTTTGAGGTTTCCTATACAAAGAGTGCAATAAAAACAAAATGTCTTGATCTGCATATTTATTTAGTTAGAGATCAACAAAAAGGTACAGTGTCCTATATCTATCTCTTCTTTCTTATTAATAAACCACAGCCCTCTGATTAGAGAATAATGTACTTAAAACTACGAATAAAGTCTCTTAAATAATAAGCTCTTGGTACGATTTAAAAACTGGTTCAAAAAAAAGACAAATAACAAAATATAAACTTATACAGAAATATTTAAACGTAGGTAACTTGTGTTATAATCATTTTAATAGCAAACAGTTTAACCAAAATATTCCTTTTCTTATTACCTAGTAAATCAGTCCTCTGATTTGAGATCACATAAGATATAAAAAATTGTACTTAACTTTTTAATTAAGGCATCTAGGACAAATATGATATGGAGCCACTTGTGACATCTTATACATTCAATCCAATCTACTTTCGGTGCTTTTTTATCAAAGTAATACCCATTGCATATTGAACAATAATTGTCATTGTATTCTTCCTCCAGTTCCACATCAGTATCGTCGTCTAAAATGATTTCATCTTCAGTTTCAGACGATTCAGTCTCAGATTTTTTAACTAAGTATCTTTTTTTTTTTTTTTTTGAGTTAATGCTTTTTTCTTTGGGCTTTTTTTAGATTCATATTTCTTAAGCTTTTTGAACTGCCTTTCATTTTTATTTGTATCAGTCTTTTTATCTTCGCGTTTTATTTTCTTCTTAACAGGATCTACTTCAAATTTAATGTTCGGCTTTCTTGCTTCTCGTTTTTTTTTCGATTCCTCTAGATCATTCTTGTATGGACTCGCTGTTAATTCAACTGTTTTTTGGATCCCACGTTTTCTCGTATTTATTTGCTTATTCTTTGGCAATGGTGAAATGTCTTTAATCGGAACTTTGAATATTGAGTTTAATGTGTTTGTTTTTGTTGACGTTGATGCACCAAGGTTAAAAATATCAACAGAAAGTCTTGAATTTAATTTAACTATCATTGCGTCGTTCTGTTCATGTTCAGTCGTGTTTTCTGGTAAATGTACTTTGTAACATTGAGCAGCAGCTAAAACGTTGTCTTTAAGATGATTTAAAGCTAAAGTTACCAAGCTGTCAGGTTGTTTGTAGTTTGGTTCTTGGGCAGCATTTGTGATATTCCAAATGTGGGGGCTGCTTTCAAAGAGGGATGGTGATTCACAATCGGTAACATCAGACGAGTCAGATTTGGCTTCTGCCACAATATTCAGGTTCTGTGACTGATTGAGATTTAGAGTGTCTTTATTGGCTGGAGCTGGAGAACTCGCGTCTCCTTCGTCAAACGGTTGAAAAGTCTCTGCCGCAAGAAAGTGATGATCTTCAAAGATATGGCGATTAACAGGCCAAATACCGGTAGCTTTGAAGCCGCTGATTGCATTGCCCAATGTTGCTGCTCTTTGATAGGCCCGGTTGAAAAGATGTGTAACCTCATATTGTGTCACAGGTTTCCCAGAATTTGATCGCATCCATGTTTCCACTTCTTGAATATAATATATTCCCAAAGGTCCAAATATAGCGACGTCTAGCGGCTGCAACCTGTGTGTAGTGTGGCCTGGCAGTTGCAGCAATATGACCCCATTTTCTCGAGCTATTTTTATAGCTTCCAAGTTTTTAGAGTGGGTTGTATGGCCATCTAATAAAAGTAGAACCTTTTTTTCTTTGGTGGGTTTCACGATATCAATAAAATGTTTCAACCAGTCAACAAACAATTCTGAGTTAATATATCCCGTGTCTGATATCGTAATGACACTGCCAGGAGGTGCACCATTTGTCAGCTGAGGACACATCCGCTTTCTTTTAAAAATTATCATTGGTGGAATGAACTGACCAGAAGTACTAGCTGCGCAAACAGCTGTTGTGTTAACGCCCCGTTCTCCGCTGGCAACGGATCCAATTTGTTTTTTACCTCGCTGCCCGATCACTTTCTGTGTTCTTTTTTGCATAGTTGAGAATCCGGTTTCATCTACATTGAACACATCGTTGGCGGTTATGTTTGTGTCCATCAGAATCTTTTCAAGTATGTCGTAAAAGTTCATGACATTCTCCTTGTTAAATCCTTTTATTCTGTTGATGGATGTTGCTTCTGGCTGTCGTAGGCTAAGCTTTGAATGACGCCTCATGAATTTGTAATACCAACATTTTCCCGCCATTTGTTTTGTTCTGTTGAAGTTATGTTGGATGTTATTTTTTTCGGCTACTTGATATGCGAGACGCCTAACATCAGATGGTGTCAATCCGAACATATACTTCTCCATATACAGAATATGTTGGACTAACTCATTTTCTTCACTCTCTGAAAAGATGGTAGGTCTTCCTTTATTTATCTCATGGCTTTGTTTCGCTTGATGCCTTTTCAAAGTAGGTTTTGGCACCCCATACACTCTTGAACACTCATTTAGGCCTAAAACTTTGTTCTTTAAAGCCGTTAAAGCTTCCTTCAAGTCTTCTTCTTTCCAATTATAATACTTTCTTTTCGTTTTATTTTCACTCATCTGCAATAAAGAATATAAAAAAAGAAAAAAAATACCAGCATATAATTAGGTACTTACTCCCTTACATAATATACGGGCAATAAACAATCCAAAATTCACGATTAAAAAAATAAAATTATAGCATTCACGATTAAAAAATAATAAATATTTTTGAAACATTAAAAAAAGGTTCCATTAATCGTACCGGTACGATTTAGAAACCATGGCTCGGTACGATTTACAGGACCACGCACGTTTTGAAAAAACAATTTGTTATTTCATAACCTCAAATGACTGTGTTGGTTAATTCCTACAGATAAAAGGGATAGCAATCAAGTATCATTTTAATTAAATAGCAAATTCTAAAAGCTTACCGTTTGCGCTATACACCTTAGGTTCACCAGCCAAAAACTAGTAACAAAATCAACGGAATCCTATTTTTTTAAATTGTAAACACACACTCACACACAGCGATGTCCCATGTGTTGCCGGAATAAATAAAAACGTATTCTTGGTGGAAATATGTGGGTGGTACGATTTATCAACCGGTACAATATAGCCAACCTTCCCCTATGGTTTAACATTTACAAAACATTGAAACTCTTTGTAGTCTCCAATACGTTTTGGACTATTCTGTATGTAGTTGTAAACATCCTGAGCAAAGTCCTCCACACCTCTTGGTAATTTTTTGCAAGCATATGAGGCACAAAGGTGAAAAGAGTGACATATACATTTTATAAGAAACAGATTCGGAATATCTTTTGCAAACAATTTAGACAGAGAATGATGTTGTCCAAACATGGAGTTAGTTCCGTCAGCTGCAAATCGAACCATATTTTCCTTGTATGGAATATTCTTCTCTTCAAAATATTTTGTACATGCATTATGTAAGGCTGTAGCCGTACCATCAACAACTGGTATTAGACATAGAAAACTATCTTCAACATGAAAATCAACTGCAGTTCTTACAATAAGTGCCAAATGTTTAGTTGATGATCTATCTGTGCTCTCATCAACTATCAGTGAAAACTTATATTTTTGTAATATTTCAATTAATTGGTTTTCTGCTACTTTACCAGTAACATTTGTAACAATATATTTATAACAAGAGCCACCTAATAAATTATAGCTGAACTTTTTTGATGATCTTTTGAATATTTTAACCTTTTGTTTCAACCGGTTTTTACTACTCGCTACTAGGTGACTAATGCAATCGCCTGTTTGGCTATGATTGGCCGCAACCAACCGCTTACCCCTCCCGCAACCCGCCCGTAGGCTTCACTTGTGACCCTAGAGAAAACTGTATACGGCATCTCCTCTATATATTTCCTCCGTGGTTGTCATTGCATTTCAGTTAAGAATAATAGTCAAATGTTGTAATTAATAGTAGACCACATTAATAAAAGTTAATTATACACTAACCTTTTAGATGTAAACATGGTACAGTACAGCACTGTGAGCTAATGTATGACTTGCCACTTTTTGGATTGATGTGAAATGGTAGTCACATATCCGTTTGTTTTTATAGATTTTCAAAGGCTCTATTCCTTAGATTTTGTCACCAACAATCGAAACCCAGGTATTAAATAACTCCGTGATCAGTGCCGTGAAAATCGGTAGCGATCACCGCATGGTAACAGGCACATTAAGTCTGAATCCAAAACTGGAGTGATCTCAACTGATAAAGTCTATAGTTTGTCCTGCACCCATCCAGATCCAAAACCCCGAAAGCTTTCAGCTCGAATTGCAAAACCGCCAGAAATTTAAAAACCGCCATGCAAAAGGAATAGGTACTACAAGTTTCATCAAAATCGGTAGAGTAATTATTGAGATAGGAAAATTCAAATTGGTGAGAAATTAACGATCTTAAAACCGACCCCGCGGAACGTTGATTAACCTGATATACATATATGATATACACAGTAGGCAATCACTGCGCAACAACGACAACTTACAACTTTCGTTCTGTGACCAATTTATATATATCAAGATACTTTATTCTCATCCCCAGTGCCAAATCCAAAGCTGTACGTGCAACTTTCGCCAGTGAGAGTGACGGTAGACCCACTCAGTGTGATCTGGCTGTCCTGTCTGCTGCCGCGGCTGGCCAACGCCGCCTTAGTAGCCGCTAGCGAAGCGGCCGACGGCCCCAGCAGTGTGCACATCACGGCTGAGAGTGTCATGCCTAGAGTGAGTCATAATATTCTTCATTATCATTTAGTACATTAAACGCTACACGTCCTTTTTGGCGGAAAGACTAGAAAATCTGACCAGTCGTTCCTCGGAAATCAGGATAGGAGAGACAGAAACCGAAGAACGATCCGAGCAGAACCGCTTTTTGCATATTTGGCGACAGACGGCTTTACAGGGTGACTGGGTCATTTTCGAAATACCAGGAAGTGATAGTTTGAGATAATACAATAGGTACTTAGCAGGAACACTGCTGTGTGCGTGTTGACTGGAGGCAGCGTTTCGGGAAAAGTGTAGTAAGTTGACTTTATTTTTTCATAGGGATTTCTGGTGGTAAATTAAATACCTACTTTTGTTACATAATTATGATTAGAATCGAGTTCAGATTGCTCTCCTTCAGTAGCTAGTCACAAGTCACTCTGTATAAACTTTGGTCGCCAGTAAAATCTTAGGTCTTTCTAATGGGAAACTTGTAGACTTCAAATCAGATTTTGGTAGCAACTATTGAATTCAAATTCCTTTAATTTGACAAAGGAGAGACCATTTTTAATATAATGGAGTGTAATGTCGACTTAACCTGGAGTGGGAGCGAAAGAAAAACATAGAATGTACCAGTTGCTTCTCTTCCCGCGCATACTGTTAAAGTCAGTTAAGGGACAGAGGTTTTAAAGGCGTTTTTGTGGACGATAGGCTGACCCCCTGTCACTACAATAGTCTCTCTGCATCTTTATAATACCTCCAAATTTGTCAAACGTGACACCAGATGGTCTTGTAAACTCTGGTGTTCTGCCTACCCCATAATAGATACAGGCGTGAAGTTATGTATTAATGAAAAACCTCAATGCTGTTGAAAATAAGTGCTAATAAGCTCACCAGCAATAATCTTTTCAAAGCCGTTTACAGCTTAGGTCAAACCTTCTTTGAACGCCAATGTTCGTGGGTTTGATTTTCGCACTATGCACAAGCACATATTTTTCATTGGTCTGAGCGTATTTAGGTTACTACTGAATATATTCAACGGACAAAAAAATATTATTAATATGTTATTCGTTTTCTAGTACCTATATACACAAGCGATTTTAGTTCTTGAAAGCTGGTGCTGAAACCGGTCTTCCCTTACGGCACGGCGGTTTTCAACGGCCCATTCATGGAGGTTGTGCATGTTAAAGACGCCCATTCTCTTAAAACAAGATTCATCACTCCACAAAATTGTGTCATAAAACCGTGGATTTTGTCTGCACTGGTGCAATATTTCCCTACAGAAATCTAAGCGACGTTGGTAATCCGCTGGCAGCAATGCTTGCACCCGTTGGACATGATACGAGTGCATGCGGTTTGTTTTTAAGTTTCTATGTACCGTACTTGTAGCGATACCCGTACGTCTTGGATACCGCACACGATATCTACGTGCGGACTCCCGAGCATTACCGTCACATAAACCGTAAATAATGCACATTTCCGCGTATTCACAAGCAGTAAAAACAGCGGAATAATCGAATACTATTTATGTCCATACATAACTTCACGCCTATATCCCTTATGGGGTAGGCAGAACACCAGAGGTCATCAAACCATCTGATGTCACGTTTGACAAATTTCGAGGTATTATAATGATTGAGAGAGACTATTGCAGTGACAGGGAGTCAGCCTATCGCCCGCAAAAACGCCAATAAAACCTCTGTCCCTTAACTGACTTTTACAGTATGCCCGGGAAGAGAAGCAGCTGGCACATTCTATGTATTTGGAACTTGGACGTGGACTGTGCCACGGTGTACATCGACTGTGTTTACTTTAGTTATTAAAAATAGTCAGAATAAGATTTGGCAAAAAAAAATAACCTAATAGTCTTCAAAATTACATAAATAACCAGTGAAAACGTTTGTGGAAGTTTGTGTTGTGTAAAAGTGACAAAACCATTATCGAAATACCTATTGTGTTTAACAAACTCTTTAAATGATCTGCTGCCTATATTTATTCGTGAATCCATGAAAACAAATCAAAAGTGCTATTTTCCGCATTGTACAATAAAATAAAAGGCATCGCATTGCTTGAAATTTTATCTTAAAGTCATTAAACAGTAACTCGTCCTTGTTTGTGCATAATACGAGAAACGCCGGTACTTGTGAAAGTGATAATACAACTGCTCGTGAATAAGAAAGGAACGACGCAACGGTTTTTATTCCGTACTAGATATCTGCTTAATTCGAGCCGTTGAAGCAGACGCCTAATAGCTCAGTGTGTTCAGACGTTAAACTCAACCTCCGTGAGGACGTGAGTTCAAATCCACAAAAACTATAAAGCAGACATTTAAATTTTTATTTTTTATCTTGACATTTTTTCATTATTTTTTCAGTAGTCATAATTAAATTAGTGTTATTTTATTGATGATTCGCATGATTTTAATACATTTAGTTTTTTTTTTCCTTTTTTTATATGACATATTATTCATTGTAACTAGGACATAATTAAATTAGTGTTACTTTATTAATTGATGATTCGCATGATTTTAATTTTGTTGTTTAGTCTTTCTATTGACGTGTATACAATTAAACATTTATTTTTATTATTTTTTATCTTGACATTTTATCCACTGTAGAACATTAAATTTGTTGTTATTTTATTTATTGATGATTCGCATGATTTTAATTTTGTAGTTTAATCTTTCTATTGGCGTGTATACAATTAAATAATTTGATCTTATTATATTGTCCTGTAAAATCTTAGTTATACATTTATTTCTGTAGTTAGGTAAAATATACCATATCAGATCCAACAATGGAGGATAATGTTACTGTTAGAAAATTAGTTAGATCACACTCACTTCATGATATTACAAACAATAGCTCAACCTTATTTGAAACAACAGCAATCAGTGTACCTGAAACATCATTCAATGACAGTATGACAGTAGGAGAGCTTCTGGAAAAAAATGAAAGGCTGACAGTAGAATTAAATAGTGCAAACTTAGAAATAGAAAACCTGGCTATAGAAAACAAAAGTCTTCAGTCCAAACTAGAAAAATGTAATAAATTGATTGAGCTGTACAAAAAAATAAGCATGTCAGTTGAAGGCGATGCATTAATGATGAACGAAAGAACATCTTCAATTAACTATATGACCCCCCAACCACGACAAAAGAAAAGCAAATTAAGAAAACTAAGTCTATCTACGCCCAATCACTGTATTCCCGTTTCATCAAATAAAAATAAAAAAAGGGTACTAAAAATAAAGAAACTACAGGGCACGCTATACCTACTGCCCAAAAAGAACTTTCATCAAATATAAATAATAAAAAGGACGCTAAAAATATAGAAACTACAGGGCACGACATACCTACTGCTCAAAAACCTGCAAAAAATATCTGTTCACAGGCAACCTTAGACAACAGGGACATAAGAAGAGTAGTCATTATCGCAGATCACCAAGGAAGGAACTTACAGGGTATATTACAGAAACTTTTGGGCTCCAAATACATGGTGACGTGCTTCTGGAAACCAGGGGCTAAAATGAAAGATGTACTGATTGCAGAAAAAGAAGTGCTAAAAACTTTAAATGAGAAAGACTTTATTATCATATTAGGAGGTACTAATGATAACAATCCATACGAACTTCAGACAAAACTGAATATTTGGTTAGAGTGTGCTGTAAATACTAATGTTTTAATATCCGAAATACCGTACAATAAATTTCTTAATGAACTTAAACTTAATAATGGCCTTAAATTTATATGTAGTCATTATAAGAATGTAACTTATGTAAACATGAATTACTACGATCAACAACCACAAAAAAGGTTATTTCCTTTGTATGTATGTAGGATGTTTTTAAAAGAGATTCTGCACATTGAATATAAAAATAATTATCTAAAATATAATCTTCAACTTAAATTATCAAATGTAAAGTCTACGAGCGATAAAGCTACTCAAACGGAATCAGATTGTAAAGATTTTTGTAATAGTGAGGAAGAGCCATTGTATTCTCGTAACGTAGATGACACTTGTAAAATAAAACAAAAAAAACATAACTTTCGTCACTAACAACATAAAAATCTTACATCAAAATATTAATGGATTGTTGGAAAAGTCTGAATTATTGACAGTTCAATTGCACGAAATGGAGGATGAAAATTTGCCCTTAGATGTATTATGTATAACTGAGCACAATATGTTAAACTCAGATAAAAATTATTTAAACATACCAAATTTTACGCTAGCTTCTAGTTTCTCTAGGGTTAATAGACATGGCGGGACATGCATTTTAGTTAGGAAATCACTTAAATATAAAATAAATTACGAAATACAGAACCTCAGTATAGCAAACATTATAGAGTGTACAGCAATAGAATTGACTGATTACAATATACTAATAATATGTATTTACAGACCACCAAAATCGAAACAAGAAAGTTTTAAAATATTTTTAAATAATTTAAATGACATGTTATGTACAGGAATTCACAAAAATAGAAAAATTATTTTATGTGGCGATTTTAACATTGACATTTTGGTAAAAAATAACAAAACTAACGAATTTGAACAGTTATTAAAAAGTTTTAATCTAAAATTATCCATTAAAGAACCAACAAGATTGGCTAGCGGAACATGTCTGGATAACATTGCACATAATATACGTGGATCTGAGAGTAAAGTAGTGGAACTTGCCTTGTCGGATCATACGGCGCAAGTGCTAACATGTCCAGTAAAAGAAACCTATTGTATACCGTACTGGTTTAAATTAAAACGGGATTATAGTAACAACAATATCATAAAATTCACAGAATGTATTAAAGCCCTTAAGTTTGCCGATGTTTTTACTAATGACAACCCCAACGCAGCATTCAATCATTTCTACGACACGATTAAACTCTTTTATGATCTATGCTTCCCTATAGTTCGATTAAAAGTTCAAGCACAACCACGTCCTAAATGGATTTCAAAGGGAATTATTTTATGTACCAAACGTAAAAGACAACTTTTATGGAAGTTTAGGAAAAAACCGAATCCAGCAAATAAACTATGCTTTAAGATGTACTGTAAACGTCTAAAAAATATAATAAACTTAACACAAAAGGCACAAAATAACTATCTTATCCAAACCGCTAATAATAAAATGAAAGCCGTATGGAGTATAATAAATAGGGACAAGAATAATCGACCAATTCAATATATTAGACAGATAAAAAATAACGTAGTTAATTTAACGGATCCATTACATATAGCTGAATCTTTTAATAATTTTTTTATCGATCAAGTTCCAAACCCAGACGATACAATTCCTAGAATTCCTAGAATGCCTATAAACAATAAAAATTCTAAATCTATTTTTATTACACCAACTACGACCGATGAAATAATATCAGTCATAAAAAATCTAAAAGACACTAATAGTACTGGATACGACGATATATCAACCAAAATTGTTAAGAAAGTAGCAACATTCATTGCACCGATTTTATGCTATCTGATAAATTTATGCATAGCACATGGCAGCTATCCCGACAAACTAAAACTGACGATAATTAAACCTATATATAAAAAATTTGACCGTGATTGTATGTCATCGTACAGACCTATAGCGCTCATACCAATATTTTCAAAGATTTTTGAAAAAATAATAGTCAAAAACCTTACTAACTTCTTTGAAGCGTCTAATATTTTAGCTGAAGAACAAGTAGGCTTTCGGGAAAATAAAGGCATAAATTTAGCGCTGTACAAATTCCTAAAATCGGTCTTGAATAATGTAGATAAAAAGAAACCAGTATGTGCACTATTTATGGACTTATCGAAGGCTTTTGACTTTGTAAACCACAAGGTATTGTTAAACAAGTTGGAAGGCTATGGTGTTCGAGGTGTTGCATTAAATCTAATAAAATCCTACCTAGATAATAGAAAGCAAGCTACAGAGATATCTCAAATGTGCCCAATAACTAAGACTGAAAATATCTCTCGGTTTATAGAGAAGTCCAAAATGGAATTCCACAAGGAAGTATTTTAGGACCATTGTTATTCCTGATATATATAAATGACTTTCCCAATATAACTTCACATGAAATGATACTTTTTGCGGACGATAGCACATTAATTTGTTGCAACAATGACATAAATTTACTAAAACTTGACATAAATAATTCCCTAAACAATATTATGACATGGCTAAAATTCAATAATCTTCAAATTAATTTTAATAAAACTAATATTATAAATTTTCAAAATCGGGCCAGTAATCAATTGACATACTATAATATTGATTATCAAGGACATCAGATAAAGGAAGTGAAGATGACAAAATTTTTAGGTATTATTATAGATTCGAATCTATCTTGGAAGGAACATATCGAAAATGTTTGCTCCAGAATAAATTCATCAACATATGCATTACGAAAACTTTCGAAAATAGTCAACGGATCTGCAGTTTTAAGTGCATATTATGCGCATGTAGAATCAGTGTTACGATACGGTGTCGTATTTTGGGGAAACTCTGTGAACAGAGACAAAATGTTTAAAACCCAAAAGAGGTGTATTAGAGCCATGTATAATCTGAAAAGCAAAGATTCGTGCCAGCCTTTTTTCAAAAGAAATAAAATTCTTACTTTTCCATGCCTGTATATTTTGGAAGTCGCAATATTTATCAAAAAACACTCATATTTATTTGAAACCTTTGAAAGTAAGCGGAAAAATAATAATATAAAGGCTCTTTCTCATAGAACTGCTCTTTTCGATAAAAGTTTTTTTGGGATGGCTCCTAAAATATATAACAAGTTGCCAAAAACTGTGACAGAAATAAATAAAATAAATGTATTTAAGTATAGACTAAAGGAATATTTAATCGACAAATGTTATTATAATCTTAACGAATTTTTTACCGATAAATTGAAGTAACACACACATGTGACTGAGTAGTATTATGAATTGTATTTTATTATTTGTTGAAATTTAGTACTTAGCATGAATTTGTACATGCCTTGATGGCAGAATATGGCAAGATCATTTTCATTCAACCTTGTAACTTAATTTACCTATATTCGTACAAATAAATATTTTTGAATTTGAATTTGAATTTTTGAATTTGAATTTCTTTCGCTCCCAGTCCAGCATGGAAGCATGCTATTTATGTGTGATAACTAAACAATATGAACAATCAGGAAAAATATGTTTTTTTTATTTATTTGAATTAATCGAACTGTATTTTTTTTAAGTGCCTGGTTTAAAATAAAGTTTTCCATTTTCTATCCAGCCAGCATCTTTTCATAGATTTTAAAATAAGAAATAAAATCCTAAAGATATTTAAGACTAAGTGGGCTTTGGTATGGTTTTATAGTAAAAAAAAGGGTTCGATGTTTTTGTATACTTTTTTACCTTTTTGAAATGTGTATAAATTGTAGCTGTTTTCAAAAAAAGTTCACCAAAGCTGCCATACTTTTTTTTACACCAGTATCATTTCAAAATGTGTTTATAAATATTAGGGTTTTAAAAATTTTTTTTCACATATTGCCAATAATCCCGCACAAATTACAAATTAATTATAGAGATTAATCTTTTTTTAAGTATCTGCAAAAATAAAAAGTTAAAAAAAGTGCATGAAAAAAAAGTTATGATACATTTTCTGCACGCAGTAGGGGAAAATCCTATAAATATTCAAATTCGGTATATCTCAAACACTACTTAGCCTAGGAAAAAAAAAATGGTGCTTCGGATTCCAGACAACCCTTTATATCTCCAGTTTTCCGTTGGTCCACTATTTACGGGACACCCTGTATGTGGCCAACAATAGTTCCAATCCTATATGAGTTTTCACAACCTCTGTTCCCACTAAACAGGTGGTGTTTGAAGCGGGTCCGGAACACATGTCCCAGCAGCGAGACAGGCCCAAAGAACTGCACATTTGCACCGCCAGGGTTACGCTCACGAATGTTCGAGAATCGCTGAGTAGCCGTAAGTATTTTTAAGACCATTTGTGGCAATTAATTAGCCTATCATCAACCAAATCGGAGCTGCACTGACAGGTATTTAGCACGAGCATTTGCCCGCAACATAGTAATAATAAACCAAAAAGTCACATATTTCCCGTACCCGTGGAAATTTTGGGAATTCTATCCGGGAATGTACTCCTACGCCTCCTAAGGAATGTCTGTTCCAAATTACAGCTCTCAACGTACAGTTATGGCTGTACGTTGTCTGTCAGTAACGGAACAGTAATGTATATTTATTTGTAACATTAGGATATTACGGATGTTTTTTTTTGGTATTCATATTATACGAAAAAAAAATCTCTCTTTTTTCGACTATGATTTTTTTTATTTATAGAATTTTATATTGCAACTTGGCTGTAGGTAGAAACCCTGATTCCAAGAATAATGGTTTTCCCCTAAAAACCCCAAATCCTTTGCTAAACTATCTGTTTTTGCGATTTCTCTCACGCTATTTCGAAACCCGCGGGAATTTACACTATCACTACGCGCCAAATTTCATCTAAATCTATTGAGCCGTTTTGTCATGTTGAATAATGGAATTAAATCACTACGCTCGTCAATTGTTTGTATATGAAATAAATCGTCTTTTTAACTGGATTTAATCGCGTCATTATGTTATATACATAAACCTTACTATATCTTATTATCCTCTTTCAGACACCCCCGGCACCAGAGAAGACCTATCAACCCTAATATCCATGCTTCGTCGCGGCACGCCCCCTAGTGGGCAGTTCCCGCGATCTTCTGACGATATAGACCCGATACACGAGCAGTTCATCCTACACGCTGACAGTATGTATGTTTGTGTTTATGTGTTTGTCGGATAGTGTTGTGTAGTGGCCTTATTTGTTAATGCGTTGGTCGGATAGAGCTTTCTGTAGTGGCCTTATTCGTTATGTGTTTGTCGGATAGTGTTTTGTAATGTGGTATTATTTATTACTTTGTGGCAAGCCACCTAGCGAACAATTCCCGCGATCTTCTGACAATATAGACCCGATACACGAGCAGTTCATCCTACACGCTGACAGTATGTATCTTTGTTTTTATGTGTTTGTCGGATAGAGCTTTGTGTAGTGGCCTTATTTGTTTTTTAATTTTTCTTGTATACACAACCGTAAAGGTGTTTCTTAATTAGTAATATATGTATGAATTTCATAAATAGATGAACTCTCATGGATAGTTTAGAAATAATTATAAGTAATTTATGAATTATGTAAATTTTCATTAGCTCTTCTTATAAATCAGATCGTTTTTTTTTTTTTTAGTAAGAAAAATCTGTCAATCTTGTCTTAGATGTTGTCAATTTTTATGTTACATTAATTTCATAAGCAAAGTGGTTAAGTACATTCATACATACATAACTTCACGCCTGTATCCTTTATGGGGTAGACAGAACACCGAAGGATATAAAATCATCTAATGTCACGTTTCACAAATTTCGAGGCATTATAATGGTGGAGAGAGGCTATTGCAGTGACAGGGGGCAGCCCATCGCCCGCAAAAATGCCAATAAAACCTCTGTCCCTTAACTTACTTTTACAGTATGCCCGGGAAGAGAAGCAGCTGGCACATTCTATGTTTTTCTTTCGCAACCAGTCCAGCATGGAAGTGTTGAATATGGTTAAGTCTCCAATATAAAATAACTTATTTATTGCAAATTGTCACCTGACTGTTAGTGATTGAGGTCGAAGGTTAGAATCTGTGTGTACCGAAATGTTAATTCGGCAGTGCGATCACAGAACTTTATCGATTCGTGTGTTTTTGAAAATTTGCGTAGTGTAGAGTCCGTTGCAAGCTGTAAGCAACATTGCACTTTGTCTTGCGGCAATGGGTAGATTTAAATGTTACATACATACATAACTTCACGCCTGTATCCCTTATGGGGTAGGCAGAACACCTGAGGCTCTAAAACCATCTGAGGTCACGTTTGACAAGTTTGGAGGTATTAAAATGATGGAGAGAGACTATTGTAGTGCCAGGGGTCAGCCTATCGCCTGCAAAAAGGTCAATAAAAATTCCCGTTCTTTAACTGACTTTTACAGTATGCCCAGGAAGAGAAGAAGCTGGTGCATTCTATGTTTTTCTTTCGCTTCCAGTCCAGCATGAAAGAATTTAAATTTAACAAAAACTTCATATTTACAACGGACTCCACACTAGGCGGAAATTCCTGTTATGGCAATGAAAACCACGAATATGTTGCAAATTTTTCATCAAAATTTTAACTGTAAAACTTCCAATCTTCCTCACACTCCTCCAATCTCCCCCAGGCTTAGACCACATAGACCGTGGCACGGCGCTCTCCCCTGAACTCCTCTGGCGAGAAAACCTGAATATCTTCTGCTGCAGAGTGGAACCTTTATGGGCTGAGCTTTGCGGCGCGCGGGCCACTGCTGGGAAGCCCACGCCTTTGTGTGATGCCATTCCGCTGACTGCTTGGGTAAGATATTCATTACATTCTATTACTTTAGAAATAAAAATTTAGCAGCTCAACCACCATTTGAAGTGTCCTGTTACGGTTTTTTCATGACATGACATAATAAACAAGATTTCTATCTTAGAGTAATAATTATACTTTATTCTTACTCTAAGATTTCTATGATACAATGATGATATAATGAATGAACGAATTCCCTATATATACGTACATTGCAATTCATTGCATGCAAGAGGCATTTACCTTTTGCAATGACAGTTTCAATGAATCATATTAAAAACATCAATTGAAAAAGGTGAGATCGCACCCACCTCTATGATATGTTTGTTTCTTGATTTCATTTGTGTATTTTCGTTTCGTATGCTTTCATAAATAAATAATATATTATTATATATTGGGATTATTGTATTCAGTCTACATGGCAAGAGCTTAGCTAAGAGATTTCGCCGAGCAGCAATACCGAATAATGATCGCATGATATGTTTTACGTCAAAACTATTTCATGATATCATCGCATGGTTTTGAGATCCATAATAGGCCTGCTGATCTACCTTGATGAGAAAAACGGATCAAGGTTTGTGTAAGAATGTTCAAAGGTTTCCATTACCGGTCTTATTTTCCGTACAAACTGAGGAACTCTCACTCCAAAAAACAGCATCCGGAAATTACTGCTAAAACTACACTGCAAAGCACAGCAGTATGTTTTTAAGTTTTTGCATATCACACTTTTTCATTGCAATGCTTCACTTTAAATTGGTCTCGGTGGTCTTAGCTGCAAAGCTATACCATTAGATGGAGCTACGTTAGCAATATACCTAACGTAATAACAAAAAATGTTGTAAATAATTTCGAGGCATACCACCAGGCACCGGTAACTCAGTGGAAGAGCACTCGTCCGGCAAACGAGAGTTCCCAGGTTCGAATCCTGGTCGTGTGATTTCATTTAGCATATTTTTCAGTTATTTAAGAATAATTAAGCATTATCAAGTGCATGAACTTAAAAATATTAGAAATTCATTTAATGATTTTCTAACGTTCTAAATACCCATAATGTTTTTTACATTCACACATGTCTTATCATCAGTATCTTTCTCTAATTCCAGCTGTGT
Source organism: Stenoptilia bipunctidactyla (assembly GCA_944452665.1). Taxonomy (NCBI): domain Eukaryota; kingdom Metazoa; phylum Arthropoda; class Insecta; order Lepidoptera; family Pterophoridae; genus Stenoptilia; species Stenoptilia bipunctidactyla. Next base: position 17,322,178 of record OX101739.1, read on the forward strand.
TTCGATGCCAACTCAATCCACCTGCTAGCCCGTAGCTACGGTCTCTGCAGTATTCAACTGAACCACTACCAGCTCATGTTTCTGATGCGGCAGTTAGAGAAGGTGTCTGAACTGGCGGCCTGGCTGGCTCATGATGCAGGGCGACAGCCGGACTCTGGGCGCAGGTAATTTGAAAAATACCCCTTAGGAAGATTTTAGGCATATTTATTTACCCTTTATTATCCACAATAAAACAATACAGAGCAAATAAAAAGAAAACATAATGTATAAAAGTCGTCCTTATCGCCAGGAAGCGATTTCTACCAGGCAACCCAAAATGCAGAATAATGCGGGCGTAATTTTTGACGATTCATAATCATAAGTAAAACCATTATAAAAGGATTCATTTTATTTATTTAAAGTTAATGTCACACAATATCAATAGGAAAAAAATACAATTAAACAAAAGCAGTTTTGAAAGGCACATAAGTGGCCTTATCCCTGTGAAGCGATTTCTATCGAGCAAACTTACAATTGTATGAAAAAATCTATGGGGACATGTTGTAATTTTATTTATATAGGTACTTGCTACATATTCAGATAATATAGCACACAGACAGATGAGGTCGAAGATGTGGCACAAGTTCAAATAATGCCAAAAGTCCGCACAGCTATGCGTTACAAAAATTGTCGTTCAATGGCAATACAATTTTTTAACAATTTGCCTGATGATATGAAGAGCCCTCCATTTAGTTATTTTAAACATAAACTAAAAACTGTTTTTATAGTGTTTATGAATATTTATCTTTTAGTTGACATTTTCAACCGTCTTCCAAAAAAGGAGGAGGTTCTGAATTCGTCTGTATGTTTTTTTTTGTGTCTTTGCTACACGATATTCCGGACAATTATTAATTGATTTTGAAAAGTTTCATATGATAGAGGATACTTCCTAGTTGGTCCCATTTAAATTTCATCGAAATCGGTTGAGTACTTCATTGGAAATTTCATACTTTTGAAAATATATGTATGATTTCGGATAATGTTTATGTTGATGACATTCTCAACTCAGCCAAAGTTTTGACGTGTAGTCGGTTTTTTTCATGCTCTGCATTCGTTGATTTATCATTGGCATGTTATTCTAAGAACAGTTCTTGTTCTTGGACATTTCTCATTATGACATTTAAATTTTGTTATAAGATATGTTAGCATGCTCAGATGGAGTAAATGTGTGTAGTTTTGAATAATACTGTATATCTATTAAGAACTTTAATTTAATGTATTTACGGGATTCTTACCACGATTTTCGATTTTATTTTCGCACGTCCGATATTTCGATGCTGTTACAAGCACCATGATCGCGGATTGGCAGATGTAGGTAGGTGGCGATGACAGTTAGAGGCAGATAAATCTGGCAGGAACTCACATGAATGTCACTTTTGCAAAACACGCTCACAGTATCACTGGGTTTTTGACCGGACACACCACTTTCGTTGTTTTTTGGTTTAGTAAAAGTCCTAACCACTGGGTTCCACGTACTGGACAATTTAAAACCGTCTTCTCGATTAAAGTTATTTTCCCGTAAAGCTTTTTATAGCTGAACTACATGGATAGCAAATCTGATCACTACAACGCTACCGATCCTGGACAAACATATCCTATAAAACGACTTATCCGAGTGACTACCGCTAACGGTCGGTCTCAATAATTTACGCAAAAGTTAATATAGAAATCCCTATACTATCTTGTGTTCCTACAAATCGGTCACTTGAGCTACTATTGAACGGTATTTGTCTCAAACATGCTTGGAAATTTGAGCATTATTTTCATAACCTTCTTCGAGATAAATCGAACTTGCTGTACTGGTCGAGCAGCGGCCGGCAATAGTGGTATGAAAATCAATATCTTTCGTGTTTAGCGGCCAAATAAATTACTCTGTAAAATCATATTTGTCGTGTAATTTAAAAATGGAAGGCTCTTCTACTCCTATACATGGCGACCAAAGAGGTAACTTATCAAAGGTTTCATTTAAATTTCGAACTGGCTCCCTCCCACATAGAAAAAAAAATACTTTAGCGCGTAAAAACTATTGTTATTAGTTGTTCGTGAACTTCGTCAATGGTTTTAAATACTTTTGTATTTGACAAAATGAGTTCAAGTGAAGAGAATGAGTGTGATGAAATAATTTATTTTCCGCGCATTATTTGGGAAAATTACTATACAAGCCTTGGCCTAAACTAGGCATTGATTGGACTTACGTATGTGTGGCTCGGCTTCGCCTCGGCCCATATTCACACGTTCGTCCATCAATGCCGCTCTTGCCGGCTGCGGCAGTAATTAACAGTCAGTGAGAGATAGTTATTGAGATCGGCCGTTAGTGGTAAGAACGCTTCAGAGTCCGAACGGCTTTCATGCAAGATCGGATGCTAAGTGAGGAGTAATTTAAAATGTAAAGTGTTATAGGTTGAAAAAAATTATATTTAATTTTGTATAGCTATCATTTCATTCAAATATTCTCTACCCCCAACAGTGCAATAGTAATCGCGGCGGCCGTGCCGGCAGTAGAAGTGACGTTAGTTCTACCCGCAAGCATCGCAACTCAAGAGTCATCTCGAGATCTGGACTCAGTGAGGTTGGACTCGAGTTCATTGCATGATACTAAGATGGGTAAGTTTTGAGAATTTATTTTAAAAAAAAAAAAGATGATTTTTTTTTCATGTCACCGCAGGAGGAAAGTTATCAAGCAGACAAAGTTGAGTTTATAAATGAGTCGTATAAATACTCAAATTTTGGTCAGCATTCATTACAATTACGTAATAATTATCAATTGTAATATTTTAAATGCCTAAATCTTCCTGTCTTTTTGTCTTTTCCGTTTTCTTTCTATTCTTTCCCGGCAACAACGCCGATTTTGATGAAATTTGGACTGAAAAGAGCTGAAGACCAAAGTTAAAACTTAGGCAATTTTTATGTCACACAAAGGGGATGAAAGTTAGCATATAACATGATTACGTACAGTCATGTGCAATAAGATGTACACACTTCGCAACTTATTCGGTTGTGTTAAGATTCAAATTCCAATGAAAATGTATACATATTATAATAGTCACGTTAGCTATCAGTTTATCAAGATATCAAATAGTTCGCTATAACTATATCTATTTAACTTGTCAGGTTGTTGTTATTCTTATGAAAACTTAGTCTTTAAAATGTCTACTACTTTATAGGGAAGTTTACAATGAACCTCTTAAAACATAAAATTATATTTATTGTTTTTGATGCTGGACTAGGAGCGACAGAAAAATATAGAATGTGCCAACTGCTTCTCTTCCCTGGGCATACTGTAAAAGTCAGTTAAGGGACAGAGGGTTTTATTGGCGTTTTTTGCGGCGATAGGCTGACTTCCTGTCACTGCAATAGTCTCTGTCCATCGTTATAATACCTCGAAATTGGTCAAACGTGACATCAGATGGTTTGATGGCCTCTGGTGTTCTGCCTACCCCATAAGGGATAGAGGCGTGAAGTTACTTATGTATGTTTTTGATAATACAGCGCATCTACTAAATAACTGTTTTTAAAGCTGAACTCTATGTTTTAATCTTTTTTATATTGCTGACTAATACCCGCATTTGACCTCAATCTCATCTGATAGTAAGATAACTGCAAATGGGTTTGGAAAAGAAATCTGTACCATTAATACAAGGTGTTCTTTTTAATATCCCATAACTTTGAGGTTTTGTTCCTTACTAAAAAATAATACTTTTTGCCAGAGAATATGTGGTTCAAAAGTGCATACTTTCCAAGATATCATTAATCTTAATATAATGAGTTCATAAATTATCACCCTTGTAAAATCTCTTTAACATTCAATCCATAGACGCGCTTCACCCATACAATAAACAACAAAAATATTTTTAACTAACGGTGAGGAAAGGTGCATACAATGTACAACGCAATACGTTGCGAACTGTTCTTTTGCATAGCTATAAAGAAAGGGATAAAAAATGCCAAGTTGTCATACTGCGCATAAAGGTGTTTTACATAAGATGTTTTAACTTACATAATTGAATTATTTTGAACGAAAAAAAATAAAATGAAAAATTATTTACATGTTATGTGATTCTATTACATGGTCCCATTAATACCCTAGAGTTATGGGAAATCAAACGGAACACCTTGTATATTTTATTTCAAAGGAATATTTCTTAAAAGTAGTTTCTGTATCCACAGGTTCGGAAGCAACAATAACAATGCCGATGTCAACGCTTGAGCGCGACATCAACCCCATCTCAATACAGCCGATCGAAGTCTGGCCGACTCACCCGTTGGGAGCTATCGAAACGCCCTCCAGTCCTAAGAAAAATATTGGTATGTCTGGATTTATATATTTTTATTATTATTATTTTATTTAACCATTCGAACTTCTCAACCATATTTATCGCTAATAATTTATATTTCATTGTAACTCGACGTTTCGGTGATAGGTAGAAAAAGTTATAAATAACACAATATTACCATTTTTTTTTGTAAAATATTTGAATATGAATAAAATAACTACAAATTTTAACATATATGTTACATACTATAAAAGAAAATTAAGGTCACCAAAATGCTAAAATATGCTAGAGAATCGTGTTTTGTAAACTAGATTGGAAAATATCGTATTTTTGTTATACTTTCAGGTACATGTAGTATAGAACTAAAGATTTAAAAAATAACACAAAGAGTATGATAATGGGAAGAGCTCTTCTTTTCTGTTGAGTAATATAAATTATGTGTTTTATCTATAATACATTATATGAGGAAAAGTGTTAGTATTATGTAGGTACTTTATTTTCAACACACTTGCTCGTAAAGTGAGCCTTTTTCTATTGAATTTAGAACTATAAACTGGGCTATAAGTCACGCGTGCATAATATATTATACCCTAGTGCATAATATAATGAATCCTACAAAGTTGAATTGTACCTTCGTGCAAATTACATGCGAGTAAACAGAGCATATTTTATTGATCCGGGTTATACATAAATTTTTTTCAGAAACAACAAAGAGGTTTTATACCACTTCAAATCCATATACATTTTTAGATGTTTGCTCCTTATATTAGTAAAACAAATATGTATATCAAACAAATTGTTCACAATTTACAATAATTTGTTATAAAATATTAAAATATTTGCATTTACCACTCCAAATTAAACATTTTCACGTAAAATAGGCTGTATATCCTATACAGACATTGACACATTTGGCAGAAAAAAAAACCTACGCGCATGCGCGAGGTTCGGCGCCATTTTTCAATCACAATTCACAGCTTTGTTATCAAGTGTGTTTGTTATTTTATGACCACGTATGTCTGTCTTTTACTCACAAGTGTGTTGAAAAACGTCGTATGTAACTCGTGAGCGTTGCTAATTACAGTCGAGGCTGTGATTTGAGCCCGAGCCGCAGGCGAGGGCTTAATAATGAGCCGACTTCGCTCACTTGTTACATAATATACTATTATATGACACCTGTGTTTTTCCTTTAATATACATAACATATCGGTTCCCTTACTAAAAAAATATTTGTATGAACTAACCATGTTTACCTTCTAAATACTGCTCATAACACAATATACAACTTGTTTATTTTTTTATTCTATCGTTAATTTAAATATATTCAAAGACACTAAAAATTCTTCAACTCCTATACTTATTATTTCTCGTCGAGTCTATCAAACCAAAGAGTAAATTCGCCGGATATCCAAAGTAAAGTCAAAATATTCTTTATTTCTTTGGATTTGTACATAGATTTGAAAGAAATATCTTTATTATAAAATAAAAATGAATCTACTATCACCAAAGAAATCTGTTGAGAATAAGTGACAAGGAGTACAAAAAAATGAGTATTTGAAAATTTAAAAAAAGATCACTTTGCGACCAGCGGGACTAGCATGCTACCGTCGACAACAATAAATCTGGCCTTTTATCGATATTTTCTTAGAATATGGTATTTAGTGTATGTAATTCATTAAGATTATGTCATATTTGGTTCTGTGGTCTTAATCATGATATCAAATTGAGTAATTCTATCTAGTATGGTGCGCATATTAGCTTACATGATAGGATAAAATCACAAAATAATATTTATCTTGTCGATTAGACTATTTATCGATGGTTGTATGCTAGCCCTGCAGGGCTTTTATTGTCCCTGTGTTTCGATATATAATATGATTTTATGAAACACTTTTGTGATCTGAAACACAGAAACAGTGAGTTAAAATGTAAAATAGCTGATACGCGATAAATCCGGTTAAAAAGTACTATAACTAAATTTTGCCCAATTTTGGGACACCCAGGGCTAGTAATAATAATAACTAAATTAGAGTAGTTGTCATGGATTTCTGCAAAGTAATGCCTGATTCAATCAATGCCTTTAAAAAGTGTTTCATTTACGATTACAAAACCTTTATTAAAAACTATATTATTTTACAGTAACCCTTTTAACATAACACTTGTTCTACTCACACAGGTCTATCCTCAATGCGTCGCGGTCTAAGCTCTCTAGTAAGCTCAATCGACAGTGCATTTAGTCGCTCCGACGCGCGCAGCGACGCCGCGTCGACTTGTAGCAGCGACAGCGACCGATATGTGGTCGTTGGGTTAGCAGCCGAGTCGCCGCATGACGCCGACGTGGCCTTCCGGTGAGTCTAATTTAAATGTTATTTACTTTTATACCATATAAACGTACAATTGCGGCCTGTATCCCTTATGGGGTATGCAGAACACCAGAGGTTACAAGACCAACTGATGTCACGTTTGACAAATTTGGAGGTATTATAAAGATGTAGAGAGACTATTGTAGTGACAGGGGGTCAGCCTATCGCCCACAAAAACGCCTTTAAAACCTCTGTCCCTTAACTGACTTTTACAGTATGCCCGGGAAGAGAAGCAGCAGGCACATTCTATGTTTTTCTTTCGCTCCAAGTCCAGCATGGAAGCCGCCTGATCACTTTTAAAAAAATGTCGCATCAACATTACTGCGACGCCGAACTGTTGTGCAAGCAAAAATGAACTTAGTGGTGGTCAGGCGGAGGTGTCTTCGATAGTACCTGTATATTTAGTTTAGTAACGCTCAGAAAAAATACAGATATGGCACCACAACCTTTTTTGAGTGAGTTACTCGCTACATATCTATGTTGTATTTAGCAGCGATGGGTGGTGAGTCTTCTGAGCTTTCTGCTCTGCATATACAGCGAACACACACAATTAAAGTTTATTTACATAAAATGAGCAACAACTTCTTAACCTAAATGACAATTACTTTTAAAATCGATTAACTAAGCATTGCATCTTGAATAATTTTAGCTATCAAAAAAAAATTATCTACTACATGTTGAGTGAAACCATTTGTATTTCATAATACTTTCATTTTCAAATATAAAATGAAAGTACGTGGTTACGATTACATAAGCGAAAACTGTTTTTTTTTTTTAAAGCTACTAAACTCGCGTTTGTCCTCAATCTATTCTCACCTAATGGTATTTAATGAAAATGAAATTGAAGAAGCACACGGGCTTAAAAAGGAACGTTAAAAGAGTCGGGTGAAAGTAGCGCTGCCGTCCCAGGATAAGGGTCTCGTTAAAGGTGACTATTCCGGGTGACTCCCGCTTGGTGGTAATATCCAATCAGGGTCCGACTGGCTAGGGAGGTCCCTTCATATAAAATCTGCCGTCAAATATTACCACTCGGGGTGATGTGTTCCGGCGATATTTCATTTATTTATTTATATTTTCGGAAAACAAAGAGCATAACAATATTTCTCACAACTTAAACAAATAACTATTACATATGCCACTGAAGTTTCCACTGTAAAATAACACATTTAAGAGCAGAATATATTCTTATTACAATTGACAGAAAAAATGCATAATATTCTATACAATAACAATAAAATTCGGACATTAATATGATAGATATTTTTTTTTTATAAGTGACTAAACCCGCGTTTGACCTCAATCTCACCTGATGGTAAGTGACGATGAGGTCGAAGATGAAAGCACACGGGTTTAGGAAGGAGCTGGCTCTTTATACAATATTGCCGGAACACATTACCGCCGGAGCGGTAACATTTGGCGGCAGACTTTATATAAAGGGTGGTCGCTAGCCAGGCGGACCCAGAAGGGATCCTACCACCAAGCAAGATTATAATAATACAATATAATAGAGTTATAAATGTGGATGATTTCACTTTTTTAAAGTTGCAGTTCATGAAGAGTGAGTTCCTTTCTTGACCCATGTCCTAGATGAGATTAAAATCAAAGTCGAGCTAAGCTTGAATAAAAAATAAAAATATCCTCTTTTCAGTGAGTTCGAGCACGGGCGTTTCTCCTCCGGTCCTGACGTGGAAGTGGCAGCGGAAGTCATCGAGCACTCCTCTTCGGGAAGCGAGCACTCCGTCACCAGCTCTTGTAGGAGAAGAGATGTGGTGAGTTTGGGGGGGAACGTAGTTAGATCTTGAAAAAGAGAACGCGCGGCTGTGTTTCAAGGTGCCTTCGGATCTTCTGAACGGATTGCGATCTGCTTTGCACCAGCCTAAGAGTTGGGGCGACTTCTTACGCGAATAATTATGTGTTATTGTTAAAAGCGCTATAATTACCGTTGCTGTGGGAATTTCAAATATACGTTCTATAAATTATAAACGTTTGCTTCCATGCTTGTCTGGGAGCGAACGAAACACATAGAATGGATCAGGTGCTTCTCTTCCCGGGCATACTGTCAAAGTCTGTTAAGGGATAGAGGTTTTATTGGCGATTTTGTGGGCGATAGGCTGACCCCTTGTCACTGCAACGGTCTTTCTAGATCTTTATAATACCTTAAAATTTTGTCAAACGTGGTTCTAGAGCTCTTGGTGTTCTGACTACCCCATAAAAGATACAGGCGTGAAGTTATGTATGACGTTCTGAAATTCCACCAGAAACCTGTTAAAAAAACCTTTTTAACAACTTTTACATTGATGCAGTCAAGGCATACGATTTTTTGTACAATTTAAAAAGTCCCTTTCCTATGGTAATTCCAGAAATTTCTGCTTTTGTGCACCCTTACACCTTAAGGAATGTATGATCCAAATTACAGCTCGCGACGCCTAGTAGTTATGTTAGTCACTCAGTCAGTAACGGAACAGCTATATTTATAATCATAATTTAATATTTCATTAACTGTTATTGAATAAAACTTTGTTGTAATTCATCATTGTTTTAAAGCTTAAATAAATATAGCGTCGGTAATGAACATAAATACCTAACACTCCAACTGAATATTCCCAAAGTAGCATATATTCTGGAAACTGTAAATTTTTACTATTATTTTATCTTAAATCGTCCATCTCCAGATATCCACGTGCACATGGCGTGTAAACACCATAAACCTGGTCCATCAGTCGGTAAATGGTAAATCCTGTATGAGGATGGTAGCTGATGACCTCAACACTGATGAATGCCCCGCCATACCCTGGGATGAGTTCCAGGTATGCCATATGTACATTTTTCACAGGTAATTCTAAAATAGTTAGATGTTAGTACTTTGGAAAGTAGGAACTTATACTCTGGCAAATAATTCAATGCAGTAGACTGACAGTTCGTTATGTCAAATAAAGAAATAATGAACCAGTTAAAAACTTCTACTGAATGAGAATGATTGAATACGAACGAGTTTTTGTCATTCGTATTGCATAAAATTTTAAAGAAATTTGTAAATAATTGAATTTTAGGCACGTACTATATGTTGAAGTAACTTTAATGAAAATAATTTAGTACCAAACACACCAAGGGCTTTAAAACGGTTACAGTAGAAGTAAAATCGTCTTGATAACGTTTTTATTTTTAAACTCGTTTTGTCGTTAAAAATTAAATTTCAAGAATAGTTGCCCTTTGCTAACTGCACCATAAAATAAGAAATATCTTGTGAGCCAAAATATGTTTTTTCCATACATCACGATATTATTATTTAAAAAATAATTACATTCAGTCATTTAAAGCACATCAGTATTTTTTTTTCCCTAAAGCAGGCACACTGGAACTGTCACTTTACTGCATTGAATTATTTGCCAGGGAAGAGGTAGGGTGTACTTAAAATGGATGAATAAATAGGTTGTAAAAGGTAGTAATCTGCATGACATCCCCTCAGGGGAAGACCTCCATATAATCTTAAATAAGCAATGTTTAAGAAGAGCCAGTTCTTTCCCGAACGACTCTGATGCCTTTTAAAACCCAGTGTCTAGTTTAATTGTGTCACAATTAACACGATTAAAACTACTTTCATTTACTACTACTGATATGGCCCGTAGAGTAGGTTATCTGCTTTGTCCTACCGGCCATTAAAATTTCAACAGCCATGTGGTCTTTTTTAAAATGTCATTTTTAAACTTTTTTGTTTATCACCCCGAAATCATCAAAAAAATATTAGACAGCTAATTTTTTAACTGTGTACTTTTTTAATTAATATCATTATAGTTGAATTGTTTTCGAATGATTTTCGTGACAGTTCTCAATTTCCATTACGCGCAAACTATTTACAACTAATAAAATATAAGTTGGCGCGTTAAGAAAATAAAAACTATGTCAATAAATTATTTATTTTAAAATTATAAATTGAACTATTAATAAAGTGTAATTGACTTTTTAACTGTAACTGTATTATTAACTGTAATGAAACTAAGTAAATGTCATAAAAATATTCATCTTAAATAGACAGATTCAAAGAAACAGAACGTTCAGTTGATAGTGATTCACACTACTGAATCGACATTGAATCGATGAATATTAGCGGCCATTTTGTAATCGGAAGTTTGTATACATTTTTTTCACCAACTGATTCGATACTTCAAAGCCATCGAATGGAAGATCGAACAATTTGATTATGGCAACGTCACAAAGATTGTCAATTTTTAACTGTCACAAAAACCACTTGAAAAGAATTCAACTATAGTTAACCAGTTTTATTTTCTTACGAAAGTTCAGAATCGAAAAAAAAAAACATGGCTTTTGAATGTTTTATAGCCACTAGTGCATAGCAGATAACCTATTCTACAGGCCATATCAATTTGGCCAGCGATGCACCAAACACTCTGTATAACCGATATAAATCTTATCAAATTCTCTCAATACAACATTATACATAGAGAAACATCCACACCAAAATGGTTTACTATATCTGCAGATAGTACAAAGATCTGTATCCAAGAGATAATCAAATCCTCAACTTTGGCTTCTCAGTGTGCCAAAACGACGATGCAAGGATACATTGTATTTACTTAAAAATAATTTTACTTAGATTAAAGAACTTTATTAATACGCATACAGTTCAATGAGTTACATAGAAGAATTACTTTGTATCTTAAATTTGTCGTTTTCATCTGTCTTTGTATCTGTCGTTTCTTTCACATATTCCTAAAGTAAATAGTATACAAGGTGTTCCTGTTGATTTCCCATAACTCGAGGGTATTAATGGGACCATGTTATAGAATCAAATAACATGTGAATAATTTATATTTTTTTTATGTTTTTATTTTTCATACAAAATAATTCAATTAAGTGAAAACATCTTATGTAAAACACCTTTATGCGAAGAATGACAACGTGGCATTTTCTATCCCTTTTTTTATCTTTATGGACAGATACAGTTCGCAACGGTTTGCAACGCATACAATGTACGCAACGTTCCTCAACGTTTAAAATGTTTTTGTTGTTTACTGTACGGCTTCAGTGACACGTGTCTATTGAATTAATGTTAAAGAGATATTACAAGGGTGATAATTAATGAACTCATTATATTAAGATTGATGATATCTTTTGAACCACATATTCTTTGGCAAAAAGTATTGTTTTTTAGTAAAGAACAAAATCTCAAAGTTATGGGAAATCAACTTGTATAAGTGTGTATCGATGGATGAGTAAAATACTAATTGATACTTTATTAATATGCACAAACAAACACAAGCAAGCTCTGACACTATAAGATATAAGATTACAAGACTTATTTCCTTTAGAATAAGACACCTCTTTTATTGAAAATATGCCAAATTTCATATCTTGAAATAACCGCCTTACTTTAAACTTATTATCTTTTGATTCTCACAGCTTGTTTGAAGTTTTTACATTTACAATAACACTTAAATTATTAGTACATACTTGATAAATTATTTTCTTGTAGTTCTAACAATGTATATTAACAATTATGAGTATGTTTCAGATTTCTACATTCGTTCCTTTAATGTTTTGTGTATGTCCGTGAAATAATACAAATCATAGCATTTTCCAAAACCATTTTATTTAAAAACAAAGCCTAAAGTATACCCTGAACACATTCATTTTGTGATGTCTTAACATTTTACATACATATTTTATAATTTAGTTTGATCATAAAAAATAAACAGAAGAGCATCATTCAAATTATATTTACAAGTATAACCTATAAATAACGTAATTGCCTTGAGTACACGATCATATTAATAACTCGTTAGAATACTTGATTTCTATGACTGTATTCCCGTTTATGAAGCTAAAATTAATAATCTACTCAAGTTATCGTAGTTGTATGTTGTTTTTTTTTTTAATATAAAGCAAAAAAATCTAAAAGGCAACAAAAATCATAGCGCGAGGCATGGACAAAAAAGTGCAATAATTCTGTTGAACTGCCATATTAATAAATCAGTATAATTATCAATTTAAAATTATCGACCAAACTACTTGGGTATGTTACTGTACAATAGTGTAAAATTCTTCTCAGGTAATTCTCAGATAAAGCTCGTGATTGAACTATTCAATCTCACTTGAAGGACAGTGACTGTTGCCGAAAATGACATATGACTTTTGTCTGGATTTTACGTTTTCAAAACTAACAACAGACATAAATATGATGCTACTTGTTATTTTGCAGAGAATTAAAAGTCATATTTAACGTATAAGACAAATTTTGTGTAAAAATCTACTATTTTTGCTCTACAATGACTTATTACGTGAAAGAATTTACTTATGTAAAAGATAAAACTACCCGCCTTTAGTTGTTATTTGAATATGAAATTGAAAGAAGGTGCAGTTGTTTTCGCTTTTTCGATACTAATCAGGGGCAAAAAAATATACTAAACGACAAATTATCAATGTTATCATAATCCTGCAATGTCCGTATTGTTTTACCGACATCATCCGAATGCATGACACCATGATTATGTTATTTGTTTGGTTACTAAAACATGGACGTTATTAATTCACTCAACCAAAAAAAATAAATTCAAATTTTAGCCCATTTCGAAATTTTCGAAGTTTTGCGTATAAATTCGTCTATGTTTTAATAGCCAAGCAATATACCCCCCACCGCCCCTAACCCCTGTCGAAAACCATTAATACATGCATCCATTTTCTACTACTTTTCTATATTGTCAGTGTGATTTTTTTTTCTCTTTTTGGCGAATCCCCGCCCGCTCGGCTATCGTGACCGAAAGACTGAAATGAAGGTATTTAAATTAAACTGTAGTGGACTTTTTTAATCACGGTGTAGTGGATTTTTAACCTTAAAGTGCCAGTTTAGTAATGTAGAGGTTGTGTCGTAGCCAAGGGGGTCTGTTTGGGTAAGAGTGTGTGAGTTTTTTTGATAAATAATAATAATAAGTGTAATTTCTTATCTGCTTCTGTCAAAGCTTTTTTTGATTTTGTGCCTTTTTAGTACTATCATTTAAGTTGCGGCTACTTTTTTTTAGTAATTACTTGAGGAGGTTCTTTTCAAAACTGGACTATTCCAGTTTCGACAAAATAGTTTTTTTTTTTTTCTAGTTGGTAACATTGAAATGAAGGTGCAGCGAAAGTAAAATGCGACCATAAATTTTATAATTACACCAGAAAAAAATGATAAAAAAACAAAATTTCGTCAAAAGTTGATAATTTCCCTTTAAAATGGCATACCTAAAAACTATTATCTCAAATTACTAAAAAACAGAAAAAGTGCAACTGTCAAGTTTTGAAAAGAACCTCCTCACTTAATAATAAATATTTTAAATTTTATTGATACCAAAGGGATGCTAAGTTTGTCCAAAATCTCACCAGAAGGATAGTGATTATGTAGATAAAGATCTATCTGTCACATCACAGTCTATCTGAAACAGCTCAAACGCGTTTTTTTATTTAGAGGTATTCATTGATTAATCAATCAATTAATATCAACATCAATCAATTGATAAAAACATAATTGATTTTTGTTATCGTTTATTGTTTATCGTTTGATGTATCAAAAACCTTTAGTTATAGATATAAAGTTATTTTTTATGTTGCATGGTTTATTTTTCATTTACGCACTGTTGGTTGATTTTTAATACATATTGTCTTAAGTTTTTATTAATTAGTATGAATTGCGATCATGAAATGTACATTTTTTCATTAAATATCTAAATGAAAAATTTTACTCGTCTTATCATACTTAATTTCAAAAGTTCAATGAGAAAGATAGATTAAATGAACGCATTATTTAAAGCAATAAATAAAAGTGTGTACTGGATTTTATCGCCTGGGCATTTGTCTTGGTTATATTAAACACGATATATGGCGGGTTTCAATATTCAACTGACTGCTATGCGTAACCGGTACAGGTACAAAACTGGTAGGAAAAAAGAAGCGTTTCACAATATCTATTAGCTACGGGCTGTAAGTTCTCAAATTTGGCATGGGCCCTCCTGGCATGACGTTCTTCCAAGAAAATAGGTGATATGTGATTTATAGAATATGACGCATTCGAAAATTATTTGCATTTTATTTGAACTAAAGAAATATATAAACTTATTCAATTTATGTTTGCTATGTTTTAGTATTCGATAAATATAATATAGTATGTTTTTTGAGCTTTTTATTAATAATTGCGTTTAACTGCTTACGTAAAACGAAACGCCAATCCTTCGACTAATTTTGCCATTGGTTGAATCACATTTTTATGACGTCAAAGTAAATATTTAAAAGAAACATTATGTCATTCAATAATATTCGTCTTTTTTTTTTTCAAAAACAGTTATAGATAAGTTAGAAAGAGAAAACTGGATTATTGATATGTTGACAGATATTTGATAGGATATGTCGTTGGCTAGATAAAATGACCTATTCTTTAATTGGTCATACGTAATGAAAACATAACTCTTATTGGCCGCAGCAGACTGCCATGCTACCTTTACCTCATTGGTTTAAATTAATAACTTGTTACGTCGTCGTTGGCTAGATATAATGACTTATTTTGTAAATGGTCAAATGTAACCTAGCAACCCATTACAGTCAAACAGTTCGTAAGCAGTGGTTTAGATGTCAAGATTTTGAATATAGAAAGGCATTTTGGTAGTGATTTCTATTGTTCGTAGGCAAAACGAACAGTTTTCATGATATTGAAACCCGCCAATAATCCGGTTAAAACTAATTTAAGTACAATTATAAAGTCGATTTTGGTTTTAAAGTGATTAGATGAGATTTCGAAGCCTTTTGAACTGATTTACTTTATTGTTCTTTATTTTATACGTTATAAGTCTATTTTATATAATAAGACATTGTAACGTCGTTATTCACACATTGATAATATTGGGCCTTTCAATAAGGACGGGTCGAGTTCAAGATGGAATAAAACAGGCTATGTGTTAGATATTAACGAAATTATTATTTTATTTGAAAGGCCCATTCATGCCAGTATGATTTGATCATAACATAATTCAAATGTTCGCCCAATTTTGCACGGATCCGTAAGACCATTTTCAATGACTCCGCTGCATGAATTCTACCGAAACTGAGTGATGGCCGAGGTTATGTCGACTTTCGGGGTATCAGTTTATTGCTGCTTATTGGTCATTAGAGACTTCAAAAACCCCCACAAGGAAATATCATATCCATATGGTTCAATTTAGGCTTAAAAAATTGGATTTAAATGGATCTGCCTGTTGATTGTTGTCTGTCTGATGAAAATTGAACCTCCCAGCAGTGCTAGCACGGATCTTTTGTCGATCGTAAGTTTACGAATGCTCGTAAAGTATGGATTCGGTTGCAAGTTTTTAGTAACAATGTATTTTTTTATTTTACAGTTATTTAAGAGTAGAACCTGTTAACAAACATTCAAAATTAACAAGGAACACATTTATTTAAGCTGACCGTGCGGCAATGGATAGATTTCAATTATTGCTTGCAAAACCGTCTCCATACTATACGAGCATTCGTAAACTTACGATCGACAAAAGATCCGTGCTAGCACTGCAGATTTGTGCCACCATTCGAAGACGCGGCGGACAGTTGAATGATGTCATATACAAAACAAAATGGAATGCATTGATCTTTCAAATAACAGAAAAAAAATGTTAATATCTCATACACAGCCTGTTTTATTCCATTTTGAAATCGACCCGTCCTCATTAAAAGACCCTATATAAGTAAGTCGAGGCTTTCATAATATGGCTGACCGTGACCGTAGCGACAACGGAATCCTAACTTGAATAAATTAAACTATACCCTGGCAAATAATTCAATACAGTAAAATGAGAGTTCCAGTGTGCCTGTACTTACGGAACTCTAAAATAGTGAAGAAAAATATAGTGACAGGGCTTAAGTGAATGAACGTAATTATTTTTTCAATAATAATATCGTGGTATAGAAAAAAAAAATATCTCACAAAATATATATTTTTTTGTGATTCTGTTTAAGGGCAACTTTTCTTGAAAGTTGATTTTACTTCTACTGTAACCGTTTTAAAGCACAAGCTATGTTTGGTAATTAATTGTTTTCATTAAAGTTACTTTAAAGATAAAGTGCACACCTCAAATTCAATTGTTTATACATGCTTTCAAGTATTATGCTCAACGAATGACAAAGATTCGTTAATTCAGTACTTACACTACGAAGTATTTAACTGGTATCATTACTTTTCTATTAGACATTTCGCACTGTCAGTTTACTGCATTGAATAATTCGCCGACTTATATTTTCAATACGTATACTATGATGTATATTTTGCGTGCGGTTTTGCTATTTGTTTATGCTTGTTAAACTTGACTTCACCATTGCTTAATAGTATATAATACATAACCATTATCTCATTTAATAATATTGCATGCAAAATCCCTTAGCCTTAAACTGCTTTCCTGAACACATATGACACTCAACATCACCCACATTTAAGGAAACGCTAAGATGTTAAGTCTTGGAATTTTTGGCATTAGATGTAGATTTAATTAGGTTATCGTATGTAGCAAATAAGTTTAAATTAACATTAAAGTATTGGTATTAAAAATGTTGATACGTTTTTTTGAATCGACATTCTCTAAATCATATTCTGAGTTCATTATATTACTAAATCTTTATCTAAAGAACTGAGTTAAATATAACACGAAACTAGTTAAAATATTTTATATTTTCTTGTATAAAGATGCGTTATGTACCTAATAATAGGACTCTTAAGATAAAATAAATAAAATTTATTCAGTTCTGGTTATAAGTAGTAATCATCAATACACAGAACTTATCAATTTTACCTGCCTTGGCATAATATAAACTTCATAACAAAGCTTAGGGTATGAAAAATTCACTATAAAAATAAGTAGGTATAGTACATGATCTTTTCAAAATCAATATACAAATTATCCTGCTTTAAGCGAAATATAACCATGCCTACTTTTGCATTATAACACTTATGGGGTACGATTTAGTTTAATATTTTGAATAATAGATAAATAATATCATACAGTTAACTAACTTCACTTGCTGCTTTTTCTTTGATTTTGAATATAGGAAATATAAACAAATTTATAAAGCATCTGAATAAGCAAATTAACATTTTTGTATGCTATTAAATAACGTTTTAAAATGTTAAGTATTTTTAAATTAAGAAAAATATTAATTGATCATAGCGGTTTGTAAACTCGTTTTAGATATCAATCAATAATCAAATCAATCAATCAATCAATCAATCAATAATCATCAAAATGTTTATTTATTTACCTTAAAACTTATTTGCTACAAACTTCATAATATCTCCTTAAGAGCATTTGTCAGTATAAGAAACTATGGCGTGCCTTTCTTAGGACTATAATTTTTTATTTAACTATAAATCTTATGCTCTTGTTCTTTAGGGCAAATTCACAATGCGGGGTCGAGCATGGACAGAACCGGAAGTAGAAGACACAGATGATATAAAACCAAAAGAAAATTACAAGATCGCTCTAAGACTGGTTAGAAAAGAACTGCCGAGACTTTTAAATGAACAGGTATGTAATTAATTACCTCTATAGACTGGCAAGGACTATACCGACAGATTTTAATCAGAGATTCATGATGGTATCATGAGTAAGCAATGTTACTCATGGGCTAGTTTGGTGGTGTACCTAAACTTATCCTCACCATGGTACAGATTCACGACTATCGACGTCTGACAAGTATACAGCACCCGGTATCGACTGCTTAACGTGGCCTCCGAAGCTCAAAAGTCGTCAGCAATATAAAGAATACAATGTGACTGGTAACAAATTTTAGCTACTGAAGGACTTTGTACTCGATTCTGGTCATAATTATGTAATAAAAGTAGGTACTTAATTTTTCACTAGAATTTTCTATAAACAAATTAAGTTTTGTTACTATTTATTTTCCTTACGCCTGAGTCAATTGCGGCATGTGAGCTGGCACGCGGATCGCTGCCGATGCTAGTGTAACCATGCGTTGCCTAATCAATTCTTTAACTTTCAGTTAAGTTTACTCAGTAAATAATGAATATTTATTTTTTATTTTATTTTTTCTCTTCATAAATGATCTCAAACTATCACGTCCTCGAATTTCAAAAGTGACCCACCAGTCATCCTGCGTAATATTAATAATCCTCGACCATCGTTGTCAGGGTGAACCAACCGGTTTGGCTCCATTCGAGGAGTTACTGGAAGCTCGTCTGAAGGAGTTGACGGTGGCGCTCAATATGAGCACTGCGTTGGCTCTCTCCGAATTCTTCGAAGATGAGGTTCTGGCATCACCAATTCCTTTGGAGGTAAGTCATTTCTATGAAAATTATATTTAAAAGCGTTTTTGCTTGACAATGCCGGAATCATTTCACGATTTCTGCCCTGATACCCAATCGATGTGTCTGATTGAACGCCTAAGGAGGCGTGTTGTTCTTGGAATTCCCAATTATAATTAACTGTTAATTGTATGACAATAAAATATATTTATACCAAGGCGGACTATATCACGTAATGCAGGGTAGGTACACTAAATGAAGCCATTAAGCTTACTCAGACTTGAACTGTACTTAAATATACAAGGTGTTCTTTTTAATATCCCATAACTGTTTTGTTCCTTACAAAAAAATAGAACTTTTCGCCAGAGAATATGTGGTTCAAAAGTGCATACTTTCTAAGATACCATCAAACTTAATATATATATAATCAGTTCATAAATTATCACCCTTGTAAAATCTCTTTAGCATTCATTCAATAGACGCGTGTCACTGAAGCCATACAACAACAAAAACATTTTAAACGTTGCATACAATGTACAACGCAAAACGTTGCGAATTGTACCTGTGCATAGCGATAGAAAAGGGATAGAAAATGCCACATTGTCATACTTCACATAAAGTTGTTTTACATAAGATGATTTGACTTAATTGAATATTTTTTTATGAAAAATAAAAACAAAAAATGTTTATTGAAAAATTATTCACATGTTATTTGATTCTATTACATGGTCCCATTAATACCCTAAAGTTATGGGAAATCAAAAGGAAAACCTTGTATATTTCGGATGTTCTCTATGAAGAGCTGAAAGCAATATGAAATAAAACACTTCTAACAGAATTTATCGCGTATAATTTTACATTTTAACTCGACGCTTCAGTGTCTATGCAGACCTTCAGTGTCTTTTGGACCTGTCAGGAAAAAAAAGTATACGCGATAAATCCTCTCCTCTGGGTGACGAGCAGGTTCAGGCCGTAAAACACCAAGCTGGCCCGGTGCTGGTTGAACGATGACAGAATTATCGGGTGCTGAAATGGCTTCTGACAAACCCTAATATTACGACCAGGAAAAGGGTTTTAAAGCAAGACACGATTACATCTTGAGTGACAATTTATTAACAAATAGAAATAGTTTATATAGTAAGATGTACGTGCATAATTAAGTTAACAATATTTGATTTTATCTTGGTATTGATTTTATCAAGCACGTTTGATGAATAGGAAATAATATATTGATTCTCTGTGGGTCACGTCGGAGGACGCCACAGATACTCCCCCCTTAAAAAAAGGTAAACACAAAATAACAATTCAATATTCTTACTCTAAAATTAAATACTACATAACAATTTCAAGCAAAACACTCATTTTTTGTTGACATAATATTAGAAATATTTGCAAACCTAGCAATTTATATAGTACTATGATTACGTAAGACCACAAAAACAATTGAGGCGAATAGCTTTAGGTTTGTTGCTGCATGTGGTAGACTGCTCTGGTAAAAATTTACCATTCCGAAAAACCGTCTCAAATCTTTAACTGTTGCTGGTGTCGGGAAATCGAAAATAACCTTTGCTTTCTCATCCTTTGAGTGATTCCTTGGCTCGTTATATGATAACCTAAGAAATCGAGTTCGGTCTTGAGAAATTTGCATTTTTCTAGGTTAATAGTTATCCCATGTTCATGCAGGCGTTTTAAAATTATGTCCAGGTGTTGCAGGTGTTCTTCCTTTTGTTTGGATATGGTATTCCACTTGGCACTTGGAGTTAGATATGTTGGCAGCTGGCTTGGTTATATCTTCATATTTTTCCAGTAATATTCTTATGCTACTTTTCTTGTGAAACAGTTTCAACGCTCGGTTGATTTGCTCTGATGCTTGTTGCAGGCGTTGTCAGCTCAGTAACTTTCTCAATAAGCTTTTTTCCGTCGTTAAAACTGACATATTTGCCCCGGTATCGACTAAAAACCTCTCGCCACTTTGTAGGTCGGCTAGGATAAGGCGGTCGTAGGGGTGAATAGCACAAAGTTCCGCCCTGGTTCGAGCTAATTGTAGAGCCCGTTGTTTTGTTGTTCTGGTTTTTCCTGGCACTTTTCTTGACATTTATGTGTCTTTTTCTTGAATCGCTTACGATATTGACCTTGGTTACGATACCTCGATGCACTTCTTGACCTTGATCTTGAACGGAATTCACTGCGTCAATACTCTTTCGTCATCGTTTTCGCCGCGTAGTGCAGCGATTTCAGTTTTCCTATGTGTCAGCTGATTTGCAAATCTAGTGACCTCGTTAACTTCATTACTTAAGTTAGCAAATATCCGGTAGAATAAACGTTGAAACCTCTTTTGCTTCGTATTTTCGTAACAATAAATGAGGCGGTCCTTAATAGTTTTATATTTGTTTTCTTCCGGAGGGTTAACGATGATGTCACTGACTTCGCGTAGTTCATCCTTCGATTAATGTGCGATTACCAGATTGTACTTGTAGACATCTCCTTGTTTCTGTGCGGCGACTATAGCTTCGAAATGGGTAAACCATAATTTGGGTTGGTCTTGCCAGAAGCGTGGGATACGTTCTGATATGTTTCGGGCGGCAACTTCAGGTTCCAATGTAACAGGATTGACTGGAGCACGTAGAGCCATTTTCCTTTTTATTTCTGGTCGGGTCCTCAAAACTTCTTGCTTCGGCTGCGTGACTAACTTCGGGGTCACCACTTATTACGCCAGGAAAAGGGTTTTAAAGCAAGACACGATTACATCTTGAGTGACAATTTATTAACAAATAGAAATAGTTTATATAGTAAGATGTACGTGCATAATTAAGTTAACAATATTTGATTTTATCTTGGTATTGATTTTATCAAGCACGTATGATGAATAGAAAATAATATATTGATTCTCTGTGGGTCACGTCGGAGGACGCCACACCTAACGACTACTGTATACAAGTATACAGCACCCGGGACCGACAGCTTAAAGTGCAATCTGAAGCACGGAAGTCGTCGTGAGGAATGAATGGTCGGCGGTCACCCATCCTAATACCGGCCGCGCCGAACGCGCTTAACCTGCGATATCGTATCATATGCTCGGTAACCACGACGCCACAACGACTTCTATTTTAGATTAATAATCGTGAAGCTTAATACAAGCATCTCAATTTTCAATATTCAATTATTATACCACATAGGCATATGAATATCACATTACAGTTTCATGTCAAAATTTAATAAAGCTTTCCTAAATTTTATTATTAAGAAAACAATATATTTTTTAAGATAATTAAATACTTTATGAAATTGAAGAAGGTGAAATAAAAATAAGTAGGCAGAACATAAAAACACCATTTAAAGATGGATAGGTACAATTAATATTATTTACACCACATGTCATTATAAAATTCATTAATATCATAATAAGCTTTTTCGGCTAGAAAGCTATTGAGTGCCGATTTAAATAATTTCCTGTCAGATATTTCCCTTATTGAGCGCGGTATTTTGTTATATTTTATTGGTGCCATACTGTTTATGCTCATTCTTTGTAGGAGTGCGTGTATGTAGGAACTTCAGGTTTCCCTCGCGACGGGTTCCGGCGGGATGTGCCTCAAAGTAGTGTGGTTATTTTTGGAATACGTGGATATTTCGCTGATGTAATTCTAACTGACACCTTTTCAGGCGTTAATAGAAAACCTGAAGCTACACCTGATAGAAGACAGACCGACGCGTTGCATTTCCTCGCCGCCGCCACAACCATTGGACATAGACCTCACTACTATACGACTCACGAGAAACAGCTATGGAGTTATAACGCTAGGTATGAATCTGTTTATATGTTTTTATTATAAAAGTTTATAATAAGTCCTCATAATCAACGAATGCAGTGCATTAAAAAAACCGACTTCACGTCAAAACTTTGGCTGAGTTATAATGTCATCCATGTAAACATTCTCCGAAATCATACATATTTTTTATGCACATATTTGTATGGGCGCTGTCCCCCCCCCCCCTCGGCCAGGTATGGTAATAGCATTAATATGTCGAAGAATTCTTATGAAGAGGCCTACAATATTTTTCAGCCCCAAAATCCATGGGGTATTTTTTTTACATTACTTCATTGAAAAATGTGAGAAACTTCATTTTATTGCATAGTCTGATTGGGTTAAGCCAGGTAGCTGTCGGGGGTAGCAGGAGAACAATAACTATCTATTCATTATATTTTTTAATGCACATGTTACGACTCCATGTTCAAAATCATTTTTATCTAAGGTATTTTTTTCACCAAAAATCACTTAAAGACCCATCTCTACAGAAGAAACCCAATATCTGCGAAGAATTTCGCCATAGTAAAAAATAATCATAGATAAGGTCTATCGATTAAGATAAATTTCAGTTCTGGACGCGGGGGGGGGGGACGCTGTCGTGCATCCCCCTTTGTAAGTTTCAATGAATTACTCAACCAATTTCGGTTCATATGAAACAAAAAATTTCAAAATCGATTAATAATTGTCAGAAATATCGTACAACAAAGACACAAAAAAACATACAGACGAATTGAGAACTTCCTCCTTTTTTGGAAGTCGGTTGAAAATTGTTCAAGATTAACCCACATATAGGTTTACAACTTAAACTGAAACTTCAACCATTTGTCAATGTGTAAAGATGTCTATTTTTCATTTTGTCAAAACTGCGGTGCGAGCACAGAACTTTATCGACTCGTATGTTAACGAATGTTCGTATGGTATGGAGTCGGTTGCAAGTTGTTAGTAACATTGCAATTTTTGTTTAACAGTTATTTAAGAGTACAAAATGTTTACAAACATTCAAAATTAACAAGGCACACATTTATTTAAGCTGGCCGTGCGGCAATGGATAGATTTCAATTATTGCTAAAAAACCGTCTCCATACTATACGAACATTTGTAACAATACGAGTGGATAAAGTTCTGTGCTCGAACTGCTGTTTGTCAAAAGTCTATCTGAAGTCATCCAAATCCGGAATTTCAGGAAATAATTTGTGAACATTTTTTCAATGTTAATTTACTGGTATATCTGCATTTTATTGTATATAATATAATAATATAATATTTAAATTACACCGACGACCACTATGGCGTTGGGGTAAACCTATCTGCCTCAGACGCCAGTGGTTGCGGGTAGAAAAAAAAATGTTTCGTGTCTGGGTGTTTATCTATTTATGAATTTATATTCTAGGTTCCCCCCTAGTTCGCTATATGGTATCCCATAACACAAGCTATGCTTACTTTGGGGCCATGTAGTTGGTGTGATTGTCTGGGGATTTTATTTATTTACATGAGACAATTTATGTTAATATTATTTTATTTAACCTACTTCAATTGGAGAAATAATTATTGTTTTCAACAGGTCCTCCCATCTCCGATCCACCTTCTCATTCTTCTCCAAGTACTCCAAACTCAATAGCAGAGATGGAAGCCTTGAGGAATGACCTCAACCGGCTGAATAGAGAAAACGAGGAGTTGAGGAAGAGGCTCAATACTCTGTCGAGGATCGCTGAGGATAATCGCGAGTTGAGGGCGTGAGTATGAAGAAATTAACTATATCTATAGTTGAATTCCTTTTAAGTGGTTTTTGTGACAGTTCAAAATTTACAATCTTTGTGACGTTGCCGTAATGAAATTGTTCGATCTTCCATTTGATGGCTTTTGACGTATCGAATTAGTTGGTTAAAAAAATGTATACAAACTATTAGTAAATGTCATAAAAAGTATCTTCTTTAGCTACTTTTCTAATAAGATGTTCATCTTTTCATGATTTTGGGGGGTCATGTCCCCTGTGACCCCCCCCCCTGGGACCGCGCCTGGTCACCAGGCGGGATTCGCTCGGATTGTTCGCCTTTTACAACACGCTTATCCAGACACGCTAGGGCTATTGAAAGCCGATCCTACAAGTTTCTCTCTTTTAAGGAGGGATTTTTCTTTCTCACTTGTTTAGTTCTTTACGGTCTTAATAACCTAACATGGTGTTTAGCGCTGAAAAAAGCAGGAAAAAACCGTTTTTTTTTCAAATTCTGTTGTTTTTTTCTATGTTCTATTCGGAAATTTCAAAGAATAATGGTCGGAAAAATTTCATGTTTTTTTTGGAATAAAACTGAAAAAAACGAAAGTTTCTGAATTAAACAAAAATAAATTCTGATTTTAACAAATTATTGGCATTTTGCTTGCAATTTTATACTATGTGAACAATTTTGTAATTGGAATTGTAAAAAACCCGATAATGATTCTTCTTCAGATAGCGATATGTCCTTTGTGGTGCAGCAGCAGTAGTTATATCTTTTCCAAATATTACAACTTGTCAATAAAACCTGTTTTTTCTTTAATTGTTTTTGTCATTATTTCCGTGCTAAATTCGAAAAATACATTGTTTCTCCGTTTTTTTCCAACTGATTTTTCCTTGTTTCTTTCAATGTCAAGTTGGAAAAAAAACGAAAATAATCAATTTTAAGTCTTTTTCGTGAAAAATACAAATTGCTTTTTTTTCGGAATTTTCAACGCTAATGGTGTTTAAATTTAAATCTTACAGCAAGGTGGAAGAGTCGATAGTGCTAAAGCAATGCGCGCACGCAGCGCAACAAGAAGCCGCAAGTTTATTGGCTGACAAACGCGAGTTGCTCGATACTGTGCGGATACTACAGGTATTATACAGTTTGTTTTACCGTTTTCTAATACCATAAATTCAAAAAATATAGCGGGTTTCAATACCTTACCAAAAAGTTAAAGTAGAAATAAAGATATAAATTCCTATACTAGGTTATGTCAAATCTGTCAGATGAGCACAAAATAGTACTTATAGGAATATCTATATTAAATTATTGTCATCTTCAATTATGAAGATGACAATTATTGTCATCTTCATTAAACGCCACTTGTTGCGACAGTTCGAATGTATCAAAAAGTGACCAATTTGTCAGCTTGTTGCGTTTATTAAATAGGCCCCAGGTTCTTCAAAACAATTTCCGTATTTCAGATTAACGCACGTTTAAACAAACTTTTTACCTTTAGTGTCCTATTCATCATCATCATCATCATCACAACTCTTTGTAATGAGCCCACTGCAGGGCATGAGTCTCTCCCCTGGGTGAAGAGGAGGTATAGGCCATAATCCACCAAGCTGGCCCAGTGCTGGGTGGTGGATGTCAGAATTTTAAGGGCGCCTAGATGGCTTCTGACAAACCCTAACGACTACTGTATACAAGTATACAGCACCCGGGACCGACTGCTTAACGTGCCCTCCGAAGCACGGAAGTCGTCGTGCGATATGAATGGTTGGCGGTCACCCATCCAAGAACCGACCGCGCCGAACGTTGCTTGATCTTTGATATCGTATGATACACACAGTAACCACGGCGCCACGACGACTTCAGTGTCCTATTATTGATGTTTAAATAACCACAATATTTTTACAGGAAGAGCTAGGGTCCCGCGGAAAAAGATAGCGGTCAAGAGGCGGCACGCCGCAAAGCTGCCTCGACTGCACTAATTGCTGTGGCGACCACCACAGCTAGACACCAACGGAACTAAGCCAGCTCCGCTTCAAAGTGAACCAAAGTGTAGTTTATGTGCACTTACCACAAGCCCGCAGTGAACCAAAGTGAAGTTTGTGTGCACTTAACGCGAGCCCACAGTGAACCAAAGTGAAATTTATGCACACTTGAAATAACAATTCAAAGTGTAAAGTGAAGTTGTGAAAACATTGTAAGGACCTTTTTGGGTTTTATCAGGGTTTTTATGTAGCGTCTGGATTCATTCTTCCTTTACCTCCGTTTGTCTTTATTACCACTTAGTTTATGATGGGTGAGATTAGCTTCCATTGTGGATCAGTAAATTAGTTTTTACGATACTGTGTGCAGATATCTTTCATGGGTTTTTTTGGGATTACAATAAAAAAGGAAATTTTAGTATTCTATCCGGTATCTGGTTTTCATATCACAAACATTGGTTAGTTTGTTACTAAATAATAGTTTTGAATTTTCTAAATAAATAAATAGAGACCTTAGTTCATTATTTCATTAAAAATACATGATAATTGAAAACCTTATTGCTTAAAACCTATAAAAGTATAAAATGTTTTCAATATAATATGCTCTTTTGGTAAATACAAATTCTAAGTTGAGGTTAGGGCCAAAAAAGGGTTAGGCGGAAACCAGGCGCATTTCATACAAAGTGCCTTGTTGTGGGTCTCCGAGTTTGTGTAAAACCGCGCCCCTAGCCGCATAACGCAGTTTTGGCTTTTATAGTAACCAGCAATATTCATTTTATTTTTTATTGCTGATGGATCTTGTTTACACTCAATCTTACTTCAACAAATAATTTAAACAAACGATTGAAGTTTGGATCATAAAGTGATCCTGCATCCAAGTAAAATATAGTGACAAGGTACATACCTCAGTCCGTAACAATGTCTTGAGCAGAAGTAGATAGTTATTCATTCAAAAGAGTAAAAATCAGCGATCTATCATATAATGATTTCATTTATTATTTAAAAGATATAGTCCTTGCAGTTTCACTTTTTTATATTTTTCATACAAATAGTTGATTGATGTTTTATTGATACTTACATTTAGTCAGGAAATAAGCTAAATCTTTAGCATGAGGACTTGTTCAATTTTCTAACAAATTAATAATAATGATGAAAATTTATATCGTTACTGCATACCATTTTACTCTACAATTGCCGTTATGTTTGGTTAACTTTTGATAAACTTGTCATCTATTGAAATTCAAGATTACAGTACAAATTTTTTGGCATTACGTAATGAACACACATTTTATTCAGGGCCTGATGAGCGGGAAACGTATACATATAATCAATGTTGTTTCCAATTTTACGACCAAGGATATGAGAAGCAATCATACAAATATGTGATATGATGAATTGACAATTTTGCCTAGTCAAAGGAGTCATTTGACTTTTAGATTTTTTATGTAAAACATGAATTTTGAAATGGTCCTGTAAACGTCACAAGAAGCTGCATTAATGTTTTTAAGTTTTTGCATTTAAAATGCTAATTTTTTCTTAAATAACTGAAAACATGTGCTAAATAAAAATCACCCGACCAGGACTCGAACCTGGGACCTCTTTTTCAGTTATTTAAGAATAATTGAGCATTTTAAATGCAAAAACTTAAAAATATTATTAAACATGCTTCACTTTAACTGGGATTCACAATTTCTGAAAAGAATTTGGTCTCGGGTGGTCTTAGCTGCAATGCTATACCATTAGATGGAGCTACGTTAGCAATATAACGTAAAAACAAAAATGTGCTAAGTAATTTCGAGGCGTACCGCCAGGCCCCGGTAGCTCAATGGAAGAGCACTCGTCCGGCAAACGAGAGGACCCAGGTTCGATTCCTGATTGGGTGATTTTTATTTAGCACATTTTTTTCAATTATTTAAGAGGCTGTATTGCTCTGTTGAAGAAAAATTACTATCCATAATGACATTAATCTGGTGTTGACTGTACTACAAAAAATTGATTATTTCTACTGCAATGGCTTATTCAATGAAGGCTTCTTGTGGCAATTTCATGAACATTTTGTTATGATAGATGTGAATAGCTCATAATGTATAATCCATGGTTGTTGTAATAAAAGTACTTATTGTGCATTTACATAATTTATTATACTCGTATAGAATATAATAGAACTTTTTAAATCTTGTATAAAACTATTAAATTTATCTATACATGGCCATAAAAATGTTTTTATAAAAAATTCAGATTCTACAGGCGCACAGTGTGTTGGTATTTCATTTAGTGTTTTCAATGAAATCACTTCTGCTTTTCCATGAAATTTTATTTAAGTAAGTCAATGGGGGCATTTCCGACTAAGGGGTAATTCCAACCAAACTCAATAACTTTTATTCTATAACAGTTGATCAAAAGCCCCATCTATGTCCATGTAGGAGAAAACCCAAGTTTTACGAAATTGCATAAATGGCGCAGCTAAATCGTCATGCTGCTTTCCCACCATGTTTTTATATACAGACGCCATTTTAACCAGTGTTTGTCGGAAAGAGCTGTTACAGATTTTTATTTGTTTTAAATTAATTGTAGCTTATTTTCTTCCAATTTCACGGTGAGTGTTGACCTTGTTTACCATAAATTGTTTTTTTCTTATTGGTTTTTGCTTACGATACGTTTTAAGAGGAATATTTACACAGTTTTAAATGCCCCACAAAAAAGTGACACGAGGTAATTACGACTAAAATTGGTAGTCGGAATTGCCACAGACAATTAATATGAAAATGCAAAAAACTAGTGATGTCAACGTATCGACACTTCCCATGTAGGTAATTTAAATTATTGCTTAAACTACGTACACTATGAGATACCAAAAATTATAAGAGTTACTTATTTCATAGAAGATTACTTTGTTGATTATTTAACACAAGTTACTCCAGGTTGATTTGTGAATCTAAGTGTTTTTTTTAGTTTTCTTATCCTTTCATTCATCGACTACTTTCATCGAATTTTGAGTCCCGTCACTATTGTCTATAGAGAACAGTCGAAATTGCCCCTTCAAAATGTTTATGATAGTGTTTTGGTAAATTGAACCGTTGTGCATTGAATTTAAAGTATTAATTTACTTTTACAAAGCATCGACTTGGTTTTTCTCTCACTTTTGTGTTCGTTACTCTTATCTAAACCCTAATATATTCAATAGTCGGAATCGCCTCACAGAGGGGTAAAACCAACTATTTCTGACTTTTTTGCTAAATTAATCTTTTTTGTACCTATATAATAAGTATTTTAACTGAAGAATACATCAAGATCAATCTCAGTCAATGGTTTTATAAAATGAATTATTCAGATGTGTAGTACTTTAGTAACATATGAATGTACAAATAGTTAAACTTTATGTTTGCATTTTTTTAGTCGGAAATGCCCCTATTGACCTTATTTGCTTATTTACAAAACAAAGTTTACATCAAATATCCATACTAAATAAATATATTGGACATAACTCCCTAATCAGCCATTTCATTACACATTCAATAAGTAAATCATTTCATACTTTAGCAGCACAAACTTATATAGTACATTGACTTTATTGATTGCAATGTTTGATCGGATTTCAGTCTGATTTCAATTTGACTTCATTGTAGGTATACAGGATGACTGGTAACAAATTTTAGATACCGAAGGAGAGCACTCTGAAATCGATTCTGATCATAATGATGTGATAAAAGTACATATTTAATTTTTCACCAGAAATCCCTGTGAATAAATAAAGAGACCTAACTACACTTTTCCCGACGCGCCGCCTCAGTCAACACGCACACCCGCTAAATATTTATTGCATTACGCTTATGCGTTGCGTAATGAATTCTTTTACTTTCGGTAAAGTTTACTCTGTAAATAATTAATATTTATTTTTTATCTTCATGTATAATCTCAAACTGTCACGTCCTGGACCACCATGAACCACCAGTCACCCTGTATAGGTCAGTGGCTATCATCTCTTTAAATGCGCTCATTTCAGTTTTTTTGTACAGTAGAACACTCTTCTAAATGATGTACCTTCTTCTCAAAACTATTGGGTGTTTTTATGAAGTCCTTGTTGTAAGCTAAGAAATTAATTGTTGAAAATTTATAACTAATTGATAACGTTTACTATACTAAAACTTAATAATTATATAAAAAAAAATATGTAACTTTTACTGTATAATATTATTAGTAATGTGACTGAAAAATATGTATCCTAAATTTATTCAAAGACGAGACTAGTTCTTATAGTATAGCTAGCTATCTGTACCCAAAGATATTTGAAACCCCTAATTTCCCAGTTTATTTACCAATTTCGTTTCAAAATCTTATTTTATATTTCTATCTGTCCATAATTACAAAGCCCAAAATGAATATGCTGAAAACATATGTAGGTACTGATATAATATATTTTTTGTTAAATTTAAATTTTCTTTCAAGCTTAGAAATTATTGATAATAAAAGCATATAAAAATAAAATACAGCTAAGGTATCAAGAACAAGAACTGCCTTAATTCAGTTAGTAGTTATGTCAGTCAGTTGGCTTATGGTAAAATCAACTCTGGCAATTTCATACTAACTTACTTATAAATAATGTTATATATAAAAGCAATATGTTAAACATTTTAAATATAGCTTAATGCATAATTGTTAATATGATTCTTGCTACTGTAATTTATTCTAAAATAACTATATAATCTAACTTTTATATTGTTTGCTATAATCTATGTAGGTTGTTATAATGCCAGCTATTTAAAATATTTTATTTGACTTGTGTTCAATATCATTTGTGTGCCAACGGAGTCTACAATTCCAAAACATATTGTAAATAGCTAGATATAGATTAGTTTATTTTAATGATTCTTTTTTATTGTTATTAATTCTATTACTTTGATCTTTAAAATTTTAGAAGATAGACTTTGAGAAGAAATGTATTTAATTTTTATAGAACATTTAAAATTACTGTTTTTGTTTTTTGATAGAATTTCTAGGATAGGTATGTTCACTTATATTCTGTCCCTTGTTATGTGATTTGATATATTGTTTTTACTCACTAATGTTAATGTAACAACTTGGTAGCTATGTAAAAATGTCGTGTTTTTTCTATCTCCATCATATTATAGATATAATAAATATTGTGCCTGTAAGTGTACCTATGTTGTTATATTTTTAGCAGTGAAATAAGTTCCATTTGAGCTACTGATATGACTGCAGCCTTACAAGTAGTTTTATATGCTATATTGTGATGCTAGCATGAGATGAAAGGTGACAAATTATTTAAAAGCTATATTTTTTGCTTAATCTATATGAAATAATAAACCAATGCGACATAAAAATATATTTAATGTTTTAAACTTATGTATTTTTTATAACATTGTTACTTTTCTTTCACTTAATCGTAAAGTTTTGAAACATAATGCCATGTACACATTCTTCATCCAAATACCTTCTAATTGGTCTTTATAGTATATATGTCTTTCATCAAAGTTGTAAAATACGGAAAAAATGCAAAACTACTAGACAGTACATATCATTTAAACAGAATCATGAAGAATGATCAAACCATAGCCAAGACATGGTCACTCATCAGTTGTTGAGACAAAACTAATATTTCAAAGGAATTGTAATAAGAATTATAAATAAATAATTATTCTATTAAAGCACTGTTGTTTTATTTCAAGAATAATATGTTAAATGCCATCAAGATGCAACACACGGCAACATAGGGAGATTTTCTTTCACCAATCCTTGCGCATTTCCATAAAGTTTTCATGAATCTGGAAGTACAAAGATATATTTGTTTCAATTAATTTTATAACATTATAATTGAGCACAGTATTAAAATAATAGTCTATAATAAAACCACGTGCAAGAAAAGTACAGAAAGCAAAACTTTTACCTTAAAGTTATGTATTATTTATTATGTTGTTCCAAATAATTGGCGGAGCCAGGAGCATTTATTTTCATTGTCCCCATACAACAGTGGCAGTGGAACTTTAATGGAATACTTAAAAATACTTCCCATAGCCATTTTTTTATATTAACCCTTTCACTGAGTGTGCCGAGTTAACTTATTCTACCAAATGTGTTCATAGTCATGGTGGACAAGAAAATTTTATTACGGAAATCTGTTATCACAGCAACTCAAAATTGGTAATAGCTGCTACAGATGGTCACATCATAGCATGTACTGACAGCCCCAGCTATACCTATCAAATATATTTGTTTATTTTTAAAGAACTGGGTGCATCTACAGTCAGAGTTAAAATTTTATTTTTCCCCCGCATAAATTAAGTATAAAACAGGATGCTCATAAGATGGGTTAAAACAGACTTATGTTAAAAAAAAACATGTAAGTATAGTGGATTGAACTTTATCTTAATTTCAATCCAAAAAAGTATAAACACAACAAATCTGGATTTTTTTGTTGTCATGGCAACTCTCATACATTTAACCAAAAAGCATACAATCATTAACTGTTTACAAACAAGGATTTAGGTTCGAAATTCAATGCAGAGAAATTCACTTTAAACAAATTTTTACATACCCTGTTCTCTCGCGATGCATAAGACTTGGGAAAAATGATCTCAGATAGGAACATGTACATATTACAAGTAATAGAACTGTGAGTAAACTCTGAAAGTCAAACAACGCACTCATTGTCTTAGTTCGCGGATTTACTCAGTTGATAAGCAAGGTTTTGAAAATACTATTTTGCCGATTTTGCGAACATTTAATGCAATTATTTTACCACGTCTCTCTCACGTCATAACAAACCAAACTATGCAGTGTTCCCAAAGGTTTCCAAAAGATTCCCAAATAAAATTGCACATAATGAATGTTTTGTTGATTTATATTCTCATAACAGTAAAAGCTTAATTTCAGACATACCTATTGCAATGCCGCTGCTTTTTTATGACTGTATAATAAAAACAAGAATGAAGTCGTAAAAGTAAAATTGGTCAAAACTGCTACCGAAAGGAGTATTACCAGCTGATTAGAATGTATTCCATAATCTGAATGCATCTGATTTCTAAATATATTTTCAGATTTGATATACTGTAATTCACTAAAGACAAAGGATTATATAAAAAAAAATTACTTGAATTCATTTTTTTTATATAAATTATGGATGGCACGTTTGTCTTCCATGCCACCTGATGTTAAGTGAACATGAAGACTAAGGTGGTACACGTCCATCCACGAGAAACCTATTCACTCGACGCTTAAAAGTACTAGGACTATACTGGTCAGGGGAAATAGACGCAGGCAGTTCATTCCAAACCTTGGCGACCCGTATCAAAGAAGAAAGCACCGTCAGGAAAACATTCCTCTTGAAAATTTAAAATTGGACAGTTCGGTCACACCACAATGACAACGACATTGACATTTGTTAGGCTTTACCAGTATCAAAAATATATTTTATGTTTGATTGTATGAATTAATGAACTTCACTGTCTAAAAATTACGATTTTTTTTATAATGTAGTAAAGGAAGTTGAAAAATTACTAAGTAATTCATATGTTATTTAAATATAAGAATAAAGCTACAAAACATTTGCGTTTTAAATAAAAAAATGTTGCTAGTTTGATGAATTTGAATACATTTTTCAGAATTAAATGCAAGTTAAATATTTAAAAGTCTCCCAAAAATATGGCTTTAATTGAGTAGATGCATGCGCACCGATAAAACTACGTAGTTTTCAAATAACGACGTAATTTGCAATTTATTTGTGGAAAATATCAGTTGCTACGGAAAAAATATTTTAAAAGGTGCTCAATTTCAATACATTAACAAATTCATAATCGATTTGCAATATTGTGATTCTAACAGGTAAGATCAACAATATTTTTAAGTGCAGTTATATTGACCTTAAAATATTATTAAGGCCACTTAAAGCCGTTCAATAAACTATTAAAATATTTATCATGTCTTCAAATAAACTAAGTAGCCGCGTCATTTATTTGAAGTTATTTTACGTTATTTCCTGAGTGCTATTTCAAGCATCCTTTATTAAGAAATCACTATTCAATATACCTACTACGGCACGATATAGTGCGTCCGGTCTGCATAAAATTGTCTATAAACTGAGGAAACTGATTACAAGAGGTGTGGTAACCCTACAACTTTTTTTAGTAATGGCCGATCGTTGCGCGAAGTGTGACATGTAAACGACGGTTTTGCCGAATGTTAGCGTTGAATTTATTAGTTTTCCAAAATTTTGGTGTTTGTTTACAGGTGTTTTAAACTAGTAGTCATAACATTTTTGGTGTATTTGTGATACAGTGGCGCATAAATTGGTAATGTGATTTTGTAAATGTTTAAAGTGTCCTCACGGTAATAGGATCAGTGGTCGTTGATATTATATTGGATTACAATTCTCTGTTATTGAATTGTACTGGAGTAAAGGTGAGTTAAGATGCAGATTTTTAGCATTTTATTATGTAGGGTACTGGCTTTTGCCACGAACGCGAGGGTCGCGTGATGTGTCGATGTCCGCAGCCGGTCCTCACCTCAGATTGAGATAACGGTAGGATTAGAACTAGATTGCGCAGATTCTGATAAGATTCTTTACTCTGTGACAACTAGAACCATAACTCCTTAGGTCGAAATTGAAATAAAATATAAGAAGTTATGCTTTATTTCCCAATAAAAAGCGAAAATTAGCTGAGTGAGAGGTTCATTCATCATGGTATAAAATTTGCATATTTTTATATAAATTGAGAACATATAGTTGAACAACATTAATGTTTCTTTAGGAATATATTTGTTGAAACCTACAGATGATATTATTTGTAATCCACTTACTTATAAGGAATAGACAACAAATAAATATGAGAAATTTTTGTAATATTGTGTGATAGCTTTTATCACAAAATATATTTTATACATTATCATATTCTTTGAATTTTTTTGCTCTTTATATCTAAGACAAATTCTTACATAAATAAATGTATTTTTTTGTTTTTGTTTAATTTTGGTGCTTGAACCTTAAGTTTTCAATTAATTATGCAGCAAACAAGCATTATATATAAACATATTAATACAGCAGTCTCAAATTACCATATTGAGTGTTCAGACTTAATATTTGACACATATTCTAATGGAAAATTTTACTATAAAAAAAAAATGTGGCTGAACTAAGAATTCTCCTCAATATTGTGGAAAGTAAAGATATATAAATAAAAGATAAAAGTAAATGAAATGTAGTTAACTTTAGTATTAAAATAATGTTATGCTTTAATGAGAAGGTTTCGCACAACTACTTACATAAAATAATTTATGAAAAATATCTAATTTATGTTTGTACTATTGTAAAGTTATTTAAAGAGGGGTAATTTTAGCTAGATTTCAACAAAATCAGTTCAAACCTTTTATCAGTTTTTTACACATTTACTACTCCATCAGGTGAAATTTTAAGTTCAGTAGGTATGACCATTGCTCGGAAAATTAAGTTACCTATAAGGAATAATGTTACTACTACACTTCACCTTACAAGAACTCTATAACAAATTCAAAGTCAAATGTAAAGTAATGAAATTCCTCTTAGTTTGATTTTATGTATTAAATGGAAATTTAATGATATTTATTAAATGGATTGTGAAAACTGAAGTCGAAATTATGAATTGTGTGGTAGTTATTACAAAAGCTGAATAATATTATTTTTACCCAAATATAATTTTACCTTTCTATGCATAAATTTAATTTTATTTATTATTTATTTTTATTTTATATATATTTTTTTTATTTAATCGCCAGACTATCACACCAACTACATGGCCCCAAAGTAAGCATAGGTTGTATTATGAGATACCATATAGCGAACTAGGGGGGTACCTAGAATATAGCAAAATAGATAAACACCCAAATACATTTTGTTTTTCTTGTACCGTGCTGGAATCGAACCTACAACCACTGGCATCTGAGGCGGATAGGTTTACCCCATCGCCAAAGTGGTTGTCTGAAACTGAAGTCAAAAACTAAGTCACTCATTGGAATGATCTCTCCTTATTAATTTTAATCAACAGCTATAGAATAAGCCTAAAGGTAGTTTTCTTCTGATGCTATTTTCATTTATATTTATCAGCTGTTAACATTTACTCATTGGGGTCATATTTTGTTTTAGTTAGTATAATTTTCAGAATGTGCCGAAGTGAAATCTGGCATATAATAGTCATACCTGCCCTGTATATGAGTTTCATTAAAAGTGATACAAGTATGTAGAATGCTATTCTTAATAGAAGGCTTAGGATGTCTTAAGGAACTACCCTTGACACTAAGTCACCCCCAAATATTTGCAGTGTTTTTGTAAAAATCCATATTCTGAATAGACTGACTCCGGAGACTAAAAAACAGATGGAGGTGATGATTCATATCTTTGTGACTATCCACCTGACACCTACCACTTCAGTAGTCATGACCACTAGTTTGGTGAAGACACCAAAACATTAAGTTAATAACCCTGCTTAGCGTGCAGCAGTCGGGTAAAAGTATAGAATTATAGTCAATAAAAACCATTATTAATAAAACCAAAAGATAGTGTGTTTTGTTTAAGCAAATTCCTACCTACATCCAACTGTTTCATTATTGATATCATTGTCACTTTTTAATGGCATTGTGAAATGCCAGTTTTGTCATGTATTTAAAAAAATCCCCATAAACTCGTGCACTTTCATCTTGGACCTCACTTGGACGTACTTATGTAATACTTATATGTAATACGTACTTATGTAATATATAATGAGATTGAAGTCAAAACCCAAAGAAGGTTTAGTTAATAATAAATCTTTAAATTATTTGAAAAAAGGATGTATGAAAAAAATTGCTTGTATGCCGACCATATATTGTATCTTCACTATGCCAACTTGATACAATGATCACTAAAGGTCATATTGATCATCAATATCAACATATTTTCATTAAAAAGCCCCGGTGCTTCAGTATGATTAACCCTAAAGTAGCTGGGACACAAACCCAGATCATCCACAGTCCGGGCAGGTACTCTTCCAACTGAGCTACAGGGGCCTGGTCCTTTTATTTGGTACTTTTATCTTAAAATTATATTTAACCATAATAAAATGTAAAATATAGCTTTTAAAATAGCATTCAATAAGTTTACTACAAACAAGCGTACAGATAGCATAAAAATAAATGCAAAAAAAACATAAACCTTTTAACAAATAGAATTGCTACACAGCGCAAACAAAAACAAAACATAGCACAGTCGGCAAAACAAGTTTCCAAGAACTTTCGGAATTCGGGACCTGCATGCGCAAGCGCCGCCGGTGTGTACAAGGTCGGGCGTCCTGTCACTCTGTCACCCGCTGCCAAGGACTCGCCGGTCTCACGTACACCTTACGTAAACATACCGATGCTGGAAACTATTTTGCTGACGGTGCAATGTGCGTGTGCAATTTGGCAGTTTATGTAGCAACGAATTTTTTTTATTTTGTTTTATTACTAAAACTTATCAGTTCATTAGTAGGTAGTAGACCTAGTTTAATGAAGAAAGACTAATCATTGTTTTCAAAGAATTGAGGAAAAAATTGATCACTTTCAAAAAGCTAATATTTAAATTTAGTAACGTAGGCACATAGTTTTTGTTGGTGTTTTTATGGGGTTATTGTAGTAAAAATGTAAGGTTACGTTTTTCGACGACAGGTATCGAAGTGTATTTTTAGATATTTATAAAACTTTCCAGTGACTCGTCATTTTAATTTATTTTTTCGTGAATCTTCGTGAAATTTCATATAGGTAGTGAATCTGCCATGCGAAATCTGAAATTAAACTTATGTTTTAAGAAGTATAAGAGGTTTGAAAATTATAATAATCTCTGAACCACGTCTCCCACAACCTACGTGTTGTAAGTAAACGTATTCAGTGACTGCATGGCAATACTATTGATCCTTACCTACAATTTGTCGCAATTTGTCGATGCCACAATCCAAACTACTTTAACAGCGTTGAATCGCATAATATAAAATAGGTACAAATATAAGTTTTACCTCTATTTTCATGTAATTTACAATTAAAACCAATTATTAAGTCATTATATAAACATACAGTTATTGATACGCATCCGATTTTTCGTAGGTTTGCCTAACCTCAACTGGAAAGTGCCGACAAAATAGAAAATGTTGCGAAATTCCCAGCTTCCTGAGTTTCGGTCGGAAATCCCGCTCACGCTAATTATGTTCATTTGATTAACTTACACAATATCTTGATAGATTATTTTAGTTTATTATTTGCTTGGTGGTATAAACTAGAAGGGTGGTAGGATCCCTTCTGGGTCCGCCTGGCTAGCGACCACCCTTTATATAAAGTCTGCCGCCAAATGTTACCGCTCCGGCGGTAATGTGTTCCGGCAATATTGTATAAAGAGCCAGTTCCTTCCTAAACCCGTGTGCTTTCATCTTCGACCTCATCGTCACTTACCATCAGGTGAGATTGAGGTCAAACGCGGGTTTAGTCACTTATAAAAAAAAAAAAAAAATTACCTATACTTAGGTATAGCTAAACGTTCCATGAAATGTATTTTTTGAACTTCTGTGCATTTGCGTAATGTCAAGTGATTTCCCCATGTGAAGTAAGCCAGCCAACTGGGTTCATGTGATGATATTTGACGTGCAGCTTTTAGGCTGGTACGACCTTATCTTGTTATGGTTGTCAAAACAATCGACAGGCAAGGAGATTTGAAACAGCGCAGCCGCAGCATCTTTCTGATAAGTCGCGAACGATCCTACGAAATTCGTGTTTTTGACTAAATGTACTTTAATTATACCAGAATCTGGACGACCACTTTGTCGTTCAGTAATTCGACTAAAATTCAATAAATAAATTCCAGTTCCGATTCCCCCAGTTACCGAATATAAAGCTTGCAGAATGCCGAATTTCAGATTCCTATTTGCTTGAAAAGGGATACAAAGTGTTTTCTTCACGTATTAATAACACATTAATTAATATTACCGCAAACCGACCACCGTGCGAGTCACTGCTAACGTAATATAAGACATAGGTACCTATATCTTATTATTGCATTAGAAATCCGAAGATGCAGTTAGAAAGAAAGAAAGAAAGAAAGAAAACATTTATTTCCCACAAAGGCAACACAGACATATAACTTCTATTTTTACATTTAAACATATTTAATATTGTGTACAGTGGGGAAAAAGGAACAGACTCAGCATGTTGCTGGCATAAGTATGTAGTCATACTTAATAACCAGCGCTGGTTTTCAGTCAGTCCCAGAACAAAACAAATACTTAACCTAATTTACACAAATAAAAACTTACTTTTCTAATTTATATATATATTGATTATCTTATCTAATTAATTATAGAATTCTTAATAAGGTAGGTACATTAAAAACTAGAAATAATATTACTTACATACATACATAGTTCCATATTTATTATATTAAATATATATTTATATATACATACCAACATATAGAAAATACACTTTATATTTAGGACTGTTTCTTTTAATAGATATACTTATTACAGTTATTTTTTAACTGTAATAAGTATATCTATTTTTATTACTAGTTTATTATATACTGGTTACAGTATCAATTTTTCATATTTACTGACAATTTTAATTAGTGGGCTGATAAACCCTATTTGTTGCTTGTCCGTTTATTGGATTTACCACGCCTTCTAAATTAGGTTTTGGTTAATTTTTAACGACTATCGTATCTGATTAAAGAATAGTTCAAACTTTTGAGTTAATGCTTTTTTAATAACTGTCATTGAAGATTAGAATTTTTAATGATTTGTGTACGTAAATTGAACTTATATTTAATAAAAATCACCCGACCAGGACTCGAACCTTTTTTTTTATTTAACACATTTTTTAATTTATTTAAGAGTTATTAAGCATTTTAAATGCAAAAAACATTTTAACAGTTTAAACATTGCCATGCTTCACTTTAACTGAGATTCACAATTTCTGTAAAGAAATTGGTCTCGGGTGGTCTTAGCTGCAAAGCTATACCATTAGATGGAGCTACGTTAGCAATATAACGTAAAAACAAAAAATGTGTTAAGTAATTTCGAGCCGTACCGCCAGGCCCCGGTACCTCAGTGGGAGAGCACTCGCCCGGCAAACGAGAGGTCCCAGGTTCGAGTTCTGGTCGGGTGGTCTTTATTTAACACATTTTTTCATTTATTTTTGAATTTATGTCAATGTTATATTATTAGAGCTTGGACAGGGCATACGGTTTCGGGTTGACACTGGTTCTTCAAATACGGAACATATCACGTTTGGAGTGTTATGTTTGGTTAAATACTTTAAAGATACGGTAGCATTAGTAGTCTGCACTACGAAACAGGGGTCAGTAAGACATTAACAAAAATAGTATTCCGTTTGTAATTCAGCTTATTGTCTATTGGATATTTTGCTTCAAATTCCATGTTATTAAATCTGTTTAGTGAAAATTCTGTAACGCTTTCTCTCTTAATAGTCGTACAGGTTCACTCTTGGAATGTTATAATTCTCGCCGCGAACGTCCTTGTCGAGTGATACATTTATCTGATAAGTATCGGAAATGCACAATTAATGTTCACCGCTTGCCGAGCAGCTTGTAAACATACGCACAATCTTATCTTTGGAATTTAGTGCCAATCGATAACACATTAAGAATTAATTTAGGAAATATTTTTGCATGTGACTGGCTGGTTTTGTGTTTAGTCGATCGCGATTTTATAGTAGAACGAAAGTGATCCCTCAATAACTCAACTCAATAGGTTATTGGTTAATGCAAACCCTTAAATCCGCTTAACCATTTTACGAAGTATTCAAGAAATATGAAATAAAATTTATTCATTCATTTTTGTGATTATTTATATTTGAATACTGCTTACTCCGCATCTCACATCATGCGATAAAAATTCTGGTAGTTATGTACGCAAATGGACGTTGCAACTTTTCATAATATTTGATTGAAAAGATACATAAGTACAACCTTCATGAACTGATAACTTTGATTTACTCGGGCGCACTAGTTCTGTCGCCGGCGAATTTGAATGCAATCCAATGTGCTAGTAATTCTTTAACTCACAAAGTATATACTTCTTTGTATCATATCGTTCCTAAATCGCAAAATAGTCTACTTCGTGAAGTAACCATTTCGTATTCAATCACAATCTATTGATAAGTGACCATTGATAGCCAAAAAGATATGACCAGTTTGTTATGGCCTTTATGATACATATTGTGGATTCAAGCTGCGGACAACGATGGTGGTGAACTGTTTTTTATGGCTTAAACCTCTGCAAGAACGCCTGGATCGTGTCTTATCAATAATAATTTCGTGTTAGTTAAATGAGGTCTATAGAGGCAATTAACCATTAGATTGTAACTACTGAATACTTTTTGCAATTTTTTCTTAACTTATTGGACAATTTATGTACACACTAATTTTCAATTCCAAAATCTGTTAAATTATGTTAGCAGTAGCTTATTCATGATTAGGTTGCAACCATACGACCACTTTTTATCAAACTAGAATTAGTTATAGAATATTGGCAAGAACCCGACAGTGACTGTCCTTCACTCGGAAGGTCAAGTATGCGGACCCCTCAGGGAAAACTTACCGTTTAATGGATTTGATCGCTGCCGTGGCTAACAAAAACGGATATTTCAGCTGCTTTTGTGAATATTTTCTTGTAATGTTATTTTTCAACTAGTCACTCTTTGAGGAACCTTTACTAAAGCTAAGTATCATATCCGTGCACTCAAGGAATAAGATTTTTCATACAAACTAAAAAGTCCAATAATTTCCGTTCCCGTGGGAATTTCAGGAATTCCTTCCTTAGTGCTCCCCCACAAACTGTAAGGATTGTATGTTCCGAATTTCAGCTCTCTACGGCCAGTAGTTTTGGCTGTACGTTGTCTGTCAGTCACTCAGTCAGTAACGGAAGAGTTTTATATATTAAGAAGATGTGACGCGTTTGACCTCAATCTCAGTTGGTGGTAAGTGAGGTTGATGATGATAGCACACTGGGAAGGAGCTGGATCTTCATAAAATAGGTATGCTGATAATTCGCGATATTTGGCGGCAGGCATTATTCTCAACTTTATTTACCCTTCATTCTACATAAGCTAATACAAAAGAAAAATGAACAATAAAAAAATAACAAAAAAAAACACAATGTTAGAATAGGCGGCCTTATCGCTAGTGAGCGATCTCTAATAGCCAACTTTATTATGCGGCTTTTACTCACACGTTATTTTCGGAGGTGTCCGACCGACTAGTTACGAATTCTTAAGGGTGAGTGCAATTACGTGAGAGTTAAAGATGGATAAAAAAGAATAGTTATGACTCACAAAACATTTTAAAATTTAATATTCTAAACTATACGCTGCGAAAATTTTTATGCAAATACTTTCTTTCTTTTGAATAAAATTTTAATTTGATGAAAGTGAGTCAAAACATCGCCTACAGTTACGTAAGCATACGATTTAATAACTACAATAATTTAGAGTCATATTACCTGCTTTAATATGAGCACGCAAACTAATATCACAATTAAGAAATTAAAGTATCAATTTAGCATATCATTTGTCCCCGACATATCAAAACAATGTCATATGCATTGCAACACTCGACTTCATGTCACTGGCATTGACAAGGTAAATGACCAATAACTGGTCATTACCAAATGTTAGCGTGTCAAATTCACAAT
Source organism: Stenoptilia bipunctidactyla (assembly GCA_944452665.1). Lineage (NCBI taxonomy): Eukaryota > Metazoa > Arthropoda > Insecta > Lepidoptera > Pterophoridae > Stenoptilia > Stenoptilia bipunctidactyla. The sequence continues at coordinate 17,365,334 of OX101739.1, forward strand.
CTTGACAAACGGCGTTGGGGAATTACGGTGCAGGCAGCCTTGCTTCGTACCGCCAGGCTCGCAGCAATGTTGTATTCGGAGTGTGGTCAGCAAAAAAAAACGATTATTACAATAACCTCATTAGAAAACATAAAATTGCATAGACAAAAAAAGACCTAATGAAATGATAATAAAACAAAAAGGGACTTACTGACTTACTCAATATCTAAATAGTGAATTATGAAAATTATAATCATCGATCTTACATTGAAAACAGTACCTACCAGTAATATGTTATACTATTAATTTAAGCTCCTAGCGCCATCTTTTATCGTCACTTATAATTAGGCGAGACTGTGGTTAAAAAAAAGTTCACTTTTAATTAAAAAACAATCTGCTTGGTGGTAGAATATAATAATAATAAATTCCCCGGACAATCACACCAACTACATGGCCCCAAAGCAAGCATAACTTGTGTTATGGGATACCATGTAGCGAACTAGGGGGGGGCTAGAATATAAATACATAGAGAGATAAACACCCAGACACGGAACATTTTTTTTTCTTGTTCCGGGGGGGCATCGAACCCGCAACCACTGGCAGATAGGTTTACCCCATCGCCAAATTGGTCGTCAAATATTTTCAAGATCCGCCTGGCTTGTCATTCATCATTCGCCGAATATAATCCGATATGACCTTCCTTATGGAACAGTCCGAGTCTCCGAACATAAGACCCGTAATACGTATTATGTTGTTTTTGATTTTATCGCGTTAAACAGACAGACTAGACGCTGCGGGGGACTTATCTACTTAGTTTCGTGCAGACATTAAAATATTAAGTAACTACTTATACTTTATTTTTATGCTGTCTGTATGCAAGCTATATTAAGGGTTAGCACATATTAACTCGTGAGCCATACATAACGTGAAATTTAAAGTTATTGATATGTCGAGAGAAAGACGCATTTAATTTTAAAATGTCAAAATATTATTTCTGTTTTTAGTAACGATGCAATTTTATTTCAATTCCTCAGAAGAATTGATGTAAATTATTTACTGGCACAGTTAAATACCACCGTGAATCAACTATCAACTTGGTACAATATTTTTTTGCAATTGAGATGGTCTCCGTGGCGTAGTGGACGAGATGCTGGTTCTTACGCATTTCTTTTGTCTGGAAGTATTTTATTATTATTTTTCTGATTCCCATATTACGAGGTCCGCTTGTTTGATATCGAATGGTGATGTGTAAAGTTAATGCATAGAATTATTTATAACACAGACTGGCGCTGGTTTTCCACTGTAAGCTTATTACACTCATTTTAGTATTTGGGCTTAACCTGGGTGTAAGGCATGCATCTTAACAGTCGATGCTTTCATCATTTTTAATATATCGGGTTATATTGCGTCCTCTTGATTTCTGAAATGATTTTTGTAAATACGTCTCAACGTTCTTTCTTTTGCATTAAGCTAATGACGAGCATCGTTGAACAGCCCCCTTTGCAAAACCAACGTCCTTTCAGAGCAGTAGACCATCAAATGAGAATCTTACGTCAATCATCCATTTTCCACACTCCATACGCAACAACAGAGAGATGAATTCTTCGTGGGAATGTGCCGTTTTTTTTCCACATTCATTATTTCTCCATCGGTCTATAGAAACGTCATAACTGTCCACTGTTGTTAAAGAATTCCGAGTCTAAAGTTCATGGGTTTAAAGTTGGAGATTGTTAGTTGCATGATGCGACTATGCTAAGCTGTGGTTTAGATGAGGGTTGGCCAAGGACGTTCATTGTGAAGATCCGGTAGCAATTTAAACTCGAGGAAGGTATATATAAAAGGTGGTATAGAAATGTATATTCTGATTTAGGGTTTGCATGCCCTTTTTAGGAGCAGTAAAGAGGCTTTGTTCTTCATAAGGTGGATAAAGGGCTATTGTGTGTTGATGACCAATCGGGCCAAATGGAGATATATAAGAGCTTGTTGATAAAATATTTTGTATTCCGAGTAGATAGGCTGGTGAACTTAGGTGCCAATAGTTACGTACATTGGCAGACTCATGTAATTTATGCGTAGGAACAAAAGCACGGCATAGTTTAGGCCTAGACAGAGCCGTGGGACCAGAATTTCCAGCATTATTTATGGATTTAAACACAGATTTTTATTTCGAAGGCGTTTGCCGACTGCTTGGTTGCGTTACTTGAGTATCATGGTTCAATTTTCAGCCTAGAATTTCAGTATAGAAAACTACATTTTCTTAAGCGGTTCGAGGTTTGATTTTAAAAAGGGCTACAACTGACTATTTCCGCAATTGACCCTTCATAACAAAAGTATCGCAGCTGCACTTTGGTAACTAAATTATTTATGACTTTCAATACCTTACTTTCTTAAATACCGCATGTAACTTCAGACGTATTATTTCCACTATAAAAACCATTAAAGAACTTGATTACACTGTTCCGCGTTAGTTTGACCTGAATTCTAAGTTCTTATATTATTTATGTTGCTCTGTATTCGATTAACTTGACGGCTACCACAGACATACATCTACATAGATAACGCAAATGCAAGTACTTCGCTTGTCCGAACCGCGACTGAGAGTCAAGGTTGGTCGCCGCTAGCTTCAGCCCCCGCATATATAGGTATGTCTGTTAGAAAATCGATATCACAATCTTAATAATCAATTTAAAGCGGTTTGTATTTCCCAGCACTAAATATCAGCTGTGACGTCACAATAGGTGTTATAAAGCAGGCGAGCTTGGTTTCAATACAAATCGTGACACTTGCGTTATCTATGTAGATGTATGTCTGTGACGGCAACTTAAGTATGAAGTGTATGCTGCTACTGTTCGTTAAATATTCACGGTGCAGGTGTTAGACGTTTATGGATTCGGTCTATATGACACGAGGACGAATTTTAAATTGAAATATAATATTACCCGCAATGACACACTTAATTATGTAGCTCTCTACTACGCTACATACATACATACATAACTTCACGCCTGTATCCCTTACGGGGTAGGCAGAACACCGGAGGCTATGAAACCATCTGAGGTCTCGTTTGACAAATTAAGAGGTATTATAATGATGGAGAGAGACTATTGCAGTGACAGGGGGTCAGCCTATCGCCCGCAAAACTGTCAATAAAACCTTTGTCCCTTAACTGACTTTTACGGTATGCCCGGGAAGAGAAGCAGCTGGCACATTCTATGTTTTCTCTACTACGCTATTCGCTTCATTTTCCCACAAACTTTGGAGCACCAAAGCGACACTGTTTGGTGGCAAAAGCCAAAAAAATAACATGTTGCTTCTCGTCCCGTCTATATTTAAGCTAATTACTAGTCAATATAATGCTAATAGAATGCATTATGAAATCATATATCGAAAAATCTATAAGTAGGTATTTCGACCCCAATTTCAACGCTGCTTTCGGCATTAATAATTCATATAGGTAATCGAAAAGTTTGATAGTAATATAGTGATCAACGAAGTTTGTTTATCTGTTAGTTCAAATAAGTTATAAGTTTACCACTTTGGCGATGGGGTTAACCTATCTGCCTCAAACGCCAGTGGTTGCGGGTTCGATTCCCGCCCATTACAAGAAAAAAAGAATGTACCGGGTCTGGGTGTTTAAGTATATGTGTATTTATATTCTAGGTTCCCCCCTAGTTCGCTACATGGCTTCCCATCACACAAGCTATGCTTACTTGGGGCCATGTAGTTGGTGTGATTGTCTGGGGATTTTATTTATTTATTTGTTTATTATTATTTTATGTACTATCGAACCAACTGAATCATGACCCACTTAACTGTCGTTTGAAACTGTCAAACTTGTAAGGTCTATCGCGTAATAATGCACTTAGAACATTTTAGATACCGTACGAATTCTGTACTCAGTAAATGTCAGTGTCGAATGTAATGATAACAAGTTCGTCACCAAGGAAACCTATCTTCAAGCGAATTTCGACCTTCTAGCATTGAGACTGTTTGCCAAAATGACCTTGTTGGTTCGATTCAATTCTATCATACGATAGCTTTTCTAAAATATGTTGCGTCGCATATCTTGCGTCCAAATTTCTGTCAGCCCATTTCCCATGAAACTGAGTAAAATATATATTTACTGAGCCCAAAGTTTATCTTAGAGGAATAAGGACTCATAAGCTAAATAAGCTCATGTGTTAGACCCTCACAGCTGATATTGAGTAGGTCGTATTCTCGTATAAATGTACCAAGATCGGAAGCAGTTAAAATAGTTGATGTTCTGAAGACACTAAACACCTACCATGTCGCCGTGTGTGAGTAATAGCTAGACATAGACCGCCTATTGAAATATTCATACGAAGTGGTTGCAACTTAGCGGTTCCTGTAAATATCGTTCAATACACAGGTCAAGCATTGGTTGGCATACATTCATACAATTATCAAGATTATACGCTTTATGAATGGAAAGTGCTTTTGTATTTTAATTATGTGCATTACATAACTTCACGCCTCTATCCCTTATGGGGTAGGCAGAACACCAGAGGTTATAAAACCATCTGATGTCATGTAAAAAAAATTTGGAGGCGTTATAATGATGGATGGAGACTTTGCTTTGACAGGGAGTCAGCGTATCGCCCATAAAAACCTCCAATAAAACCTCTGTCCCTTTACTGAATTCAGTATACCCGGGAAGAGAAGCAGCTGGCTTATACTATGTTTTTTTTTCGCTCCCAGTCCAGCATGGATGTTAGTGTATGTTCTATAATATCCTTAGTCTTTGTATGTTGCAGATAGATCTTGTACAAAGTTCTCAGTTAAAAATATTAATTAAAGAGTTTATGACTAAGTTTTTATTATAATATCCACAAAACTAGTGCTTGTTTAACATTATACATGACGGCTCATTTTCCTGTTTAATCGGTAAACTATATAATAAAATAATCTATCAAATCGTTCAATGGAGGAGATTTATTAAGACCTTTTATTAAGACTTTTCGAAAATTGTTACGAGACCATCTAAATCCAGGCGGAATAGACTCGTCTCGGCTAAATGGCTACCAAATGGCGCGGCGCGGCGTTCACTCGCAATACTCGCCTCATGCTTATCCAGAGGCGACAGGGTTTTTCTGAGCCCCTTCACTAATAAAAACTACACACAAGCAATTACCTACCTAGTCATATGCACTTAATTTGGAACTTGAACCTAGAGTAATCCTCTTAAGGGATTACACAGAGATTTAGGGGGAATTTTAAAGTAAACTTATTAACTAGAGCGCGCGTGGCTTCCTGCTTTTAACGTTGTTTACCTGTATTTAGTTATTTAATTCCTTGAGCTGTTCTTTTGCGGTTACTTTCTCGGCCTTCGGAAAATACTCAGGTCAGTTGGTCTCAAAAGTCTAAATAAAAAAGTGAGGTATTAGGTACAAGGGGCCTCGCAAGGTTTAAATCTTGTAGTTTTCGATGCCATATGTTTTTTAAATTAAATATAACTTTATGAACTTCGTATCCAATGCAAAACTATATTTTATGATAAGCGATTTCTATAATAACATTAAAACGTGCGTTAACAAATACTTATTGCAGCTTTAGGCAAAAAAGGATCAAAAAGTGGAAATTTCTTTAAAAAACACCAAAAGTATTGTCTCGGAAACAAGTGAACTTTTACTAGACCCATTTTGATGTTATCTGATAGGCCACCTATGAGTCCATCTTCCTCCAGTGTCACGGAAACGTGTCGTTTTTGGAACACCCTGTATAAAACACGACACGCTTGATTTTCATGTATTTAAAGATGTTTGATTCATCCTTTTTAAAATGAATCTGTAGTGTCAACAAACTTCCGAAAATACCGACCCAGACACGTCCTTGAGCGGGACGATACTCATATTTTAAAAGTAATTTGGTTCGTAAAGAAAAGATATTTTTAATCGATAATCATCGCATATTTAGCTTGGCGTTTGAGTGTCTTCGGAGACACCGTGAGTTGGCGGAAAAATATAATTAAAAGTGATGAACTCCGTAAAAAACGTTTTTTTTTTTTAATATGATGGATCGTGCTAACATATGACAATATTAATAAAAATCATAAAATGTACCAGCTACTTCTCTTCCCGGGCATTCTGTAAAAGTAATTTATGGGACAAAGGTTATAGGCGTTTTTGTGGGCGAATGGCTGACCCCTTGTCACTGCAATAGTCTCTCTCCGTCATTATAATAATCTCCAAATTCTTCTTATAACCTCTGGTGTTCTGCCTACCCCATGAGGGATCCAAGCGTGAAGTTATGGATGTATGTTGCTTGGTGGTAGGATCCCTTCTGGGTCCGCCTGGCTAGCGACCACCCTTTATATAAAGTCTGCCGCCAAATGTTACCGCTCCGGCGGTAATGTGTTCCGGCAATATTGTATAAAGAGCCAGTTCCTTCCTAAACCCGTGTGCTTTCATCTTCGACCTCATCATCACTTACCATCAGGTGAGATTGAGGTCAAACGCGGGTTTAGTCACTAATAAAAAAAAAAAAAAAAAAGTATGTACGTATGTAAAAACGTTTCCTTTTGAATATGATGGATCGTGATAGCTTATTTCTTTTTGGCTATGGGTTCGTTGTGTTAATTTTAATTTCGTTTGTTGCAGATATTGTGCAGTGTATGTTGTGTGATGAGACATCGCTAGCGGTTCACTGTGGCTCGGCGACCACGCTGCTCAGATAACTTACTTGTAAGTTTATTTTAATTATTATTTAAAGGAGACAGAACCTGCTCCATACATTTCTGGGCCACGGTGTTAACAACTTGACATTTGCTTTTTTTTATTCAAAATATAATCATGTTTCATCACCGAAATTTTCAAGATAAACCAGTGTTGAGGAATTGAGATATCCATAATTTAGTCTGTAGGTATACACAGAAGTTAAGTAAGCTTAGAATCACTTCCGAAAGTTATTCTTTTTCTTATTGTTGAGATCTATAAATGAATTATTGTATTTTGAATTATTTAGAGAGTTTATAATTAAAAATAAATAGTAGCACATTTTACTTAGATAGCATACCAGATAAAATAGGACATTATAAGATGTTACCTATACTTAGTTATTAGTTATAGTTTTAAGCAACTATTCAAACTAAAAAATTGATACTAACAACTTTCACTTTTCTTAGGGCTATCTATTTATTTTATTAAAATCTCTCACATGTCAACCAAGTTGTAGTAATTGTATGAAGTCGTTAAAAATAGAAAAAACCATGAAAATACCCAAGCGCAAGGAAAGAAACCAAACAAACGAGTGAACAAATAGATCGATTGACTTACTGAACGAGTCAATTACCATAGTTTCGTTCTTCACTCACTCAGTATTGCCAAACCTAATAAAGAATTACGCCTATTTTAATTACAAAATAATTATTTAAAATAAAACTAACGCGGTTAGTTTACATTCATTTAACCTTATAATGATTCTCATTTAATATTTCTTCAATTTTACTTAGCGTATTTTCAATTATATTATGAGTTATTCATCCATACTAAAAACCCATGACAGCGATTTCCATATCTTGAATTAACTTGTTTCCCCCTCACTACATTTTTAGGGGTTTTATGTATTTTGAATAAGGATAAAATAAGCTATTTTTTTAGACCAAAGTCATCTTGTTAACCCTGTGGCCCAGGCTTACTCAGTTTCCTTTGAATTTTATATGGTTGATTGCTTAACTGAGATAAGGATGCTACCACTTCAATCCATCGATCTTACAAATAAAAAATTGTAGACGCTGGAGCATCGTCGTAAGGTTGCTTGTTTGACAGTATTTTATCGGCTATATTTTGGTGAGTGTGCGAGTGCTCTTTTTGACCAAATTGAACCCACCCCTTTTTACCACCGGACTACCAGACGCAGACAGAACTTCCATCCCTATATAGTGGATTTACCAAGAAGTCGAACAAAACGCTTCGATAGTTCCTTTTTGGTACGGATTGACAAGGTGTGGAACAATCTGCCTGCGTCTGTTTTTCCTGACCACTACAGTCCTGGACCTTTTAAGTGTCGAGTGAATAGTTTCTCGTAGGTTTCTCGTGTAACACCATAGTCTTCATGCACACTTTCCATCAGGTGGCATGGAAGACAAACGTCCTATCCTTGCAATATAAAAAAAAAAACGCGGGATTCGGAAGCCACTGATTCGGGGTTACCCGATCAACGTCGACCGGCCGTCAATTGATTGGTTAGTCGAACGGTATCCGTCGATCATTTAAAGCTACCATATCAGTCGCTCGATGACCTCGATCCACGATCGATCCATTGGTCTGGTAACACCCTAACTCCCCTAAGAAAGAAACTTGTTGATTTAAAGCTCTATGATTGAAACAAACTTTTTAGCTTAAATATCGCATTTTAGTACAAATCTTTACTCTTATCTTCATTAGTAAAAAAGTCGTCATGAATTTTCTTCATCGAAGTACCCAAAGCTGGTTAATTGGTTGTCGTTAATGAACAACACTGATTAGGTTCATGAACTTGAAACCAAAAATCAAAACCAAATCATAAGTAAGTAGGTAATTACTTGTGATTAGGAAAAAATATTGAACATTCTAGTTTGGAATATGAACTATTCCAATCCTACAATTGCCCCTAGTTCTGTTGTGCGATCTGCATAAAATAACCTCGCTAGAAGCTCATCTTCGGGCTAAATAGATAGATTGGATATTTCTCTCAATTAAGCTATTTCTAATATTTTCAAAATTTCACTTTATATTGGAAAACTATGCACGACCATTTTGCGATGGGGTAAACCTATATCTGCCTGAGACGCTAGTGGTTACGGGTACGATTCCCGCACACAAGAAAAAAGAATGTTCCTGGTCTGGGGGGTTACCTATTTTATATTTATATTCTAGGTTCCCCCTAGTTGGCTACATGGTATCATTGCTTTGCTTACTTTGAGGCCATGTTGTTGGTGTGATTGTCTGGGGATTTTTTATTAATCAATTTACTGTTACATTACTCAAGTGTTATATTAAAGTCATCTACACATATTCGCCAAATCATCGCGGCGCGTCGCGTCGACTGCGCACGCGCGTTCGCTCCATTTGTCAACAAATGAGGTCGCAGCATGGTAGGTAGTAATAGACAGGAGATGCCCTTAGAATGAAAACCATGAAACACTTGACAGTTGCTCAAAAATGGCTGCTGAAGAGTTGAGCCCTAATTAAAATTACATGTCGATATCGATAAAGTTTTCGTAGTCATTGTGTACATACAACGTGTCCAAAATTCAACGATAAGCTGGCATCAGGTACCTAGTCATAACTACTCGAAAAAAAAAATCTTCCTTTTTTCCTATGTGTACATTTTTTTGAATTTTATAGTTTTTTTTTGTTATCGTAAACCTGAGTAGTATAGCTTTCCTTTAAAACCTTTAAAAGTTCCAGAAAACTAATAGTTTTTTTACTACAGTTAATCAAAAAAATTTTGAAAGTTGTTTCATTTCCACTCACTTTCGCTCACTGTGGTGTAAAAAAAATGTATGAAACCTACTGCGGCAGATTTTTTTAAAAATTAGCGCCACTTTTCCCAGTTATAAAAGGTATAAAGGAATATTGGAGTTAAAAATGTACTATACTATTTTCTAGTGGTGACATAATTTACATTTACCTGCTCGGTGCCATTTGCCATGAACAAAGAAAAGGGTTTTTGTTGCTGTTCTCAGAATTTAAAAGGTACCCCTGCGTAAGTAGTTAAGAGTGAGATAGATCAGGGTTACTGGTCGTTAGAGAGAGATAGTAAAAGACTAAAAAAGATGACTTAAAAGTGGTATGATATGATACGCGATAGCAGTCTCGATTTTTGAGTCGTGGATTATCTAGTCTTTACTACTTAGGTACCTATTCAGCTATGGCCGCAAATTAGTGCTTACATCAGATGTTTCAAATTTAAATAAAATAATATTACTTGTATTTTTACATTTTTATTACACAAAAATACATTATAATAAATGTTCAAATTGCTTGCCACCACTACCACATACAGGCTCGACATCGCCTTAAAAATGATCGTTTTATGCATCGCGCGTGTCTTTTATTATTTATTTCGTTTGCAGCTTCCTGAATACTTTCGCGGAGTTCATTTAGTGTCTCAAAAGGTTGGGAATACACCTTGTCCTTGAGACAACCCCAATAAAAGAAATCCAGGGGATTTAGGTCAGGTGAACGGGGTGGCCATAAGATAGGGCCAAGTCTCCCAATCCAACGCTCTGGGTAATTTTGGTCAAGGTATTCTCGAACAGGACGGCTATAGTGAGCTGGACAGCCATCGTTTTGGAACCACATGTTTTGTAAATCCCTTAGTGGCGTATCTTCTAATAATTTAGGTAATTCATCCCGTAAAAAAATTAAATATCTATTGCCATCTAAGTTTCCATTGATTTCAAATAGACCAATTACAAAATGTAATGAACATATAAACAGATTCTTCCTATGACGTGGGCTTATATTTTCTAATCCAATTTATCCACCTTCGCCGCATATTTAAATTAGTGGGAAAACTGAAAAATATCGATAAAAAAGACGGTTTACGGATGCCCATCACTATGTTTACACTTGGTAACTAGGAAGCAAAGTTATAAATTTAAAACCTTCTAAACATTCACTATTACTCAATTATTATCGCTTATAGGTACTTGTTACAGTAAACCAGATGATGTTATACGCAAATAATTACAAAACATAAGAATTTGAGATAACTTACTGGTGTAAACTTATGTTTTGCGACTTTTTAGCGCCACAACCTAAAATCGAACACTTATGCATATTGTACACGATAATTAAAATCAAATTTATAAAATTGATATTTATTAAAGCATTTCATAGTCAAATCTCTAAAAAATACCGAATATTTAGCACTTTTCCTGAAAGTAAACAAAACACACTGACGCAACACACTGACGCAAACGTCTAAGTAAAATGGCGACTGCATTTCACCAAGCTGACAACATAGCGTAAAAAGAAAATCAAACCAAAAAAAGGAAAGGAAGAATTTGACTTCGAGTCTTTCACTCATGTCAAATGTACGCTTGTTAGAAAGAAATAAAGATATGTCCGTAAATTCATCGCACGTTTGCCCCATATATCCTACAGTAAACAATTATATAGAATAAATGGGCATCTCCTGTCTATTACCACCTACCATGGGTCGCAGCGTTTTATCCGTCCGTCCATCCGAGACGGAGATGACGTTTCTGACCACCGTCAACTGTCAACACCGTGATGCTGTCATTAGAGACGGGAAATGGAGTAGCTTCATAAACAAACTACCGTCCTTACCTTGAACTTTAAGATGGTTGGTTGTACTGATTTCTGTACTCGCCTGTAAAGTGTTAGATGAGCTGCCCCGTTTAAATCTAAATAAAAAAAGATATTATTCAATCTCATTATAAAATCTTTAAAAAAAACTCGCTACTCACCTCCACTTTTCACACATTTCTTTTTTTTATCGAATAGAAAAGGTTAGTTTATTGTGCTTAGCCCATAATGCACCAAGTTAGTCCAGCCCTCTTAGCCCAGTAATGATTTGGATGTAAGAATTTTCAAGGCGTCATCTTCTAATAGCTTTTGACCAATCCGAACGGCCTCGCATAAACGAATTCATATTTGATTAATAGACTTAACCTTAATGTTTCTCAGTTATTTATTTATTTATTTTATCAGTTATCTGAAATTTTATTATTTGGAACACAAGGTAGCGGTAATAGTTGATGGCAGATTTTATATGAGGAGTGATCCTATATATCTAGAAAATAATGTATTATTTATCTGTCTGCTCTGCGGAATGTGCCTGTGTTAAATGAACGTAATATAATAAACGAAATATAACAAAAAACCTTTTGCGAATATTCGCTACTGAAATGCATAACAAAGAATGTTCAGCAAAACATTTCTAAAACTTATATTAATTGCTCAACCTAATTAATTATGAAATTCTTTCGAAAATATTGCAACTGCCGGCATCCGTAACAAGACCTCCAGTTTGGGTGAAAAAGTTAATAAATTACTTAGTGTGTAATGCACTGAAAGATATCCTACGGATGCTCGCGCCGGAATCAGCTGTTTTACTAATCAGTTTCCGGTGGACAATCCTTTTTTAATGATTGGAAACGTGAAAATGAATAAATTTTACGGTTGGCCTTGTCTTTGAGAGTTTTTCTTTTAATTTAAATAAATTTTATTTTTAATAGTCTAGTAAATTTAGTAAGTAGAGTTTTCCGCATAAATAATGTTGAAGGAATTTAAAAAGAGGTTTTATTAATTTTTTTTGTGGGCGATAGGCTGACTCCCTGTCATTGGAATAGTCTATCCATCATTATGATACCTCGGAATTTGTCAAACGTGACATCAGATGGTTTGATGGCCTCTGGTGTTCTGCCTAACCCATAAGGGATATAGGCGTGAAGGTATGTTTCTATGTAGGAATTTATAATTTTAATTCGTTAGTACAGTTTAAGCCCTAGCTGGGTGCAACGCCAGCTCTATCCGCAATTCCATTGCAACTTGACTTACCTACGCACAAACTTTCCTGTTAATAATATCATAGTTATAACTTGAAATTTACTCATTAAATATTATATGAACCCACGTGTCTTATAGTTGTACCAAAAGTGCCAAGGTCAAACGCGGTCAACATAACCATAAAAAATAGATTACTCCTATTTCTCATGTTTTTTTTCTTCTGTCAACCCTAACACCGATCGCCGCTTCTATGTCAGTAATCGCAAAATTTCATGTTAATTAGCGTAGTGAAACGAAGTGTTCGCTATAAAAAGACGAGCCGAGCGATGCACGATCGTACGCTAATCGTGACAGCTAAGGGTGCGCCCACGCATGTAAGCGCAGTATCTTCTGCCTCCGTTTTATTTATAGCCTTTTTGAAGTTATTTTTTGTTTGGAATCTATTTAGTGTTTTTAAAATGAAATGGTTATAAATATAGCTAATGGCATAATATATGTGAGCTTGCTAGATTACGAAAAGCAGCTAAATGTAAAACTGTTGACGAGTCAGTTATGAAATAAAAATAATATTTTCTAATAGGTTTTGAAAACATCCAGCTGATCGTTTTAAAGGCAATATTGAACATTTTAGCCTAAGTTACCTAATTAATTCCCGCGGGAATCAAAATTGTGCGGGTTAAAATGCGCGCAACAGCTAGTACAATACAGCGAACTGCCTATATGAATAGTTTTTTCAAGGCTAATTATTTATACTGATACGCCAACTATGTAGCCCTAAAAGAATATAATAATGTTCTGGAGACCACACAGCGGAACTACGGAGTATCCTAGAATTAATTATGCGTGTGTTATTAATTGTGAGCTATGTTATCTATGGCTAATATTATCTTTTTTCACGATGCGTGTACTTTGTTTAATTAGTCTAAAAGCACATAAAAAATATTTAATTTAACTTTATTTCTCACAAACATGAAAAATTAGAACTTAAAAAAAGCTACTATTAACACAGCTATTAACCCCTCGACTGAAAATGTTTCGAATGAAATTGACAATGCGCGCTAATAATGTGCTCCGAGAAAGAGATAGAGAGCGTTAATGAAATCTAGTTGTAATAATTATATAACCACTATTAGACTTTATTAACCACTTATAGCAACATACTAGCTTATTCTAAACGGCAGTATTAGATGAAGGGTTCGAGTCGAAAGTCGAACTTCTTTTATGATTATGATATTTAATTGTATTGTTAATATGAATCATGTGTTTAAAAGTACTATTCCTTTTATAATTTATGATGTCTGTTTAATTGTACTGAAATAATGAATAACTTCTTCAAAAATAGTACTTATTTTATGTTTAAGAACTCTGACCAATGGTAATGAATGAAATAATAAATCATGTGTTTAAAAGTCTTACTTCTTTCATTAACGATAACCACTTATACCAACACATGAGCTTATTCTAAATGGCAGTATTAGATGAACCATACATACCATTATTTCATAAGGGGTGGTTACACATTTGTAAACTGCTTTTCCAATGTCGCCGAACCAGTGCCGTATAAGAGACATCGCTTAAGTAAGAAAAAAGACAAATCAAATCAAAAGGGGTGGCTACACAGTTGTAAACCGTGCTTCCAATGTCGCCGAACCAGTGCCGCAAAAAGTTCGCTATGGTAAGAAAAGAGACAGATTAATAACATCTCTTTTGTGTGTGAGTGCGCTGTCTCGCTCGACGATAATAAGAAGGGAAGTCGCTATACTAAGAAAAGAGACGAACTAATCGCGGTTTACAACTGTGTAGCCAACCCATTTGGTACTTATAAGGATCACACAAGCACTTTTTTTTACCAATAATCGTATTTATTTACAATATTCACTCGTTTCGTAGTCAATGGCTGTAAAGGTTATACGAATACACTCGTAGAAATCTACAGGCGTTCAGTTTCTGTATCATAAAAGAAAACGATTTTCATTCTATTAAACGCAAAATGTATTTTTGGTCATATCTTTTTTTTCCCAGGGCTAATTTTTTTGGCGTCCTAACAAATATGAATGACATGTGTCTAATCTATAATCTGACTCTCATCTCATCCCTGCACAATGACTTTTTTTTTGGAGCCCAATCACTTGCATTATCCTTTGTCCATAAATTTTATTATTTCTTTTAAAATATGAAAACCCGATTCCACCAAATCTGACCGCCTATAGATTTCAGTTCCTTGTGTCCTGTTCAGTTCTTTTAAAATATGGTACCTTCAGCTCCCACTACCAGAACTGGTGGTAAGGTCTCGTCCTACGCATCAAAATGAACCCAAACTCGATATACCTAGCTTTACCCGTCTAGGAGTACCAATGGCACCTCGAGGTATACCTTCAGCTCCCACTACCAGAACTGGTGGTAAGGTCTCGTCCTACGAATCAAAATGAACCCAAACTCGATATACCTAGCTTTACCCGTCTAGGAGTACCAGTAGCACCTCGAGGTATACCTTCAGCTCCCACTACCAGAACCGGTGGTAAGGTCTCGTCCTACGCATCAAAATGAACCCAAACTCGATATACCTAGCTTTACCCGTCTAGGAGTACCAATGGCACCTCGAGGTATACCTTCAGCTCCCACTACCAGAACTGGTGGTAAGGTCTCGTCCTACGAATCAAAATGAACCCAAACTCGATATACCTAGCTTTACCCGTCTAGGAGTACCAGTAGCACCTCGAGGTATACCTTCAGCTCCCACTACCAGAACCGGTGGTAAGGTCTCGTCCTACGCATCAAAATGAACTCAAACTCGATACACCTAGCTTTACCCGTCTAGGAGTACCAATGGCACCTCGAGGTATACCTTCAGCTCCCACTACCAGAACTGGTGGTAAGGTCTCGTCCTTCGAATCAAAATGAACCCAAACTCGATATACCTAGCTTTACCCGTCTAGGAGTACCAGTAGCACCTCGAGGTATACCTTCAGACCCCACTACCAGAACTGGAGATAAGGTTTAGTCCTAAGAAACATAATGATTCCAAGTTTCCAAATTCAATCCTAATCATAAAAGGTTTTGTAATTTTTTTTTTTTCAATAAAATTATATTATTACCTTTTCAACTCAGTTCAGAGAGCGTCAAGTATCGAGACTTGTTTGATTGTGTATGTACAGCGATGTTTCTTAGCACGAAAAATAACTCAAAAGCGATACAGGTCCACCCTCGACAGCGGAAGATATCTAGTTTTTGTTTGGAATGATATTGACATTATTTGGTAAAGTATAATAACCCTTACCACAGTGTGTTAAGATTTACGCATTTATACAAATATGAAGAAAAATTACGTGTTTGGTTTTTTTTTAAAGGGTTTTTAGTATTAATTTCAAAGAAAAAATGCTAATTATCAAAAATGAACATGTCAACCACCGAATAGTATTTTTTTTATTCATAAATACTTGTGTTTTCATACCAAAAGTGGTACCGTAAATTGGCTTAAAATCGTCATTTTCGTGCGACGAGGCATCGCAAAATTAGTTTTTAAGCCACAAAAACAAATTTATTTATATTATTTTTATATAATAAATAGAGATGAAAGTCTTATCTATCTATTAGTATTTGTAATTATACTAAACTCTGCGCCATTTTATCACAATATGTACCAGAATACCCTATTTTGAAGATTTGCGGAAACGCGTCCTTAAGGCTACATAGTTGGCGTATCAGTATAAATAATTAGTCTTGAAAAAACTATTCGTATAGGCAGTTCGCTATATCGTACTAGCTGTTGCGCGCGGTTTAATCCGCGCAATTTTGATTCCCGCGGGAATTGCGCGATAAAAAGTAGCCAGATTGTACTCTATCACTATGCCAAATTTCATTAAAATCCGTTGGGCCGTTTTGCCGCGATTGAGGAACAAACGTCCATACATCCATACATCCAAACTTTCACATTTATAATATTAGTAAAATAACGTCAAGAAACTGAACCGAAATGTGTACCCGGCTTCAACGGTTGTATGCTCGAAGTTTTTTAAGACCGACGACTTGTTTTCTTGCATTTTTCAAATAAAAAAGCTTCTGTAAAAATCCGCATTACTGTACATATCACATAGTTAATTAAAATAAAAAATGCTCTTCAGGAAGTTTATCTCCCATGTGAAACAAGCCTTACCTTTTACATATTCTCGTGTCTGTCCCCACGGTAGGAATGTCACCGTACAATCACGAATTTATCCGTGCGTATGGAATACTAATCATCACTACACACAACTACATATCAAGCTCTACCTCTTCATCCAAAAGCCGTCTTTATTCTCTTCGCCTTAGGAATCAATTGGCAAGGTAACTTGCGCACTTTAACACGGTTATGTCATTATTACACGTCGATTATGTGTTTAGTCTCAATAGCTTGGTTCGGTATTGGCTTGACCGTTTTCGGTGATAAAAGTAAGAGTTAGTTGCGTTTGATGGTTATTAAATGGTTAATTTTGAGTTGAATAGTTTAACACTTTTATATAACTGTTTGAAGTATTATATTCTTTGTCGTCCCCCGTTGCTCTAAGAGTTCCAAATTTTAAAAGTACTTATAATTTTTCTAAAAACATCTTTGTTTTCGGTCCTCATTACCTACATAGTTTTTGTTGAAATTTTTAAATTTTCTTACGGTTGAAGTGACACTTAGCTTAAACACCAAGTGTTTCTGGTTCCTGAACGACGTATTCCTTCATGATAACAATGTGTTACAAATTTAAGCCATGGTATGCCCTATGTTTGATATTCATTGAAAAAAATGACACAGTTATCTTACAGACTATCAGCACATCACGTCATAGTCAAGAGATAAGTTCCTTCATGAGATAGGTAGAAACGAAGCTGCTAAATATCATGTATTTGTAATATTGCATTCGAACACTGTCTATGACGAGCAGAGAGTCTTTGCCAGGGACCAGTTTTTCTGAAGCTGATTTCTTGGGACTCCTCATAACTTACCAGTAAATGATGACCAGTCAAATGCATACATAGTTACACAACCCCACGCTTGTCTCTCTTATGGGGTAGGCAGATCACCAGAGGCTATTAAACCATCTGATGTCAAGTTTGACAAAATTTGGACGTAGTATCATAATGTTGGAAAGAGACTATTGCAGTGACAGGGGGTCAACCTACCGCCCACAAAAACGTCAATAAAACCTCTGTCCCTAAACTGACTTTTACAGTATACCCGGGAAGAGAAGCAGCTGGTACATTCTATGCTTTTCTTTTACACCCAGTCCAGCATTGAAGATGGTTTATTCAGTAAAATAAATTTATCTCTCGGTTATTATATAACAGTCGCCGGGCGTGTCGTTTATTGGCAAATCGTTGCGTGCCTTGTCTAACGGCCGAGTCTCACGCAAACACTAATGAATGGGTTTATGTGTACCTGCGTTTTTAGTGCTTTGGTACATGTTGTTGTTTATACTTAGATCTATATATATCACTTATAATTTGTTTAAATAGTAGCTATACCTACAGCTATTTATTAATTTTTAAATAGCATATCGGTTTGAAGTCTCGTCTGTGCATCAAAAGCTCTGGATTTGATTCTCAGTCGGGATAATTTGGTGTTAGTTACGTGTGTATCTTAGGGTAGGTATATGCTTATTTCGCTGTGTGGAGTCTATAAATCTTAGCCCCGTTGATGTATCTGGTCAGATTTTTGTCCAGAGTAAGCCCTCGAATACAAAGAATTGATTATAGTAGATAATGTTAATTTGATACAATTATGTTTAACGTTATAATTACAATTCGCATCTTAATGACAGATTACTCTGTTTTCATATATTGAAAACTCCAAAGCTAACATACCTATTGAGCGGAGAAATTTAGGTATCTATACATGACCGGTTGCACTATTATTAATACGATAAGACTTTTAGCTCCATAACTTAGTAGCTAAATAACGGAAAATTTTATTGGTGGAAACTTAGTTGTAACATGTATCTACTTACTATGATTTTGTATATAAAAGTGTAGAAAAATGTATGTTTCCCTTGAAATCGGCGTGGCGCCGTGGTCACTGTGCATATCAAACGATATCGCAGGTTAAGCGCGCTCGGTGCGGCCTGTATTAGGATGGGTGACCGCCGACCATGACGTCTTCCGTGCCCTCGTGCTGTATACTTGTATACAGTAGTCGTTAGGGTTTGTCAAAAGCCATTTCGGCACCGTGAAATATCTGACATCCACCAACCACCACCTGGCCAGCTTGGTGGATTATGGCCTAAACCTCCTCGTCACCCAGAGGAGAGACTCATAGCCCTGCAGTGGACTCATTACACGGAGTTGTGATGATGATGAAAGAAATGCCCAAATAGAAAATGAGCCAATTTGTTACACGCGCAATCGAAGCTCTGAACTTGATCTAATCCGTGCAGAGGTATAATTTGATAGAGTTTATTTTACTGCTATCAGCATAGACTAAATAATTTTATTTAAAACAAAAGTCCGCCGACGTATTTGTCTATCTGAACGCGATGAACTACGACTTTACAGATTTTTATACGAATTTCTTCAAATATATTTCAAAATTTCCTCGTGATTTAGTGATTGATAAGGAATTTGACGGTTTTGTGTAGATTCGTTTAAATATGATCGTTTATGATGTCGGAAAAAATCATTACAACTGTAATATTTGTTACCCGTGCGAACACAAGGCGTGTCGACAGTGGCAAACAAAAGCAATAACAATCAGAACAAAATCGTTCTCGCTATCTCTGAATGAATCCGCTCTACTTTCGATCAACGAGTAATTATTTAAGTCTGCTTTCGTATTAATCATATAATCGATTGATCGATGACAACTTGTGCGCACGCATGTCGTCAAGTTGTACACAGTAATTGTGTCTAGTGTAAGATGTTTGATACGTTTTAGTTTGATTCTTGATAATAGAAATAAAACATAATTGAAAACGCCGTGTAAGTTTTTTAAACTGTAATTGAGTTACCAAACTAACTTAACTTTGAAAATGGAATATTTACGATGTTTTTTTTTATGGAATAATATCAAGAACAAAAATTTTGATATTACCATAGGTTGGTACTGTCGCCATTACGTAATTACTGCGATGTTTAACCCTGAATATAATTAAATAGTTATTCTATTCAAAAGTATTATTTTTTATACAGGCAAATGTTACATTAACGTGTTTTATTTAATTTTAATGAATCGTTAAAGCCTAGACAATACTAAAAACTATTGCGTTCACCACAATAGTACAAATTCAATGGTTGCTATTGAAAATCCATGTTGTGGTAAGAAAGTTGCTCATTGCATCCAATAACTACGCCATATTTTCATAACCTTGGCACATGTATGTTACGAGGGCGGTCCCAAAATTACCCGACCTGACTTACGTACTGGCAGTTTTATTCGATTAAATACTCTTTTTAAAAAGTCTGATCAATGCGGATTTTAAATTTGGAATTCGAACACGCTAGGTCATTTGTCATTTGTTTTGTAGTCCTTGAAAGTGAACGCTGTCAGAGAATTTTCTAATATGGAAAAAATTGGTCTACGATACGTCATTCAATACTTTCATTTGAAAGGCCTCAGCCCAACTAACATAAAAGAAGAGCTAGATTCTACATTGGGGGAGTCTTCTCCTTCGTTTACAACGGTAAAATATTGGGTGGCCGAGTTCAAACGTGGCCGTACGAACTGCCAAGATGAACCTCGCAGTGGGCGACCAAATGAGGTGACTTCGCCAGAAATGGCAAAAAAAAACCACAAAATTGTATTGGATGATCGTCGACTAAAGGTGCGCGAGCTAGCAGATATGGTAGGCATTTCAAAAAGTGCAGTACATCGTATCTTAACTGAAAACTTGGACATGAGGAAGCTGTGCGCAAGGTGGGTGCCGCGATTACTCACACTAGAGCAAAAACAGCGTCGTGAGCATGTTTCAGTCGAGTGTTTGGCAAAATTTCGAAGCAATAGAGCAGAGTTTTTGCGTCGATTTATTACCATGGATGAAACGTGGGTTCATTATTTCACACCGGAGACGAAAGAACAGTCAAAGCAATGGACCGCAAGGGGAGAATCGGCCCCAAAGAAGGCAAAAACGGTTCCATCGGCAGGAAAAGTCATGGCATCGGTTTTCTGGGACGCTCGTGGGATAATCTTCATAGATTATCTACCAAGAGGAAAAACCATCAACGGCGAGTATTACGCAAACTTGTTGCAGCGTCTAAGTGAAGAAATAAAGATAAAACGGCCTCATCTATCAAAGAAAAAAGTTTTGTTTCATCAGGACAACGCGCCAGTCCACACCTCCGGCATTGCGATGGCTAAAGTCGAAGAATTAAAGTTTGAATTGCTACCTCATGCACCTTATTCACCAGATTTGGCCCCATCTGATTATTTTCTGTTCCCAAACTTAAAAAAATGGCTCGGTGGGAAAAGATTTGCAAGCAATGAAGATGTTGAGTCTACGGTTAATGCCTATTTTGAAGAGCTCGACGGTTCCTACTACAGACGCGGCATTGAAGCTATAGAGCACCGCTGGGAAAAGTGTAAAGAACTACAAGGAAGCTATGTAGAGAAATAAATATAATTCATCCCATATTTTTTGTTTTTTCTTGGTTAGGTCGGCTACTTTTGGGACTACCCTCGTAGTTATATTATGAATCATGCGCAAGAGTTAAGGTACTTAGTAGGTATTGTAACTTGAATAAAATAAACGATATTTAAACATCGGTTCAACGATGGCCAAACTTATACAAAGGACTGTAGGTACAGTAAGTACAACTAAATACAACTAGGGTGACTGGTGACAAATTATAGATACTGAAGGAGAGCAATCTGTACTCGATTCTGATCATAATTATGTATAAAAAGTAGGTACTTAATTTTTCACTAGAATTCCCTATATAAATAAATACTACTATGTTACTATTCACTTTACATACAACTGAGTCAATTGCGGCACGTGACCTGGCATGCGCATCGCTG
Source organism: Stenoptilia bipunctidactyla (assembly GCA_944452665.1). Lineage (NCBI taxonomy): Eukaryota > Metazoa > Arthropoda > Insecta > Lepidoptera > Pterophoridae > Stenoptilia > Stenoptilia bipunctidactyla. The sequence goes on from OX101739.1 coordinate 17,386,766, forward strand.
CCAACGCTAGCGTAACCATGCGTTGCGTAATGAATTCTTTAACTTTCGGTTAAGTTTACTCAATAAAAATTAATATTTATTTTTTAATATATTTTTTCTCTTCATATATGATGTTCAACTATCACGTCCTTGAATTTCAAAAGTGACCCACCAGTCACCCTGTATATTAAATATCACCGAAACACACCACATGAATTGTTGTTAGAGCAGTGATATGTAGCGGTTAGGTCGGTTCAAAATAGAAGTCATTAGATAGGTACAGTCAGTTATAAAAATTGATTAACACATTGAAATTTTCTACTTCGTTTTTCACCATATTGTGCCTAAATAACTACTAATATTGACTAACTTCTACTTATTACAATTATACATAAAAGTTAATCAATATAAGTCGTTATTTAGGCACAAATGGTGAAAAAGGACTTTGAAAATTTCAATATGTTAATCAACTTTTGTAGCTGACTGTACTATCGAACCAACTGAATCATGACCCACCATAGGCTCATTTTGGGAAACCGTCGAAATTCGCTTGAAGGTTTCCTTGGTGACGAACTTGTTATTATATCATTCGACACTGACATTTACTGAGTACATAATTCGTACCTAAATGTCCTAAGTGCATTATAATACGCGACAGACCTTACAAGTTTGACAGTTTCAACCGAATTATAAACAAAATGGGTCATAATTCAGTTGGTTCGAAAGTACCTAAGTGTGCCGTAAAAAGTAGCTATAGAAGAGTCATTTTAAAAGGTCACATTTGACAAGTGTCAGTCTTATACATTTCCTTACAACACAACCAAAAATCAAGTTTTTGTAGCTGACACAAGGAAACGTCAAATGTGACCTATTAATATGGCCGTAGGTACTCTAATCCGAGTAGCTTTCACATGGTGACAGGAACCTTTCAGGTGCTGTCTGTTTGGCGACCATCCCTCAAATCCTTTTGCTCCGGGACGCTTAGGCTTTTAACTTATTAGGTTGCTTCCATGCTGGACTGGGAGCGAAAGAAAAACGTAGAATGTGCCAGCTGCTTCTCTTCCCGGGCATACTGTAAAATTCAGTTAAGGGACAGAGGTTTTAAAGGCGTCTTTGTGGGCGATAGGCTGAACCCCTGTCACTACAATAGTCTCTTTCCATCTTTATAATACCTCCAAATTTGTCAAACGTGACATCAGATGGTCTTGTAATCTCTGGTGTTCTGCCTACCCCATAAGGGATACAGGCGTGTCGTTATGTATGTATGTGTATAAGACGTTTCTATTACTTCCTCGAGCCTTCGCCTTCTTCGACATCAACATCACTTACCATCACGTGAGATTGAGGGAAAACACGGGTTTAGTTCAACCAAATTAAAACATAGACCGGGAGTAACACGAATAACGGTGGGTATTCTAAGCCAGGAACTGCATATCGGTATAAAATTTTTAATTAGTGTACTTATTATTAGTGTACTGCTTCATCAATCACAATACCTGTACAAGTTATTAAAATCTAACTTAATTATATCAGTACCCAAATAATGTATACCGGACTAACTTCTGTTGATGTTTTTAGTACAGAAATATTTTAACCTATTTAATTTCTGTACCGAAATGTATAGGTCAGCATATATCCCTACGCTTCATAGTCTTGCAACCAAACTATCGAACATTTTACAGTTATTTAAAATTAACATTTTAATATTAATATTAATACCGGAAAATTTCAGTTAACTGAAAAAAAATCAGTTATACTACAATAATAAAAAAAACACGAATTATTTCAGTATGAATTCCTGTAATATTATTTTTGAATACACTTAATTTAACAGTATGACGTCATACAGAAAAAAGTTGTACAGAAATTCATACCGGTATACAGTCCTTATTCTAAGCTAACCCTATACAGACAATTAATAGAAGAACGCACGGAAAACCACCGTTTGAATTATGAAATGAATAATGCCTACAATAACCCGGTGTGCAGTGTCGCAGTATCGAATCCACTCATAAGAAATGTGGGACGAGTTGTGCAAACACAGATCACCTCTATTACGACAACTAGGGTAAAAATCACAGATCACGCGATGTTTGCAGGGTAATTGATAATGTATTGATAGCTGATATGTTTGTTTTTCATTACTTAGCTAGGTTAATATGAAATTATTCGTGAAATTATCCATCGAGGCGACGGGAATAAATACGGTTTGACATGCTTTGTGAAAGTACAGGGAGGAATAGAATTTCTCGTCTAAAAGCTAGAGAGGCTCGATTCTCGGCTGAAACATTAAAAAAGTGCACTTTTTAATACTTTCCCGAATCTCCGTTGTCACTCGAGTTTGATTCAACGAACTGAGTTTATCATACTTTCCGTACCTTAACATCGTAAACTGTCACATTAAAAATATTATATGTCACTAGCTGACCCGGCAAACGTTGTTTTGCCATATAAATAAAAAGAAAATAGATGTTGGCCGATTCTCATAGATACCGGATAAGCACAAAAAGTTTCATCAAAATCGGTCAAGCCGTTTCGGAGGAGTATGGCAACGAAAACTGTGACACGAGAATTTTATATATTAGATAATAACTACGGCCCATGTTTTTGCCACTTATTATTACAGGATAAACAGTAGCTTATGCGCAAATTCATGTCTTGGTACGGCCCTCATTTTTAAAAATAGAAAAAATATTATATTAGTAGGAAGTGCAATTCTAATAAAGGACTGCTAATGCGGTTAGACAATCATTATTAATAAAATTGCAAATTCCTAAAGTTACTTAGTACCCAGTTATTCCGATACTTATTAAGCTTAGAAAGGAGAAAGCTCGCCAGCTTTTGATGCATTGACCAGATAATGCAAGGATGGCTTGTTGACCTGAGCGGGTTTGGTTCGAACCGCGATTTGTTCCACGACCGGTGCCACCGGTCCATGAAGACGACTTCGAGTTTAGAAGCCGGATAGGAACGAATAGTTAGTATCCTTAAGCGTTAGTTGGTTAATTAACTCGTTAATACTGAAGATTTATGCTCACTGTTAAGACCAATCAAGGCCATTTCTGTCTCTAAATAATCTTTATTTTGGAGACAACATTGATAGATACACATTGAAATATGATTTTAATCGCCCACTTATTTAGATATTTTAAAATAACTCAATTTTTTTTTTCGTATTAAGTATCTTATACTAGATGGATTTGAACAAAAAATTCTGCACTCTGTACATATAATCTAGCTGTTTGAGAAGATTAGAAGGCTATATTTAATCAAAAAAAGAATCAACGGAATCAACAGTTACACAGGTAACACCACGCGCAGCTGTTATCACTATCGCTCCCATAAACCTGCAACTACAGGGTGCCCTGATCTTGTGGTGTTGAATGGTAAATCTCGGTGCTTGTGGTTACACTAGGTACCTATCGCGACATTATCCGGGACACAGCTAAGCTTTTTGGCGGTGGAAGTGTTTCGCGCAGGTGTTTTACTTACAAAAAACCTGTACAAGGCCTTTCACAACAACTTCAGTGCAGACTAGATATGAGTCTTTGTTACTTTTAAACAAATCATTCATTCATTCATTAGGCGCGATCTATATCTACCTATGCTAGCGGGCAAAAAAAATATGAATTTTCATAATATTATTGTCTAAAGTTTTCACAATTCATAATTTAAATAAAACTCTTTTTGACCAGAATAATCGTGACCACGGGGTCTGCAAACACATCGAAACGTCGAGTTAAAATGTAAAATATAAAAACGTGATTAATCCGGTTAAAATGTTTTATTTAAATTAATTTTCAACCCTATATTTGAAGTGGAATTAACGGATTTTTCGGAATAAAAGCATTTCCAACAACTGAATAATAATAGATAATTAGTGATCTATTAAAAGTGTTATTATAGCTGAAATTAAATTATTGTAATAACTATCGGGATAAAAGTACTCTATGTGCTATTCCAGACTGTAACCTACCAGCATGCCAAATTTCATCCGTGATTGAGGAACAAACATCCATACATCCAAACTTTCACATTTATAATATTAGTAAAATTCTGACTGACAACAATTTAGCGGCTTCACAATAGATTTAACACCAACGTAATGCCACGGGGAAATTTTTCAATAAATAACAAACACAGAGTGGAAAACACATAGTCGATGTTATGTAACGTCCACCGTTTGGTTATTTCGTAATTAACGGCAAGAATAAAACAATTGTAAACTGCGAAAGTTGTTTGTTTTTGTTCGAGGTTTTAACTCTAAGAAAAGGAGAATTGTCATACGTACTTAAAAATACACAAATTTTTGTTTTTACCCATTTAAGAATCCTACCATAACTCTTCTGTTGAGTAATGGCAAACAACTTGTCATTAATCATCCTTCAAAACAGTTTGCTTCCTCCCAAGTTCTGAAATAAGCTTAATTTAATATCAGTATTTAATATTATTTGAATAACCGATTTTTACCTTATCTTAATCTTTCCAACACCAACGGTGAGATTTACGTGTACCACCTTAATCTTCATGTTCACTTACCATCAGGTGCCATGGAAGACAAAAGTCCCATCCTTATTATATAAAAAAAAATAAGAGAACAAAACCAAAAAGTGCCAAACTGAATGAAGGTGCATTAGGGCAATAGGGTATGCAAATTGTAAGTGTGCGGGAGACTGGGTGCTATACATAATTCTGTTGCAGACTGTACATATTATGGCAGAAATGAAATGAAGGGCGTTTGTTTGTGAAAAGGGACGATACCGTGAAGCGAGGCTTAATCGAACTAGTTACTTTCATTGTTCACCTATCTGCCCTTTTTTTGATCAAAAAGTGTATTTTGTGCTAAATTTTGTGACATCCGTTATCAATGCCCTTGAGTGACTTACCATGCATGACGACAGACAATAATCATCTAACAATATCCACGGAAAATCGCACTAATAGCTACAGAAAACGCCTATAGACGTTAACAATTTGTGAATATAGACGTCTTTGTTCGCGGTATTAACCGTGAAAAACAAATGCTCATGTTCGCCAGTTAGGCAGAGCATTAATTTAGAACAATTGATTGTTTTGTTAAGAGGTAAATTGGGCGTAGAGAAAGGCAGAAACGAAATTCTCGGCTGTAATCTGGATCATTAAAATCCGTGCCGAATATGTGCGTTTCGGTTTTGAAATTTTGATATAATTGAAGAAATTTAACTAAAATAACTACAAAGTGACGTAATAAACTTTGGTATGAATATGAATACTTCTGTAGGTTTATCCTTGCCTCTTCTGTTCCTCCCTATTTTTACCACCATAATAATCACGTGCTCCGTGTTAGTCTAAATATAGCGAATTAATTAAATAACTACATACATTACCAGAGGTTATAAGACCATCTGATGTCACGTTGGACAAATTTGGAGGTATTATAATGATGGAGAGAGACTGTTGCAGTGACGGGGGATCAGCCTATCGCCTACAAAAACGCCAATAAAACCTCTGTCCCTTGACTGATTTTTACAGTATGCCCGGGAAGAGAAGCAGCTGGTGCATTCTATGTTTTTCTTTCGCTCCCAGTCCAGCATGGATGACTTTTATTCCCAAATACTTTTTTATAGCCTTCCTCAAGAGTCTGGCTATCAATTGGATTCAAATCTAACTGGTAGTTTTCAGACTAATGCGGTCAACCAAAATTTGTAATAGGTATAAAAAAATATCTACAATACAATCTACAAAGGTACCTCGTATCTCTTGTATTAAACCATCCGTTTCGGTTTAATGAAATACCCAGAGTTCACTTTCCATGCAATCCGTTAAAAATAACTTTCCTGTATAAAGTAATCAAAAAGCTGTATAGGCATACTATTGAATAAATATTTAACTAGGCAACTGCGCTCATAAAACTTGGTTATGTAGAGAATACCTCAACCACGGTAATATTATCTATACAGTAAATAAATAAAACCCCCAGACAATCACACCAACTACTTACATGGCCTCAAAGTAAGCAAACCTTGTGTTGTGAGATACCATGTAGCGAACTAGGGGGGAACCTAAAATAGAAATTACAGATATAGATAAACGTCTAGACCCGGAACATTTCTTTTTTCTTCTTGTTCCGTGCGGGAATCAAACCTGCAACCACTGGCGTCTGAGGCAGATAGGTTTACCCCATCGCCAAAGTTGACGATCGAGAAGTTGAAAGTGTTTCAACTTTATACAAACGGACGAAGCGGGAGCTATAGGTACCTACGCGCCTCGATCTTGGCATCCGGCCAGTCGCGAGACTGCATGCCGAAACAATTTTTGATTGAGATTAACATTAGAATGTGGATTTTTTATTCATTAAAATTGAATAATAAATCATTTCGTACAACTCAATCGAGGCGCAAGTAATTTTCGGTCGCTAATTTATAAAAACGATTTGTTATTCAAATGTAAATATGTTTTTTTGACATTAAAAGCATTTTGTCGGACACTTCCTGTTCAATTCACAAAGTATTTTATTTGTTAATATTAAAAAAGTATATTTACAAAACTAAATGGAAGTAAACTTTTTTTTTAGTCATTTAGTTTAGTAGGCAAATGTAACGAAGGCGGGCAGCCCTATCGCATGTGAACGTACCGCGGCGCTGCAGCTGTAGGCATTTATTTCTAAGATGCGGCCGAGTTGCAATACTATATGTATAATATTACCGTGCCTCAACTCTCCCTAAACTCGGACAGGCCTGGTAACTTTCATTTGTCAATAAAATCAGTGATTCAACGGTTTACAACGTTTCATAAAAGGAAACTCTTGTTCGTTTTTCGTTTATTATTCAAATTGAAATCATTGTGTAGAACGAATTAGTTCTTACCCCAATTGTTTTATTTGAAGATTAAGATTAAACAAACGATTTATATTATGTTAAACTACGCAATTTGAACTATTTAAATTTTACTACAGGTTACTATTTCTGTTTTAACATTAGTATGCCTAAGTTTAGTTATGGAGCAGCCAGAGATGTAACTTATCTAAGATACAAGTATCTGAAATATAGATACAAGATACAAAATACGTATTTTGATTTTGTAACTATAAAACCTTTTTTAAATTCATTTCGTATCTTGTATTTAAATACCTTTCGTTTGGTATCTTAGTATTTTGTAGATACTATGTTTGCTAAAATACTTTTAGTAATAGTAATCGATAACTGATTATATTGTAACATCGTAGGTGACATTAATTTATCCTACATTAATAAAAATATTTTCGAACATAACACCTGTTTGCCAACTTCTGCCCCTGTGGAGCGACCCTTCTCATTTGGGGGCATGGTCATGAGGCCCCATCAAAGAAAAATGAGTGATCAACTGTTGGAAGCACTGGTTTTACTTAAGTCTCAATTCAAATCTTAAAAGTATAATAAAATGTTGTGTCACGTTTGCGCGATCAACGCGATTTACATATAAAAAAATTAACTTTCATTAAAAAAAATGTTGTTTTTTTACAAAAGTATTTAATCTATAAAAAGTATTCAAAAGATACGTATTTTATATCTAGTATTTCAGATACCATTCCAGAAAGTTATTTGTATCTGGTATCTGAAATACTTAATTTAAAAGTATTTTGCATTTTGTATTCCAGATACTTTATTTAAGGTATCTTGTACATCACTGGGAGCAGCCATCTTTAGTGTAGTGCAAGTGACACCGGCTCCGCACTTCACAGTTTTCTAATTTCAAGTTGTAATAGATGTAAAGACGAATGAGAGGTATTTATGCAGGCTACACTTTACGTGGGATCACGAACGAACACACGACCCCCTGTACCTAGGGTTGCCAATTTTTTTTCTGGAAATAAAGTATGTTTGAGTCTGAAAAGAATACAAACAGTATTATGGAAAAATAAACAGTATTCAATTTATTTAATGTTTTAAACACATATTTTTATAGCTTCTTGCTCAAAACAGTATTTTGTATACTTTTTGTTCAACAGTAAACAGTATAATGTAGTAAAAAAACAGTATAATACTGTTAAAAACAGTATGTTTGGCAACCCTACCTGTACCAATAAGGCGGAAAGTTTTTACCCTGTACCACAACGTTCGTCAATACCTCGACACTTACAGTCACTTTATATTCTCTACTTAGGAATTAAATATTCGCTTATTAAATCAAGCTAAATTTAGGTATTTTTAACCCGTTTGGGGTCGGCTTAGAATAGCCCTGGATAAGCGTGTCGTTAATGGCGGCTAATCCAAGTGAACCCCGCTGCCCGCTTGGTGATAGGATCCCGTCAGGGTCCGGCTGGCTAGCGGCTACAATAAAATCTGCCGCCAAATATAACCGCTCCGGCGGTGATGTGTTCCGGCAATATTTTATGACGAGCCAGCAGTGCGATCACAGAACTTTATCGAATCGTATATTAACGAATGTTTACGAATGCTCGTATAGTATGGAGTCGGTTGCAAGTTTTGTGTAACATTGTAATTTTTTATTTTACAGATATTTATGAGTACTACATGTTTTGCAAACATTCAAAATTAACAAGGCACACATTTATTTAAGCTGGCCGTGCGGCAATGGATAGATTTCATTTTTTTCTTAAAAACCGTCTCCATACTATACGAACATTCGTTAACAAACGATTCGATAAAGTTCTGTGATCGCACTGCAGTTCTTTCCTAAGCCCGTGTGCTTTCATCTTCACTTGTCATCAGATGAGATTGATATAAAACGCGGGCATAGTCTATAACAAAAAGCTATAAAAGGTACAAGTGTACTTCGATAGATTTAAGGATAAGTGTTATGTGAAAAGGTTTCTTCCATGCTGGACTGGGAGCGAAGGAAAAACATAGAATGTGCCAGCTGCTTCTCTTCCCGGGCATACTGTAAAAGTCAGTTAAGGGAGAGAAGTTTTATTGGAGATTTTTTGTGGGCGATAGGCTGACCTCCTGTCACTGCAATAGTCTCTCTCCACCATTAATGCCTCCAAATTTGTCAAACGTGACATCAGATAGTTTTATATCCTCTGGTGTTCTGCCAATCCCCTAAGGGATACAGGCGTGAAGTTATGTATGAAAAGGTTTACTATAAGATATCCGGATGCAACAATATGGAATTCCCTGGCTGTTTATTGTTATTGTGTATTTTTTTTCTTATTTTTAAAAGATGATTGCTATTGAGTTTCTTGCCACTTCTTTTCAACAGATCGACTTTCCGAAGTGATGGTAGATTCAGTTCAATTTGTTAATTGTTTGACTTATTTCAAATGTATTTAAATACTTACAGAATATTTGAGTTTGAAGGGTATTAAATAGGTGTTCTTACTTTAAAACCCTACTAAATTCCACTAGTAACTGTGCCCACAACCGATCCCAGGTTACCGGAATGGTCGAACGAGACGCAGGCGCATCGTCCTTCCGCACTCGGAGCAGGTTCTGACCGCATTCCGCCGAGCATCTAGCTCGTTATTGTATGCTAACTTGTGCCCGCGGCTCTGCTTATGTTGAGTTGTCTAAGGATAAGGTTTACCTGATACTAAAAAAAGCTAAGCCAATAAATTTATACATACTGTCTAAGTGGCAGTCTGCGATAGAATGAAGAATGGTTTGCGTGATTCAAATAAAAGGGTAGTGTTTAGAAAATGCCGAAATTATGTAACCTGAAGCTGTAATTAACCTGTACGAGTAAACCGCGAAAAAATCCAATTAAAAAGTATGTAATATTAAATTTAAGTATATTTTTAAGTACTATGAATCGGTAAAACATTATCCTTAGCTAGGGTTGCCGACCATACTGTTTTTAACAGTATTATACTGTTTTTCACAACATTATACTGTTTACTATTGAACAAAAAAAAAGTATACCAAATACTGTTTTCAGCATAAAAATCTAAACACTTTATATATGCTAGATTTTAATTGATAATTTGTGCAAGAAGCTCTAAAAATATGTGTGTAAAACGTTAGATAAATTGGTTACTGTTTATTTTTCCAAAATACTGTTTGATATTCTTTTCAGACTCAAATATACTTTATTTTGAGAAAAAAAAGCTGTCAACCATATCCTTAGCGGCAACGGCTTATGTTTCATGAATAGCTTACTTAATCCTGAATTAAAGGATTTGCAGGAGTCATAAAAAAGTAACCATATGGAGAGTTCGCTGTTACACACCAGGGGAGTTTCATACCAGTAGTGGTATGTATCGCCGAACAGCATTTTTGAATGGGCCCCCATATCTACTTGCGTTTATTTTTCCCGATTATTTCTTGATAGTCTGTTCTTTTAACAGAATAGGTACCTCCATATCTCGTAGTTTGTCTGGTCCGTCTCTATCATTATCCATCATATGACATTATTTATGGCCTTTAGATTTGCAAACCTAATTATTTATTTCTGAAACACTTATGACGACCGGCTGGTGTAGTGGTAACATAATATATTGCCTTCTATGCCAGAGGTCCTGGGTTAGAATCCCGGCGGCGGCGCACATTTGTGTAATGATATTAGTCGTCAAGTCATGGATGTTTATATGTTTATTTAAGTTTATTCTAATAAAAAATATGTATTTATTCAATATTTGTATGTTTATATATTTCTTAAGTATATCAGTTATCTAGTATCCATAACACAAGTTCTTTAAAAAACTTAATTTGGGCTAGATAATGTTGTGTGAGTGACAGTTTTTCTTTATACCTTATACGTTCCTCGCTGCTGTCTAAAGACAAACAAACATAAACACGTTCATACGTACAACTACACAGCTAGTAGGATATCGATGGCGAGCAGGCGAGATATTTGCAGTGTTTATTTATGGAATTGGAGTCTGCATGGCGGATTTCAAATACTTCTCGGATATTGAGAGTTTTTTTATCTACCGACTTCGAAAAGGAGGAGGTTCTCAATTCGTTTGTATTATTTTTTTTTGTCTTTGTTACACGATTTTTTGGTCAATTGTGAATCGATTTTAAATATTCTTCTTTTATATGATAGAGGATATTTCAGAGGTGGTCCCATATAAATTTCATCAAAATCGATTGAGTACTTCATGAATATTTGCAATTTAAAAAAAAAATTATAAGTTCGAGCGTAGCGTTCTGGATTGACACAAAACGAGCTGACAGTATCTTGAGTTTCAGGTCGTGCAGCTTTCTGGATGTTAGATTTAATGTTTTTCAGGATAGGGTCCCATGTCGGTGATAGTTTCCAACCATCTTCTCTATTGAAATTAGGGTGTTTTTTAATTTCAATCGCTTCTCTGATCATTCTAGGAATGTCATGCTTCTCTCTAGATAAAATTTTCACAGAGTCAAACCTTGAGTAGTGGTTGGGCTTGTCCATGGAATGCTCACAAACTGCAGACTTTGAAGCTCTTCGATTTTTAATATCAGCTATGTGTTCTTTTAAAATTAATATCAGCTATGTGTTCTCGAAGACTGAGAAACAGATGGAGATGATGATGTATAAATTTTCTATCTATCAATCCGACGCTTGACACCTCAGTCGCTCGTGACCACGGGGTCTGCAAAGACACCGAAACGTCGAGTCAAAATTTAAAATGTAAATATACGCGATAAATCCGGTTAAAAAGTGTTTTATTTAATAGACTTATAGAGTCTAGAGTTTAATTTCAGGGTTGTCTAAAGTTTAAATACTGAATGGATGTTCCTAGTCTCCTTGGTCTATGTTGTGTGCTCTTACTGAGAAATGCACATTCTGGATGTCGCAAATCAAGTATGAGATGTGAAATTATTTTTGATTATTATTGTAATACTGATTAAGCAAAGCGCATCGCTATCAGCCGATTGCCCAACTCGTGTGTTCCGATATCCATTGGCACTTCCGGCTGGAAATCGTACAGTTTAGGCTGCGCACGCGTCTGGAACCGTTCCGATCTCTAGTTCCATCATTGAACCCTAAACTGCTTGTTCGGATGCGTGGGATGCTGGTTGTGAATGTCTCGATTGTCAGTTTCAAATTATAAAGCAAATTGAGAAATTGTGGGGAATTTCTTTCGGGTACATTTTAAAGCAGAATTTGTGAAACCATATTAATAAATGGGAAATAATAAAACGATCGACTAAAAAACCAATTTGAACTGGAAATAATAAAACGAGCGACTAAAAAACAAATTTATACTGTCTTGAAACAAAAATGAAAATGAACCGTTTTAAATATTAATAGTGCGACTGAATTACTAAGTGAGCGACTAAAACACATAAGAACGCGATGAAAGAGATAAGTTACGAGAAGGGCTCCCGCACCGGAAGGCGGAATCAGTACGGTTAGGTGCGACGACGAGCGCAGCGAGGAGGAGCATGTTAGGTTGCATATAGTTATACACGTGCGCGAGCCGAGCGAGCGAAGCGAGCGGTGCCGCGGCAGCGGCCGGCGAAGCGCCATAAACCTGGTCAGCTATTATAGTCAACCCTGGACAATCCCGACATGGTCAAAAGTGTTTTTAAGTCGCTGTTTCATTGATTCTTCGTCACTCGCTCTCAGTCGCTCACTTAATTAAAACAGTAAGCCAAATTCATTATTTTTGTCACCTAAAATTTTTATTTACAGTTACTCGATTAAATACTACCCTTAATAAATGTAGGTACGGTTTATACATAGGTACAAGCTGCTACGAAGAAGAATGTACATGTATTTATCTGGTAGATTAAGGTTAAGTCCTTGCAAATGTTTAGAATAAAAAATAAAAGGAATAGTAGTTATTGACTATTTACCAAAAAATAATATTTTTTTTCTCCGTTATCTGGTACACTTAATACAACCTGCCATGCGGTTACTAAAAAAATAACTAATGACGATTATTTCGAAAAATCTGGCACTAATTAACTAAAGATAATCTATCCGGAAACCATTACTCGACTGTTTACAATAGACATGCGCACAACAGACGCGCAAAGAATACTTGAAGACTCGCACATGAATCACTTCGCATTCAAGGTTTTACTTAAAAACATACATAAAACTGAAAGCCTTAAGTTGAAGCTGATAAGGATGATTCTCGCTTGCGTATGATACGCTGTGACTTCCAAAAACTCGCGGAGACTTAATTTTTCAGTCAACTCCTGCGCCGCGTCGCGTAGTCGCTTGCGCAAGTTGCGCATCATAGAGACAATAGTTTGAAAGGAAAAGTATGAAGTGTTATAATCGATTTTAAATTACCAAGTTACGTTTAGTAGTATTGAGTGTGTATGCGTATTTTTGAGTGTATGTGAGTTTGTGGTGTGTGTGTGTGTGTAGAACAGGTGTTTGTATTAATACTCGTATGACATCATGTCTGTTGGAATTCGATTATTTCATATCAGAGCTTTGATATAGTAGATTGATTTATATTATAAATTTACTTTTTATTACCTACTTAGTTATCTGTTTGTTTTATTTAAAGAATACGTTATCGGTTAGAAAGAGACTTTCAAATTCTGCTCGCTATCACGTGTTCCAACAAAGAGTCAAACAAATGTTGCTAATAATAATTAAGCATTATTAAATGCAAAATTTAAAAAAATATTTTATTTTTATTTTTATTTTACAATTTTTGTACACGGGATAAAAGACAATTGAAAATAAACATAGTTAATAACATTAATAAATTAACATAACATATAGTTACAAGGGTCAGCTTATTCCTAAAGAAATTTCTTCCAGCAGACCTGAGACTGGAGAGTTTGGTTAAAATGCAATAATAGTGTGTACGTATAAATATAAATCGAATAATAATTACTAATACTATAAAAATATATATTTAAAAACCTACATAACAAATTTTAAATACAAATACATGTATAAGAATTATTTTAAATGATATTATTTTTAGATAGTAAACTAAAGTATAATCCATAATGGTAACTAGATATCTCTTTGAATAACACAAATAAGGTATTTCAAGTATTATCAATGCTCAGATTAAAACTAAAGGAAATTGATAATTATGTTGAATTTGTTTAAAACGATTAAATATTTTAGTTGTAATGTTTAACCCCGAAGTTTAGGAGTTAATTATCATAATTCGAAGGCCCATTAACAGCCGTGTCTCTAAATTTGCATAATAATTTACCTACTTTGGAATTATGAATGTTAATGTTTAGAAAATAATACTGTATTTTCAACGAGCAACCGGTATCCATTCAAATATATTATTATGTTCATCAAAATGTCAATATCCCGTTTTACGACAAGATTTCACCATTAGGTAATATGATTTTCGTTTGATGATCAAGATTGATAAAGTATTTCTTTTCTGCTGTTAACTTTTTGAGATTATTTGTGTAAAGTTGGATACGTAATATACAGGGTCCTTTTTATGAAGATCAAAATATTTTAGGAGAAGGTTAAGAATGATGTGTGGATTCAATTTATGAAAAAAAAAAAACTTTTTTGTTAGGAAGTGGATATTTTATAATTCTCATAAGTTAACAACATTTTAATTTAATCTGTTATTTACGACTAAATTGCAAGAAATACAAGCGTTTTTCCAACTATTGCTATTAAGAAATACGTTAAGCCCCGATTTTTCAATAGTGACAGAAAATTTGGTCACTTAAAAGAATTGTAAAATTTAAATTTAAAAAATATATTTTTTTTTTGTCATAAATTGAATCCACACATTATTCTTAACCTTCTCCTAAAATATATATTTTGATCTTCTTAAAAAAGACCCTGTATTTGTTGAGATGTTTTAGGTCAAATAAAGGTAACAAACGACTTTAAAATTTGTTTTCTCATGCTACTATTTTGTGCTCTTTGATACATTTGGTCGAGTTTGAATCTTTCTGTGTGAGAGGTCGGGGTTTAAAGCTATATTCGGGCCTCTTGAAAAGCGAACTTACTAACTGGGTTAGGGATTCAGTTAGTTAAGATCGGTCTTTATAAAATATGGCTACATACCTAGTTGGAATTTGTTTTTTCTAGTTTTTATTTGGATCGTTCTTCATATAGGTGCTTAGTACAGAAAGCAGCACATCAATCGTTACAAATCTGTCAAAAAAAAATTACTTCGATCTGAACTCTATGCCTAAGTTGAAATTGGTTGGGGAAATTTAACAGGTAGGTAATGTAACACTTGATCTGCTGCCTTCTGTACCTAATATATGTATATTTTAGTAAGGAACCCATTGAATCCCTTATTTCTGTGAACTATATAAAGGTTATTAATCAGGGTTTTTCGACCTGGAATGGCTAAGACAAGATACGCCAAAGCACGACCGTGCAAAGGAAAATTACATCACCTGACTTTGTATTTAAGGTAATTGATTTTTCGGTTATAGGATTTTATTAAGTGTATTTATGATTTACAGCTGTATTATCGGCGAAGTATCAAATTATCTTCCTAGTTAACGATGTCTATGCATGATGCAATTACGAAAATTATATGTCTGATTCGTTACAATGAAGAAATTTTATTTCAAATGAAGTAAACTAAAGGCAGCTTTTGAGGCATCATTGGCGACTGCTATATGACAAATATTTGTAATACCTGGCTGTTATTTGTAAGAAGTTATACAGCGCGTTCCATCCAAGACTGTGGGACATCTAAAGAAAATACCGTAATGATTTAATGTATTTACGGGATTCTTACCACGATTTTCGATTTTATTTTCGCACGTCCGATATTTCGATGCTGTTACAAGCACCATGATCGCGGACTGGCAGATGTAGGTAGGTGGCGATGACAGTTAGAGGCAGATATATCGATCTACCCCCTTTCTTGTTCGTTTTGATCTGCTACTACTGGAACTCACATGAATGTCACTTTTGCAAAACACGCTCACAGTATCACTGGGTTTTTGACCGGACACACCACTTTCGCTGTTTTTTAGTTTAGTAAAAGTCCTAACCACTGGGTTCCACGTACTAGACAATTTAAAACCGTCTTCTCGATTAAAGTTATTTTCGCACTTTTTTATTTCTAACGCTTCTTTAACGATTCGCGGTATGTAGTGTCGTTCCGTAGATAAGATCCGAGTATTATGGAACTCAATCCAATGATTAGGGCCCGATTCTAACAGATGTTCGGCGATGGCTGACTTGTTTGTGTCTGAGTTTTTTATGGCTTTGATGTGTTCCTTAAGACGGCATGAAATAGTTCTCTTCGTTTGGCCAATGTAGGAGCTGCCACAACTGCAGTCAATTTTATAAACACCCGGTGTCTCAAGCGGTATGTGATCTTTTGGTGAGCGCAGACACTGATTGATTTTCTTGTAGGGAGTGAAAATCGTGTCGATAGAGTACTTATTTAATATCCTTCCTATTTTATCTGTGACTCCTTTTAAGTATGGCATGAAGGAGGGCTGGCGCTTCACCTTGGGTGTATTTGGTTTGGTTCTCGTTCTTCTCTTTATATTTGACACCTTCACGGTGTAGCCATTGTTTATTAAGACTTGTTGCACATGCTGTAGTTCGCTTTGAATATGGTCCTTGTCGCAAAGATCATAAGCGCGATTAGTAAGTGACGAGACTACTGCATTGAGATGACGGGGGTGGTGGTGAGAGGATGCGTGAAGGTATCTGTCAGTGTGTGTTGGTTTCCTGTATACTGAGTAGTTTAAATAGCCATCACTCTTGATCGTTAGTTTTACATCCAAGAACGCCAAAGATCTTTTATTTTCAAGTTCTACAGTAAAGCGCATTTTAGGGTGTACACAATTTATATGGTTCAAGAACAAATCAACTTCCGGTGGCCCACCTTTCATAATGCAAAAAATGTCATCAACATATCTCTTCCACAAGGTAGCACAAACTGGAGATGTACTCAAGGCTAAGTTCTCGATATGTTCCATCCACAGATTCGCGATTACAGGGGCTACTGGACTTCCCATCGCTACACCATCAATCTGCAGAAAGAATTCGCCCTTGTAGATGAAATAACTTGAAGTTAAGCAGTGTTCTATTAGCTTGATGTATTGCAGCGAGATTTTACTATCTTGTAATTTGGTTTTTACAATGTCGAGACATTCTTGTAGGGGCACATTGGTAAACAATGATTCAACGTCATAGCTTACCATTGTTTCGTCGTTTTTGACCTTAGTGTTTTTTATAATCTCAATAAAATGGCGAGAATCTTTAATAAATGATGACGTGTGACCAACTAGTGCTTGTAAAATACCTGAGACGTGCTTCGCGAGGTCGTAGGTGGGCGAATCTATTTGGCTAACAATAGGTCGTAGAGGAACGTTTTGTTTGTGGACCTTAGGGAGCCCATATATTTTTGGTGGTTGAAATATACGAGGTCTCAATAGGTGTTTATACACGTCATCGGGTAAAATAGTTTGGCATTCTTTGATTATTGAAGTGGTTTGGCGAGATATTCGAGCCGTGGGGTTGTAATTTACCTTTTTATAAGTATTTTTATCACTTATTAACGACCGTATCTTCGTGTCATATTCCTCTGCATCCATAATGACAGTAGAATTGCCTTTATCAGCTTTTAACACCATGACACTCTCGTCGGCACGAAGACTTTTTAAAGCAGCTCTTTCTTCTGGAGATATATTACTTTTAGGTAATTTGGCCTGCCGCAATGTGATGGCAATATCCTGTCTAAGTGCTTCTGCGTCAGGCGCTGGCAATTGGTTTTTATATATAACATCTTCTATACTTGCTATGATGCTATCTATAAAAACGACGGTAATAAACTTATCGAATAAAGAATTAAGTGACAGTGCACTAAATGTTTTAAAAAAGGGTTTAAATTTTGTCCCCACTCCGAGTCATATTCCAATAGATAGCATCATAGCAAGTATAGAAGATGTTATATATAAAAACCAATTGCCAGCGCCTGACGCAGAAGCACTTAGACAGGATATTGCCATCACATTGCGGCAGGCCAAATTACCTAAAAGTAATATATCTCCAGAAGAAAGAGCTGCTTTAAAAAGTCTTCGTGCCGACGAGAGTGTCATGGTGTTAAAAGCTGATAAAGGCAATTCTACTGTCATTATGGATGCAGAGGAATATGACACGAAGATACGGTCGTTAATAAGTGATAAAAATACTTATAAAAAGGTAAATTACAACCCCACGGCTCGAATATCTCGCCAAACCACTTCAATAATCAAAGAATGCCAAACTATTTTACCCGATGACGTGTATAAACACCTATTGAGACCTCGTATATTTCAACCACCAAAAATATATGGGCTCCCTAAGGTCCACAAACAAAACGTTCCTCTACGACCTATTGTTAGCCAAATAGATTCGCCCACCTACGACCTCGCGAAGCACGTCTCAGGTATTTTACAAGCACTAGTTGGTCACACGTCATCATTTATTAAAGATTCTCGCCATTTTATTGAGATTATAAAAAACACTAAGGTCAAAAACGACGAAACAATGGTAAGCTATGACGTTGAATCATTGTTTACCAATGTGCCCCTACAAGAATGTCTCGACATTGTAAAAACCAAATTACAAGATAGTAAAATCTCGCTGCAATACATCAAGCTAATAGAACACTGCTTAACTTCAAGTTATTTCATCTACAAGGGCGAATTCTTTCTGCAGATTGATGGTGTAGCGATGGGAAGTCCAGTAGCCCCTGTAATCGCGAATCTGTGGATGGAACATATCGAGAACTTAGCCTTGAGTACATCTCCAGTTTGTGCTACCTTGTGGAAGAGATATGTTGATGACATTTTTTGCATTATGAAAGGTGGGCCACCGGAAGTTGATTTGTTCTTGAACCATATAAATTGTGTACACCCTAAAATGCGCTTTACTGTAGAACTTGAAAATAAAAGATCTTTGGCGTTCTTGGATGTAAAACTAACGATCAAGAGTGATGGCTATTTAAACTACTCAGTATACAGGAAACCAACACACACTGACAGATACCTTCACGCATCCTCTCACCACCACCCCCGTCATCTCAATGCAGTAGTCTCGTCACTTACTAATCGCGCTTATGATCTTTGCGACAAGGACCATATTCAAAGCGAACTACAGCATGTGCAACAAGTCTTAATAAACAATGGCTACACCGTGAAGGTGTCAAATATAAAGAGAAGAACGAGAACCAAACCAAATACACCCAAGGTGAAGCGCCAGCCCTCCTTCATGCCATACTTAAAAGGAGTCACAGATAAAATAGGAAGGATATTAAATAAGTACTCTATCGACACGATTTTCACTCCCTACAAGAAAATCAATCAGTGTCTGCGCTCACCAAAAGATCACATACCGCTTGAGACACCGGGTGTTTATAAAATTGACTGCAGTTGTGGCAGCTCCTACATTGGCCAAACGAAGAGAACTATTTCATGCCGTCTTAAGGAACACATCAAAGCCATAAAAAACTCAGACACAAACAAGTCAGCCATCGCCGAACATCTGTTAGAATCGGGCCCTAATCATTGGATTGAGTTCCATAATACTCGGATCTTATCTACGGAACGACACTACATACCGCGAATCGTTAAAGAAGCGTTAGAAATAAAAAAGTGCGAAAATAACTTTAATCGAGAAGACGGTTTTAAATTGTCTAGTACGTGGAACCCAGTGGTTAGGACTTTTACTAAACTAAAAAACAGCGAAAGTGGTGTGTCCGGTCAAAAACCCAGTGATACTGTGAGCGTGTTTTGCAAAAGTGACATTCATGTGAGTTCCAGTAGTAGCAGATCAAAACGAACAAGAAAGGGGGTAGATCGATATATCTGCCTCTAACTGTCATCGCCACCTACCTACATCTGCCAGTCCGCGATCATGGTGCTTGTAACAGCATCGAAATATCGGACGTGCGAAAATAAAATCGAAAATCGTGGTAAGAATCCCGTAAATACATTAAATCATAGTGAAAATAACCGCGATAGTTTAAAACAAAAATACCGTAATATCGTAGGCAGGGTATTTCGCTGAAAGAAGACTTTATATGATTTTTAAATTACGTATTTCTGTATTTAAAGATTTCGAGTATATTTCACTGGCTTCAGCAGTTTCTTGTATCTTTTTAACTTCATTAAAATTACTCAAAGTTTTTGTCCTTTCTTTCGATTAGCATCATAAAAATGATAGTGTTTTTTTATTTTTCATTTTTAAGTAGGTTCGATTCCCAGACGAAGCAAGTAATTCTTAGGAAATCTTCAAATGCAGTGATACTTTTATTTAAAAATCAAATGGAGTTCATGTCCCATAGCTTTGGGACGCCCTGTTTATTATAAGAAAAGGTTAAATAAATGAAAAAATGTGTTAAATAAAAAAAAAGTGGGAGAGCACTCGTCCGGCAAACGAGAGGTCCCAGGTTCGAGTCCTGGTCGGGTGATTTTTATTTAACACATTTTTTCATTTATTTAATAGTAATTAAGCATTTTAAATGCCAAAGCTTTAAAATATTATAAGAAAAGGTTTTTTTAAAGTAGGCTTTTTATTCTTTTTGTAGTGCTCATATCACAAGCTCTACTTAGTTTGGGGTCAGAAGGCGCTGAGTGTATATAATGCCGTGCATTATTTATTACTGTTCCGCGCGGTTTTACCCGCGCAATTTCGAATCGCGCGGGAATGTCGGGATTCGAAATTGCGCGTAGCCTATGTCCTATTCCAGACTGTACACTATCACTATGTTAAATTTCATCCAAATCCGTTCAGCCGTGATTGATGAACAATCATCCGTCCAAACTTTCACATCTATACTAATCAATATATATAAAACTGTTCCGTTACTGACTGAGTTACTGAGTGACTGAGTGACTGAGTGACTGACAGACAACGTACAGCCGTAACTACTGGGCGTAGAGAGCTGAAATTTGGAACATACATTCTTTAGGGGATGTAGGGGTGCACTAAGGAAGGAATTCCCGAAATTCCCACGGGAACGGGAATTATTGGACTTTTTAGTTTGTATGAAAAATCTTATTCCTTGAGTGCACGGATATGATACTTAGCATAAAAGTTCTTCAAAAAAAGACTGGTTGTGTTATGAAAGGAATTCCCGAAATTCCCACGGGAACGGGGAATATATGATGTTTTACTTTGTATGATAAAATCTTATTCTTTGAGTGCACGGATGTGTTACTTGGTATAAAGGTTCCTCAATAAGTGTCTGTTTGTATAATGGAAGGAATTCCCGGAATCCCCAACGGAAAACAGGACTTTTGAGTTTATGCGCGTACGAAGTCGCGGGCAAACGCTCGTATATGTATA
The DNA here is from genome assembly GCA_944452665.1 of Stenoptilia bipunctidactyla. Lineage (NCBI taxonomy): Eukaryota > Metazoa > Arthropoda > Insecta > Lepidoptera > Pterophoridae > Stenoptilia > Stenoptilia bipunctidactyla. The sequence continues at coordinate 17,407,862 of OX101739.1, forward strand.
AAGCTGAAGAGTTTGTTTTTTTGTTTGTTTGTTTGAACACGCTAATCTCAGAAACTACAAGTGGGATTTGAAAAATTATTTTTGCATTTGATAGCCCAACTCTTGAGGAAGGTTATAGGTGGATATTTTATCCCGAAATTCCCACGCAATCAAAAGTTACGCGGGTAAAACCGCGCGCGGGGTGGCTAGTTTATATATAATATTACCTACTAAGGTAATAGATGTGCAACAAATCAAAATCGAAAGTGTTATACTGAGAGTACAAGTTAAATGAATATTAAACCAAAACATATAGGTAAATGTATACGTAGCTATGGTATGGCCCACGAGAGAAAAAATAAAACGGCATTGACTCGACTTCTACCAAGTTTTACACAAACTCATACGATACTCATACTTCTACGATACTCATGTTTTAGTCGTTTACGACATATTTGCGATAATTTCCATACACTTTTTTTGTGTCGTTTTTACAAAAAGGATACATTGGTAGAGAGACGTCAATGCCCTTTTATTTTTTCTCTCGTGGGCCATACTTTACATAGGAGTAATCTTAAAGATCGTATTATTGTAATAACAAAGCGTGCTTCGTTTACGCTTCGCCTACTTGACACAATTCTTAGATGTCAATGTCAGAACAGCATGTTTGTCTAGACAACAATCCCTGTGGCGGGGATGCTGCAATCTCATGATGCCGGGGTCTTATGGATCTGGTGATGTTGTTATAATTCACTTTATTATTATGACATCAATATAAAAATAAAGCGAAAGAAACTGAACAAGATTCGTGAATATAAGTTTATAAATATCATGGTCATTAACTTTTGAAACAAGATATTATTTTCCTTGTTTTTATTGACTTCGAGCTCGAACTTCGGAACGATTGCAAGAGTCATGACATGCTAAACTCATAAACTAACCATAGTAGTCATCCCAGTGGAATTAAATACAGGTTGTACTTGTAAACGAAGAATCGAGCCTGTTTAGAAATATTAATTATCCAAAGACGCCAGCCTGATAATGATGAGAGAAATTACAATAAATTTATCATGCATTAATTATTGCGTTCATTCATACATACATAACGTCACGCTTGTATCCCTTATGGGGTAGGCAGAACACCAGAGGTTACAATACCATCCGGTGTCACGTTTGACAAATTTGGAGGTATAAAGATGGAGACAGACTATTGTAGTGACAGGGGGTCAGCCTATCTATCCCTTAACTGAATTTTACAGTATGCCCGGGAAGAGAAGCAGCTGGCTTATTCTACGTTTTTCTTTCGCTCCCAGTCCAGCGTGGAAGTAATTGTTGCGTGTTTCGTATTTAATCAATTCACAGGACCTTTAAAACCAACCACCTACACAACACTCACCAATCCATACATGGAAGTGATTTCATAAAACATTAAAGGCACATTTACGAGCTGCCATTAAAGTGGTTATGCAATGCTCCGGCGACGACGTTACATTACACTCTCGTTCGTAACATGGTTGAACTTGACATTTGACGTGCCGTGCCACCGCGCACCTGTGCACGTGGAAATGTAAACCGCTCTTTATCATGCTATGGATGTGGAACAGAAATATCAAACTAGCTGTTTTGCGAGGTTTTACTCACGCGATTTCGAATGCCGCGGGATTGTCGGGATAAAAAGTAGCTTATGTGCTAATCCAGCCTGTTTTTTATCACTATATTTCATACTGATCCATTGAGCCGAACTGCCGTGATTGAGGAACAAACATACATCGATACATCCATTCATACACCTAAACTTTCACATTTATAAGATAAGATTTATGTATCTTATCTTATCTCTTCCCGGGCAAACTGAAAAAGTCAGTTAAGGGACAGAGGTTTTAGTGACGTTTTCGTGGGCGATAGGCTGACTCTCTATCAAATTTTTTTCAAACGTGACATCAGATAGTTTTATAGCCTCTGTTATTTTGCCTACCCCATAAGAGATACAGGCGTGAAGTTATGTTATGTATGTCAATAAATTACCCCTGATGCTACTACGCTGAACATAAGACGCATTCGGAGAAAACGGAAAATGACAAGAAACATGAATGTTTTATTTCAGTTTGTTTGTCACAAAAACCTTGCGACGGCATCTACTTGACTGAACAAGGCCGCCTTAACCTTTCGACCCTTACCTATTCAGAGCTAGTTTCCTGCATATTTGCCATCTTGAGTTAAGATGGTGTTTAACAAGATGTATTGAAGATGAAGTACAAGATGTATTTCTTTCTAATTTCAAAATGGCTTTGCTACTGCTATATTGTGTTAAATATTTTCTTCACCGAGCGGTTTTCTTAGAGCGTTTTATCCGCATATTCTTTATCCAGTAGAAATTTCCTGATAAAATATGGCGTAGCCCAAAATACAGCAACAAGGACGGAATATTTTTTCAAATCGATGACTCAGCAGGGCTAGCATACAACCATCGATAAATAGTCGAATCGACAAGATAAATATTATTTTGTTATTTTATCCTATTATGTAAGCTAATATGCGCACCATAATAGATAGAATTACTCTATGTGATACCATGATTAAGACCACAGAACCAAATATGTCATAATCTTAATAAATTACATACACTAAATACCATATTCTAAGAAAATATCGATAAAAGGCCCAATTTATCGTTGTCGACGGTAGCATGCTAGCCCCGCAGGTCAGTCTTGAGCTCGATTAAATCCAGACTTGTTCTATAAATATATGTTTGAATTACGAAAATATAAATATAACTAAAGTATGCAACTGATAACCCATCCTAAATCAAGTGCTGATGCAAACCACACAGATGACGTGATTATAATTGCGAAGAAGCTCATTATGTCCGTCAGAGGATACCTAATAAAACAATTATAATCACTCGCCGCACTCAGTGAGATCATCTCTCGATGGTGGCTCGGAATATTGAATTCGATGGAATTTTAATTTATACGCTGCTGTTGGCAGTTTACTGTTAGTTATTGCTTGCGTTATTTTTTTCCTCATACTTAGTCTTTTAGCTTGTTTATAATATAGTTATGTTATTACTCTGTCGTAATATGACTTAAGGGTCTATTTGTAAATGGGTTTAGCTCGTTTCTTCTAAAGGTCGTCGATTGACAGTTCTGTAATGTTGTAATTTTTCTGTGACAACTTTAAAATGTTTTTTCTCTCTATAGCTTATGTTAGTTATGTAATTCTTTGTCCAATAGGTTTAAGTTTGTATGTATAACTGCCATAATATTTAATTTACTACTTACTACCTATATGTCGTAGTCGTGGCGCCGTGGTTACTGTGTGTATCATACGATATCACAGATTAAGCAATGTTTGGTATGGTCGGTGCTTGGATGGGTGACCGCCGACCATTCATTTCTCACGATTTCCATGCTTCGGAGGGCACGTTAAGCAGTCGGTCCCGGATGCTGTATACTTGTATACAGTAGTCGTTAGGGTTTGTCAGAAGCCACTTTGGCGTCCTGAAAATTCTGACATCCACCACCCGGCACTGGGCCAGCTTGGTGGATTATGGCCTATACCTCCTCGTCACCCAGGGGAGAGACTCATGCTCTGCAGTGGGCTCATTACAAAGAGTTGTGATGATGATGACGACCTATATGTTGTAATAATGATAAACAGCAGTAGAAACATATCCGACTTAAATGATGGTGTTAAATAATATTCATGTTAAATAAATGAACAATGTGATAAATAAAAATTTTTCATTTATTTAAGAATAATTGAGTATTTTCAATGCAAAAACTTATAAACATTATTAATATTCATGTTAGCTGCTTTTTTCGTCTATTTAGTAGTAAATAAGTAAATAAACAACGGAATTTTACACGTTAAGCATTGCGATGTGACTCATCTCATACACCTACCTACAAATTAAAAGATTAAGAAATACTGTTAACTTAATATTTCTTATACTTTTTCGACAATCATCTTTATATTTTAGTAAGTAAATTTTCACCTTAAGATTTTCCTATTTTATGTCCAGTGCATAGAGTTCAGATTCAATTACAGTTATTTGGAATCCTTGATCTGCAGCTTTCTGTACCTCAATCTTTTGTCTTAGACTTAAAACTGCACAAAGCATGAGTGTCACCATTCGACGTAAACCGAATTTAATTTTGCACTATTATAAAAAGACCTTGGATTTTTTTGCAGTCTGTACCTATGGAAATCTACTTCAAACGAACAGACTCACCTGTCTTTGGGACTTTTTAGGTGACGTTTGCTACTTTCCTATTTTATGGGGTTGATTATAGTGATCAGTTATAGTCACACGTGCCATTCTCGCCCGCTGCCCAAATTCAAGTAAACAGAGCTCAACCCACTACTAATCGATGATGCTTTGGAGTAGTTTTTCTAAATATTATTTCCTCTTTGTTGCAGAGGTGCGGTGTGTGACTGCCGCACCGCCACCATGTCGCACCACAGCGACGAGCAAGCCCTCCTATCAGTGACGTCAGACTCGTTCTGGGAGCCCGGCAACTACAAGCGCACCACCAAACGGATAGACGACGGCCACCGGCTCTGTAACGAGCTGCAGGTGCTGGTGCAAGAGCGCGCAGACATAGAGAAGACCTACGCCAAGAGCCTGCGCGGCTGGGCCAAGAAGTGGAACGATTTCATTGAGAAAGGTGGGTTTGGTTTTTTGTATGCTGTTTTGTTTTAGGGAGAATTGGGCAATCTCTTGGTTTCATAGGTGGACGAGTCGTAAAGAGCTTCTTAAAGCAGTGGCAAGCCTGTTAGGGAAGGCTTGGACTATTTCTTCCGCATATACAGGTAAATGGTTCATACAGGGCCTACTGAAACCAGTGACAAACCTGGTGATAGGTGGAACCTCCATAGGCTTTCCTCTACCGCAAAATTTCGCTGTTTCATAGCCATAGCTATGTCGCACCACAGCCGCAAGTAAGCTCTATCTAATACTATCTCTTCTGCACCTGTAACGCGTCGTAAAAAAGCTACTGGTATAAATGACATTTCTGCTTGATGGTGGAATCGTGTCGGTGGAAGCGTCCATAGATGAGTGGCCCGTTTGGTGATGGAAGTGTCCAAAGGATTTAATCTACTACTTTCGGTGTATGATTATCACGTTGGTCTTCACCTGGGAGCCCGGCAACTACAAGCACACCACCAAACGGATAGACGACTGTCATCGGCTCTGCAACGAGCTGCAGGTGCTGGAGAGCCTGCGCGGCTGGGCCAAGAAGTGGAACGATTTCATTGAGATAGGTGGGTTTTGTTGTGGTAAGGAAGGGCATAGTAAACGGTCGGAAAAGGCGGCTGAAATACGTGCCAAATGTCTTGTTAGTAGAAGTGTATGGGCAAACGGTACATGATGGCCAAGCCACACCACAGCTACGAGTAAGACTGCGACCATGTGTCGTAAAGACTGACAATCCCGCTTAGTGCAAGAATTGGGTCGGTGGAAGCGTGCACAAGCATCTACCGAAAATTTCGGCGTGTGGTTCTAATAGTCACGACGTTGTAGGGAAGGAATTGTATTGTCAAAAGCCGTGTCAAGCCTGTTAGGGAAAGCTTTAAGTATTTCTTCTACACATATAGGTAAATGTGCGATAAAAGAGCTACTAAAACGAGTGACAAATCTGGTTGTTGGTGGAATTGCGTAGGTAGGAACATCCATAGGTCTAAGTTCAAAGCTAAATTTAGATGAAGTCGCACTGATTTTTACGAACGAGAGTCAAAAGATTTGTTTTGTTTGATGCTGTTATGTTGTACGGGACTTTTACTACAACACAAAGGCGTAAAATAGTGGTTAAGATGAGTGACAGACTCGCTTGGTGGTGGAGTTGTTTTAGGTAGAAGTGTCATACGCTTTAGTCCTCCGCAATTCCTTTTCATTTTAGGCATGATATTGCGACCTCTTTATAAACAACGTATTTAGTGATAAGTTAAAATATGAAAAGGTAGTACTCTAACTTCAAATTAATGGGCTTATTTTTTAAACAAGAAAAAAGGTAAATAGCCACTTTGTGCCCACTTTATATTCTAATATATTTGCTTCGTATCTCGTTTATTTATGTGCTTCTCACTTGTCAAACTCGTCCATCACGAGGCCCTTGATATTGCTCTCCTCGCTATCGAACTAGAATTTGTCAAGCTGATCATGTTTGTGTTACGTGTTACCACCCAACGCCTGCTAAACTTACCGAACCACGCCACAGTGTAAGAAATCTGTAACTGATTATCAGCAAGCTAAGTATATTATTAACTCACCAATAGGAATATCACATGTTCATGCTGTATTAAGGTTCTATGACTATTAAATGAAAACTCATTCGGGAACACACGGTTTTTGTAATGACACCGAATTTTTTTATAAAATTGAAAGAATAATTAAACTCTTTCAGAATTCAACATCTTTTTCTTAAAATTATGATGTCGTGTTAACAGATAAAGAATTTCTTTTAAAGTTTCTTTGCGTCAAATCATACATGAAAGCCATTTACTGGAAAAAATCTCAACGTTTTTAACTTTAATGCAAAACTGTAGCATAAGAATCATATCCGCTAAGCAAATTAACAGGTTTTAGATAACAGATTCCCTCGTATCTTCTATAGTAAAAATAACACTCACTGTATTCATTCACAAACTTAAGACAATCAAATCTTTAATTAGATATCGAAATCTTATCTTTCTTGCATTGTATCGCTGCCTCGCTAGGCTGTGTGGTCGTTCGTCCGCCGCAGACAACCGGCCGGATATTTATTCAAACTTCTCTCTATTGATTAACAGAAGTACCCGCCTTTCAGCTGTCGGGATTGATCGCATAGCTGATGAATGTGTTAAGTGGGTGCCGACCCGAATGATTGGTATTCTGTTAAGTTCGTTACTCTGTGGTTATTTTCTGTGAGGGGCTGAATAGATGCTAGACGTGTATTGCCTTTTTAACCGACTTCCAAACGAAGGAGGTTCTCAATTGGTGTGTGTGTTTTTTTATGTCTTTGTTACACGATTCTTCTGACAGTTAGGAAACAATTCTAAATATTCTTGTTTCATATGGTAGAGGAGACTTCAGAGACGGTCTCATATAAATTTCATAGATTAAGTATTGCAAAAAAAAATGTTTTTTAAAATATGTATGCGATTTGATTGATTATATGAAGTAAGAATCATCTTTGTAATGCTTTGTGATAAGCTTACTATGGGGCCATCGAACGAGGCTATCTCCTTGAAAGATCTAGATTTAGACTCTAAGCCGATCCAAGTGATTGGTGAATTTTATAGGGTGCGGAAAGATCTTCTGATAGCTCAAACATTAAGTACGGCTACTCTGCGGAGTAAAGGTGGCTTAACATGTTCTGGGACATACGAGTACACAGTTCCCGGGTAGGTGCTGTGTTCTGGCGGCTGATCGTGACCTTAAGTGCACGAAAGTCTTCATGATATATTATTGTATTGGTCGACGGTCGCCTATTCTTGTACCCACTTGGCCGAACGTTGCTAGACCTGCTAAAGGTGGCGTCTCCTATCTATCGAAGGGTAGTTAGGAGACGCCACACCCTTTGTTACAACCCTGCGGTGCGAGCACAGAACTTTGTCGACTCGTATGTTTACGTATGTTCGTATAGTATGGAGTCGGCTGCAAATTTTTAGGTAACATTGTAATTTTTTATTTTACAGTTATTTAAGAGTTCAACATGTTAACAAACATTCCAAATTAACAAGGCACACATTTATTTAAACTGGCTGCGCGGCAATGGATAGATTTCAATTATTGCTTACAAACCGTCTCCATACTATAGTACATTCGTAAACTTTCGAGTCGATAAAGTTCTGGGCTCGCACTGCTGGTCTCAGAGTGTTTGTTAAGATTGAAGACTTATTTTTTTATAAATACTTATTTCAATCCTATGAATTTCATTAAGATCAGGTATTGATTCGCGTGGAGCCCGATCTCATGGAAATTTGTTGAGAAAATGAATCTTATAGCCTCCCAAATAGGGTATCGATTGATAATTCTACAGATTAGAGCGTTCACGTAAATAAACTCGTTTTATAATATGTAGTAGTAAATATTACAAAATTGTAAACAAATATTATTCAGGTTAACGAAACTTGAATGTTCGAAAAAGCCGAAGTCAATAAATAAGGAATTCCAAATTCAATTACATTTCATAATATCGTATCGCATTCGGAGTCCTCTCGCTCGCATGCGCATGCGATCCAATATTCATTAGATTGTTGTATCATTCTGTATTGAAATCGTTACTCAATGTTGTATAAATACTCGTTGCATGCGCGTTTACTGGGGTTGTTATGCATGTACATACATTTGGTTTTATATCTTCGTTTTGTTTGTATTATTAGATGAGCCATAGCTATTTGGTCGCTGGTTCATTCCCCGCACAATGTAAATAATTGTGAGTATGATCATGTCTGCATTAATCTGGGTGTATTTAATATGACAGAAAATAATTAACGAATGCAGAGCATTTAAAAACCACGTCATTTGAAAAAAAATTCAAGAAGTACTCAAGCGATTTCGATCAAACGGGACCATCTATCACATGAAACGAAAATAATCTTCAAAATCGGTTCACCCAGTCAAAAGTTATGTATGAGGTAACAAACATGAAAGAAATATACGGTACGAATTGAGAATCTCCTCCTTTTTTTGAATTCGGTTGAAAAATAACATAAGTAGGTATTTATGTATATCGGTTGTCTAGTACTTTTAATTAACTCAAACGTATGAGGTTAGAGCTAGATGATACTCTATGATTAAATGTCAAATAATTGTTTATGGGTTCGACAAAACTTAGACGAATTTGTTTATTTTGTGTTTAGCAAATTGTTTTTTTTTTTACCTTTATCTCAGTTGATGGTAAGTTACGACGAGGTGTGACGTGCTATTATGAAATAACCTGTATGTCTTGAAGTAAGGAATAAATCATTTTAACACGAAAACTAACTCAAAAAGCTTACCCAGACCCCCAGATACCCGGGAAAATCTGGTTGCAATGTTAGTTTGACTTATATACATAAGTATATGTATGCTTAAATTTTTTATGCTTATAAAAAGTATAAGTGTACACAGTCCGTCAGATGGGTTTTCCTTTTAACACGTCTAGGGATCTTTCCCAATTTAATAAAGCGTTTATATCCTATCACATCAATACAGTATTTGATATATTGAAAACCGAGACTATAATATCGAAACCTGGCGATTATTAGTCATATATCATTCAACTCTTTGTTAAAATAACTCTTAAGCCGATCGTCCACCGCCATCTTAACAAATTTGCGTAAAATAGACATAGTTTGCGGTGGACGCACATGTATTGAAAAACTGGCTCAACTGGCAATGCGAGCTAAGCTAAAACTAACTGTGTTAAGTTGGCGGTGGACGATGGGCTTTAAACTTTAATATCGATCTTATTATCTTAAAACCTGAACGAGTTAAATTTTCCGTAATTGACAGAAAGCATAATTCTTACCGCAAAGACCTTTAGTTAACTTTCCATCCAAGCGCTAACCGGTGGAAAAACAAAAACCGAGAACTGTGTCCAAATTAACCAGGGTTCACAGGTGCGACCTGTTGACTCTCTCCGTCTCACTCTCTCTTGGCACTTCGTTGATTGTATAACCGAATGCAATAAGAATAAATCGTACAAAACATTCGGTGAAATGGAAAGTTGATCAGAAATTCCGAGAGACATTCGATGCCGAATCTATGTGACAACTCGATTCGGAATTCCGTCGATACGGTGTCGACGATTATGTCAACGACACGTTCGACAGGAGCGTACTCTCGTGGAATATGGTTGATTTAATGGACGCCAATCGAAAGTGAGGTTACGTGACAGGTTGGTTAATTCGATTTAAGTGTTCTTTTTTTAAAGTGAGATGCTGTAACGAATAAGAATGATTGGTGTTACGCTGTAATGTATAGCTCCTTATTTATAGGTTGTGGCAGATGTTCCGTTGTTTAAGTTGAGATAGTTTTGTTGATCGAAATAGACCTGTGCCCGAAAGCATATTTTAAAGGTTTTGAACTCTTATTTTTTATTGTTATTTTTCAACCAAATACTGACGATCTTTTCAGCCATTTGTTAAAGATTTTAAATAAGTAGTTACATACTTGCCTTGGCTTTGCACCAGTAGCAAAACATAGTAGCATGTCCCCATTTTGCGTCATCTTTATCAACTCGAAACAGAAAAAATATGATCAATGTCATATGTCATATATTACAGCCAAATTAGGTACACAAAGCCTTAAAAAATTATATACTCAAACCTTCCTCGTGACTCAAACCTTCTGCTCTGCATTAATTAAAACACAATAACAATCCGTTCCGTTCTTTTCGAGTTTACGACGTTCAGACAGAATACACGACGAGCATTTGCTTCAAAATACATATTATTGAAAGGCCATATAAATCCACCTGCGCGCGATTCATTTAAAAATCGAAAGTCACTCCGATTGGTTTAATTCACAGGCGGGTTATCGGACGATGCGCTTTAGCACATCAGTACACTTGCGTTTGCGCAATTAAAGTTACACTGCTTATATGTAACCATTGCGAAACACTTGCGAAAATGGTCCAGGCGTTGCTGCACATGATTTATTATTATTTTTCGGAGATCGTTATTCGATAATTTCGGTACTTGCCTACCTGGAGGTGGTATGAGGGCGAGGTCGGTTTGATATCGTAATTTTTCGATGTGTAATGAAAGTTTAATTGAGTTCAGTTTAACCGAGATTTAAATGAAGAAAACGAGTCTGGCAATATATGTAATGCAATTAATAAAAGGGAAGTAATTTTTCGAGCTGTTATTTAAATATTCGAGATGTTATAATGGTCAGTAGATATTGAGCAGTTATTTAATTTAATGGCGGTTGGTTAAATAATGCGACAGTAAAACATGGTCGGTAATAAAAAATAAATTGGTCTGCTATTTTATCATACAATGTCAATTCTAAAAATAATTGAGCAGTCCAATAAATTAATGAGCGGTAAAAATGATAGGAAGGGAATGCTTTGGTGTTTTAGGAATTGTGTTATGAATCTGAAAGATTATGCTACCAGAAGGGCTCGCGCACCTGAAGATGTAGGCGGTACGGTTAGGTGCGACGACGAACGTAGCGAGTATAAAGTATATAAAGGACAAATTTATAAAAGACAATAATTGACCAGCTAAAGTGGGAAGCTACTGCGAGTCAACGTCCGGAGTAGAGGCTAGCTTACAAATATAGGTTGCATAAGCGCTTTAAACCTGGTCATCTATCACACTCAACTCTGGACAATCCCGACATGGTTAAAAGTTATATTGCTTAGAATGAGATTTCTTACCGACAAATTCCGATTTATTACTGCTGGCACGTAACCGCTCACTCAATAATTTTTACTGCTCATTTAATTATTTTCCTGCTCCATTATTTATTCACTGATCCATTTCATTATTTTTATTACTCATTTTTGTTTACTTTACTGTTAGTTTTAACTGCTGACTAGTTATTAAACGTGCCATTTATAATTTTTAACTTACCAAAACTGCTAATCATAACTGCCCCGTTAAATGAGTGCCTTAATAACAATTTAAATTGTTAAGTATTTCTCGACTCTATATTGGCTCTATATTGGTTTCATAGTCCGTTATAATAGGGGTTGTATTAAAAAACAGCAATCTTTGTCTATAAGGTCCAAAAGGACACGGTTGCAACGAGAATCGGACAATAATTCCAGTTTATAGAGCATTTATTTGCATGTTGATGTGGATTGGCCTTCGCCCAAAAAATACTTTCAATGATCCTATTTAAAAAAAAAAAGAAGAAAAATCTTTAAAAAAATAGCGTTCTTTTTTCTATTGCTCTTGAAAAATACAGCTAAATAAACATGTACACTACTACTGATACGAATTTAACTATATTTGCATATGAGTCTTGGTCACGAAATAGCGTGCAATGCAGGTTGTAATGATTTTATAGTTACTCGATTTCGACTGTTTATTTATGTCTCTTTACTTAATATTAATTCTGGAGAGCTATTTAGGAGGTTAAAACTAAAAACCAATTGAGAAAATACTTGACTCTACCATATCTTATAGGACCAATTTACTCTCAATTAACGCATTATATGTATAACGATATCTACAGTAATATTACAGTAATTTGTTCGTGGCCATTCAAGACAGGCAATGAAGTAATTCTCTCTAATAATGTAACGCATTTCACGCTCCGCCAGTGCCATGCGCGCGCGCATCTTTCTAATGCATAATTGTTATGTTAGACGCGTAATTACAGACATTGCACTCTATTCATTTTGCATTTCGGCGCACAGATGGAAAGTTTGATGGAGATGATGTGAGTAAAGTGTTCTAGTAGGCTGCTTGGTAATTAATAGGTACGAATGATTGTGGGATTAGAAGTTTAATGGCTGGGTTGGGTGAGAAATACCGGTATAGTTAGGTGGGTAATATCTGTGGCATTACTAATATTTGATCATATTCCTTGGCCACTTCTGGCGGATGGCGGAGGAAACAAGTCGGTCCGTTTTTCGTGTATAAAGGTGTTTATAAAAGACAATTGACCCACTAAAGTGGAAAGATACTGCGAGTCAACGTCCGGAGTAGAGGCTAGCATACAAATATTTCTTTTTTTTAAAGTTCTAATGGAGAACCATAAGGATGCAAAGTATTAGAAAAACAAATTTGCCCTATGTCATTATACTTGACTCGTAGTCCATTCACTTGCAACTTAGCCTATAATCTTTCCTAAGAGTTGGCACCTTCAAAAAAAGAAACATAAAGTCTTAACTTTGTTAAAAAGGTACAAGCATCCGCGTTACCCAGACGCTAATAGTTTTGCCCGTGTAACTTTGATCGCGTAGCAATTGCTTGGTAAAACATGTGCATATTAAACCTTAGCCAAATTCAATGAATTCGAAATTAGCGCGTTCTATCTAATAAACAAAACCTAGCTTTATTATATTAGTGTTAGATAGGTGATTGTAAATTACTGAAGACTATAATATGTTTCTTTTTCAAGAAAGATTGGATATAGATTTTTAACGACTCATGGTTTCTTGGTCGAGTGTTCGCTTGCGGCGTGGGGACGGGTTTGACTTCCAGCCTGGCCAGTTTACGAAATGAACTACCTCTAAAGTCTGAACTGGCTCCGGTTTGGGCGTATTCTAAGACACCCCCTAGTTCCGCTTACTTCAGAGCCACATAGTGGTTGTGGCAGTTTGGGCTTAATAATTTATATGGAGTTCATAACATGTTAGTTTTTATAAAAGTATTATTAAACATTGCAATGCTTCACTTTAACTGGGATTCACAATTTCTGAAACTAAATTGGTCTTGGGTGGTCTTAGCTGCAAAGCTATACCATTAGATGGAGCTACGTTAGCAATATAACTTAAAAACAAACATGTGCTGTGTAATTTCGAGGCGTACCGCCAATACGCGCCAGGCCGCGGTAGCTCAGTGGAAGAGCACTCGTCCGGCAAACGAGAGGTCCCAGGTTCGAGTCCTGGTCGGGTAATTTTAATTTAGCAATGTTTTCAGTTTTTTATATGGAGATTTTTCTTCCTCAGGACCTGAATATGGCACAATGGAAGCAGCGTGGAAAGGCGGCATGGTGGAGGCGGAGCGGCTCTCCGACATGCACCTCGGGGTTCGAGACCGGCTCGTCAATGACGTTATGGTGCAGATCAAGAACTGGCAGAAAGACACCTATCATAAGGTATGTGGCGGGAGAAGTGAAGACGAGCCATTACTTTTAATATACCCACTTTAGTTTGAGGCTGCGTCCCCAGTTGGCAAACAGTTAGCGGCCGACTGAGTGAGCCGCAAATTTGTAGCGAACTGAAATTTGAGTTAGCTGCAAAACCAGATCAATTTTCGCACGTCGCGTGTGAGTCGGCCGCTCACTGAGATAGTCGGCGCGCGTAACGCTGCAAACTGCGTACAGTGAGCGCAAAACTAGCAAACTGTGGACACTCCACTTAAAATATATGGAAGGGTTTACTAAATCGATACACCATAAACTCAGTCGGCCGCTAACCGTTTGCCTACTGGGGACGCAGCCTTAGGGAAATGTAAGGTACCATCTTTCCTAGGCCTGTGTGCTTTCATCTTCGACCTCATCTTCACTTACCATCAGGTGAGATTGACCTCAAACGCAGGCTTATAACTTAATAAAAAAACGGTTTCCAATTACCTTGATACTTCCATACAAACTTCCGAGACCGAAACACTATTTGATGAAATAAGAAAAAAATAAGTGATATAATTTTGTATCGTCGATATTTGAGATAATGGCTAGTCACAAAAAAATTAACTACATTATGAAATTCTGGTCTTTGAAAACCCCATATTTCAACCCCTCCTGACATTCCTGAAATTTCGTACACTGGGCGTAGGCTAGAGTAACACGTAAATATCCAGCGGATAGGGATACATCTTGTCAAAGTATAAGCTATCCTCTAACGAATTAATTTAAACCAGAAATCGGCTTTCTTGTAACCCAGAAGTCAAGTATTATTAATCCAATATGAACATAGACGAATTGTTTGCATAGAAACAACAAAAATAATATTTGACAATCCATCTGCGTTTGTTTATTTTGAGCAAGGTGGGTTAAAGAGCATCTAATTGTTGTTAGCCTTGTGTCGGCGCAATAGAAATGGCTTTCTCCAGTTCAGTGGTGACGCAATCATTATTTGGGTATTGGATTTTTAGTTTTTAAGAGGTTTCTAAACTTTTTTATTTCTGATGGCATGCTGCCTTTTCAACTTTTAATGACGTCCTCTTTTGAAATGAAATTAATGATGTTTTTATAATTATAGAAATGTGCATAGGGAACCATTGGTAGTGAAACATTTATTAAAAAACCCTATTTAATTTTTTACAAGCAAAACTGCAGACCTTAGAACCTAGTCGTAAGGTTGCTTGTTTAACCGTGTACTACAGGATACATTTTGGTGAGGGCGCGAGTTCTCTGTTTGAACAAATTGAATTCTCACCCTTTTACCATCGGACTACTAGACGCAGACGGAACTTCCATCCGTATGTGGTAGATATTCCGAAAAGTCGAACTAAGCGCTTTGACAGTTCCTTTTTGATACGGGTCGCCAAGGTTTAGAATGAAATGCCTGCGTCTATTTTCCCTAAGTGTCGAGTGAATAGGTGTCTCGTGGATGGACGATGTACCACGATGTAGTCTTCATGTCCACTTAACATCAGGTGTCAAACGTCCCATCCATATATTATAAAAATCGACATATTTTGTATTATCTCTACTTTATCGTGATTAGCAAGTAAAGCCACAGTAAATGCTGCTCAAAGACATCCCACAATTGTAAGACAGATGTTACACCTTCTCCTAAATTTTGGAAGCTCATTGGTACAATAAATATTTAAGAAACTTTATAAGATGTCGGAGCCTTACCCACCAGTCCATGACCAAGGACAGGTGGTTCCCTGCCTATAATTAACGTTGGATAATCATTGAGTTTGTCACGGAAAGTAATTTTTCTATTGTTCGCTGAGTTTGAGTCTTAGTTGTGTCCATGATGGCTTCTGATGGTTGGTAAAGGCCTTGTTAGAGGGCAACATGCGGGCTTTTTAAGAAGCTGCAGGTTCAATAGAAAGGGCCGATTTTTCAGATCCAGCGTGGCTACACTTTAAAATTTATTTTACATTCAGTCACGAAATATTGAAAATAAAAAACAAGAACGTGTCGCCACACTTTATCGCAGTGTTTTTTAATTGCAGATATTTGTCATATTCTTAGCTGCTTATGAATACTATAAATGTATTTAAAGTATAGTAATGTATAAAAGAAACTGTTTAAGAATTGAATCCGTCAGTAGCAACAGTTTTACTCTGTTAACATTTGATCCCGTAAAACTGCATTTCTCCATGGTTAGGCTGTCAAATGCGAAAATCGTTTCACAAACCTGACAGGTAGTTGTTAGCGTTCAAACGAACTAACAAGCTCTTCATCTTTAATAAATTAGTTTAAATAATAAACGCGTAAAAACCGACTTCACTACACTCGTTAAGCACTAATATAATTATCAGAAAACGGGTCATAACTAAATCATTAACGGCTCACTCGCAACGGTGTTAGTACCCGCCTGTGTACCCGTTCAGTGCAGTTTGGCAGACGGCCAGAGTGTGTGGTGTGGTTAGAATGGATCGTGGTTCGATAGACTTAGCTTAAAACATCTCTATATCATCTTATAAAAAGTAACGTCTGTATTTATGATCCGAATAATTGTCGGAAACATGGATCGGATTTTTAAGTGGTTTGCAACAATCTAAGATAATCTCTAGGCTCACTATGTTAAACATGACGTATCTACGTAATAAAATTACGTACGATCCGAGTCAACAGGGTCTTTCTCACCTTTTTTCGGTATTTGACACCAAATAGTGAAGCTTCGATGGACAAATTAACGGAAAGCTGAAGAATACTGCTGTGTTAGTTCATTCTATCCTGTCGAGCAACGACGGTCGCACTGCAGTAACTAGCACTAAGAGCAGATGTATAATTTATAAAAAAAAGCCTATCCATCATGCTCAAGAATTAATAGACCATGTAGGTTGTAGAAGACCCAAATTATAGCTGAGCGGATCAGAATCGAGTCGAAAGTGTGAAATCTAATAATGCGCGCACAAACTACGACCGTTTGACAGAATTTTTCTCGACACTTTCGTTTTCACGTCCAACGTATGTAATTTTCAATTCGTCGAATATTCAAATCGACCGGAAATGTCTTGCGAGAGAGTCAACAAGAGTTAGTGGTAAATTATTTAGAATAGGAAATAGGCGATTGGAAGAACAATAGTTCTGCTGCGCGAATAGTAATTCTTGGATTTGCGTTTTAAAGCCGGTTTGCATTGATGAGAGAAATCTCTTATTTAATGATTTTAATTGTTAATTTGCTTGCAGTTTTGGAACATTGTTTTTTATGTCTTAGTTTACACCTTTGCTAAAGAAAACGTGATATTTTTTGTACATTTCGAGAATCGTAGAACTTAAAATGTTAAAAACTTCCTTAAAAACGCGATTCAATAATGTAGTTATTGGTACTTTTATTATTTGTTTTGAAGTTTTAGACGTGAATACTCAAAGCTGCCATAAACTTATACATTGTTATAAATTAAACTAAAGAAGTGACTGGTATAGAAATTCCTATTGAAAAATTATGATATGGAATTCTTAGCTGCAATATTGGCTGAGATCCTGACACTGGTCACAATAAGAGCGGTCCGTCTTGGAGACGAGTGACAAACTTTAAAATCAAGTATCAACCTGATAGATAAAAATTTCAACAAGAAAAATCAGAGTCAAATCGTAAAGTTCGTTAGGACCATACGACGCCAAATGTTAAGCCTATAAAACCTCCATCACCTAAAAACTAAGTAGCATCTTCAGGGGGGTTTTCCCGCGTTACTATTGATCCCGTAATAATTTCCTTAAGAGTTTGCCTATTAAATGCAAAAAAATATATTATCAAAACCCACTGCTAATTTCAGAAGCAAACAAGCAAACTCTAGTAGTATTGTATAGAAAATAGAGCTTCCATAAAAGATCTCGCTTCCGTTCCTCCACGTCTATTGAGGTGCGCACGCGTCCCGTTCCCGACTTCCGAAGCGATTAAGTATGTGTAATGAATGCATCGCACGATCCTACGATTACGTGTCTGTGGTGGTGTGTGTTTGTTTGTATGTGTGAGTGTGTGGGGAGTGTAATAATGAGTCATAATTATTAAGGTTTAGAATATTCAGATTAAGGAGTCAATTTTGTATTAACTTTTCAACCGACTTCCAAAAGGAGGAGGTTTTCAATTCGTGTGTTTCTTTGTATCTTTGTTTTTTGGAAAGTTATGAATTGATTTTGAATATTCTTCATACGATAAAGGATTCGTCAAATAAGGTCCCAAGTAACATCGAAATCGATTCAGTACTTTTTTTTTTAAATCGATAAATATCTATGGAAGCGGATAATATTTTATTAATTTATACACAAAAATAAATAAATAGATAATATTTACGTTGATGACCTTCGGCTAAAGTTTTGATAAGGGTTTTTTTAATGCTTTGCGTTCGTTGATTATGTCTAATGACGTAATCTAATTAATAATTTTTGGTTTCTCCAAACTAAAAGACAAGCCAAATTTGTACCTTCAATTTAATCATGTAGGCTATCCTAGTATATACCATTAATATTAATTAAAATTAGTTATGATTTATCATGTATATCATAACCGTTCCTAAGAGAAACAAACAGCATATGACAAGGCACCAAAACTTCAAAGTAAAATTAAATTATAAATCGCGATAGTGTAAATTAAATTGTAGCTGTTTAGTACCCATTGTTTTAAGTTCACGCTTATTTAACGTTAAGTGAGTCTGAAGGGTATTGCCGTAAACAGAGAAACAGGCGGAGGTGATTGATTCATTTCGTAACTGTCAATCTGACGCCTGTCACCGTGGACATTTAACGGAGGTGTCAAGGTGTAGAGACAACTTTTAATTAACATCTTAATGTAAATAAGCTCGATGAGATCCGATTAAAATTGGCTTTTGTAATATTTTTAATGGTGACATTTTTTTAATTTGACCTCAATCTCACCTGATGGCTAGTAAGAATGAGATCAAAAATGACAACACACGGGTTTCGGAAGGACCTGGATTTTCATTCAATATTGCTGGTACACATCCATTACTTCCATGCTGGAATGGGAGCGAAATAAAAACATAGAATTTGCCAGCTGCTTCTCTTCCCGGGCATACCGTAAAAGTCAGCTAAGGGACAGAGGCTTTATTCTCCATCATAATAATACCTCCAAATTTGTCAAACGTGACATTATAGCTTCTGGTGTTCTGTATACCACTTTAGGGATACAGGCGTGAAGTTATATGTATGTATGTATGTACATCACCATTTATAGTTTTAAAAGGAACCCTCGATGCTTTCTTTACGTACCCTGATAGCGAACGCAACGAGACGTCTGTGTCTCTGCATAGTTTTGTAATTGTCGAGAAAGAAGGGACCCCAGTAAAGATTTGAAAACTGTGTCTAAGTAAAAACCAAGTCATTGTATTGTATTGCATTGTACTTTGGCGTTGGGGTAAACCTGTCTGCCTCAGACGCCAGTGGTTGCGGGTTCGATTCCTGCACGGAACAAGAAAAAGAAAATTCCGTGTCTGGGTGTGTATCTATTTATGTATTTATATTCTAGGTTTCCCCCTAGTTCGCTACATGGTATCCCCATAACACAAGCTATGCTTACTTTGGGGCCATGTAGTTGGTGTGATTGTCTAGGAATTTTATTTATTATAATTATTACCGATCAATCGAATATATACAGTCTCTTCATAAGGTGTTTTCAAGTAGTGTACCTAACAAATATATTTAATACTAAAGTATCCGCCTTCTATGTCAGGTATTATTACAATATAATTTGAATATTAAAACAACGCACTGTCCTTGGCACCGACGCCATCTACGCTGTCATTCGCCCATCAGACACGGTTCTTAAGGTGTTGTACAGTAAGCTCATAAAATGTAGAGCTCATATTAATCATTATCAATAAAACTTTTGCTGCATTGTACTCTCAAAATACGAAAATAATCCATTTTTTTATCATTTTTGTTGATCTTATTCAGCTAATACTGTATGATGAGGTAGAAGATACAATGTGACTTAGGTAGAAAATAATTCATTTCTCTTAAAACATTGCTATAAAACATCACCACCGGAGCAATGATATTCGACAACGGATTTCGTATAAAGATGGGAACTTACGACAAGTTAGGTGGGAATTAAAAGAGTCTTAGCACAATACAAGGGTCACTCAGATCAATTAGCACGCTTATTCGAGTATTGTAGAAATACCATTAGCCGACATTAACATTGACAGATAAATTAAGATAAGGAAAACGGTTCATGTTAACACTTATTTCATAGTTTCTTCTTGTAAATAGACTGCAACTTGTTAAAAAGTCACAATCGTAACTATTAGCCATTATTTTTTCTAAAACACCATTAAACAATTGCCGCTGACTGTACCATCGCCTGCGCAGGTTACATAACGCAAGTAAGTTTGCATGCACATGCGCTCATTGAATATGCATACAGATGTACTCCGCGACTTGCGCAATGACCATTATCGATTTATTGTAATAAGCATGTGATGAACGAGACGTTGTGCGAGAGAGGTGGGCTCAATGGAGTTTAGAATATGCTGTGACATGTTTATTGTGGTTTGTATACTTTGATTATTTTGTAGGGAGAAAATCTGTCCTGTGTCTTCAAATACTTCAACCGCCCTTTTTGTAATGAAAGTCGCCAAATTCGAATGCCTTCAGGATTCTTCTGACTCGAGACGTTCCATAGAAGAAATCAAGTCCGTCGTTGAATATCATTATTATCCATGAGACCTTACCGTCACTTAACATTATATCCTACAAAAGTAGGTATTCTAAAGAGTTCAATCATTTTTTTTTTCGCTAAAAATTACACTTAATTTCCGTTAATATCATGACGACGTATCGAAAATATCACCTTTCTTTACTAAACTTTTGCTAACTTTTTCTCATAAATTTCGCTCGATTCACACCGGAAAATTCTACATAAAATCTATAGTGTCACAATGTTCCGCTTTAAGTAATTTAAACTCCTAAGTACAATTTACTTAGATTAAGTAATTAAAAACCAATTAGCCTAAAGAAAGGAGGATTATTACCAACCGAAGGCTTTCCTCGTATTTGTGATTCATGATCTCGCATACATCATTTGAAAAACTATTGTTATTCATAGAAACCGTTCAGAATGCATAGAATTTTACACTGTTACGAGAAAGACTGTTGCGCCATTAGAACATCGACTTAAAATTTACTGAATAAGGTTTCTTTTAGCGTGGATTTGAAGCGATTGTATCTTTTGTATACAAAGTTAGTTTATAGCAAGTTATTGTATTCATGGTTAAGTGAGATTTAAATCAGCTGTTTGCCCGTTCAGCCTTTGTCTGAAGTCGGGGAGATATGCGTAATTATGTGCACCTGAAACTGTGATCAACTTGTTGCTTCGTGGTCCGGTGGGCGTTTCCTTTCCTTTTGAATTGAAAAAGTAAGAAACTATTGCTTTTTTAGATGAAGATGTTTTGAGATACTTTATCTGTGTATTTCGTTTGTTTAGTTTACACCTAAATATCTTTGATGATCCTGAATGTACGTTCAAGGAGTTATCTGAGGCATACTGAGGCTTATATGGGTTTCCGAAGACCACTGTTTTCCAAAATCCACTCAGTCCCGTTACCGGCAATATTGGTGGCAACATTGCCAGCAATATTACCGGAAGTGGAAATATTGGGGAATGTAGCTTAATTATAAGTCAAAATAAGAACGGAAACTGCTGACATTACTTAAAAACTGGATTCAAAGGCAATAAGCTATATTTTTACAATAAGGTATTGTTTTTGGGAAAATTTCCATCGTTGCCAGCAATATTGGGAATATTACCGGGAAAATACTGAGAATATTGCCAAACTAGCCAAGCATACGGAAATGTTCCCTACTCGAATGAGAATTTAATTTAATTCTATTAATTTGTATCTGTCTTTCATTTCAAATCACATACTAATCTCTATCTAATCTATAAAATTGAAATAAAAATTGTTATTTTTTAAAAATCTCAATAAAAAATTACAAATTGCATGGTGTACTTTTTTACGATTGATATACCTACTTCACATATGAAACTTAAACGATGATTTGACTGCAGTAATAATAAAATATATTGATATTTATTTGAAAGGGACCAGGACAATATTGGGCTATACTGCCAATGTTGCCGGAAACATTGGGATTTTGCCGGCAGTGTAAATATTGGGAATATTGCTGGCAGTGGGAATATTGCCACTAGACACATCACTAGTCCTAAGCCATTATAGAAAAAATAATTCTAAATAGTATCAATATCATTCTAGAACAGGGTCCTGCCCCCGTTGTACGACCAAGAACGTCACTTTAGCAATGCATATGAAATTAATACATCAGATGGTTTTACAGCCTTTGATGTTCTGCCTTGTGGGGTAGACAAGGGATACAGGCGTGAAGTTATGTATGTATGTATGTAACAATACGTTTCATTTCAGTACGGCATTTCATAGCCTTAGATGGCCGGTATTATAAGTGAATGCTGTCTCTCCAAAGAGAAACGTTAAAAAAAAAATGTTATGTAAACACTACATGCAGAATTTTGATAATACGAACTTCATAATACAACTGATGTTTCTAATACAGAATGATTTTGCCTTGAACAGAGAGAAATTTTAATCATATTCCCATTTAATTAAGAAGCAAATTGTCATTCAAACAACGTAACAGTTACCTTATCCCGCCTCGTTACGACCGGTCGGGAAATATTAGTTGTCCAACAATTGGTGTATACCATTACATTGCGCCGAAGACCTTGCGACCAATTGACAATGCATTCATATGTTTATGTACCTACGTGTCTGTTTGATTTACTAGCCGTTAGCTGCGGCTTTCCTTGCATTTAATTGGGTATAAATAACCTTAATGAAATGTTTCATTCGTAATTTATATGACTGTTAAGTTTTGACGATATCCGGAACCATAGTAAAATATGAATCGAAGAAGGTTGTTTATAGGCTATATTTCTTCAAGAAATTTATAGTTACTACTTAAAATAATATAGGTGCAGAAGTTATTACAAACTTTCCCTAATGCTAGTCTTGGCATATCCAAAACGTCATTTTAAATTACATTATTTTACTAGTTTGGTATAGTTTGAAGATTGAAAGAAGATGTAGTGACTAAGATTGAAAAGGGTATGCTACGGTGGTTTGGACATCTGGAAAGGATGAGTGAAAGTAGATTTACGAAAGAGGTTTACAGAGCAAGAATGGATGGTGCTGTCGGAAGGGGCCGCCCTAGGCGAACGTACGCCGATCAAATTGGCGACGTTCTTAAAAAGGGCCTAGTTAAAAGTACCCGTAACCGGCGATCATGTATGAAAAGATTAATGAACGTGGAGGAAGCGAAAGAGGTATGTCTGGATCGAAGCAATTGGTGTTCCCTTGTCTCTGCCTACCCCAAAGGGAGACAGGCGTGAGGTTATGTATGTATGTATGTATTATTTTACTACTGCAACCTTTTAGCCTCTCATTTAACCTGTATTTAACAGTTAATTCACTAACAATTTATGTTTATTATAATTAGTATCTTGAAGTGTTTCTATTTATAATAGAATATACGCGTGAATATAATATCGTATCGTTAATATCGCTCCTGTGTAGGCTTGATACGAGTTAATCAGGATAAGGAATGTTCGGCCTTGTTGGACGGCTGACTATCAATCACAACGACTTCGTTAATTCAGATCGATTGCTTCAGCAGTTAAGCCATTGCTAGCCAGTCGTAAAGCCGTTTTAAGGGTATGTCACAAGCCATTCGAAAATTTCATCAATCAGCCAGCAGGGTCCCAGCTTTGTAAATTACGGCATACCTCCCAGACCTCTAGGGAAAAGACCCTTGGTCTTACAGTTTTTGCTTATTAAAAGTATGATAAATTACTTGTGTAATTTTACTTATGTAACCCACAGAAACTTTAAAGTAGGTTTATCTGTTTTCATAAGTTGTCGGCTATGTGTAGGCGTGTAAAGATTCCTCTTCGCATTAGTATAGTCCCAAAAAATACTTCAAACTTCAAGAAATTATCTAAGTAAGATGAACATACAAATAATATTTGCGAACATGTTCAGTTAAAAGTCGGCACTTTAATTCACTATTCATACGTGTAAACAAAACCAACGAATGCGGATGCGATCGTAAAAATCTGTTATTACGACGTTATCCTAGTTTATAGATCGTAAACAACGATAAGTCCTTATGTGAAAATGGGTTATAGATATACCGTATTTAGGAAGAAGAGGTTTTGTTCTGTTTTCAGTATTTTATATACTGGCATGCTAACGGAGCATTGAACGATGTGGTATTGGGCGGTCATCTACATAGTGGTTTGCCGAAATAATTATGCTTAGTGGGTGTGGCATGTAGGCACTGATTAATTTTATTAAAACACATCTAGGTATGAAAAAATATGATATAGTAGATACTTTATTTACAAATAAAATAATATTTTACAAAGGCTATTCGCTCCTGTTTTATAGTGATAAAATTATCGTTCTTTAAATGAAACGCATATCTATCAATCTTGTCTACGACAGAAAACAACTAGTCACTAGGCAGAATGACTCATTACACTACGACGGACTTCGAAATAAATAATGCGTTATGTTGATGTATGATAGATATGATTTTAATATCAAAAGTATAAAAAATACATCATCATCATCACAACTCCGTGTAATGGGCCCACTGCAGGGCATGAGTCTCTCCTCTGGGTGACGAGGAGGTTTAGGCCATAATCCACCGAGCTGGCCCAGTGCTGGGTGGTTGGTCGTTGCTTAACCTGTGATATCGTACGATACACACAGTAACCACGGCGCCACGACGACTTCTAAATAAAAAATACGCTTGCTAGAAACTGAAAACTATGCAACCGTACTCATCCTAATGTAAACAACTAAGGCCTATTTTGATCAGGTTGCCCTACAGATATTGTCATTTAATGATGCTTCTTATGCTGTTTATGTGCAATATAAAGAGTAATGTTCACGGCCCATACAGTCTCTGACCTGTCAAACTACTTTTGGTTAGGTATGTGAATGTGTAAAGATGATATTGTCATTGTTTATATCTAAACTATTGTTGCAAACTTGATTTAATTATTTAATTTTTCATTTCTAGTAGTCTATTGGGTAACTTGAGAGGGCAAAATATTAAAATCCTTGCTGATGTTTCTAATGTAAGTAAATGATTTGGAATTAACCGAACATGAGCTATTATTTGCACTATATGCGGTTTAAATACATTTCATGAGTTGTCATAAATCTGACAGGTCTGTTATAAACATTACTCCTTATGTTCCGATCTTAATTCTATCACTTATCGCCTATTCAACTGACACCAACCTCAAAAAACCTAAAACCACTCTTCTTCCGCAGTCAATGATCCAGCTGAAAGAGCGCAAAGAGATGGACGAAGCCTTCAAAAAGGCCCAGAAACCTTGGGCCAAGTTCCTCCAGAAGGTGGAGAGAAGTCGGCTGGAGTACCACACGGCCTGCAAACAGGAACGCACGGCGCAAAACCAGGAGAGGAATGCCAGTGGAGACAGCTCCCTCAGTCCAGATCAGGTAGGTCACGTGAGTATCACTGGTCTTGACAACCTTCGCTTTGATTACATATTAATTTATAGTTTAATGTAAGAGGGATGAGAATACAGGTAAAAAGAGTGGGTGACGTTTTATAGACAATGAATTCTGTCTTCGTGAAGGTAGAGTTAAGCTCGCAGTCGATATGATATTTGGCGACGTCTTTTATAAACAAGATCATAACCAATATTATAACTTAAACCATGATTAATTATACATCAAGTCATGAGGAACTCCCATCCTTGAGTATTCCATTCGGTTATTTTAAAGTTTTTCGCGTTGAAACACTCAAAATGATCTTATATGGCGTGCTTCTATTTATCTTAATAGCCGGTAAACGAGCATGTGTGTTACCTTTATGATGATGAGTAGCAAGTGTAGCAACCCATGTTACTACTCTCGCTTACCTCCAACTACCTTTGCGCTGCCGATCCTATACAGTAGGTATATAAACCCAAAGCTTCCGTAACCTTTTGGAACCCAGCGTAGCTGTTTAGCGGTAACAATAAGCAGGATCAGGCACCTACGCAACCAGCCATACTTCACAAAGCGGTTATTCACTACCATTAGTATTTATATCATGTTTCTTTCATAGAAACTGCGTCGTTGTTTTTGACGATGTTGATATAAAATCATCGGAATTGGACGGGTCCGCCCACGGACAAAGCCTTTTTGAGTTCGTTAGGTATTTAACGGTACATCTACTATTTCAGTTAAGGAATCTCTTGATCTGTTAAGTCTTGTTGTATTCGTGACTGTAAATCTTAATTCGCTGACATTGTTTTTTAAAGCTATCGAACTAATATCACTTGATGGTGACAAGCAGCCGCACTTACACGCGCTACTGGAACAACATATTTTTCCGTGATTTATATTGCCGACTCTACCCTTGATTCGCGGCACAATTACCCTTACACAAGGCAATTAATGTGCGTAAATATAGTATGGACTACAATCCACCCAGAACCTTTGAACAGAAGAGACCCATCGATTATTTGAAATAATCGATGGGTCTCTTCTGAACTGAGTTTCTTCCGAAATAATTTATTTCTGAAGGCCTCTGTCGTGCAGTTTCTAGGTATAATTTAGCCGCGACTTCTTAGCGCTGAAATGCAGAAATTATACTACTAGAGCATATCACCGGGATATAAATATTACATGTGTTAGTCCGAGATTCGTTATATTTTTCGTAAGTCTATATCGTTTACTAGTTTTTCCCTAAAACAGTAATAAGCAACTTTACAAGTTTACAAACTTTTACGTTTTGTGAATATGAAATAAATCGAGTAAGATAAATTCAAACGTGAATTCGCAAAGCTCCTGTTAACATGAACCTAAAATGAATATTTCAATCGGTAACCCCACACAGCGGACTGAGGTCACAATCGGAATATAATTGTTCCAGTGTTACCAAGTTATGAGCCGGCTTAACTGCGCTTAATTACAAACTCACAATAGGATCGAGTCGCAGGTGCGCCCTAATTGAAAACCACGACCGAGACATGACCGAACTTTATACACTTAGTAAACCTTTGGATTTTTCCCCGCCTTGATTTAAGTAGCTCTTACGTAGAATTAAATGTTGGATGCGGTTTTTTTATTAGCGTAAGTAAGACGTTTTGGAAGATATCTTTTATTGCTCAGGGTGTCGCCGACACCTCCTATATAAGGGAGGCGCAAAAGCCTTAACTTGAGTTTGCTCGTTTAACATTTTAGAGGTACAAAATGAACCCACACCCTTTGACCGTCGGACTATTAGACGCAAACAGAACCTCCCACTCTACATAGTGGATAATCCAAAAAGTCCAACGAAGCGCTTCGATAGTTCCTTTTTAGGACGGGTCGCCAAAGTTTAAAATTAATTTTCTGCGTCTGTTTTTCCTGACTATTATAGTCCTAATGCTTTTATAATAGGTTTCTTTTGGATGGACTTGTAATACACACGTCCCATTCTTTTAATGTATACCAAAACATCGAGTTACCCGAATTCTCGTTTGTAACAAATAAAAACAGTGACAATATGTCTATTTCGTTGTATGATAGTTGAAAGATTTATCATTAATTTACAATGTATGTTATGTACGATTTACATAAACAATGGATCGCAGTTAGGCAGACACTGAATAAGGAGACGTTTTCTTTGAGGTGCTGCTTAAATAAGTATCTCGTGGATAGATGTGTCAGGTTCTCGTTTTCATGTTTACTATCAGGTGAAATAGAACACAAACGTCCAAATAGCAATAGCTATGAAATGAACAATAAGGAATAGTTTTATGTAATTATCTTCCCTCCGTACAGCGTTCTTAAGCCAGTAATTCCGATATCTCCGACGGAATGCCAATGGGTTTAATAAATTTGTCATCCGTTTCCAGTCCGCTGACTCAAGCATCCCAAAAACGCGGCGCATTGCCCGACTTTCGATTCGCAAACATTTACGTACAGTCGGCTTCGGAGATATTTGATATCTGACTCACCCCTGTGATGTGGTTTTGCAATAAAGATAAAATAAGGCTATTAGGTAATTAAATAATTAAATATGCAAATAAGGCTAATTGTAGGCTTTGAAATTGGCAATGTATCTAACTGTCTATCTGTTAATGACTGTACCGATTGTTATGAAATTTCAAATGAAAATGGAAGACCAAACAATAGGATACTTTTTTTCAAATTGCAACACCTTGATGTTTGAGATAGCGGATGAAAGCTTTTTATTAATATAATGAAAGGTTTGCTTGTTTAAATCCACTGAAACTACAAACCGGAATTTAAAATACAGGAGATAGCCCAAAGCTTTAAAAAATATGGGATCAATATTATATTTTATCAACGACTTCCTAAGGGATAAAAATGTACCTGGATAAAGCCGGGCTCTTGTGATAGTTTCCTTATAAAATTTTATTCTTATGACTTAAATACATAACATTGAACAAGTTACATAACCTGCAGTGAAGCTGACCGTACCTACGTAGCTCCGGTTTGAATTAAGTGATTCAGCTGGCAACTCCGGGACGATGATAAACCGTGTTGTGGGTTCGATAATGAGGGATGATGATGATATAAACAAAAATACAAGAATGAAATCACAAAGCAACTATACAGTATACAAACGTAGTAGCAAGATGTATGCTTATATTTTAGTGTCAATAACATTATACATATTTATGGAAACATTTAAATAGACTTAATCTAAAGTAATATTAATAGATGTACTACTATTATTTTGTAATTATATTTATTTAAGTAGCGACATTTATTTTGTGTTATATTATAAGCCGGGCTCTTGTAATAGTTTCCTTATAAAATTTTATTCTTATGACTTAAATACATAACATTGAACAAGTTACATAACCTGCAGTGAAGCTGACCGTACCTACGTAGCTCCGGTTTGAATTAAGTGATTCACCTGGCAACTCCGGGACGATGAAAAACCGTGTTGTGGGTTCGATGATGAGGGTTGATGATGATCTAAACAAAAATACAAGAATGAAATCACAAAGCAACTAGGTATACAGTATACAAACGTAGTAGCAAGATGCATGCTTATATTTTAGTGTCAATAACATTATACATATTTATGGAAACATTTAACTAGACTTAATCTAAGTAAATTAATAGATGTACTACTATTATTTTGTAATTATATTTATTTAAGAACCGACATTTATATTTGTGCCGAACAGAATTAAAGGAGATTTATTGTAAATTTTGTAAACAACTAGGTATGGGGTTTTTTTTTTATACGTAACACATAAGGTTCATAAGCTCGTTTTTAACTTATATGTATATGCTGTGAAACTCTGTAATTGGCTAAGATACTTAATTCATTAGATAAGAAATGTATGTGAACTAAAAATATGCTGTTGGGTTTCCAATAAATAAATGAGCAACAACTAATTGTGTAATGGCGGCAGGAAGATCTGTTGCATGTGTAGATATAAAGAAATTCTCAAATATTCAAAAATAATCTAACTAAACCATCTTCTATCTCATCTTTAATTACCATCAGGTGAGAGTGAGATTGAGGTCTATCGCGGTTTTAGTCACCAATTAAAAAAGCTTAGTCCACTGACTGTTATGTAGCTTTTTATTTAGAAAAAAATTAATTTTCTTAGGAATCATTTTGGTATCATACCGTATCTTTAAAATAGGATAATTGTTATTGGCTTACGTTATAATAGTTTAAGATCGTTATCATTCAATTGAAATCATTAGAATAATAGAAGTATTCATTGCACTTAGAAGGCTTTGTGGCAGGGACTGCATATCGGTATAAAAAAAGTGTACTGCTTCATCAAACACATAACTGTACAAGTTATTAAAATCTATCCTAATTGTATCAGTACCCAAATAATGTATACCTACCGGATTAATTTCTGTAGATGTTTTTAGTATAGAAATATTTTAACCTATTTAATTTCTGTACCGATGTATAGGTCAGCATCAGCATATGTCCCTACGCTTTATAGGCTTCAACTAAACTATCGAACATTCTTCAGTATCCGCTACATTATTTAAAAATATTTTTTGAATATTAATATTAATACCGGAAATTTGCAGTTAACTGAAAAAAAACAGTTATGCTACAATAATAAAAAAAGGTAAGTACACGAATTATTTCAGTATGAATTCCTGTACTGTTATTTTTGAACACATGTAATTTAACGTTATGACGTCATTCAGAAAAAAATTGTACAGAAATTCATACCGGTATGCAGTCCGTGCTTTAATGTAGTAAAAAAGCAAACAATTCATTTAAAAATTAAAACACCTTAAAAAAAAACTCCATCGCTATAATTAAAAAGCACAGCAACGCCTCCTAGCGAAAGTGATGCGAAAGGAATGCGTTCAAACACGTGAGCCTGTTATTTAGGCGGGAATGCGCGCAATGGCGGCGTGTGAACGGCCAATGGGGCTCGTTAATAAACATCCATCAACAGCGGTGGTTGGTCGGAAACTGTGGTATTATAACACCATTACGGTGACCGCTATTTCTAAAGTGATTCAATGGTGGATAAGTAGAACTTGTTCTGTAATAGGTATCTATCTACTAGAGGTTATTTGGATATTCGGAATAGTTTATCAGATTTAAGTTTTATTTGTGAGCTGTTGAAGTAAGAACCAGAACTTGAAAAGAGCTTGGATACGTGATCATCACAACCGTTTTAGAATGAAAGAAACAAATCGTTTATTTGTCAATTAGAACAATTTTTAGGTACAATAAAAAAAAAAACTTAAGATAAAGTAACAATAAAATTTGTCGGAAACGGTGATCTCAATTCAGGGACATGAATCTCTAACCCCTACTTTAGTTAGGGATTTCTCAAAGAAGCACCTAGCTGAACTAGTTCTGATGGTTGGATTTGAATTCCCAGTCGCCGAAACAGCTTTTGACAAACCCTGAAGAGCCTCTTAGGTTTAAGGAAGTAACTTACTAATGGTGGAGATTAAAAGGAGTTTTCAACTTGGTGACGATACCATATACGTAGATGCCTGCCTGCTGCCTCATTTCAATGGAGGTAGTTCTTTAACTTAAAATTATGTTGGACGCTCATAAGGAAAATCTTATAAAATCAATCGCCGTACCAACTAGCCTCAATATGAAATGGCCGTCGTCGTAAGCTTTATAATTTTAGTAGGGAATTACGATAGAGTAAATTGTTCCTTTCAGTTCATACAAAACGAAGTATACATAAGTGTTAGAAATACAATGACACATTAAAACACTAGTTTTGATCACCATTCTCAATCAAATATTCGTCAATAAAGTTTATCGGCGTCGAAGCGGACACCTTCGTCTCCTACGTCTTTACTTGAAAATAAGCGGTTTGGCCAAAGTCTTTAAGTACCTATTTTGCTTACGTGCAAGCACAGTTCATAGTAGTAGTTTATTACTTACGAGCTAAATTTGCTATCTGTTTGGCAGCATTGATGGTAAGTAGGGCCTACAAAAGTTCTTTGACTTGTCCCATATCTGTGTAACGATCGAATGATGACATATTATTGAATAAATTATTCATCAGGTTTCATAGTCTGTTATTAGTTTTATGTAGCGTTCGAATTTGATTTGAATAAAGTTACTATTCGTTTTGAATGTAGGTGCCAACTTTACTTTTTGAAATGATATGGCGTACCTAATACAAGGCTTCGATCCAGCTTTGTGTTGCAAATAAATGTTGCAACGCAGAGAGCACGGAATCAGTTAATTTGTAATTGGCGGATTTAATCAAAAGAGCAATTGGTTACTTAATGAGCTACCTCATTATAATCTATCCAAATCAACATGAAAACTAAAAAAACACCTTTCTTATTTTAGACATCAAATGTCCTACAATCCCCCGGGTTCTTGGGAAGACTGAAGCTTCGAATATCGCATGAACACACGGGTGTCACACAAGTAAATCTTCATTCTATATTCCAAAGCAGTTTATACAAGGCAGTTTATAATTTTATCGAAGTTACGAAATTCATAGAATTTCCTTAGGCTGGAGACTGGACGTCAGCGACGCGGGGAATCTGGGCCGTTCTCAACGCCGCGCCAGCGGGAGCGGAGCGATTTTTCGCGGTTTCATACAAACTTAATACTTTCTATCGTGTCGCGGAAATCGCACCCCGTGCCGTTTTCGCTCTCGCTGTCGCTGTCGCTGCCGTCCAGTTTGCAGCCTTAAAGACGACAGCTGCGAAATTTGGCTTTTAAGCAGTGTTGCATGCGACTAATTAAAGGTCCTTACAACTGCGTGTAAGCGTAGTAGTGTTCCGCATAGTAAAGAAGAAATATTACAGGATTAATAGATTTTCTAACTTGAGCTTTTTAGGTCGGCAACGTAACAATTTTCCTCCTGAAAACGGTCATATATGTAGGTTTATGATATTGGGTGACGCATACTTACAGATAAATACTGGAAAATTTTAAATCGTACATCACCAACATCAATAGATGATTAAACATCATCAGTAGGAACTGCCGTCTCATGCCTTGAATGTAATAACATCGTTAATTAATTTATTTAATTATTCATGTCCATATTATAAATCTAATATAAATAAATTATAAATTTATAATAATTTATCTTCTATTTATCAGTTATCAATAAAAAAAATGGCACGATAAACTCAAGATTGCAATTTTGTTACCATGATTATGATAGTCAAATTATCATTATAATCAATATGCTTTATGCTACCTGACTCTGCTATGACCTCATTTCCAGTTATAATATGTATGCATCCGAATTTCATACTGTGTTGTGTTGACGAATTTTTTTGCATGAATCATCGAAGTTAGTAAACTTAAATGGTTGGTATATTGCAACGGATGTTTTGCAGGCTGTCTCTGTATGGATGTTTGAAAAAAACCAGATGACAATCATACCGAAGATGGTTTTTTTGTAGATAATCACATTTTTGACCTAAATCATACCAGCTGTTTAATGTCCCCGAGATTTATTTATTTATTTATTTAATTCTCACAGAACCAACAGCACTTTAGATTACAATAGAAACAATCAGATACATAAAACTTTTTGCCATTAAAAGGTTCACAATTTTTACATAAAATTGTTTATGTAACTCGTATGAATCCAGAAAGAATACTTGATGGCAGATGTTATATGAGGTTGCTAGCTATGTCAGCGAGGAGACTTACCTACACGGGAAGTCATTTACCAACTCCTTTATCTAGAAGTGGTAACCTTCACTTCTGTCTCCGTGTGTGGGTTTTTTTTTGTAAATCGTTTTAATGTCTTCTAGTAAATTAAATCCAAAGCCGCATTAAGGTATCTTCGCAATCGACCTTGTTTTAACCATAAAAAATATATTTCATTGTGTCAATATAAAACTCATGGCGCCCATAAGTTATAATCCGCTTCGCATATAAACTCTCAATACAAACATTAAAAAACATTACGTAACAAATATAGCATTGAAAGCAACAAAACATACTTAAAGTAGCCGATCGACAGCTATCCAAATAATTCTTTACAGAATCTAGGTCAAAACGTAATTATTGTATTAGTATTAATTAAAAAAGAACCTCAACAATGATAATGCAACCTTCGCCGCTTCGCTGATAGCCAGCCACTGGGTCACAACCTTGGTTTAATGGCGCTTGGTGTCATGAACGCTGTTAGGATTTACTATGGCTTCTTGGATAAGGATAGTGAGTTCTTATTTTGAAATTGGAGGCTTGGAGATGACCTGGAAACAACGTCCGTTAAAGCGTGAAAGTTTTAACGGATTGATGAATAAATAATAAAAAAAAACCCCTAGACAATCACACCAACTACATGGCCCCAAAGTAAGCATAGCTTGTGCTATGGGATACCATGTAGCGAACTAGGAACCTAGAATATAAATACATGAATATATAAACACCCAGACACGGAACATTTTTTCTTTTCTTGTTCCGAGAATTATAGCGTCTAAGGCAGATATACCTCATCGCCAAAGGCGTCGTCGAGTTAGTCGCTCTTTCACGCAAATAGGTAGGGCTTATTCTTTTTATTTCTGGAACAACACTAAGGATATATTTAAGCCTGATGATGAAACGCACGGTAAACAAATACTTAATTTTATTTTGACTTGGTTTGGGTGCGGTACGAACAACATGTCTGTTCTTCTTGGCCACTACAGTCCTGGTACTTTAAGTGTCGAGTGAATAAGTTTCTCATGGATGGACGTGTACCACCAAATTCTTCATGATTACTTTCTACCGAAGACAAAACGTCCCATCCATACAATGTAAAAGATGATTTTCTGCTCAAAACTTGAAAAGTATCTGACGGGAAAATATCAGCCTTCGAATAAATTTGTATTGATTCTATAGTCTTTTTATACTATTGTTATTGTTTTAATTGTAGATCTATAATTACTTTAAAATTATAGTTATTACAAAAAGCAGGCTTAAATTTCTGGAATAAAATTTTACCCACAGAGAATTTACAAGATATTTTGACAGTCGATTAAATATTAACTATTTGGTTTTTATATTTTATAGTTCAGTCGTGTACGTCTAACCTAAATTTAAAAGCGACCCTAGCTTATAAAGCTGGTAGATCTGATGTAACTAATCCGATATTTCTCTATTAAAAAGTCCGATCGTTTGATCCGTTTCACTGACGATTATCTCCTTAACTCTGTCGCTAAAAGAGCAAATTCATCATCATACCAGCTAGTTCCATAATCAACTCTATGACATCGTGTTCAAACCCATTTAGTTACATGTAAAAAAGGACTCCGCAACTGCATTATCATCTCTGTTTGTAAAAAATTACCTAGAGTATTTTTAAAACAAGGAGAACGTCTACAATTTTAACACCCACTTCCCGGACAAATTATGTCTTCCTTACGTAAAAACTGAAATATGCAAGTGATCCAGTCTCACTATGGCTATAAAGATATATAATACGCTACCGGATACATTTAGATGCCTGACATTAAGAAAGTTTAAATTTGAGTTGTCGAAATGGTTCAAGAATATTTTTATTCTGTTGACGAATACTAAAATTAAAAAATTGGTTAATTTAGATGTAAGGAAAACATTTTGACATTAACACATGTACTATCTCTACTATCTAATCTAATTACAATATTGTATGAATCCTTTAAATTATATTTGTCATTGCATGCTGTGCTACATGTCCTATTACAGCCTTTTTGTACCAAATTATCTGCAAAAAAGTTTTTTTTTTAATTTGAATAAAAATTTCCAGCTCTAAAGACCGTTTCGTAAAGATAAAACTATCATCAATAACTGCTCGAAAAAAAAACGGTGTTTTTGATTCGTATTTTCCGATAAGGTGTTCATATTGTGATTGCTTCACGAACCATAAATCATTCGATGTGACAACAAGAACGATCGCTTTATACCTATCCAAAGTAAAGCGTTATATATAATCCACCCTCAGGTGACAATTTTTCTGTAATACGTATACGTATTTCCTATTGCGGAACGTGTTAAAACTTATAACTTTCTACCCAGAATGAGGTTGTAGTGTATTAGATGGAGACCGCATCGTAAAACGGAATTATAGGCTGTCGTTCTTTCTCTTAGAGTGGTTACTATTAAGATTTTCCAGTTCTTGTTAAAACCAACTGCCAGTTATTTATAGGAATCTATTTTATATTTAAATGCAGTTTTCTTGTCAGCTTACTACGTATAGGTGAAAAAAGACAGTCAAACCTAACAGCCCGTTCACCCATGGTCCGTTTAACCGAATACGTAATTTTTTAATCGATGGCGCATGGATTTGTATGAGCGACTTCACATATGGCACAATATTCAGTATACGTATTTGCGATACAAAAAGGTATCCAGTAAAACGGATCATATGCGAACGGACTGTAAAGTGTAATAAGGATCGCAACAGATAAATCAGAGACTATTTGGCTGACGAACTCCCTTCTACAAGCATGTAACTATGCTGACAACTGTGTAGCCTTTGTGTAGACGGCTGCTACTTGCCAGCTGTGTGTTAACCCCTTATTTACGTGTATCTGGTTTGTACAAACAATCATTTCGATGGTATTAATAATAAATCTGACCACATTATTTGGGTTTCAAGGCTAAGGGACAGATTTGGAGTTAACAACAGTGATATTGTTTGTACTGTTTAAAATGTATTTGTGATTAACCGCCTGGACGAGTTTTTCAAGGTCATTGGTCAGTTTTGGAGTTCAGAACAATCAAAAGATACAACGGTTTCAAAATCTATCCAATTAGTAATAAACGGCCTGGACTCATACCGAATAAGTCCTCATTTATTCTCAATTGCATCATCAATTCTCAACATGCCTTCCAAATTTTCAACCTAAATTTCATAAAACAATTTCCAATGTAGTTGTTTCAATGAAATAATACCGCCCTCTCTCATTCTTCCGGAAGATATTTTCAAGTGGCCGTTTTAAAATAGCACGTGTTCTTACGTCAGCGTGGTGTTAGGATATTATTTTTGGGTCGTATCTGCAAGCAGACGGTATGTTTGTGTAAGATTCGAGAAAGTAAATCGTTGCTTTGGAGTTTACTTTCGGTTTCTGGATCAAGGATTCTGTATGTTTCGCTGGCTCTTGCTCATGTCGGATTATGCTTGTAGAGCTTTAGGAATTTAGGATTTCGGGAAAGCCTCTGATATGGGAGAAGACTAGGAAAACCATTTTCAAGACGAGTCTGCTATGTTAGTTTAGTTTACAAACTGTGTAGGGTTTTAGACATAACATATAATTTATATCACATAGATAATTAGTTTTATTTCAAATAAAAAAAGTGTTAACCTGTGACGATGTTAAAATTTCATTTCAAGATTTTCTTATTTCATCCTAAAGTAACATCATTTCTGATAAAAAAAAACTGCGCAGGAATGCCTAACTGATAAGCAGATGAAATTTTTAACGATGATAATAGCGATATGATAAGACAAAGTGCCAACAGATATAGCTGCTACTTATCAGCGTGTATTGCATAAAGTTTGTATAAACGTTACCACTCATAAAAGAAGGTATAAGTATATAGAGGTTCTATGTTAACTTAAGGCTCTATGTTAACTTGCTATTTTCCCTTAAGGTAATTAGAAATCTTTGTTTTAAGTATGTATCTTATTTATTGAAATAAAAACGATGAGAAATCGTTGCATGATTGATAATTGGCAGTAATTTCCACGAATATTACGTACGAACTTAGTCAATCGTGACAACGACTTCTGTAGAAATGCCGAAACGTCGTTTCAAATTAAAGCTTAAATATGGAATCCAGAATTTTTTTCCTAAGAGTCAGACCTTACGTAAGCCGATTATCTCAATATCCAGCCCCATCTTCACCTACTATCAAATGAGATAAAGGTATAAGAGAAGTTTCGATGATAAAACGTAGATACGGAACGGTCAATAATCTTTAAAGCACCTGATACTAGAATGTCCTCGCGACTTCACTCGCTAACGACCAGATGGTGTAGCTAGTTCTATGACGGAGGTTTTGTCGGATCCAAGTTGAGGAGGACATCTGTGTGCCGTTAAGCCATTTATTTATTACCAAATCCACAGCTCTTAGATATCTAGAAAAACAACACATTTAAAACAAAAACCACGGCCATTTACAATTTAATTGTATCCTAAAAATTTACAAATTTACAATTTACCATTTTTAGGATACAATTAAATTTTTACGGACACACAAAAAATAAACAGAATAATTATACAATAAACAAAGGTGTGGCAAACGTAAGTATACACAGGAAATAATAATTTACAAAACACAAGAAATAAAAACAATGTTAGTGTTTTTCAAGACTCCCTTGTAGGTGCTTAGTGTAAGGTGACGTTGTGTGTTTGTGTAAATTTTCGGAGGATGTATTTATTTATCCGTTATTTAGTGTCCAGAACACATTTTTTAAGAAACTTTACATGGGCTAGGTAATGGGGTGTGAGTGTTAGAATTATTTATATATTTTTTTAATAATATCAGTATAGAAAAGCATTCTATGTTCCAAACTTTTCCTTGTCTTAGTGCGGTGTTTCATTTAAACTCTTCCAACAATACATTCCCACATCCATCTGTCATGTTGATATTATTAGACGAAAAATACAATCCATACATAATCTTAAAGCGATACTTATTCCATCACCCACAAAGTTAACTCTTCAAAGTCATAAAACATTGATGGATATTTACGACATGCGCCCGCGCGGTATTCGCCGGCATTTCTCACATAGCTGTCAGGTTGTTCGACATTGTCATGTCGTGAAGTCGGACGCGGTAAACTTACTTGTGAGAGTAAATATGAGCGGGTGGAATTCGTATAGAGACGAATGATGCCTGGAGGCCTATTTTGTAAATCGAAAGAAGGACGAAAGACGTACGACGTATACGATACGTGAGAAGTGCAAAAGTGCTATTCTGTGCGGCTTTCGTATCGTTCAACGTTTTTCGGATCCATAGACAAATTATAGACCCAATGGCGGACTGAATTAAATAACTTAGGGTTTTACAGACGAGGTAAGTTATCAATCAAAAAACCATCAGTTCATAATTTATGTGTTTTTACATAGTAATTTCACATAATACAGTTAGAAGGGCGTTAAATATTTGAACGACGTGTTTTTCTTCAGTGGTTTTTATTGTTTTATGAATTAAAAGTTAAAAAATATGTCAAATCGTAGGTTGAATTTTGCCTTTGCCTCTTAATAAAAAACCACATTTGTCAATCATTCAACTAACCAGCCAATTTTGTGTTGACACTTGCAAATATTTTCTTTCAAATTATTTACTTACCTATTAAGTAAATAAGAATCTAGTAGATAACACTGTTTTTCTTGGAATTACCCTAGATTCTAAATTGCAATGGGGCGCCCATATCTCACAGCTAGCGAGTAGACTTAGTTCTGCAGCGTCGCGGTAAAGAAAATTCGCTCATTGACTGATGTTAATACGGCAAAGCTCGTATATTATAGTTATTTTCATAGTATAATGTCCTACGGCATCCTAGTTTGGGGCAATGCCGCAGACATTGACACGATATTTACACTGCAGAAAAGGGCAATTCGTGGAATGTATAAACTTGGAAATAGAGAATCTCTAAGAGAAAAGTTTAAAGAGATTGGTACAACAATATATATGAAGAAGTAGTAGTTGACAACACCAAGACATTGGTGGATAATGGGCGATCATTATCTTCATAAGCCGAAAGACGCACACTTCTCGACGGAGGCCTCCCCCAGGATTCGTCATGTCGTCCGGACCCGCGCCGCCCTCGGTGCTTCTCGGTGCTCTTCAGCTTCAATTAGGTCAGCCAGAATGAAATTAGCTATTATGATGTTCCTATAATTCACCAAAATCAATAACTATACTAAATTCAAAAGAACACATGAAAAAAAAAAATATATTGTTTACTCACGAAGCAAAAACGACAACCACTTTGATATCGTAATAATTGAGATTAAATTACGAATAGAGACATGTCAAACCGACGAAAGACGTGCTGTCAATTGGTTCACAGAATAGCACAATACGTCAAAAATTGAATGATTTCGTGTTTCGTTTCGTATTTCGTATCCGCAAACGATACGCAACCCCCACGGAATAGCATTTCGTAAAAACGAAGGACGATATCCGTCTTTCGTCTATCGTTTCGATTTACAAAATAGACCTCCTGAGAATATCTTACTCGGAGTGAAGAAAAGAACCGCAGCAGTAATAGTTGGCTTCATTTTTTTATGTTTTTTATGTCGATAATGGGACACGGGCTTAAGGCTGCAAACTGGACGGCAGCGATAGCGACAGCGGCGCGGGCAGCGACGCGGGCAGCGATTTCCGCGACACGATACTTTCTAGTATTGAGTTTGTATGAAACCGCGACAAATCGCTCTCACGCCCGCTGGGGTCGAGAAGAGGACGGCCCAGATTCCCCGCGCCGCTGTGGCTGCCGTCCAGTTTGCAGCCTTCGAAGGAACTGTTTTGTGATGACTCCAGCGGTAATATTTGGCGGTAGTTTTAGATGAAGGGTGATTGCCAGCTACCACCAAGCCAACTTTCAAACAAACTTTCATTACAAATGAAAGTAACATAGCAAAGACAAATACACGCTCTGGCAAAAACGATTTTGGCCAGTGACCTTGAGGTCAACTGAGCTATCACACTGTGAGATTATTGGCGTTGTTTTAATACAAAGTAATCAGGAAAGTAATCTCCATAAATAGCTCATTTCCAGGACTATTCTATCTAACGAGTAATATAATATAAGCGACAAAAATGTCCATTATTGAAAATATAATTTCATTCACATTGTCTTCAGAAACTTGTATTGGTATAGTCTTGACCTATTGTTAAACTTTCATTTAGGTATCTGTAATATAAATCACTCAGAATACAAAAAAAAGCCTTTATATTTCCATAGGTTTAATTCCAATAATTAACATCACAGAGGTTTTTCCCGTTCAATAATAACAATAATTTGTGCAACAGAAATCAAGATTACCATTGTGATAGACAATCCATCGCGTAATTATAACGCGACCTCTAAACATCGTATCACAGCTCGCGGATTGTAAATACAAATGAAACGAAGTTATAGCCGTACCTATAGCTAGTTGACTTAGAACTTAGAAGAGCTCTACCTACATAAACTTGCCGTAAAGGGCGATTTATTCGATTGTCCCTCGCTTAGTAATTCGGGACCCATTCGGGGTTCCAAAAGCTCCATGTAAAATCAGCCGACAAATATTACCACTCCCGGCAGTACTTTATCAAAAGCCAGTTCCTATGTACAGTAACCCGTGTCATCTTCTGTCTCATTTTCACTTAGGCGATTAAACCCAGACTCAAGCTCAATCACCGATGAAAAACATCTCGAATCCACGTGATTACAACGATCGCGACCTCTAAACATCGTTCCACAGCTCGCGGCTTGTAAAAACAAACGAAACACAACAATACAATCGGGCAATTAACTCGTTTGTATGCAACCGATTCCCTTGTGGCATTCCGAAAGAAACCGTCTCGTCGGGGCTTTGTTACTTGATTTATTGATTTGTTTGTTTACGTGTTTGGAGCAGTAGGCTTCTAGGTTTTTTTCGTGAGTGTACCTAAGTTTGTTGTTGAAGTCTAACTTACTATGACTTTAATTTATGGTCTGAGTTTAAATAGCGACGGTTTAAAACAGTGTGCGATTGCCAGCTATTTAGGATTTATTTTCTGATATTACGGTGCTGTTCAATCTTTGGTTCTGTCATCAATCATAATACTTGATGACAAGTTCGAATGGATGCTGCCGCCCTCCGTCTGTATTGTGATTCCTAAGTGGACCCTTATGTCTTATTTATTTATTTAAGAAAGAACCAAAATAAAAGTATTTCTTAGAAAGATTAAATATCCAACTATACATTAAAGATAGTGGATATGAGATAGTACTATATGAAGAGCCTAGGTATAGAATAGCATACGCAAGGAAAAATAAATCATATCATCATTTAAAAAATTTCTTCTCAGATGTAATGAAGCCGTTAAGGTTGCAATCAATAGGTCTATTAGATTATGGTACCGCTGATTATATGTGCTGCAACTCTGATTAATAATCTTTTTATCTAATTTATATTTTACTAGCCACCGCGCAATCGGGCAATTAACTCGTTTGTATGCAACCGATTCCCTTGTGGCATTCCGAAAGAAACCGTCTCGTCGGGGCTTTGTTACTTGATTTATTGATTTGTTTGTTTACGTGTTTGGAGCAGTAGGCTTCTAGGTTTTTTTCGTGAGTGTACCTAAGTTTGTTGTTGAAGTCTAACTTACTATGACTTTAATTTATGGTCTGAGTTTAAATAGCGACGGTTTAAAACAGTGTGCGATTGCCAGCTATTTAGGATTTATTTTCTGATATTACGGTGCTGTTCAATCTTTGGTTCTGTCATCAATCATAATACTTGATGACAAGTTCGAATGGATGCTGCCGCCCTCCGTCTGTATTGTGATTCCTAAGTGGACCCTTATGTCTTATTTATTTATTTAAGAAAGAACCAAAATAAAAGTATTTCTTAGAAAGATTAAATATCCAACTATACATTAAAGATAGTGGATATGAGATAGTACTATATGAAGAGCCTAGGTATAGAATAGCATACGCAAGGAAAAATAAATCATATCATCATTTAAAAAATTTCTTCTCAGATGTAATGAAGCCGTTAAGGTTGCAATCAATAGGTCTATTAGATTATGGTACCGCTGATTATATGTGCTGCAACTCTGATTAATAATCTTTTTATCTAATTTATATTTTACTAGCCACCGCGCGCGGTTTTACCCGCGTAACTTTTGATCCCGTGGGAATTTCGGGATAAAATAAAGCCTATAACCTTCCTCAAGAGTTGAGCTATCAAATGCAAAAAGAATTTTTCAAATCCCACTTGTAGTTTCTGAGATTAGCGCGTTCAAACAAACAAAAAAACAAACCCTTCAGCTTTATATATTAGTACTAGCTGTTGCGTGCGGTTTTACCCGCGCAATTTCGATTCCCGCGGGATTTTCGGGATAAAAAGTAGCCTATACGGATTCGGAAGAATCCCTATAAGTAATGGTAAGAAATTTTGAAATCGGTCCAGTAGTTTTTGAGCCTATTCAATACAAACATACAAAAATACAAAGGTTTCCTCTTTATAATATTATATATTAGTATAGATTGATTCTCTTTGGCATTCGTAAAAAGAAATGTACCAAGCACCAAGTTTCAGAGTTTTACATCACAAGCAAAATTTCCTTTAAAAACTGTCGCCTAAAATTGTAAAAGTATATAAAGTACAATTTATTTTTGCTTCCAAAGTAATACATTTCAGTACCTTACGAGCGCTACCGATAAGATAAATATGTCACGTCTGACACATAAGAAACGTGCTGCACTCGTGATGGATATCGTTATCGGTATCGCTGTCGCCATCTTTAATAACTATCAGAACTATATCGAGCAGTTTTCTAGAGAAATGACCCGATTCGAGAGATGTTTACGATCCTCGGTATCGTTTGGTTTTAAATGTTAAATGTCACGTTTGTTAAAATGTTAAGTTAATTAGTGGTAATAGTAAACCGTAAGGAATACCGAATGTATTTCCTTACGGTTTTGATAAATACAACATTGGAATTACATTGAAAATTATTGTCTAATATTTAATTTAATTTAAAACCTATTTATCAATGTTTTAATAATTTAATCATAAATAAATTAACCTGTAGGGAACTATTTACTTAAAATACTAATATTGCATGCTGTGATACAGTGAAATATGTGCTCAATGAATTATGTACTAAGACCAACAAATGTTACCATATTTATAGCAATAAAATGATTTGATTTGATTTGGATAGGATAGTCATTGATGAGGATTGAGGACAGTTCAGTTGTATGTATATTTTGGAAAGGCATATATCAGATGTTGTCTAAAATTGCGATGTCTTAAAGATCATTCCGTCTAGTACCTCTGATTTGCGTAGCTCGGGTCGTATTCCTATGTATACCAAAGTTATTTAAATAACAACTGTGGGAAAAACGTTTGCCGGGGAAGATAATTTCAATTGTGTACGGTTGTCTTTGTGTAACCTGACCCTCTTTAAGTCGTTAGAAAAACGATTTTTGATTGAAATTTGGCTTATTTGCAGAATTAACTAAAACCTACATTTGATTCTAATTTCAAAAAAATAAATTAACAGCTTAAAAGAACCTAATTCCATCTAAAGGGCGGGTTCGAGTCATCAGGCTGTCTGTGCCTGCATGGCTACTGTTGAGCGCAGGTGACAATGTAGCACGCCCCAGATACAGCGTTATGTAACGAGTGCAGTAATTAACACACGCATTCTCTACTTAACTATGTGACTGTTTGTTATTTCCACGCCCCGTGTGGGTTTCGAATTACTGCTGTCTCGATCGAGAACCAATAGTAAATTTTAATCATATGTCTATACTGATATAGTATTGTCTTATGTACAAATTGGGGATTTTCAAATCGGAATGCTAGTTTTTGA
Source organism: Stenoptilia bipunctidactyla (assembly GCA_944452665.1). Classification (NCBI taxonomy): domain Eukaryota; kingdom Metazoa; phylum Arthropoda; class Insecta; order Lepidoptera; family Pterophoridae; genus Stenoptilia; species Stenoptilia bipunctidactyla. The sequence continues at coordinate 17,451,648 of OX101739.1, forward strand.
GATAATCCAGTAAAATAACAAACTATTTAATTTTTTTAATTAAGTTTAAGTATGTAGATGTGTATACCATAGATTCCTAAATTTTAGCTTTTAAGGATAATTCTTAATCTTCAGGCCATAGATGATAAATTGATAACTCATTATTAACAGATAGTAAACAATAAATATACGAAAAAAATCTGTGTCGAAGGGTTGCATGGAAAAGATGATGTGTCCCGCTATTAATGCGTTTGATAACTGAACTACAAACTAAATAAAATATCACCATAAACCATAACAAAATCTACTGTCCTTATCTATTGCTTTGCAAATACAAAATAAACGCACAGCAAAGCTATCGATCCCGGGAAATAAAGCAATAATGACAGTCGCGGTGAACGGCGGCGCATATCTGCGTGCGCGCAGCTTTTGGTTCCCATGGCGCGATATTGCCAGGGTTTATGATACGGAGTTATTTCTTTATTGATACACTTGTATCTGGGCTAAATGTTGGTTTGTAACATTTAAGCGCCGGCTATACTGTGTAAAATAAGGCTACAAACTAAGATGTCTTTGCTAGTATACAAAATTGTAGACGGCAGCAAAATTTCACTTGACCTTGGCAGGCCCTTGTTGTATCCCGCGACCTTGGTTGGGAGTTTGTTTGAAAAGACGTTTGGATGAAACTCAGCGTTGGGTAAACAAACGCCAAAGCTATCGATCCCGGGAAATAAAGCAATAATGACAGTCGCGGTGAACAGCGGCGCATATCTGCGTGCGCGCAGCTCGGTTACCATGGCGCGGTATTGCTGGATCGCGGAGCTGAATAAACCGAGGTCTATGAAACGGAGTCAAATTTTTATGGAGGCAAATTAGCACTGAATTCGAGCCTTGACCTAAAAAAGCCAGTTATGTCGATGACGAGTCCTTCCTGATATTCGGAATACAGCTGAGTTTTCGAACAAGGATTAGGCACCCATCCAGATGCCTCATTCATCCAGGAGAGACTTCGACTTTTCTATGATTTAAAACCTTTTTTTATCATACATAACTAAAAGTAAACTTAGGTATACTTATAACAAATAAGGCATAAACCTACGCATTTTTTTCTGCACAAGCATCTACTAAACAGATAAGACGGCTTAACAAAGATAAATCCGCCGTAATTCAAGAGCAAACATGGAGTGCCGTTTAACACCTCGCGAGCTCGTGTCAGTGCCGCGCAAATATTCTACCAACGGTATTAACACCACAGACCGCTGAGCTGTGGGTGTTACACACGGTTAAGATACTATAATATTTTAACTTAAGATATTATATCACTCGCCATACAATTCAATGGACCATCACGCACGAATAAGATAATAGGTATCTGTATGTTTCATATCTTTCGTATCTTAAGGTAGAGAGCGGCATGATAATGTATCTTAAGATATGAAACGTGAATACAGCATGTCGAGATTAGTACGTAACTTTGGAGCAAAAACGTGTGGCAAATTATAACTCAAAAACTTAAAATTTATTATTGTATCTTCATATGCCAATGTAATGGCGAATCATGGCTGCACATCTTATTAATTGTACCATATGTTTTATTTTACCTGTGATTATGAATGAATAAATGATTTGATTTGATTTGACTGTGATGTCATATTACATATTAATATGAAATCTTATAGTATCTTAGCCGTATGTAGCGCCCTTAATACACTGAAACGCGAATAAGAATTGTGGTCAGCCCGGCCATCGAACCGTGGAAAAGGTGATTTTAGCTGCGTCTTTCTACATTTATATGTAACGTGTTTTGCTAAAATGAAAGGCTTACATTTTAACTAAATAGTAACTCAGTCGTGACCATATCTTTTATTTACTTAACGCACATACCTTTTTGTTTCCTGTGTACCAAGTCTTACTGAAAATGTGGCATGTTACATGAAGACTACACAATTTGTTCTTGTCAAAAATAATAGGTTTACGACAAAGCGCCTTTTCGACTGCTAGATAAAGGTGTTCGCAACCTTTTTAGATACCGTCTACATCCAAATAATGATGTGCACATCGCATTGTCTTGGCCCAGTTCCAATTCGAGCGATATTTGCACGTAAAAATGTGATTGTTAGCGTTCCAGGCAGCCGCGCGCCGACAATTGCTCTCAATATTGACCTAGAAACGCTACAAATGTCTGCCTCGAATCGGAAATTGAATGCCGGCGGAGTCCCGCAGGGGAAACCTGACCCTGGACATGTGGGGATGTCAACATTTGTGTTGTTTGTTGTTAACATGATACACGTGCCGCGTAGGGTCTGAGTTGTATTTTAAAAGAACTTTTGATAGCGTAGAGTCGAGGAATAAGACCTATCGTCCATGGGTAAGCGTGTCACAGCTTGGTATTCTTATTGCGAACCCGTATCAGGGAGAACACTAGGATATCGTTATGTGGTTGTAAAGCAAAAGCCTTTTTAACCTCACTAACCTTATGGTACCTACCATAAATACTATGTAAATTCTAAGGGTGTATCTATTCTAGAACATTCCATACCGAAATAAGTAGCTAAGTAGCTTATTCTCAACTCTTAAAAACGTGATAATTCTAAATCGTCGATGCGTAAAAAACGCCCCAATAATGCCAAAATCATTGATACGGCTCAGTGGATAAATCTTTACAAGCCAATGAATGTGTTTCTAGTTGTAAGTTCTAACGTGTTTTCATTTTTACCCGACAACAGCGAAGCAAAAGGAGGGTTATGATTTTGACCTGTATGTATGTGGGTATGGATGTTCATCTGTTCCCTCAGAACTTCTAAACTAGTTATCATAATTGGACGTAATATGAGGTGTCGTTAGAAGCCTCTTCACTGTCCGCTGGTTATAGGCTACATAAACTTACGTTAAATTCACTACAGCGCACAACAGGGGACTTAAAGTGAAGAACTAAAAAAAATATTTCTTTATAGTTTCGTGTGGGGTATCAAATGAAAGAGCTTTGTGAGGACAGCTCAAATATGTAAAAATATTACTCGAAAATAAGTGAAATAATATTTATATAGTAAAGAACTAGAAAAATATTGTTGACTGTTTCATGTGGGGTATCAAATAAAACAACTTCGTTAGCACATTTTAAATATGTAAACACCAAAATAATAAAAAAAAAGTTTAAAAACTAAAACCCGCTCTAAAAAGTATGAAACAAGGAAATACGATCACGGCTACCCTTTGAACATATCTTTATCAATATGACGTAAATACATAAATATTTCAGCGGAGACTATTTTCTTGTTTCATAATTTTTTAGAGCGTGTTTTAGTAGTCCGGTTTTAGTTTTTATACTTTATTTTTTATAAAATATGGAAAAGAGTTTTGACAAAATTTGTACCTCTCGCCTATTCAAGTGCTTGCGTTCATCACGACCAGTAATAAAGAAATATTATTTATAAAAGCAAAGCGTTCTACAAACAACTAGAACTCTTTATTTTACTTGGATTACATAGTTTTCGTAGAACCCTTTTATATCAAGTCTTAATTCGCCCATGATGAGTTCCAGTAGATTTTTCATCATGTCTTTCCTGTCAGTTTTAATTGTCATATCATGTCAGTTAATTTTTTTATTGCTCTTCTCTCACTTCTTGGTAAGTGAATATGATAAAATCGAAGATACTCATGGGTTCATAATGAGCTCTTTAAAAAATAATTGCTCGTGTACATTATGATTATGATGATATACGTTTTAGGTGACAGATTCTAAAAGATTCTTGTGAAATAGCGAGAAACATATCCAAATTAAGACTGTTTTCCAATCGTAAAAATAGTCGCCAATCACTCAAGATTACCAATAACAGCTCAACCGTATTTAAATGATGTTTCATGTAATTTTCAGTTTCTTCTTTACAGTCACACGATATCCCCATAACTAAAAGCTTATTTATTACACATTTACTAAATATATTTTTACTTTTTTTTTCGCAAACAGAGAGTGATGCTGGTAAGATGCTTGGTTTTCCCTTAAGACACATATTTAGGTGGCACCCTTATCACACAGCTAATTACAGTTGATACGTTAATCCCTCGCCCAGCGTTCAATTAATAAGTGTTAGTGGCAGCCCTATTATCCATAGTAACGTAGACCCTGTAAGCTTGGCAATTAGATCCACTTAAATGATTTGTTTTTTGTTGTTTAACTCTAGCGAAAATATGCTTTGAGTGTTTGACCATACGGTACAATCTCAAGCAACAGCTTTGTAGTTTATAAATATTTACTTCAAATTATACTTTTCTAGCTGTCTGCTATGGTTTACCTGCAAGGGTTGTCACAAGACATAATTTCAGCGACGTTGCATTAAAGCTTACTGTAACTTTTTAATCGGATTTTCTTAATTTCCCAAATCACTCTTTTTTGGCGTAATGCAATAGGTGTATAGCCAGCTGATAAGTATACGATAATCATATTTAATTGTTCGTTTATGAGGGAAAATTTCAAGCAACTGCAGCGAATCAATTTACAAATATTTGCCTACCATACTACCACGGTTTAATTTGCGAACCGTTTAACAAATTGCATAGCATTATAAAGTTGCAATGTTTGAAATTTCAACTTTCTAACTGAATATAATTAATTTTCTCAAATTATAATTCCGCATATTGTCGTTTTTATGCAAACAAATCCTTTCACCTTTTTATAATAAAACAAGAAGTTAAAATAAACTGTAAAAGTCGGGCAAACTGTAAAAGTCAGTTGAGGGATGGAGGTTTTACTGACATTTTTGTAGGCGATAGGCTGACCCCCTATCACTGCAAGTCTCTGTCCATCATTTCAATACCTCCAAATTTGTCAAATGTGACATCAGATGGTTTATAGCTTCTGGTGTTCTGCCTACCCCATCAGGGATATAGGCGTGACGTTATGTATGTATGTAAGTTAAAATATAAGGAAGATAGCAAAAAAAAATTCTTACATAATTTATTTATTTAATTTAATCGTTCTGTTTTGTTTTTGGGCCATAATCCTAATTTTAATCTCATACGGTTAGCAAATAATTGCCGCAAATTATGTCACCGCATAACAAATATGTGAGGCAGACCGCAAAGACTTCGGCAACCAATCAATACCGGAGGGTTAACGGACTTCTAGCCATATACCGATCCGGGGATTTTCTTCCGAGGAGCGTTAGCAGAAAAGCGTTAAAAGTTTTAAAAATGCATAGTTAAAGTTCTTCTGCACAAAAAAACTTGTTCTAATGCAGATTATTTAATCTTTTATGTGATGAAATCCGTTTTTTTGGAGAATTTAATCGTATCGTAGTTTGGACCTAATATTGGAATTTATAGGCTTATCGCGTGGTTACATTTACCCGTGTATCTGGTAGAAATCTCACGATGGTAAGTATCTTTTTCGTTATTAAGACTTTAGCATGCGTATTTTTTAATTATTAAATAAAGATCCCCTGCTGTTTCATCAGAGAGCAACCTATTAGCCCTGATTATGACTTTTTTCGTTTTTAGTAAACCAAAATTAGTAGGATATTTAAAAATGCTTTTTCCGTTCCACGGTTAAAAAGTAGAAAAGTCTTTTTTCACAAATAGTTCTTTTCGTATATCAAGTTGAATTTAAAAAAAAAGATAAACTTCTCATAACTATTTATTTCTTAAATCTTTTCTCTGCTATTTACTATGACAACTTATTATTTTGCTAACCGTACATGTAAGACAAGCACAGAATAGCCTACTAGCTCGCTTACCTCCTGAACACGTTGAGACACTAAACAAACTGTAGGCATGTGACAAACAACCCCTCGTTAGTAATGAGGTTTGGGGTTAAATTCGGTCAAAAGGGTTGTCATTTCTGGTTTAAGGATGTTTTTACATGCACAATTAAGTCAAATCTTAGAAGCTGTATAAAATGTGTCGTCAGAAAACGTAAAGTATTTTTTTCGTGTATGTCTTTTTAATCGCAATGTAATTTACGTTTGAAGTCAACGTTTTCTTTAGAAGAAAGAAAGTACACCTAGTTCATCATCAGCTAATATTATTTTGAAGTAACATAGGATATTTTACGAAGAAATCCCTAAAGGATCAGAAGTTAAGGGGTAAACCAGGTCCCACTCGGTTAAAAAGGAGTATAAACTATACTTCAAAATTGTTTCATCTTTGCCATACGAGCAAAAAATATGAATTAGTTAGACTGTACGCAAGTGAGATCAGAAGCCCAGTTTTCGTCCTATCATAGCTTTGATATTCATTTTTGCTTAACCGCACGTAACTGAAGAGATGCTTGACTGAAAAGCCCTTCTCAAACGCGCGTGCTCCGTCTTCGTCCTCTGAATAAACTGCAGAATTTAAAGAAAAACGTGGGGTTGACTATCATGTAAAAAAAATGAGACACGAGGCGTAGCATATTGATGTCGTAACAAAAAAAAACAAGGCACAGGTTAAAATTAAGTATTATTATTATTATTGGGGGTTTTGGGACTATATGAGCAGTCTTGTCCGCTCGTCAGACTGCGACCTAAAAAATTTATTGTGTGAGTCCCATTTTATAACTCGCCGCACACTCCAATGGATTCCAGGAAATTTAGGATTTTCCTTACGGCGATGCTCCTAATCTCTTTTGGATCCAGCTCGTGCTTATGGTGAGCGGAGCGCTTGTGCATAACTGCGGGGCAGTGGCACAGTAGGTGTAGAGGGGTTTCCTCGGCGCTTTCGCAGAATCTGCAGAGCGCCGTCTCAGTGAGACCCAGGTTGGACATAAAATTAATATTATAAAATTTAAGTATGCATCATCAACAAATTAAATAAAGCTTGACCTTGTTTTTAGACAGATTTTCTTTAAACCCCTAACCAGGGGAGCCCTTGTGCTTTAATCTTTATTTGATAACAATGATATGTTTAAAAAACATGCTAGGGTAGTCTGGGACTGTGTTACAGTTTTTAGCGAATATGTATTTATATTACATTGTAAACCTTGCCCAAATATCTGCAGATCTAACAAAATCGAAGTTAAAGTACCTAGTCCTTATTTCTTGCGTATACACACATTCGAAATTAGTTACAATGTTAAATCACTAAATAACTATAAACGGACAGGTAATCCTGTTAAATTATACGTATAGCTATAGTATTGTTTGTTGACCGAATCTGCAAGCTGAAGCATATGAAATCGAACCTGCAATCTCTTTACATGCACTCAAAACGCCAAGAAGTCCCCTAAGTGAAACCCAGATAATAATATTCATAGGATACTCCATCAACGACAATTGCTAGATAACAGCGCAGACACCCGCAGGCAATTTGCATGTTTATTCTATAAATAGTCGGAATCCGCGGCCAGCGGTCGAGGGTTCGGGCCCTGGATGATCATTAGTGCAGCCATTGTCGGGAAAACTTGAGGTTTGTAGATAGAAGGAGGACAACGGTTGTGTGGAAGAAATAGGATAGAGAATAATTTGCTTCTTAAAATGCAATAAAAAGAGAATAATATTGTTTTAAGTTTTCGCGATTCATACTATTAAAATAAAACACTTTTTTAACCGGATTTATCGCGTATATTTACATAATTTTTTTTTTATTTTATAATTACGGGGTCTGCTAAGACACCATAACGTAGAGCAATGTTTCATCTTAAGTGAAAGTGAAGTAACTACAATATTTTTTTTAGGAGTTATTGTGCTGCATAAGATTATAGATACTGCGTTGGCTCAAGTCAAAAGCCAAGTTGACTAATCTTTTCGAATAATTTTGACAGGTGATTATGGACAGTACTTACCTACTTAAGTGGCGAATACAGTCTCTGTTGCGGCGAGCCTTGCATTATTATTTATTCATATTTATTTCATTGAATTTAACATCAATTAAATCAATTAAGTTCATAACAGTAGCTTGGTTTTAGTAGCTTAGGAGATGGAAGGGAAAGAGTCGAAGTTAATTACAATGTGATATAAACGATCGCTTTCCACCACATCAGGGCCATGCCGAAGATGCGAAAAAGACTTGTTCAAACGTATGAACTTGATTTAAATATATATATTTTTTTATAAATACAAGTATTCGGTAGCACGTAAAGAGTTCGTATACAATTTCGGAGAACCTTTTAAAAAAGAAGCAGGCCTGTCGCGTGTACACAGCGGTGGCGCCGCCGGAAATGACAATTTGTGGTCTGCGGCGCCTGCCACCTACCTACCTTACTTATTCAGGCTGGATAAATGCTAGGGTTTCTGGAGAGAAATATTTCGCAGCACCTTCCTTCAGGTTCTATTGTTTATAAATATTTGTGCCGTTATGTTCCGTTTTTGAAATCGCGTTTTTTTTTTAAATATGGGAGACGAATAATCAAACTAAGTAGTCAAAATACTGGGAACAATCGGGATCGATTTTATTTAGATTTCGATTTTATTGAGACAATATAAAATGCAAAAAAATGTTTAAGAGTAAATTCAAAGTGTCAGTTAAGATAAAAAAGACTTATATTACCTACCTACTAGTTGTGTCTCGGGGCAGCAAGCAACCGCGTTTAACCCGATCCCGTGGGAATATCACAAACAGAAATGTCCTGTTTTATTTCCTGCTTGTTTGTATTATGTTTATCCGTCCTCGCATACTTTCACGTATCTTAGGAGGATGCGATAGTCATATTTATTGTGTACGGGAAGAAAATTTTGTCATAATTTATCTACTGTGAGAAACTTGTGAAAATCCAATAAAACGACATCGCTTTACCAAAACTTGGTCTTCACTAGAGAACTTGAACGTATGGTCTTTTAACGGGTCCTTACTATTAGCGCGTCTACATTAAACAACTTAGCCTCGCTTGAAAATAGCTACATTTCTAATTCGATTCCACAAGGAAACTCAACACAGAATAATGGAGAGAAATTACATTTACGTTGGGCTTCTCATTAAAGCTTTGAGACCACGTCCCATACCTAGTCATGTTATGTTTGCACCAGCAACGTACATATATTGTTCTTAAAGTATCATTTTCTCATATGGGAGTCATCGTAAGATAAAAGATACTTTAAGAACAATAACAATATAAGGAGTCACTATTTAATACTAATAAATTGTCGTCATATGGGAAGATGATACTTTTTTTTCCTGCCAAAGAATGACACCCTACTGTGATGCCCCAAAGAGAGATAGGAATACTATATATAGGGAGAGGGTGAATACTCCTAGTACGAACTGGATCCTGCACGGGAATAAATCCCCGCCGACAGTGATAACCGCTCGCCGACGCAATGCCACCGTATATCCAGACAGTGTGGGCCTCCCCGCAGTGAATGATTCCACTGCGGAGCCTTACCCACTAAACACCTAGTGTCTCCGATCCTTAACTCAAGAGCTAATCCTAGATCGTGGAATGACCTACAACCCCGTGGGTCCGGAATGCGGAAGATGATGCCAATTTATTAGTATTAAATAGTGAGCGTAAAATCTAATATATAAAATTCTCGTGTCACAGTTTTCGTTGCCATACTCCTCCGAAACGACTTGACCGATTTTGATGAAATTTTTTGTGCTTATCCGGTATCTATGAGAATCGACCAACATCTATTTTTTATTTTATTTTTATTTTTATGGCAAAATAACGTTTGCCAGGTCAGCTAGTAAGCAATAAAATTTACCATACCTACTGCGGAATGAATCCGATTGCACCTGATATTATTGTGGAATTATACTTATAAGTATTATGAATATTCTCTTTTAACAACCTACGTTTAAATTAATAAAAAGAAATTTCGTGCAGAATTAAAATGATATAAATCTCCCTGACTTACTTTCCAACTTGCAGTTAAACTGAATCCGACTCGTGCGCTTTTCATAAACTAGCACTTAACAAAATATCCGGTCATCGACCCCAGATCCTCGCATTCGTTGAATCATATGAATTTGCTACAATTACAGAATAATCACTGAATCATCGCATTGTTCGGGGAGTATGCAGAAATGTTGCGCGTGCGCTGACGAGTGTCAGAAATTTTGTCGGTATGCGGAATTTTTGCGTGTCGCTCTTTCAGGAATTGTTTAGGTTTTGTAATAGTTTTAGGTGGTGAATAATGAAACGCTTTATTCAGAAATGACCTCGATATTCCTTTATAACATAGACCCGTATTTGAACTACTATTAAACTTTTATTGTATGAAATATTATCAAGGAATCAAATTGAAACAACACTAGCATTAACACCCGAGTGGCAAATTTGCTAGGATTTTATTTTAGCGCCCGTTCTGTATATTATAATACAGTATAGGGACAGACTAATGAACGTGCCCTCCTAAGTATAGAAGTCGACGTGACAAATGAAGTCAGCCGTCACCCATTATTGCATAGACCGTGCCAAACGTTGTTCTATCGAACGATGTACACATAAGCTACTACGCCACGACCACTTCGATCCTATAATATAAATATTCAACTTTAAAACATAAGCCCCACTGCAACTCACCTAACTTCCTACCTCTCGAATTCCAGGTCAAAAAAATGGCGGAACGCGTTGCCAAATGCCGCGAAGAGGTCGCCAAAAACCGAGAAAAGTACCAGGCGGCCCTCGCGGAGATCACCGCGTACAACCCTCGGTATATAGAAGACATGACAGGAGTGTTTGAGAGGTGTCAGCAGATGGAGGCCCAGAGGCTGACCTTCTTCAAGGATGTGCTCTTTAGCTTCCACAAGTGCCTCAATATTAGTCAGGATCCTACGTAAGTTTCATAAATATATTTTTGATAAAATATTAATGTATTCTTAGGGTGGCTTGCGTAACATTTGGTCTAAACAGAATTTAGTTAAATGAGTTTATCTTGCTAAATATGTTTAGCCTAAATACAATTAAAAAGGTCTTGCTCACGTCCTTTTGTATGGTAATTTACCTAATCGTAGTTAGGGAGTCGGTAAAGCAGTTTCTTGCGTTCCTTTTTACGTTTTCGTGCGTTGTACACTTGAATTTCTTAAAGAAAAACGTGTGAAATGGACCGACGAGCTTTCAACAGTCACATCAAGTCACACAAATTGTCTTGTTGTGATTTGTGAAATGTTCTCGTGCTATTTCTCGTGGTTATTTTAATTAATAATAATTGTTAATAATTGATAAAAGTTGGTTTATAGGAGTGACTGATTTGATCCTGCAAAACAAACAAAAATAGCTAATTCACTACCTATCTATTTATTGAATATTCATTAATAATGAGTATATTTCCTTAGTTGTTGCTGGTTTTTAAATGTGGGGCTATTTGCTGTAACAACATTATAGTGGTTTCTTTCGTCAAACGAAACCTTCTGAAGAATTTGTCGTCCGAATACATTCCAAATAAGTCTGCTCTCTCAAACAATTCCCTCGGTGTGTTGATATATTCTATAATCTCCTCATCATCGTCAGAATACAATTCCCACAAATCCATCTTACAAACTTCCTACCGAACTCTTTACAATCTTTTATAAAGTAATAGTAAAATTTCTATAATCTCAAAATGATGACGCTCGATTGCTACTAAACGTATTTAGCGACGCTAAATAGCCATCTTTGGGTATTTAACTTTGACAGTTCGTTAAACGTGATTAGTGCCTAAATTTTTGTTATGCAAGACGCTAATTATAATTAGCAGACTAAATGCGTTTACGTCGCTCTTAAACTGTATTTTACGACGATGCGCAAGCCGCCCTTAAAGAACAAAAGAAATATGCTAAACGAAAACACACGACCACGATGCATTATTAAATGCAAAACTTGAAAATATTACTAAACATTGCAGTGCTTCACTTTATTTGAGATTAACAATTTCTGAAAAAAATATTGGTCTCGGTTGCAGCTAAACCACCATTAGATGGAGCTACGTCAGCAATATACCTAACATTAAATGCTAAGTAATTTCGATGACGCATCGCCAGGGCCTTGAAGCTCAATTGGAAAAACACTCGTCCGGCAAGCGAGAGGTTCCCCGTTCGAATCCTGGTCGGGTGATTTAATTTAGCATATTTTTTCAGTTATTGAGGAATAATTGAGCATTATTCGACGCAAAAACTTAAATTATTAAAATTTTAATGTTTTTCCTGACATTCATAAACATAAAAGTCAATAAAGTTCTGTGCTCACGCTGCAGTGTAGCTTAAAACTTGCAACGGACCCCTCACTACGCGACCATTCGAAAATGTACGAATCAATAAAGTTTACACTGCACGGCACCTTTGCCTTCATAACCACTTTCCACAAATATTGTCCCATACTTATTATATGTATAGAAAAAATATTTCAATATCTTGCAAAGCGTGCGCGTTTCATATAGAGTCTGCCGTCAACACCGTTGCGGTGGTGATTTGTCCCGGCAGTGTTTCATGAAGACCCAGTTCCTTACTAAAGCCATATGCTTTCATTTCCATTTAGAAAAATGGGTCTGCTGTAAGAAATTTCGATAGAGATAAGCTGTACCTTTGTACTTATTTTGTTCTATGTATCCTTATATTGTATCTTAACTTATGTGTACATAAATTGTTAAATAAATAAATAAATAGAATCTATTTTATGGATACTAGTTAATGGATAAGATAACAAATACTGGCATACAATACGAACGTATAAAAAAATTAAATAAACAAACAGCCAATCACCACTTGGCGGCTATTTCTTGTGTTCATCACCTTTTATCCATCGTAGCCGGGATACGAACCCAGGACCTCTGGCATTTACAGAAGGAGTCCATTCATATGTACGAATGCCTGCTTTTCTGATATATGAGCATTGATTCCAGCTTATGGTAACTAGCATCCAGGCCCGTTGACATCATAAAATACAGTAGGATTAATGATGCGCTGCCAACTCGAGGCTAAATTACTAAGCCGAAAATGCCTATAATTTCACTAGCTGATACTTCTCTTCTATCTTGAACAGAACTTAATTTACCCTTGGTTAAGGACGGTAGTATCACTGCATGGAAATTTAATCTCTCTAAATATTTGGTAGGAACCAATGAAGTATTTAACTGTGATTTGAGAGAGGCTTAAAATTAGAGATAGCGACGCTCTCTCGGAAAAAAGGAAATGATAAGGGTAATCCCATATTTAGCAGCGATATAAACACTCTTAAATAAAACACTTTAACCGGATTTATCGCGTATATTTATTTGTCGCTCGTGACCGCGGGGTCTGCAAAGACGCGATAAATCCGGTTAAAAAGTGTTTTATTTAATAGAATGAATCGCGAAAACTTAAGACAATATGACACTAACCTATAGTAGGTATATAATTTTTAAGCAGGAATGGAAGGATATTAAAATATATGGTATTCTGGTTCTATTGTAGATTAGTGTTCAATTATACAAGGATTCTTGCCGCATTTAAAAATCTTAATTATTCTGATTATTTTTTCATATTTTTTTTTGTGTTTATAATATTGAAAAGTCTCTCTTCCCAAAATTCCAGACTGCCGCAGATCTACGAGGAATTCCATCATACGATAAACAATGCCGACCACCAGAAGGACCTCAAGTGGTGGGCCAATAACCATGGGGTCAATATGGCGATGGCATGGCCCCAGTTCGAGGTAACCACACGACAACTAAGGACTAACCACACTAAAGACTTATAGTAACTCAAGTTTGGAAAGAAATTCGAATACCGAATAAAAACACATTGACAGATTGTTTGAACAGAACCTATTTATGAAAAAAAAAATAAGAGTAGTTTTTTTTTCTGTTGTGGCCATGGTGCGGTTGCACATTGTGCCAGTATCAAGTTTAAATCGTAGTTTAGAACGCGTCCAAATTTCTTTTCGATACTTTTTTTTTTTTAAGTTTGTATAGCAATGTTGTCAGTGTGAGTAATTTTAAATTTGCATTCTTTTTTTAGAAATAATGTTTGCTTTTTTATCCCTTTTTTTAGATGTTGTAGGTGACTAGGATATTGGCATTTGTTTTTCGTTGTTTTCTTTTTAACTAAATTAAGTATTTTTAATAGAATATTGTAGACGGTTAAATGATATTAAACTAACGACGCAGAAAGATTTGCCAATAGCCTCTAAGCATAACTAAGGCTTCCTAATCAAGCCCGACCTCGTTAGAGCATGTAGCCAGCGACTGTAATACTTCCCTGCCTGTTTTTCTATATCTTTCTATATTTTTTTTTCCTTCGAAATTAATCCTTTGAATCGCAAGGCCTTTTATCGGTAACTCCAATATTTGAAGAGCGTATTTGAATAAGATGTTTGGGCGGGTTACGTGTTTGCGCGGGTGTTTATAATTTCGAAAGTGTACAGGTATTAGGTTCACAAATAGATGATGGCATGCAGGCTGATGAAGATTGATTAGGTAAATGTTGTGTTAAGGTGTTTTTGTAACAGTATCCAGTAACTAGTAAAGAAAGGATAAATTTAATGATGGTGCAGTCTTTTTGCAAGTTGATAGATTCACATTAAAGGATGGCCTACTGCTTTCATTAGGAATTTTATAGTTTAGGTTTTTAAAGAAGACAGTATTGCTGTCACTAAAACTGAATAGAAAACTTAAAGTAGTTAACAATATCATCCTTCTGATAGTGACAAAAATTCAACTGGTATTGTATTTACAAAAGGACCTATCATCGGACTGGGAGCCGATGTTTTACGTATACGTGCCCGACCTAGCGTCGGCGGCGCTCGCGCGAGCAATAGCGACCGCTCGCCGACCGCTCGACCACTGGCGTCCGTCCGTCACGACGGTCTGGTCGCGATTGACGACCCGCTTCCTCCCCGCCTGCTTCGGCGACGGAGACAAGGACAGCAGAGTCGCTCCATCCCTCTCTAGCGGCGCCTACGTCTATCCAAATCCTCTACTGGTAAACACGGTGCGGGAAAGAGACAGCATGCGCGACACCCTTGGCTGTTTCATGCAATGGACCGACGTTTTTCGCACTTAACGGCTTTCTAGTTTACACTAGAGTTGTCTGATAATGTCAGGTGTTGTTACCTTGTCCAGTTATAGTTTTTCACTTGGTGTTTGAGCACTTTTCTCTAGATCTGCAGAAGGAAACAAAAAACATACATATTTCGTTTTGTTACATAATTAAGGGGCCGTATTCTGAGAGATAACTCAGAATTGAATCGTACTGACGTATAGATTTTTTGGATTTTTCATTTAATCTATGCGTGAGTTACGATCAACGGTTGTGTAACCTTTCACAATACGGGCCTCAGTCATTATACACCCATATTAGAGACAGATCCGATGTGGTTTCACTTTTGGTGTAAGAGCACTCACTCTAGCTTTTTCATAGTTATCCAATTGGAGAAATATGACCCTCAATGAGCTAGCAATAAGGTCCGAATCAGCACGCCAAGGGTTCGCCGACACTTACACCGTGATGGTTCGTGGATGCAAGATGATGATTGGTTCGAGGCAAAAGGAAATTGGGCACCTTACAAAAATAACGTAAACATAATTACAAAATTCAACAAACATTCAAAAATACCATTTTTTTTTCGTAGGCCACGTTTTCTATCTGTGGAAATACACTTAGTTTATTTTTACAAAGTGAATAAAAAATGTTGGCATTTTAAATTTCTGCGTCTTTTTATTTATTAAATAAAAATATTTTCTCAAACAATATTTATGGTAGTCCAATAAAATAACAGTATAGTTTAAACTTCAATGAATAAAATTCGAAGTCGTGATCTTTTGAATATAATCTTTTTAAGTAGTGCAAAATGAACCTTAGTGTTAATCCTAGAACGCCCTCCAAACAAACATGGGAAACATATTATTGGTATGAAGACTATTCGATTTCTAATTTAGGTATTCATTTGGCTACCTATTAACCTACTTTAAACTTCCTAGCTTTTCTCTAACTTTAATTCTGTCCTCTACTTAAAAACATTTCCATAACCAGCATGGATTGCTCTGTAACAAAACAAACCGATCCGCAAAAGACACCACAGCTACATATCCACCTGGCTTCGACGATGATAACTACACTGGCTACGAATGGAGTGATGACAATTTATTTTTAATTTAATCCTTTTTGTTTTCTGTTGATTTGAGTTTGCATTCACACATGTGGTGAGGCGTTGGGTTGAGAGTACATTATTTACAAATTATGTATTTATAAGATCATTCGAGAAGTAAACACTACGATTTTTTTATTATAACTTTAATTTGGTCTTGAAGTTCAAGTAAAACTTATTATTTGAAGCATTTTTTTTAAGAATGTGCCGTTTTTGTACTTTAATATTCTATACCTAAGTACTATTACAGGCATTAACAGTACTTATGGAACAAATAATAAATTAACTGCAAATCCCTATGCAAAGGCACTTGTATTTCAAAATTTACATGAAAATTTCAATTTAATGTTATGTTAATCAGTTTAATATCATTTTTATTACGACAAAAAGAAATCGTTCTATTAAATAAAAAAAAAACGCGTCAAACTCGACCCAACCCTTCATCCCATGACACCTGGTGACCACGTCTAACCACCCAGGAGTATACGGAGGAGTTCCGGGACATCGCAAAGGGAAAATCCAAGGAAAGCCTGCCGACCGGGCCGATCACGCTGCTGAACCAACGACCAGTCAGCGAGGATGTACGTTGAGCCACTGAGCCATAGGGGATAAGGGTTTTATATGGCATCACGGTTGAAGTTATATTTGTGATGTTAATGACGCGTTATTTGGCTCAATGTAGAGCAACAGTTTTCATCGCGAGTTTATTGATTGTGAGTAATTTGGTTCAAATGAAGGCTTGAATTAGATTTTATCTACTTAACTGTAGATTTTTTAGACAGTTCTCAGACGAGAATTGACAGAAAATCTATATTTGAATCATTATCGGAGATTAAGAGAACTATGCGCCTGAGTAAAATCAAGAACTTGTGTAGTGGTCATTTTATAGAGTATAAATAAAGTGGAAAAAAATTTAAGTAAATTTTTGAAATAAATATACACAAATCCGGATTTGGGGGCAAATTGCTTTAGTAAGAGGAGCCAGCGTTTTTCTCAGGAAGGCTGTACGTAAAAAATAAGTCAGTAAGTAATTTTTGTGTTTATAAGAAGAATTGTATTAAAGATGCAATCGCATTGACTTGCCATATAAAACCCGTTTTCCCTTATTCATGAACGACTTTTTTTCCATCAAACTTTGACATATTCATGCCACGATGACACATGATTCTCCAATCGCAAGCGAGCACTCTCGTTAAGTCTCGGTTGTGATTGGTCGTTCATAAGTTGCGTTACATTGGCTATGTCAAAGTTAGTTTGGGGTTCAATTCGATACAAAAATAATAATAAGTCAAGAATAGATTTTTTTGTTTTTTTTTCTTATTTGAATCGGAGCCTCAAAAACGACAAGAGTTTATAAAACTTCGGAGCTAAGCACATTTTGTTAGAGAGAAAAGTTTTTTTTTTTGCGAAAATAAGTTTATTTTTTTAGGATACTACAAATCAGGATGTGGTTAGACCCTTTTGGGATCAAAATGAGAATGCGTTGCCTATCTAAGCTTTTGGCATGATTTGGTATATTGTTCTAAATTACTTCCGTACTTAATTCTATTACAGGTATTGGTATTCTCATTTTTATCTAGAATTTAGTATAAGTATGCTTTTTATTTTATTATTTATTTGTGAAATGTTGATGTCGCATGATGGATGTTGCTTCTCACGATGCATTTCGCATGATTTTAGTAACATTATAACTATAATATATTATAAATAATTAAATTACTATTTACGTAATATATGTATGAAATTGTATCAAAATTCAATTTCAAAAGTCAGTATAAATTATATAAAATATTTTTCATGCAAAAATTTACTTATTTAACATTTGAAAATAAAAACGGAACACAGATTGTTTGAACTGTATCTATATTATTTATTTTTAATAGTCTAATGTCGTTTTAACTAAGCTAAAATTTGATTACTATCAAGCATTCTGTTCCCGAAATTAACGACTTAATAAAATTCTCCGCCAAAGACATAACGAAACGAAAAATCTCATTAGGAACTGCCGCCAATAACGAACCACAAAGCGAACAACAAGACTACCAACCACACGGAACCGACCACTGTGAGTGAAACCCGAGCAACCAACAACACAACCGCGAATAATACAGCCAACAACACGATTGATAAGAAAACCATCAGCGCGCCTATAGCTGTCACGTGAGTATCTATTGTTTTTCTCTGTTTGATGTATTTGTGATATTATGTATTTACAATATGGGGTTTCAGGATTTTTTATTTGAATGGTTGATCCTTATTAGCCCATTTAAGGGCCAACGCTGCGCCCTTACGGCCAACGATCGTACGTGTCGACGTGCGTACTGTACGTCCGTACGCGTGACGCAATTTCGCTAGTAAAATTTAATTAATGTACTTGTACAGTCGTGTCAATGGAATACTTAACCTGGTACTATTTGGCCAAACTTCGATTAAAATCGATGCACGATGTACAATCGTCTCCCATCCCCAATTTTCCAGTTAAGAAAATTTTCCCTAGAACGGCTTTTAGACCGAAGCTCCGCCTACTTTTCTCTGCAGCCAATGAAACAATGTAGATCTCATATCTATAATCAAAGTGCTTGCACTTTGTTTACTCCTTGTTATTTACTTAGTCGCAGGTAAACCCTTGTCGATGCCGGTTAATTTTTTTGTGATCCCTTTTTCTCCGAATATTATTAAAACACTGATTAAATGTGTTGGCTCTCTTTCATTTTGCAAAAGAGTGAAACAAACAAAACATTTTATAAACTATTTTAATTTGATATACTTTGAAATACTTCATTTTTTTAACTTGTCTTATTTGTTAAACAAGATTTCAAGATCAAATCATGACTTTTTTTAACATAACTTTCCAATTAAAATATGTTTGTTATGATAACAATAAACTATAAGAATAAATTGTAACTAAACAGTGAAACCATTTAATTGTAATGATTACTTTATTTTATATTTTTTTATTTAAATAAAAATACATGATTTGATCACGAAATCTTGTTTACAAAATAAGACAAGTTACAAGGCGGAGCTAACCGAACGGCCTAGTTATTAAAGTGCAAGTGAATTTAGCCTTAAAGGTGGAACACCGGAATATTTTTCGATAGTAAGCGCGTGTAGCACTCGCGTAGCTCGTTCTGTACGTCCGTACCACACGCGCGTAGCTACGTCCGTAGCAGTCTTATATGAACACGCATGTCGCGGCTTTGGCCCTCAGATCTTTGTTGTTTTCCTATTGGGTGCAACTCACCCATGTAATTAGACGTTTAACATATATACCGTGGTTCTGTTATATTATAAATTGGTTAAAAACTTCTTTTATTGCACCGAAAAATAGGTTTCAGTGATTGGCAACTTTTAATCCAAGATCTGAGGTAAATGCAATCAAGATTTATATATCCTGCTATATGCGACTTTTTAATACTTGATTCAAATGAAATACCAGGGACCGGAACCGCTTACCCTTAAAGAGGTTTTTGATTGGGTTTTTCATAGACTTGTTTTAAAAAACCCTATCAATTTGGTAACCGTATCGAAGACTTACCCTAATTTAAGGCTTACCATATCAATAGAGTTAGCTTCATATAAGCAGTAAGCCTATCGAAAACCCTATTGAAGGTTACCGATTCAATAGGGTTTTAAAACCTGCAGGCAAATTTAATCTCTAAGAATATCAAATTATCAAAAATATTACCATCTATTCAATCTCGCACTTCGAATTATACTTCCGAATTCAACAGCATGCGCGGAAAGAGATAGAAATAGGCTAACCCTATCACAGGGTAAGCGCATCCGAAAGTAGTTAACTTTATTCAAAGTGTTACCACGTCGATAGGCTTACCATATCAATAGGGTTACACTTCCATATGGTAAGATTTTGATAGGGTTACCCTATCAATAGGCTTAATCAAATAAAGGGGTTTTCCGGTCCCTGTGAAATACACAATAAAACCATTGATATGACTTGTAAAAAGAATCACGAATTACTGTAAAATATAAATTTTCCACAATGTTGTAGTCAGTTTTTTTTTGATTTGACATATTGATTACCAATAGTAATTGACCTGCATTAAATGAGAAATACATAAACAAAATTTTGCTTACGACATTGAGAGGTCTGAAGAATCCTGGAAATGTACCTTCCCTAACCCACATTTAGAGACTATTCAGATACCTTTTACCTTACCCACTTCATTTCCTTTTCATTTATAACCCACAGAATACAAAAATTAGAAATTTACGCCTGTCCACCAGTCTCTAACAGTTCAACCGAAGAATCTTCCTTTCCATTTCGACCTGCGAAAGGCCCTATACGGGGGCACCTACTC
Source organism: Stenoptilia bipunctidactyla (assembly GCA_944452665.1). Taxonomy (NCBI): domain Eukaryota; kingdom Metazoa; phylum Arthropoda; class Insecta; order Lepidoptera; family Pterophoridae; genus Stenoptilia; species Stenoptilia bipunctidactyla. The sequence continues at coordinate 17,471,901 of OX101739.1, forward strand.
AGGGCTCAAGAAGGCCCTTTTAGAGGGCAGTTCTTGAAACTAATGCCTGATAGAAACGAAGGACCGTCGACTTTGTTTAACATACCGGAAATAAATCATCAAATATTTGATACGTTAGTTGTTTCAATTCTGGATTATTTTGGTAGTTATTCAGTAGGGTTTGTTAAGGGCCTACATAAACTATCTTAATTCTGTCTACAGCGTCTTGGTAGTGATTCATACTTCGAGTGTATGAATCGCTAAAGTGAGATTCCTTAAATAAAAAAAATAATAAGTCTAAGTTAATATGGAAAATTTAATGTAGTCGTCTTTTTCTTTTTAATATTCAAGATTACACATAGAATATATATTTTTTTAAAGTTGTGTAGATCCTTATTCGTAGTTGGGTAGTATTTATATCAATGCTGTAGTTTAGTTTAGATTATTAGACAGTATTTGATTGTTACCTAAAATTGTACTGAATTGGCAGTTATTAGAAACACACAATGTTTATTAATTAGTTTTTATCTCTGAATGTAATTTTGCATCTTTTTTCATCTGTTGGCAACTGAAGAATAATAAAGTTACTTGTTACTACACACACACGGTCGCAGATCAACCTACCCAATCAAATTTCTCCAAGCAATTTTTAACTTAATGGCGACGGCATAGAGTTCGAATTCAATTACACTTTTTCGACAGACTTCCGTAGGTTGATCCGCGGCCGTACTTTTAAAATAGTACAACCCAACAATCACTTTTACACCTATTTTTATTATCTTTTTCAGTAACGGCACTGCGCCAGCGGCTCCTAAATCGAATAAATCTTCCCCCTCCAAGGACCCAGGCAAGCCCCAAGAGAACCCCTTCGACGAGGACGAGTGGGACTCGGAATCCGCCGGTCTGACGGACACCGGCGAACCGGGCGTGCCGGTCCGGGCGCTTTATGACTACACCGGCGCGGAGAGTGATGAACTTAGCTTTAGACAAGGTGAGTTAGACATACACACATACATAATTTCACGCCTGTATCCCTAATAGAGTAGGCAGAACACCAGAGGCTATAAAACCATCTCATGTCTCGTTTGACAAATTATTATGATTGAGAAACTATGGAGAAAAAGAAAGTATGCCCGGGAAGAGAAGCAGCTGGTACATTCTATGTTTTTCTTTCGCTCCCAGTCCAGCATGGTCTGGCGTTCGTCCCCATATACCGAACATTGCATAGGCTGGCATATAAACTGATATTATACAGGATCGTATTACATACACACATAACTTCATACCTGTATCCCTAATGGGGTAGGCATTACACCAGAGGCTATAAAACCATTTGATGTCACGTTTGACTAATTTCGAGGCATTATAATGATTGAGAGAGACTATTGCAGTCACAGGGGGTCAGCCTATCGCCCACAAAAAAACCTCCAATAAAACTTATGTCCCTTAACTGACTTTATAATAATGTTATATATATATAATTGTTATATTTGCTAATGTCTCATAATATTTGTTATGAAGTCGTCGTGGCGCCGGGGTTACTGTGTGTATCATACGATATCACAGGTTAAGCAACGTTCGGCGCGGTCGGTACTTGGATGGGTGACCGCCGACCATTCATTTCTCACGACGACTTCGTGCTTCGGAGGGCACGTTAAGCAGTTGGTCCCGGGTGCTGTATACTTGTATACAGTAGTAGTTAGGGTTGGTCAGAAGCCATTTTGGCGCCCTGAAAATTCTGGCATCCACCACCCAGCACTGGGCCAGCTTGGTGGATTATGGCCTATACTCCTCTTCACCCAGGGGACAGACTCATGGCCTGCAGTGGGCTCATTACAAAGAGTTGTGCTGATGATATTTGTTATACTCGTTACAGGTGACCTTTTCGAAAAATTGGAAGACGAAGACGAGCAGGGCTGGTGTAAGGGCAGGAAAGATGGCCGCGTCGGTCTCTACCCGGCGAACTACGTCGAACCCGTCGGCCACTAGCACAGTATGCACAGCTCCTTAAATCAGTAGTATAGTCTACGAATTATATCATCGCAGTCGAAGTATTTTCTAGAAAATGTATACTTTGGGCTTCATGAAGATAGATTTAATTAAAAAAGATAATTTTACAGTTTTTGGGGTGAATTTTGATGTGTATTTTTACCAAGCGTAGAGTAATGTGTGAACTCTTTTTTTTAGACATCGTTAAAGTAAACTTTATGTGGGTACTTTTATACTCATTTGAATAATGTAATAGGAGTGAAGACGAAATATTTGTCAATGTATGATCGACAATAGTTACGCTCTTATGGTAAATAAATGCGCTTTTGCAAAACCTACATGCATCTATGGTTATATTAAATATAAAGAGTGTCTGTAAAAACGTTTTTTCTTATTTTGCAACAAATTATAACGATTAATTCCGGTTTATATTTTATAAAATGTGAAATCTTTCGTGTACTGGACCGGAGTATACAAATTTTTTTTTTTCATGCCTTTGTAAGATTGTACATCTTAATAATAATCCCCATTCAAACACATAATTGTCGACTACTTTCGTTTTATATAGCCCTAAAAGAGTCGAAAAATACTACTGCCATGATTTTAAAAGCGTGGTCAATTGCCTTATCATTGTTTCGTATACAGCTGTGTCATACTGATTTTAGTTTTTAGACCCGTTTCCAATTTACGCAAGGTTGACAAACACGGTAGATTTATCGGTAATGTGAGACAGTTGATAGCAATAAACGTATTTCTTGTTAAAGACGTTTTTGTATAACCTCTTTTTTATACCGCGGGAACAGTAACTGCCTGAATTATATGTAAGAACACATCTGTGTATTGATATGTTTTTCATGGAAGTAAAACTTTTGGCCCCAAATTCATAGGGGGTGTTCAAACCATTGGGTGGCAATAAACTGTTTATTGCTATTCCAATAAGATAGAAGTTCCCGTTGGTTTTAAAAGATTCCTTTGTGAACTCCATAAGGACAGTTTTTTAACATAAAGTCATTTTTAGTTAAAAAAAACTGTGTAAGAGGTGCTTTAGTTAAAATCAAGTTATTTTTGTTTTAAAGTCAAAATGGATTGTAATATTTGTCTCTGATTAGTCACGAATACATTGTTATTTTTAATTCACCTAGCCATTGATATAGCGCATTGAAAAGAGTGAAATTTTATTTAATAAACGTCATCTGTTAATCATCGCAAGCGATAGTGAGATCAGCCCTTTCTTTTGCGCTTTTGGTCTGCTATGTAAATGGCAGGGGACTGTGCGTCTTATAAAGTACAGTAAAATATCATTTTTGGAACTGAAATAAAATGTTTTAACTTGTATAAACTGTATTCTAATTGGTTGTAATTCTGTGGTTACATCGAACTTTCTAGATGTAAACAAGCCTTTTGGAAACCTTTTAAATTTTTTAGCGGCAGCTTTTATCAGTGTTTCTATTTTTTTGTCTATTTCCATTAATTGGGAACAATGCAAGGTATCTGGTTTGTTAATTTATATATTACATATTAAGAACGAAACTGTGAAATGGTGGAGTAAGTAAATGTTCTATAATGGTGTCTTGTGAATGTAACGGTGGGATGGACACCGTTCGAGAATGTTTAATGTAAAATGTGTTTACCAAAAAATACTAACTTCTATGGACATTTTTTAAGATAAATATTGTAGCTGGATGTAACTAATTAAATAAAGTAACATTGAGTCGAGGGGAACGCTTTTACTGAGGTGTGACTAGCGAAGCCAAAAAATGTGTAACGCCAATAATTATAATTGCACCGAGAGCGTGGCAATGGGATTCGTTTATGTTTGTGATATATTTGTACAAATATATTTCTAAATTAATAACGTTAGCCTAGAGAGAGTGTAGAGGTGTATCTTAATTGTTATAAGGTATGAAACTCGAATCCTCGTATCAAGACTTTCTTAAACTAAAAAAACGGTAAGGATTATTTAAAAAAATATATTTATAAAATGTACTATTCCATTGCTGGTGTCAGCATGCATTGTTTCTTAATTGAACATATTAGAATTTACTTTTTTTCCTCAAAATAAAGACTACTTATAATTTTTTTAATAAAGGGTCTTTCAAATAACATTAAACATAACTGCCGATAACATGAAAGCTACGAAAAATTTGTCATAGAAAATATGAATTTAGAAATATATTTGTGTTAGTGTGTACATACACGAGAAGTAGTACTTTTTGTTGTTGATAGAGTATTTATTTCCCATTGTGTATATAATGTATAATTATACTGCATAAGAGTGCGCATTAGTCAACGGGGCTGGGCGACGAGTCGAAATGCACAGACTGACCTAGGCCTAATTTCTTAGGCTTTTTCACATCATTGGTTTTAGGAAACTAATTATAAGAGTATCGTAAGCCGGGGTAAAACTTTTGAATATTTATATTTTTTGTGTAAACATCGTTTAAAAGGTGTCACTTTCTGTTCTATTTCCACTAGCGCCCCCTCGTTGTTTTAGGTTAGTATCAATTAATATATTCAAATTAACCTTTTTATTTTCTTTCTTTATACCTCGTTACTGCTGTATGTAAATGTTTCAAGTAAGCGAAGGTTTTATCAAGTGACGCCAACGGAGGGCCGTAGGGGCCGGTGGGACGTGGCCTTGGAATGTAGCTCTAGTGTATTTGTTTTATTATTTTGTTATAGGTTTCGAGACCTTCTGTGAAAATTCTTTGTATTATATGATTATCAGAGAGAAGGTGGTTTTGGACCACTTATGTTAATATATTATTATTAATATTGGTAAAAAATAAATTGTTACATATGATTCTGGGATTTTATTTATGATACCTAATATGATGTGTCGGATTTATGTTTTGAGCCAAGTAATCGAAAGAAAATGCCTCTACTAATAGGTGACATTTTCTTGCAAATGTTGCGATATAAAATTATGTCAGTTATCGCAAATAAGTTGTAAGTCTATAAGCAACTACGCGTATCATATCATAGTAGAATTTGCAGAGCTATAACGTGAATGTTTGAAAGTTGTGTGAAACTTCGTGCCAATGAACTTTTGTTCAGTACTTGGCTCGAAATATTGCTTTTAAAACCTTAACAGTAATTTCTGGTATGTCACGGCACACCACACTACAAAGGTGATTGTTCGGCGCCCATACATAATATCAGAATTTGGGACTATTTTTAATAATAGAAATCTTTAGTAATTCCCAAGTCAAAGTCCTAACTCTCCCCTGGATATGACAGAGTTGCCCACCAGGAAATCATCTGTAGCCCATCATCTTCCTCTAATGGTTGTGCATTTAATAACCCACATTCCTTTTCAAGTTTTTTTTTTTTATAAAATATGGATGGGACGTTTGTCTTCCATGACACCTGATGTTAAGTGAACATGAAGACTAAGGTTGTACACGTCCATACACGAGAAACCTATTTACTCGACGCTTAAAAGTACTAGGCAGTTCATTCCAAATCTTGGCGACCCGTATCAAAAAGAAACTGTCAAAGCGCTTAGTTCGACTTTTCGGAATATCAACCACATAGGGATGGAAGTTCTGTCTGCGTCTAGTAGTCCGATGGTAAAAGGGTGAGGGTTCAATTTGCTCAAACAGAGCACTCGCGCACTCACCAAAATGTATCCTGTAGTACACGGTTAAACAAGCAACCTTACGACGATGCTCTAGGGTCTGCAGTTTTTTGGTCGTAAGGTCGACGTTGTTAATTAGATTACGGTCTCTTCGGTCAACGGAGTCCAGCGCTTCTAGTTGATATTTGGCTGAACCATCCCAAAGATGACTGCAGTACTCCATGCATGATCGCACTTGAGCTGTATATAAGTTAAGAAGCTGTGCAGGGCTGAAGTACCGCCGTACCTTCGAGATGATTCCCAACTTTTTCGAAGCTACTTGAGCCATGGACACAATTTGTTGACCGAAGTTTAAACTGGATGTTGTAGTTACGCCTAAAACCCCTGGATGGTCAGTGATGGGGACAGATACATTTTGGAAAGTGGGCGTTAATGTGAAGGTGCTCTTTTTTGCGGAGAATAGACACGCCTGAGTTTTGGACGCGTTGAATTTGACCAAATTCGACTCACCCCAATCGGATACTTTCCGTAAGGTCAAATCAACGCGCTCAATCATTGACTTTCTTAAACTCTGGATTTCACGGGGGCTCGCTTGCGCATTGGATACGTATCTCTCTACAACAGTGCTGTCATCAGCATAACTAAATAATGCCCGGTGTTAAAAGGTCATTAATGTGCAGCAAGAATAATGTTGCAGAGAGAACAGATCCCTGAGGTACCCCGGCATTAATTGCCATTTGGTCGGAGGAGAAGCCATCTAAAACTACTCGAATTGACCGTTCCCTCAGAATATCCGATATCCAGTCGCAGAGCCCAATCGGTATGCCATAACCTGGAAGCTTACTTAAGAGACCATCATGCCAGACCCTGTCAAAGGCCTTGGAAATGTCTAAGGATACAGCTATTGCTTGAATGAATGAATAAATGAATGAATGAATGAATAAATGAATGAATGAATGAGAAATTTATTGACACACACACAACAAAAGAATAGAAAAATTACAAATTAAAATTATGGAAAACAAAAGAATAAAAGACTTTTTGTAAAATTCACCATTTTTTTGCCGTGCCCGTCAATGGGCTCCGGCTCAGCATGGTGTTGCAATATAAACTGCAACGCTGGTATTCTGCCGGCAACCCAAACAGAGACGCACGGAATCAGCGACAAACGCAGCGTCACTTAATATGGACTGACTTGTTTAATTAAACTATAAGAATATAATAAATTAGAAGTAAAGCGGGTAATTCGGGAGGTCGGAGTGCCATACTGCGGTTTCGCAGACTATATATTTAATTTGGGCGGCCCGCAACTAGTGTAGGCTTGCGGGCGAGCAACTATGCGTGTTTCTACCTATCACGCTTAAAGTATGGTACTCTTTACTCCGTCTGCGTACTGTCTCTTTCTTTATTAAATTCAAAATAAACTTATCCTATACAAATTAAGTGGACTGTATTTTTTAATTAAATTCCTATACGATACGAACATAAACTATTATAACAACAACTATACATTTCTTATAAGCTATAAAATCAATTCAAAGTTATCTTTATTTACATAATATTAAGAATTATACGAATTTCAAATTAAAACTATCTTCAGTCGTGTACATAATCTCCCGCCGCAGTCTTGACTGGAACCATCAGGGGGTACACGTTCAGGAGACATCATCCTTGGAGTGGCTGCTGCAGGGCAGGATCACCAGCTTCTTTGTAGGTCTTCGCAGGGTCCCTTTGTTTGTCTGCACGTCGACGACTCGAATTTCACCGTCTGGTCCGGGGTAGATATTTATGACGATGCCTCGGGGCCAGGCGTTTCGAGGAGAGTTCCATCAGCTATGAGTACCAGGTCGTTGAGTTTGATGGTACCCTTGGACGTAGGTTCGCGTCTTCTTTGGAGTTCTCGCGCACCCAACGTGCCCAGAACATGTCAGCCAGGCGCTGACTCTTCCTCCAATCCCGACGTCCGCAGCTGTCTTCCTCGGTGAAGGTGCCAGGTACGGGTACTCGCGAGGCACCACCCAGTAGGAAGTGGTTTGGAGTAATCGCCTCTGGGTCTTCAGCTTCCGTCGAGACGTGTGTGAGAGGTCTGCTGTTGACTATGTTCTCTATTTCAACCAACAGCGTCTGCAGGATCTCTTCTTTGGGGGCTCGTTCATGTAGAGTGACATTTAAAGCAGTTTACACACTTTTAACCAGCCGTTCCCACGCGCCGCCCATAAACGGCGCGCTAGGAGGGATGAAACGTCACTGTATCGAGTGCGTCGAGGCTTCGTCTCTTAAGGCTTCGTGCGCTGCTTTCTTCAGTTCTATGTCGGCGCCGCGGAAGTTAGTTCCGTGGTCTGACCAGAGTTCTGTAGGGCATCCTCTTCTATTTATAAAGCGGCGCAGGGCCATGATAGCCGAGTCCGTGCTGAGGCTGCCGGCTAGCTCCAAGTGTATCGCTCTCGTAGTTAGGCATGTGAAGAGCGCTCCGTAGCGTTTTTGATGTGTACGACCGACTGTGACTGTTAGCGGGCCGAAGTAATCCAGACCGGTGAAGGTGAACGGTCGCTTGTGATGGGCGAGACGACTTCGAGGGTGGTCTCCCGTAGCCGGCCACGCTGGTTTCGCCTTTCTTATGCGGCACGCTTGACAGGTTTTTATTACGTTTCTAACTGCGTAGCGTAGGCGTAGCACCCAGTAGCGTTGACGTACTTCATTCGCCGTTGTTTCGAATCCACCATGATGAAGCTGTTCATGGACTCGTTTTATGTATAATCGAATCCAGCGATGACTTCCGTCGTTTATGATGGGCGTCTTCTGGCAGTCTGTGATGTCGGCGGCGGCAGCTACTCTTGAACGAAGGCGGATGATCCCTTCAGCGTCTAGATAAGTCGACAGTTGAAGTAATCTACTATTTGTGTTTACGTCGTTTCCTTTACGTAAGGCTTCCAGCTCGTCCGCGAAGATTTTTTGCTGCTGAGCTTTCACCCACAACATCTCAGCTTGTAACAATAAGCGAGCTTCTAAGGGCTTGAAGTTGAGAGTTTTTTCTATTTTAGTCTTGAAAGCTTGCGTTTTCTTATCGGAATTTTGTATTATTTTCCAATCTGGGTCTATATTTTCTATTTTCTTAGTTCGTTTTCGTGTATTTGAACACTTTTCTTTACTACGAATGATTTCTATGAACTGTAGGGCCCGTGCGGTCGCCCTCTGAAGTCTGATCCAGCTTAAAAATCATGAAATATCCGGTAAGGCTTGTGTGAGTGTGTGTTTGTTCGTGTTAACACACACTCTATCTTCACTATTATCGATTGGTGATTCTGACGGCTCTTCAGTCGGCCATTCGTCCTCGGGTGAGAGTAAGAACGAAGGCCCATGATACCAGCGATGTTGTGAGTTGAAATCTGTCGGCGTTGTTCGTGTCGCGTCGTCTGCCACGTTGAGTTTCGTCGGTACTGCAACGGGGGATCGTGAGATAATTTAAAGAATGAGGTATAAATATATTATATTTATTTATCGAAATAGCACTTTTTTATAGCAACAATACAAAGGTTAACACTTGGAATATTCTTATTTGAATATGGTGGAGCGGTACGCTTCGCGGATTATAGAATTCAGAGATTTTTCTCCGAAAATAAACATTGATCAGCCCTTTCTGAAGGTTGGGGCCAGAATCATAACAAAACTAAAGCGTTTTTCGTCAGAACGAAAATATTTCAAACTAAAATAAAAACATGACATACTGTCAGTTCGCGCCATATCCGCCTTTATTTCTCAATATAAGGCGCGCTCAAGCAGTATGTTACGACCGCCCCCTCACGTTTAAATTTATTTAATCCGATGAAGTCGGTTAAATAAATTTTAGTTACATAGTCACCTTAATTCTACGGTTGGAATCTACCTATTTTGGGAATATACAGTTTGTACGGGAGTACTCATAGATGAACCCCCTACCGCTAGAGTTTCGAGTGCGACCGTTTCAACTTAATAACCAAACTATCAACTCAAATCTCTGTCAGTAGAGCCTTGCCTGCAAAACCCAAACAAAATAAGACAAGATCCCGTCTAGCTAAGCTTTAATCAAAAAACGTCGTTACAATATTATCGACGTTGTAAAGTGAATTTAGATTGACTCTACAGTCCAAAATACAATAAAGTGACAAACACTAGAATATCATACAAGTTATAGATAGATAAAAAAATAGAAGACTTAATCGGGGTTGTAAGAATACAAAATGGATCAACCTGGGCGGAATGACATCGGCCAGTATCCATTATATCATATGTTGTGGAGGTCTGTCGAATCCACCTATATCAAAGTGAGACATATGACATTACAATAATCACAAGTTAGACCAAAATATTTACCTACCGTACCTAAATGAGATTTTACCTGCCTACACTAACTTCGCGGTGAACTTACCTACAATAAGTTCGTTATCGCACAGAACCTAATGTTCTGATAGATAACTTCATCTCGCACTCGTAACTACATGCGAATCTCCGCCGTATAGCCGAAACAGCTATCACCCTCTCTCTGATGGAGATTCAATGGGCGTGGCCTTGACCCCTCGTGTAATCACTTGAACGAGACATATCCTTTATAAGAAAATTTTCGCAGGGCTTCGGTAATACACGTATACCTTATACCTCATACCTCTTATACCTCTTATACCTTAGATTACGTGCTACGTATACCTGCCGCCCCTCTAAGGAAATTTTCTTATAAAAATTTACCAAGGACAACTTAGAAGTAATACGAAATTGCAATACCTATTTCCCTGTTTCCATAGTGGCAAAAAGTAACATGGCATTCCCATTATTAGTTATAACACTAGCTTACTGATATCAGATCGTCTACGACGCGCATGGTATCCATAAACTGGTATCTCCTAATAACCAAAAATACTATCTCACTCAAGGTTATGTTCATTCCACTCCACCGCTTTCCCATATCAAGGATAGTGCCGTCATCCAACAAAGATGACCCCAAGTGCCTATGGCATCGAAATGGGTTACACCGTCCCAAACATAAGGTAGACAGTGAGCAGGAATAAAACAACCATTAGGAATTCTACCTCTAGCTACGTAATCATTAAAGCAAGCAAAACGAATTTTTTATTACGAAACCTACTCCTAATACATCGTTAAAATTTGTAAAGAATGATTTTATATAATATAAAATTTCATATTTTTCTTCGGATACCAGTGCGTCTTCGTCATGACGTCGTCCACTGCCATGTTGCTTCTTGCATTGTTTCACTCCGTACAGTACATGAAAACAAACATAAAAATATTAGTTATGAAATTGGACAACTTAAGATATCATTCCGCTATAAAATTCTTGTTTCTTTATGTAAATAAATGTTATTTAAGTAAGAGAATGTTGACATCAACATCTCATGGGTTGCCATGGTGTCATCATCTTTGACATGCGTAACCATGGTGTTGTTATTTCATCACTTGTCAAAAGGAAAAATATATTATTATTGATGCAACATAAATTCACGTAATTGTAATTAAGATATCAATTTTTTTTTTACACAAATTCACATCAATTAAACGCACATCGCACATCTATATTTACATACATATATATATATGTTTATAAATAAATTAACTAGGAAACTATTATTCTAGTAAATTTCACGTTGACACGACGCCGTGATGAGATACTTCCTCGGAACACACTCGCCGGATCTGAGAGGCAGATTCACACCGACCCTCGTTCAAACTCGCCCTCGCGGCAATTATATAAATTTTACATTACCAGTAAATCGCCGCTATCGTATTGACTTCCTTCTCGTTTACCTCTCCTTCTTTTACCTTTTACAATTTATTGGGCATTGTCGCTTGGCAGCGAGAGGCGTACGTCTATTTTTCTTGTTGCCCTTCCTTGGGCGAACTCTTCCTTCAATCGGTAGGGGTATTCTGTCAAACAAGAATAATATTATTCGGCCCTACCTAAAACTACCGCGCGGCTCCACCATGCAACGGGGGATCGTGAGATAATTTAAAGAATGAGGTATAAATATATTATATTTATTTATCGAAATAGCACTTTTTTATAGCAACAATACAAAGGTTAACACTTGGAATATTCTTATTTGAATATGGTGGAGCGGTACGCTTCGCGGATTATAGAATTCAGAGATTTTTCTCCGAAAATAAACATTGATCAGCCCTTTCTGAAGGTTGGGGCCAGAATCATAACAAAACTAAAGCGTTTTTCGTCAGAACGAAAATATTTCAAACTAAAATAAAAACATGACATACTGTCAGTTCGCGCCATATCCGCCTTTATTTCTCAATATAAGGCGCGCTCAAGCAGTATGTTACGGTACCCAGCGCCATTCATTAACTTTCGTGGTATCTGCGATTTCGGCGAGTCTATGTGCGACGAAAGGTTTGAAGGCTCTCGGTCCCGTTCGAATCCAGGTTAGTACCGTTTTCGAATCTGACCAGTATACTCGACGTGTAGGCTTGAAGTCGTATTCTGTCGATGCAGTTTCGGCGAGGCGGGAACCCAGCGTGGCGGCTTGAAGTTCTAAGCGCGGTATTGAAATTACTTTCAATGGCGCGACTTTCCCTTTGCTGCAGGCTATAGATACGTGGATTCTTCCGTTTTCAACGACCGTTCTCCAGTATACGACCGTAGCGTATGCAGACGAGCTGGCGTCTACGAAGGTATGTAGCTCCCGAATCGTAGCGTGGGCCAACTCGGCGTGACATCTTTGTATTTGCAACTGCGGTAGTATTTGTACGTGAGTCATCCAACTATTCCACATTTCAGTTTCATTATTGTGAAGTTCAGCGTCCCATTCTATGCCGGACCTCCAAGTTTCTTGGAGTATCTTCTTAGCTTGTACGGTGATCGGCGTAGCGAGCCCGAGGGGGTCATATATTGACATGACTGTGCTCAGGGCTTCTCTCTTCGTAGGCCTCTTTTTTCCACTGAATATTTCATTTGTTAATTTGTTCTTATTTATGTTGAATGATAAGGTGTCGAGCTTCGGGTTCCATATCATCCCCAGGATCTTCTCGGGCGCGAGTTGTACGATGTCTTCTTTACTACCCGGCGCTAGCGATTTTAAGACTTTGGTGGAGTTTGAGGACCACCTTTGAAGCGTATAGTTAGCGCGGCTGTGTATGAGGGCCACTTGTGACGCTATTTCGATTGTTTCGTCTTCATCGCAGTAGCTCGCCAGATAGTCATCGACATAATGGTTTTTAACGATGGCTGTCGCTGCTCGGGGATACTGGTCTCTGTGGTCTTCCGCGTTCTTATTCTTTACGTAGATTGCAGTGCACGGGGAAGATGTCGCTCCGAAGATCACGCTTTTCATTCTGTATTCAGTGGGCGCCCCTGTACGTCGATCTCCTCGCCAGAGGAAGCGCTGCATGTCTCTATCTTCTTTTCTGATTTCAACTCTCAAAAACATATCTTTTATGTCGGCTGTCACTGCTATGGGTTGTTGTCGGAACCTCATGAGGACTCCCGGCAATGATTGGAGCATGTAACATGTCATTGAGGCAGAGTCCTTGTGACTTGGCTGCAGCATCATGTACGATTCTCAGCTTCTCTGGTTTCTGAGGTTTGATCACCGCGAAGTGAGGAAGGTACCAGATTCGATTGTTTACTGGTTCAGGAGCTATCTCGGCGTACCCGTTCGCGAAGAGTGTTTCCATTTGAAGCTTGTATCTATTTTTCATCTCTTCATTTTTATCGAGCTTCTTTTCTATGTGTTCTAATCTCTTCAACGCCATGTCGTAATTATTGTGAGGTACGTAGTTGTCGATTTTCCAGAGAAGTCCCGTCTCGAAACCTCCCGCCGGTATGCGCTTAGTTTCATTTTGAAGTATGTCAAGCGCGCGTTGCTCTTCTCTGTTGTATGAGCGTCTCTTTTCAACACCTATTGACTCGAGCGCGAAGTGTTCATTCATCATACGTTCCATAGACTCTTGTTCTTCGAAGTTGTGAATGTGCGTAGTTCTATGGATAGCTTCTTTCTTCGCCCCGTTTGAGCCGTGTAGGACCCAACCGAGCTCTGTGTAGGACGCGACTGGTTCATGCTGCCTTCCTCTTCTCATTTCGTGTGTGACTAACAAGCTCCAATTATCTTGACCTATGAGCACTGTAGGCTTCTGTGTTTCATTTGTAATGAACTTTTCTATGTCTTGTATGTAAGTGTGAGCTGGTTTCTATTTTCTGCCATGAGATGGATTGAGGCGATAGTTGCAGGTCATCCATCGTGCGTGCTGATATTCGATGGCGTTCAGTGTCGCGGCCTTGGATTTCGAAGAAGACGCGCCTGGATTTCTTGCTGGCGCGAACTTCCCGCATCTGTCTGCTAGTCTATCGAAGAACTTTGCCATGATGATGAGATCTGGTTGATCTTCACGCTGCTCTGCTACGAAGTTGAAGTAAGAGAGTCGTAGCGCAGCTGAAAGCTTCTCTATAATGACGCGTACTATTTCCGCGTTATATAAGTAGTGCGGCTTCTGTAACGCTCGCACTGTCGCTGTGACGTTGTTTATTCTCGAAGCGAAGTTGCAAATATCTCTCGGATTCTCTTGAAGTCGCGGCAGGCTTCTCAATTTCTCGAGTTCGGCGGCGACGAGTGCGTCTGGGCGGCCGAACCGTGCTGCTAGTAACTTCATGACTTCTTTCGTAGTTGCAGCGCCGATGAATAAACATTGAACGGCGTCTTTTGCTATTCCGCGAAGACATCTTCTTAACCTCGATAAGTTCTCTTGTTCTGTTAAGTAGCTTGCGGATTCTTCATATGCGGCTTTGAAAGGAAGCCACTCTCCCGATGAGCCGTTGAAACTTGGTAGCTCCATAACTCGCTGCGTGTGAAGTATGGTAGGTTGATTCACACGTGCCGCTGTATTTATGACAGCGGCTAACTTGTTGTAGTCGAAACACGAATCCCTCGCGTCGGTAGGTTCGATACCCGGCGCGGTCGATTGGCAAGGTTGTGTTTCTTTTAACTCGTCGACGCACGGAGGAAGTTGACTATTTTCTATGGGTTGAGCTTCCCTCGTGGTTTTCTTGTTCGATTTGGTGTTCTGGATCACCCATTCCGACGTCCGTTCCTCCCGAAGCGTTTCTTGAGAATCATGATCTGATATTTCCTCTTCTAATTCCAGCATGGCTATTCTGTGTTTCGAAAGTTGAATTTCTTTTTGTAGTAGCTCCTCTCGCGCCTTCGCTATTTCAACGCGGCGTGAACGTGTTTTGGCAGTGCTTGCGACGCTGGGTGGTCGGCTTCTATTCTTCTTTTTCTTTACTATTGAAGATTCTTCAGACTGCGTGGCAGTTTCAGTAGACGCGGTTGCGGACGACGAGGTGGAGGTGGTAGTGTCGGTGGCGCTGGTGGAAGTAGCGGTCGTGGTGGCGGCGATTTCGACTGCATTTTCGACTACGTGTTCGACTGCGTGTTCGACTCCGTGTTCGACTCCGTGTTCGACTGCGGCTTCGACTGCGTTTTCGACTGCATTCTCCGACTGCTGTGATCTTGTTACAGGCATTTTCTTTCTTCAATAAACTGAACTGTTTATGTGGAACAATATCCGCGCCTCGACAGGACCATAAATGTGAACGACTAATGGCTTGGACAAACTATACTATTAAATAGCCACTAGGTTCACGGCAGGGTTTTATTCGCTTCTATACAGTTCAGTTTTTGTACAGGATTTTCGTCAGGAGTTTCGTCAGGATTTTCGCCAGGATTTTCGCCAGGAATTTTCGCCAGGAATTACTGCAGGAATTTGTTCAGGAATCTTGATTAAAAACACTTTCTTCTATTTTCAGGACACTTGTTGCTTCGGGAGGTCGGAGTGCCATACTGCGGTTTCGCAGACTATATATTTAATTTGGGCGGCCCGCAACTAGTGTAGGATTGCGGGCGAGCAACTATGCGTGTTTCTACCTATCACGCTTAAAGTATGGTACTCTTTACTCCGTCTGCGTACTGTCTCTTTCTTTATTAAATTCAAAATAAACTTATCCTATACAAATTAAGTGGACTGTATTTTTTAATTAAATTCCTATACGATACGAACATAAACTATTATAACAACAACTATACATTTCTTATAAGCTATAAAATCAATTCAAAGTTATCTTTATTTACATAATGTTAAGAATTATACGAATTTCAAATTAAAACTATCTTCAGTCGTGTACAAATAGGTACGAAGGAGCTCGCTTCCAGACTATGTCAAAAAGTAAGCATGCTGTCATATACTGTTGACGTTCCTTCATCCGTAGTATATTGTGCTGGTTTAGATATGGACTGATATGTGTCCTAGCTGGGATCCGGAAACAGTAACGGGCACATGCATTCTGGATACGCTGAATAAGACTATGCGATCTTTCCAGAATGCAAGGACCATAGACAGAAATGCAGTAATTTAGTTTTGACAGCACGATGCTGTCGCAGAGTTTTATACGCAAGTCCATAGAAATATAATCTCGCATTGCGTAGAGGATTTTCAGTCGATAAAAATTTTCAAAGTGAAGTAACAATATACAGCATGTCAAAAAACACGGACTCGGTCCCGAGCCACAAGGACGTTAGTGAAAATAGTTCACAACCCAGTGAAATATTCAGAGTTGGAGTGAAAGTGCCCCCTTTTTGGCCAGAGCGCCCAGCTTTGTGGTTTGCACAATTAGAAGGACAATTCGTGCTATCCGGGATAACCTCGGACACGACAAAATTTTATTTTGCCTGCGGAAATTTAGACCACAAATATGCAGTAGAGGTCGCAGACATTATTGAAAATCCTCCGGCCGATAAAAAATATGAGACTCTGAAAGCTGAACTGATCCGGCGTCTGACTGCACCGCGCGAGGAGAATATCAAACAATTTTTGAGCAGCGAGGAGATGGGAAGTAGGAAGCCATCACAATTCCTAAGGCACCTCCAGCACTTGGCCGGACCGCACATACCGGAGGAGTTTATTCGCACCACCTGGTACAACCGGTTACCAATATCCCTACAGCCCATTATAGCGTCTCATAGTGACATGGGAATAGAAAAGCTCGCAGAACTCGCTGATAAAATTATGGCGATAGCTTCTCCGACACCTCAAGTGGCAGAAGTTGCACCTACAGCCTCTACTTCACTGGACCCCACATGGGCAGCTATGGAAGCCATGGCCAAACAGATAGCAGAGCTGACAAAGCAAGTTGCTGCACTAAGCGCCCATAAGCCCCGGCCTAGTGGTAGGCATTTTTACCGCGAGAGATCAAGATCCCGATCAAAATCGCGAAACAGGAACAATGGCCAGTGTTATTACCACAACAAATTTGGTAGTAAGGCGTTCAAATGCACTCGACCTTGTAACTTCGCGGGAAATGCCAGCGGCAGCCAATAGTGGCGGCTAATGACTGCCATGTATGTAACGGCCGCCTCTTCGTCACCGATAGGAAGAGTAAGTTGGAATATCTTATTGACACTGGTTCCGACTTATGTGTTTTCCCACGAAAAGCGACCAGAGGACACCGTACAAAGACAGAATTTGAGTTATTTGCAGCCAACAATTCTGTCATTTCTACTTATGGCTTTATTCAACTACATTTAGATCTTGGTTTACGTCGAGACCTGACATGGCGATTTGTTGTGGCTGATGTGGCTAAGCCAATTAGGCAATAGGCATCGATTTTTTAAGCCATTACAATTTACTAGTCGACTGCCGCCACCACCGCCTTGTAGATGGTATAACAAATCTGTCGATCTCCATACCACACCGCAATACAAGATCCGAAGAAACTGTTACCATCAAAGCAGTTACAGGTAATTCTCCGTACCACGAACTCCTGAAAAAATACCCAGGAATTACTAAACCGGCTGGTGCACCTGTTGAACCGAAGCACAATACCAAGCACCACATCAGGACTACACCTGGACCACCCGTAAGTGCTCGCCCGCGCCGCTTAGCTCCAGATCGTCTCCTAATCGCAAAAAAGGAGTTTGAGGAGATGCTGCTAAATGGAACAGCACGGCGATCAGAGAGTTCCTGGTCCTCTCCCCTTCACCTAGCAAAGAAGAAAGACGACGGATGGCGGCCATGCGGCGATTACCGCGCCTTGAACGCGAGGACCATACCGGACTGCTATCCAATCCGTCACATAAATGACTTCTCTTATCAACTTGCTGGAGCCACAATATTTTCTAAAATTGACCTTATTAAAGCGTACAATCAGATTCCAGTTTTTGAGAGCGATATACCGAAAAATGCAATAACTACTCCCTTTGGATTATTTGAATTCCCTTTCATGACCTTTGGTCTGAGGAATGCAGCACAAACCTTTCAGAGGTTTATGGATGAAGTGCTACATGGGATGGAGAACGTCTTTTGTTACTGCGACGATATTTTGTTATTTTCCAGCAGTGAAGCTGATCACCTGGAACACCTAAAACAGCTGTTTGAAAGACTTAGCAAACATGGAATAATCATAAACAATTCTAAGTCCATTTTCGGAGTTCCTGAAGTAACATTCTTAGGATACATGGTGACAGCAAAAGGTATAAAACCTCTGGAAGAAAAAATAGCGATAATCCAAAAGATCGAACCACCAACTACTGCGAAACAACTACGAAGATTCCTCGGAATGATAAATTACTACCGAAGATTCATTCCGCAAGCTGCCAAACTTCAAAGTCCCTTAAACAATGCCCTAATAGGGAACATAAAAGGAGCAGCCCCAATCAAGATGACAGAAGATATGCTTATAGCCTTCGAATCCTGTAAAGAGAGTCTCGCTAAAGCTACTCTTCTCTGTCACCCCAACATCAATGCAGAACTTACCTTATACGATGCTTCCGACGAATCCATTGGAGCCGTTCTACAACAAAGAATTGGAAATACAGTGCAACCTTTGGCATTCTTCTCGAGAAAACTATCTCCAAGCCAAAAGAAGTATAGTCCATACGACAGAGAATTGCTCGCTATTTACGAAGCCGTCAAGCACTTTAAATACATGCTGGAAGTGAGAATTTTCGTCATATATACTGACCACAAACCACTAACCTTTGCGTTCTCAACAAGACGAGATAAGTGTTCTCCCCGCCAGTTTCGGTACTTAGATTTTATCGCACAATACACAACTGACATAAGATACGTACCTGGAAGCGATAACGTCGTTGCAGATGCTTTGTCAAGGGTTGAGGACATAACAGAGGCCGTCAATTATGAAGACCTTGCAAGAGATCAGAAACAAGACCCTGAATTGCAAGATCTACTAAAGAAGGAAACGGCCCTGAAATTAAGAAAACACGGGAAAGTCTACTGTGATATTTCCACCGACAAAATACGTCCATATATCACACCCAAATTTCGCAAGCAGATTTTCTTGAAGTTGCATGAACTGAGCCACCCAGGCACCACAGCAACCGCAAAACTAGTGTCTGAGAGATTTGTATGGCCTGGTATACAAAAAGATTGCAAAACATGGACTAAACAATGCACAGATTGCCAACGATCCAAAATAACCCGTCACACTTCTTCTCCTTTATCCACCTTCCCCATTCCCTCACTCAGTTTCTCCCAAGTCCACATCGATATAATTGGCCCCTTGCCGTTTTCGAATGGTTACAGATACTGCCTCACTGCAATAGATCGCTACACACGCTGGCCCGAAGTCTACCCACTGGTGGACATCACCGCTGAAACTTGTGCACGAGCATTCGTATCCGGCTGGGTGTCACGCTATGGATGCCCAAACACCATCACAACAGATAGAGGTCAGCAGTTCCAGTCTCACCTATTCAAAAGCCTGGCGACTCTCATAGGCGCCGAACACCGACCCACCACATCTTACCATCCACAATGTAATGGTATGGTGGAGCGGCTTCATCGGCAGCTCAAAGCAGCTATTATTTGCCATGACACACCGGAGTGGACGGAAGTGCTCCCACTAGTACTACTTGGCATGCGAGCGGCGTGGAAGGAGGACCTAAAAGCATCACCTGCTGAACTTACCTATGGTGAACCCTTACGACTGCCTGGTGAGTTCTTTACACCAATATCTACACTCGCCCTCGATCCTGCAAACTACGTAGAACGCATTCGTAAGCACATAAGTCACCTTGCACCAACACCTGCAACCAGACATGGTAACAAAAGTTTTTACCTACCTAAAGATCTTTGGACTTCAGAGTATGTATTTCTTCGACGAGGTCCGGAAAAACGTCCACTGCAATCACCGTACACAGGACCCTATAAAGTCATAGAGCGTGCCCCTAAAACATTTAAACTTGAAGTTCAAGGCAAAGAAATGACGATTACTATAGACAGACTTAAACCAGCTTACCTGACTAACGAAGATACCTGCAAAGACAACATAATTCCAATGAAGACGGCTACACCTCCAACTCCAACGCCCACTACACAACCTGAAATAGAAAGAACTACCAGAAGTGGACGAAAGGTCCATTTTCCAGACTACTTTCGACCGTAAACCGGTCTCGGCGGGGGAGTGATGTGGCGCAGCCTCGTTGATTCCTGAAAAATAAAGTAAAATCAATTAATAATATCACTTAGAATATTTTAAGTCAAAATTGCAATAAAAACTTAATTATAAAAATCAGCATAAAAATTCATTTCAATTTCATAATTTGGCAAAACTAAAATGCGACTTACCGATCTATGCGTCTGGACCGTCGCTATTGTCCTGCGTTCACGCAAGCCGTGCGTGATATCTTAGCGGCGGCCCACCAACCAGTCCGGATCCTGCAGTCGTACGGCGAAGCTGCGTCTCTCGGCCGCGCAAAATAAACTTAATAAATTACGCGAGTGAACCTCTATAGTGTTATTAATTAAAAGGTGAACATTAGAAATATAGACAATCATAATGTAAGACAATTAGTGCTGTGTTTACTACGTAATTAGCTTAAGGAACAATTGTGGAAGTAAAATAAATTCCATTGTTAAAATTCGTGTAAGTGGTGTTTATATTTCCAAAAGACCTTAGTTTAAATATATAGTTTTTATATAGGACCATCCGTCCTATAAACTCATCGAACAGAATACCCAGATTTCGTGCCTCGGACACCCTTGATACTTCGGTACCCATCAGTTTAACCGTGAAATTTGACTCGCTAATAGTTTTGACTTTGGTTTTTGAGCCGAGAACAATGTATTTCGTTTTGGATGGATTTAGCATTAATGAATTTTCTGAGGACCATTTAGCAATTCTATCAAGATCACCATTAAGTTCTGCGATGGAGGAGAACACTGTATGTACATTTGTATGAACGTAGACCTGTAGATCATCTGCATATAGGTGGTATTTGCAGTTTAGGATATGCTTAGTCAAGTCGGCTGTATACATTATAAATAAAAAAGGTCCTAGGATCGATCCCTGTGGTACTCCACAGCATACAGCACTTAGCGTAGATTCTAAACGCTTACCATCAGGGTTGATTAAGATGACCTTTTGTAATCTTCCACTTAAATAGCTATTAAACCAGTTTACAGTTGCGTGGTTAAATCCGTAGAAGGTTAATTTGGAAATAAGTAGACCTACATCAATGGAGTCAAAAGCCCTGGAATAGTCAAGTAAAGACATTATTATTATTATTAGGGGTTTTGGGACTATATGAGCAGTCTTGTCCGCTCGTCACACTGCGACCTAAAAAGATCTATTGTGTGAGTCCCAATTTATAACTCGCCGCACACTCCAATGGAGTCCAGGAAGTAAAGACATAATTGTCACGCAACCAGAGTCTTGAGCAGTAAGTGCATTGTCCACTACATCAAGAAGCGCGGTAGCAGTGCTGCGTCCCCGCCTAAAACCAGATTGAAGTTCCGGCAATAATTGATTTGCTTCGACATATTTGATAACCTGAAGAAATACTATTCTTTCGAGTACTTTAGATAAAAAACAAAGTATGCTTATCGGACGAATATCTTTCAATGTTGATGGACAACTAATCTTAGGAATGGGACGGACCAAAGCTGTTTTCCACTGATGTGGAAAGATAGCTGTTTCCAGCGATCTGTTTACTATGGCTGTTATGACTTCGAGCGTTTGCGGCAGAGTCATTAAAATCATATCATGAGTAATTTTGTCAGACCCCTCAGCATTTGATTTTATCGAGAGGATTGCACGGCCCACTATCATACAGGTGATTGGTTCAAAACTAAAGGTACAGTTGCTTCACCATGACCTTCCAAGGCCTCGCTCCATAAGTGAGTGGCATACACGAGAAGATCGCCGGTCGAGCGCCCGTTGCGGAAACCATATTGGCTATCGCTTAGGAGCTCGTTGGTCTCGAGGTATGCCAGGAGTCGATTGTTCAATACACGTTCCATGACTTTGCAAAGTATGGAAGTGATTGAAATTGGTCGATAGTTGACAGGATCGGCACGGCTTCCCATCTTTGGTACTGGTTGTACGTTAGCAATCTTCCAGGACTTGGGAACCTTACCGGATTCCAATGAAAGTCGATAAAGACGCGTCAAAACGGGAGACAACTTAGCTGCGCAGCGTTTTAAGACCACTGCAGGAATACCGTCTGGACCATTAGCTTTGTTCTCGTCTAGGTGCAGCAAGCATTTAAGAACCTCCTTTTGGCGAATGTGAACGGTACCCATTGTAGGTCCGAAATGAGGTAATTGGGGTGGGAGTTTTCCTTGGCAATCTAGACGAGAATTTTCTGCGAAGATACTAGCAAATAAATCTGCTTTCTCCTTAGCAGTGTGGGCCAGAGAACCATCGGGTTTCCTCAGTGGTGGCAGCGACGGGCGACAAAAGTTCGTTTCGACCGACTTGGCAAGGGACCAGAAAGCTTTACTGCCCGAAGGGTATGCTGCTATTCTGTCTCCGATACGGCCTATGTGGGAAAAACGAGCTCTTTTGATTACCTTTTTGCAGGAATTGGCGGCAGCATTGTATCTTTTCTTAAGTTCATGTGAATCCAGGGCTTTGCTTCTGCGAGCATTTGCCATCTGCTGACTTGTATCTGCTGACTTGTAACACCATACTCGCCTGGAGCCTTTGGGGCGGGTGTCAGGTGGCGAGTACAGCGATACAGATTTCACCATACAGTGATCGGATGTCCCTAAAGGTGCAGTGACGGACACCGAGTATCTGTCAGGATCGGTAGTCAGCAGAAGGTCCAAGCAATACGCAGTGTGGCCAGCAACGTCGGGGATGCGCGTAGGCTCGTTCACAAGCTGTGAGAGATCATAAGTCAGCGAAAACTTAAAGGCTTCTCTTCCAGCATGGTCAGTGTCCTGATACGGGTATAACCACTGCCCGTGGTGAGCATTAAAATCCCCCAGGAACACCAACTGCGCTGTGGGAAAACGTTGCTGAATCTTATCTGCTGTATTGCCAAGGTATTCCATGAGCCTCGTTGTCTCCCGATCTCCGCTATGTGAACGATAGATACCGGCGTAAACCACTTGGTCTAGGCCGGTATCTATGTGAACCCACATGACTGAAAGGTCCGGCACTTCCAAGTAACGGAGACGCTGACATCAGATCGCGTCACTGGCTACATGCACACCCCGGCGTGCGGGCGGAAAAGTGACTCCAGGATATAGCCTGGGTAACCAAGGTATGCCAAGTCTGACGGATCGCAGATCTGCGTCTCCGTTAGAAAGATTAGGTGGGGTCTCTCCGTCTCAAGATGGTGGTGGACATCATTCAGATTGGATTGCACTCCTCGGATGTTACAAAAGTGCACTTTGAGGGAGAGGAAATGCAACCGCTGTTGAACCTTACTCTTTTTAGGACCTTTCATTGTGAATCGTGGAGTGAATAGGGAGGAGAATAGAAGTTGAGTGAAGCGCTGCAAATGGAACCAAGCAACTCGTAGGGAACAACGCACCATTGGGGAACTCACCTGGAGACTGCGGGGACGCCCGAACCCCGCCGAGGTCACCATCGGGTCCTCTCCAACCGTTCGCCAACCGGCACGATGGAGCCTCCCGGGATTTTTCGCGAGGTGGCGGGGCAGCCTTTCGCATGTGGCTGGCATGCTACTTGGGGCCACTACTACTTGCGGTCGGCCAGCGGTGCACCGTGCTTCGGATCCCGCTACCCTCCAAAACGAGTTACCCAGTGAGTCATTATCCTACGAGTTGAAAACTGTTCTCCGATGCAGCACGATCACTCAGACCTATCCTCCTCAAGTAATGACAATCTTTTAGAATTACTAATTTCTACTCTTATTAGTATCATTTCCAGATTCGATGACTCCACCCTACCGCACCACGTTGCCTCTAAACTGTTCCCTCTCCTCAAACTCATTAATAATGGCGACTCTGCTCCAATGGAACAGTAGGAGCCGCCGTCCTAAGTCACATGAGCTTGCGAACCTGGTGCACCAATATGACCCCCTGGCCATTGCAGTTTCTGAGACATGGTTCGTCCCTGGTTGTCGGTTCCGACTGCCTCGATTTGCCTGCCTCAGGGACGACAGGTCGAACGGTCATGGTGGTGCTGCCTTGTTTGTAAAACGCTCAGTTCCCTATTTCCTCATCCGACTCCCATCCCACTCCTTCTATATCAATATTGTAGAAGTAAATATCCTCCATTTTTCCCTAGTTTCTATCTACATTTCCGATCCTGCAGTCTCCCTTCTTAACGAGTCCCATTCCATATTACAGTATGGGCTCGAATCGATTGTAATACTACAAGCACGCGGGGCATGTGTGCGTGACCACTGGCCGCTTGTCGCGTACGCGGCGACACTGGTAAAAACCGGTTTACGCTGTCACAGCTAGTGTACAATCTCAGGGTCAGCGGCGCGACGCACGTTGTTTTTTTTGTTAGTTGGAAGTTTGAATATTTTAATGTAAAAACGTGGTATTTTATTATTAAAAATGGTTGTTTATTGTAGTGTGTGCATGAATAATAATAGAAAAAATAAAAATATATCATACTTTAACTACCCCAAGGAGTACAATAGGTAAGTAAATATTTGATTATTACTTTTCAAGTAAGTCCTTTATTTTATTGTATGATCCTTTTTTCAATAAGAAGAGGGTAACTAGGTACTATACGGTGTGTTTTTACCTTTTTATTATTATTACAAGCAACAACTAAGTATGGTCGCTGATTACAAGCTTTTACTAAATATTTTGCTCCTTCAATAAAAAAATGAAATAACTCAAAATTATTAGTTTTTGGGAAATCGCATTCAAAGATTGAACATTTTTTTTCTTGACGAGCTATCTATTGACAAAAATGTAGGTGTGTTAACATAACACAAATAACATATACAAGGTTGATAAAAGCGAGAGGCATTAAATGAAACCACATATTCTGTGTATCATTATCAGGCTACACAACAAATTCAGATCAATCTAAGCAATAGTTTAGTCACAGGAACACGGCTGGTAATCTCCATAGTGTATATTAGCATCAGTCTATGGATATTGTCTATGGGCTCACATAATGATATTGACACTTGACTGCTTGAATTGGTTGAATAGTTTGATTGAATTGAAAGTTTCAATTCGAATTGAACAATCTTTGTAGAGATTGACACAATAACAATCTTTGTGAATTGATGTGTAATGAATTTAATTATAAATAAATTATAAAAATATTGTATAAGTTGTGAAAATTGTGTTACCCTTATGTGAATTTCCAAGAAAATATACCAAAGGAAGTATCTAACTATAACTCAACAATACCTGAAATATACTGACAGCGAGGACTGAAATTATATACCTATATTGGATTTGTAATTGGATTGTCAGAACAATTTATTTAATCACACCACATTGTCTAGCCTAAATTAAGTCTCATTAAGAACTTGTGCTATGGATACTAGATAACGGATAAATAAACTTAAGAAATAAGTATATAAACACATAGATATTTTTTATTTTTTATATAGAAAAACATTCAGACCCATATTTATTTATTTGTAAATTTTATTATTTGGCAAAGGAATTACCTATAGGCATAACATACTAAGAAAGTTCTTTGTCATGTCCGTAGAAAAAAAACTGCTACACCTCATTGTGTAGAATAACATTTAAAAAAAAACAAGCTGTCAAAATCAATATGTGAGCCTCGTATAGACCGACATCTATGACAAGGGAGTTGTCCGTCTGAACTTGTTCTCCTTATTAGTCTGTGCACAGGAACGTTTTTTAGTTTTTTCTTAGTTTAATTTAAACGCCCTGTATTTTCCCGATCACCTGATCGTAAGTACTATAGGCATAGTTATCTAAGGGTCAATCACCGCGAAACGACAAAATTCACGCGAGCGACGTTGCCGCTTTGCATCGTAAGTCTGCAATACAAACAAATCTTTCCTTAAAGAGAAAGTACAGATCACGGTTATCACACTCTAATGTAATAAGCATAACAGAAACAGAAATAGATCAGTATGTTGCTAATTCAAATGCGATGTTGCCGTTTTGTTACGCGCAGGTGGCGGGGCAGGTCAGTCCAAATATTTACAAGGATGTTTACATTTGAACATAATTATTAACCTATTTAAGTTCTATGAAAAAAGCTTTTTCGTATACTTCTCGTAAATTTTTTTTTAATAGTTTCAGATTAACAGTAGGCACTTATAGTATATGTGGTTTCATTTAATGCCTCTCGCTTTTATCAGCCTTGTATATATAGCTCAGTTCATTAGCTCACAGTCTGTGTAAACTATACACAGACTAATAAGGAGAACAAGTTCAGACGGACAACTCCCTTGTCATAGATGTCGGTCTATACGAGGCTCACATATTGATTTTGACTTTTGACAGCTTGTTTTTTTTAAATGTTATTCTACACAATGAGGTGTAGCAGTTTTTTTTTCTACGGAAATGGCAAAGAACTTCTTAGTATGTTAGGCCTATAGTTGCTTTTATAGTTGTTTTCCAAATAATTAAATTTACAAATAAATAAATATGGGTCTGGATGTTTTTCTATATAAAAAATAAAAAATATCTATGTGTTTATATATTTCTTAAGTTTATTTATCCGTTATTTAGTATCCATGGACAATGTGGTGTGATTAAATAAATTTTTCTGACAATCCAATTACAAATCCAATATAGGTATATAATTTCAGTCCTCGCTGTCAGTATATTTCAGGTATTGTTGAGTTATAGTTAGGTACTTCTTTTGGTATATTTTCTTGGAAATTCACATAAGGGTAACACAATTTTCACAATTTATACAATATTTTTATAATTTATTTATAATTAAATTCATTTACACATCAATTCACAAAGATTGTTATTGTGTCAATCTCTACAAAGATTGTTCAATTCGAATTGAAACTTTCAATTCAATCAAGCTATTCAACCAATTCAAGCAGTCAAGTGTCAATATCATTATGTGAGCCCATGGACAATATCCATAGACTGATGCTAATATACACTATGGAGATTACCAGCCGTGAAACTATAATAGGTACAATGAAACGAATTAAACAACTCCGCTACTGAATTTCGAATTACGAAATCGCGATGTATGTAAGTTCAAAAGTATAGAAATACGATGTACGTTAGTTCGAAAGTTCACTGAAGCGACGTATGGAATATCGATGGTCGTGAGTTCAAAAGAATGGGAGTACGATGTACGTTAGTTCGAAAGTTCCCTATAGCGAAGTATGGTAAGAAGTAACGAATATTTATTAGCAGCTATAAGGTGCGACGACGAGCGCATCGAGGTTGCATGTAGGCAAAACGCGCGCGAGCCGAGCGAGCGAAGCGAGCGGTGCCGCGGCAGCGGCCGGCGAAGCGCCAGAAAAAAATAAACATATCGTTATATGAAAATTCGTGGTAAAGTTATTTCGGGGACTAAACTAACATACATCGTACTCCCATTCTTTTGAACTCACGACCATCGATATTCCATAATACCTATGTCGCTTCAGTGAACTTTCGAACTAACGTACATCCAGGGCCCGGAAAAGCCGTTCGTTTGATTAACTCTTTGAAGAGGTTAAGCCGTTCAAGTGTTAATCGTTTGTTAGGGTTAACCCTCGATAGGCTTAACCAGTATAGACGGTAAGCCTCTCAATTGGGTTAACCCCAACTAACCGAACTTGTTTTTGGATAGGGTTTTTAAGCGCTTTTTATAGGGGTTTTTAAGGGTTTTATTCGAATTAACTCAAACGAGCGGCTTAGCGTCCTTCAGTCGAAAACAAACCAAATACGTATAGAGTTTGGGACCAATTTAATTTGCGCTCAGGCCAAAACCAGCTGCCGAAAAACCCCTTGAAGGGGTTTGAGTTAACTCGAATTAATTCAAACAAAAAGCTTAGTCGTGTAAGGGGTGAGCCATTAAAACTTTTTACTTTTTTGTCTATCCAACTGTATTATTAACTAAAAAGTGGTCAATTTTGAGATATGTCGACCTTGTAGCAAATGAGCGATATCTTTAAAATATACCCATGTCTTTGTATAATACTGTTCAGTTTGCATTGTAATTTTATTTTTGTTTCAGACGGCATGATTGGCTCAAAGCTGTCGGGCGCCAAGATCTCCTTCTAAAACTTGTCGATTATAAAACAAGGCAACAATACAGAGTATGTGAGGATCACTTCGAAAGAAACTACATCAAGTTTTCTAAAAATGGAACTGTAAAATATTTGTTTGACAATGCTTTTCCAACACTCAAATTGCCGTCAAACGAAGGTGCAAGCTCGAGCTCTATACAAGAAAATGCTTTCCCAATTGTTAATTTGCCATCAAATACTGGTGCAAAATTAAACCAATTTAAGAATGAATCCGTACAAGAAAATCAGGAAATCCAACTTATGTCCACTAGTGAAATACCTTCAAATTCAAAGAACTTTTTAAATAAAATAGTTATTTTGGAAGATCGTACATCGCGTAGCATCCAAACAGAATCCGATATGCAAATTTGTACGAATAGATCGGCGCAAACGGCTCTTCACCTTTCAGCAGACACTCCAAGAAAGAGAAAACTGGCAATTGAACTTCGAGAAGCCAAAAAAAATAAAAAAAAACGATTTAGATAATATAACTAAAAAAGACTTTTTAAAATTGTGCGATAAGTTTATGACTAAAAGTATGTCTCAAATTATTAAATGGCAAATAGATGTAAAGGCAGGTTATAGTGGAAATCGGCATAGTCTGGCTTTCAAATTTTTCGCACTCAATCTTTATTACTCCGGTCCAGCAGCATACAGATTTCTTACAAAGACATTTTGTTTACCTTCCTTGGTCACCTTACAAAAGTTAGTTATGCCAATAGGCACTCAGACAGATGAACGTTTGCTCTGTGCGTTAAAAGCGAAGGTAGACGAAATGGGATCGCAAGAAAAGATTTGCAGTGTTTGCGTGGACTGCATGTCTTTGAAAGCTAATCTCTATTATAATATCAGAAACGATAGAATTGTAGGACTTCATGAAATCAACGGTATTCAAAAAAAAGAACCAGCTAAATACGTTATTGTTATGATGATCTGCGGTATTATACATAACTGGAAACAACCAATAGCTCATTCATTTCTGTCCCAATGTAAAAATTATCCAGAAGTAAATGAATGGATTGACGAAATTATTATATCACTACTAGATATTGGTCTGGATATACGCGTATTTGTTTCAGATTTAGGTTCTGATTTTATAAAAGCATCAAAGTTGCGTTCCGTGAGTAGTGATAAAACATTTTTCGAAGTTAATGGACACAAAATTTTTTACATGTTTGATGTTTATGAAATGTGTAAGAAACAACTTTAAAACGTGTAATTTCAGTTTTGACAATAAAGTTGCGAAATGGTCACACATAAAAGACTTGTATAATCAAGATAAACAAAGACAAATAAGATTAGCACCAAAACTGACTGATGTTCATATCAACCCCAATAATTTTCAGAAAATGCGGGTGAAACTAGCTACTCAGGTCTTAAGTCGAACTGTCGCATCAGCAATGAATACATACGTAGACTTATATCTTATTGACGTTGCCGCAAGAGATACTGCTGTTTTTGTAAATAAATTTAATAACTTGTTTGATATATTAAACTCGAGTACATTGCGATCTCCTAATAAATTTAAAAGAGCTTTCCGCGGAGATAATTATCAAGTTGACTTCTTACAGGAATGTTGTCATTTTTTAAGAACCTAAACTTAATAAGAATCAATGGTCAGAAGGACGTTACGAATATTATGAATTTTATCAACGGGTTTCAAGTGTCCATAAAATCTTTATTACTACTATCTGAGGATTTAAAATCAGAAGGAATTAAATTTATACTAACGAGACGCCTAAATCAAGACGTAATTGAAAATTTCTTCAGGAAAGTCAGACAGGCGGGTGGTAACTGTATGGAACCAACATGTCAACAACTTAGTAATGCCTTCAAAAAGATATTTATAACCAATATCTTAAAGAAACCTCAAAATACTAATTGTGATCAAGATTTCGATAGCTTACTTATGAAACCAGAGGAATGTCGTATTTTTAACTCACAAGTTTCGCTAGATCCACAACTAGACGAAGTTATTGTCTCTGAGTTAACAGTAGGAACAAGTGACTATCGATTTGATTTACCGGAAAAAATGGTTTAGTTTATGTATCAGGCTATTTGTACAGAAAATGCCTCGAACAACACAACAAATGCGAAAAAATAAAACTGTATGTTAAGAGATCTGAACAACCTATAAATATGGGCAAAGATTCTCTATTCAGCCATTACAAGGATTTTAATGATGGAAATGTACAATTGGGTTTTTTTAATTATACCTCCTGATAACTTTATCGCATTTGTTGAATAGCTCGAGCAAAAGTTTCGCGAATATTTCGATCTTGAAATACATATTGTCAATGAAATACTTAAACGTATTAAAGATTGTAAATTTGATATGCCATGTGAGTGTTTCCCGTTAGAGTACTTGAAAAAACTATATGTTAGATTCAGAATTTACTACACCGTCAAAAGAAACAATAAATTATTAAAAAACAAAAATTATAAAAAGAAAATTATTAGAGTAAGTAATTTGTAAAGTATTCTATATACTGAATAATAAAACTATTTAACAAATGTTTTGTTTAGTTTGTCTTTACCTATTGTGACAACCCTACCAGAATAGGTAACAATTTTGCACGTCCTTAAGAAGCTTTGTCTCTGTTCCGTTTATCTACTCATGTGGTATGGGGACATCGATAATATGATTGGCTTTTAAAGAAAGACAGCAAATCGATGAGTAAGAAGAGTATATCCGATTACCGAAATTAGCTGAATAATTTATAGCATAAGTTTTGAAAATTATCACATTAAAATATATCTTATGGCGTTCAGCATAAGGTTGAAATTATAAAAGATTGAATCCCTACTTACTTCTATTTGACATTGTATGTTTCATCATATCTTACCACGGAACATAAAACACATTTATGTTCCGTGTATCTTACTAAGGATTTATTTAGAGCTAGCTGTTATTACACCCACCCAATTTTTTTTTTAATTGATGCAAGACATGTGACTTCATAAGCATCACTGTATAATACAACTAGCGACCCGCCCCGGCTTCGCATTTGTGAGATTGTTGTTATACAAATATTATATTATAATTAGGTATATTAATTAAAACCATATTTATTTATTTTGTATTTATTTATAATCACATACATAAAAACCGTCACTTATAATAATATCAGGTTAAAGAAGAATTTTATTTCTCATAAAGAATTTACAATTCACTTATAATGAGAATAACAATATTTTTTCGGGACGTATACATAAAGGTGGGTAGAACGAAAAAACTAATAAATAAATCCGTGCGAACAACCATTGGAGCCGTGCTAGCAGCGCTTGCGAAAAAAACAAAAGAGTTATTTTTAGATATAACGCGTTGCCATACGGAATTAGAACAACTAGATGTGACAACTGTATAGTGTTGGATTGGTATGGTGTAGTAAGTTATATTATAAATGTTTTTGTTTAAATATGTTAGATAATTAGGTTAGTTTAGTTAAGTTTATTTTATGATTCTTGTAAATATTGATTTTTTTTTTATTATTTTGCATAAATATCTATTATTTATTTTATGATAGGGACTTTAATGTTATTTTATTTATTTATGTTTTATTTTGTTTTCGTGTGTGAAAGAGAAAAAAGGAAATGTTATTAAATTATTTTTTTGTAATTACATAGTGTTTAAGAGTTTTTTTGAATAAAGCAAGTGTTTTACAGTCTTTTATATTTTTTGGAAGTTTGTTGTACAATTGAGCGCCTTCATATAAAATATTAGATTTTCCATAGTTAGTTCTTGGAACATGTAAGCTAATTTCACTGGCACGCCTCAGTTTTATTTTTTGGTAGTCCTTCTTTTTTGTAAATGAAATACAAGAATGTATATCTTTATTTATTATTTTTCGTATAAATAGACATGTATAGTATTCATATGTTTGTTTAATGTTCATGATTTTTGTTTTACTATAAACTGTTTTACTAGGTGTTAAGTAGTCCAAACAAAACAGATTTTTTATAAGCTTGTTTTGCGAAATTTGTATAATATTTAAATTTGTTTTTGCTGCGGTACCCCATATTTGTATTAAATAATCTATATGGGGTTTGATTAAAGTATTGTAAATATTGTACTTGATATGCAGGGGTATACATTTAGTAGTTTGTTTTACTAGACCAGATAGTGACACTAACTTTGATTTGATTCTATTTAAATGGGGTTTCCAGTTGAGGTACCGGTCCAATGTCAAGCCAAGAAATTTTACTTCATTCACTTTTAGAATTTGTTCTCCATTAAGTGTTAAATCAGGAATATTGTTAATTTTTTTGTTTTTTGGCGCAAAAATCATATAATTTGTTTTAGATACATTAATAGTAAGTAGATTTTTTTGAAACCAAAGATTCAGTGAGTTAAGGTCACTTCGTGCTTCATTAATCAGAATGTCTATTGATGGTCCAAAATAAAACAGACTAGTGTCGTCAGCGTACATGGTAATATCGCCCTTAAGGCCAATTTGGTATATGTTATTTATATATATAAGGAACAGTAGTGGACCTAAAATTGATCCTTGTGGGATACCACAAGGCACGTGCCTTGGACTACTTTCACTGAGACCTATTTTCACAATTTGGAATCTGTTAGTGAGGTATGATTCCAGCATTTTGAAAGCTTTTCCTGTGATACCGATGTCATTTATCTTATCAAGCAATGATTTATGGCTTATGGTGTCGAACGCCTTTTTGAGATCAATAAATATACCGAGCACAATATTTTTAGTGTCTAGATTCATTTTGATGTTAGTGACAAGGTCAATAGCAGCGGAAGCAGTGCTTGATTTGGGACGAAATCCGTATTGTTTCTTGTATAAAAAGCTTTGTGATGTTAAATATTGATCTAATCTACTATGTATTACTTTTTCAAAAATTTTTGATAACACTGGCAGAACGGATATAGGACGATAATTGTTCGGATCTAGATTGCTACCGGATTTAAAAATAGGAGTTACTTTTGCTATTTTTAAACTGTCTGGGAATTCTCCCAGTTTAAGACAATTATTGATACAATCAGTGATACAAAATATAACTAAAAGAACTTAATCGCTTAACATTTCTACACCCAATATATTAGACGAACTCGGATTGCCGATGGAGATGTCTGTGTCGCTATCTTCACTGGAACCTACATGAATTATAAAATTATTGTCAATATGGTTATCTAAAAGTCCTTCATCCAGTCGGTATTTATCTTCACATTTTATAGCGTGATTGCATACTGCCGTCCACTCTTCTGAACCGATCATATCAACTTTTTCTTTGACCAAAGTTGTTATGGAAGTCAGATTCATTGCCACATTTTTTTTTGCTACATATCCTTTTATTTGGGACCAAATGTTTTCAATGGGGAGTTTTCTGACAGCTCATTAAAAAAACAAAACTGTACAAAATTGGTACAAAAGGCTTCGATGGATGGCGCTTTACAAAAGGCGAAGGCGAAGAATTTATTCCACACTGCGTTTTTAAAAGTAAAATAAATTAATTGACGTCTGTATCAGAAATTTAACGTATAAATAACCATAGATGGTAGATACCACTTACCTACATTATAGTTTACAGACTTAACGCCTTCGGCTTTTTGAAAGTGCCATCTATAGAGGTTTTTTGAACTAATTTTTATGAGCTGTCAGAAAACTCCCCATTGGGTTGAAATCCGGGTGATATGGGGGTAATCTTACGGTGGTGTGTCCATGCTCTTTTAGTATTTCATCAATGATATATTTTGTATGTTGTGGTTTGTTTTGCTTGACAATCTCATAAATTTCAGGTTTTGTTAAAGTGCTGTTGCAAGGAATATCATGTGTTCTCAACCAAGTGATCATATCAGCTTTTCTTGTGTTAGAATTAGGTGGTTTTGTTAGAAGAGTGTTGTGATAAGGTGCATTATCTATGACTAAGACACTATTTGCAGGAAGATTTGGAATAAGTTGAGTTCTGAGCCAAGTTTGATACCGGTCGGAATTCAATTCCTTGTGATAATCTCCTTCAGAACCCATGCACTTATTTAATATTAGAGCACCTGGCACAAACCCCTTTTCATTGCGCGCGTGTACAATTATTAGACGTTGACTCTTTGATATTTGTTGTTTTACACCTTTTTTATTCTTGTCTGTCAAGCATTTATTTTTTGTATGGGAATGTGTGGATATAAGATTCATCCATATATACTATGTTTCTTCCAGCATCCCTAAGAGCTTTCATTTCTTTTAGGTATTTTATTCTTTTTAAACGAACTTCATGCTTTTCCATTAATATTTTTCTATTGGTTTCTGTTTTTGCAAAATAAAAACCCATATCTGTTACTATTCGTCTTAATGTTTTTAAGCATCCATGAAAACATATAGCCTGAGTAAGTTTCAATTTCAAACTTTTTAAAGTCATCACTTCTTTAAATCTTATATGGAAGTCATATATCATATTTCTTATTACGCTGTAATCAAAATTATCGAGATTTAACCGATATTCCTTTTTTTGCCTCCCTTTTTGGGTTAACTGAAAGTTTCTGAAACACTCCGACCTTCATTTATGATTTTGGTAACTGTTCCTTTTGAAACGCCGGTAGCCTTTGCAACACGTTCTTGAACCCGTTGGAAATACTTTTGATCTTCGTCGGTCTTCAGTTTTGGAAACAGCTTCGACTCCATAAGGAAGTACAAGTAAACACTATATACGACAGCTTCAAAGGCTTACCTCGCTTGGTAGGCACCATTGATACTCGTAATAATCTGAAATGAGCATGTACATATGTTAAGAAAACAGGTTTTATATGTTCTTTATTCTTTGATATGCTTTGTGGTTACTAGGACAACGATTTTGTTAATTCTTTAAGTCTAAAATAAAGGGACAAAATACAAATTTTTAAAGTTCATGTTGGTATTAAAATATATAGGTACATGAAGTATTTTTATCAAATAATAAAAAGAATAAAATATTACCTTTTAATGACTTAACAGCTCTGTATAAATATTGAATACAAGCGGCACGTGCACTCTTTATGAGGTCGTGTTTGGCACTGGTGACACTGGTGACGGAAACATTGCAATTCGATAAAAAGTCGTTGCAGTGCAACAAAATATAGCACTTATTGTTAACGTCATAAAATACAATTTCAAAATCATCAATAAATTATAATCTCACTTTCTGGCTTCCTCATTGTTGTCTGTCTTTCTTTAAAAGCCAATCATATTATCAATGTCCCCATACTGTACCTTAATCCCTCATCCTATCATTATCCTTGGTGATTTTAAATACCACCACAGTCTGTGGGGTTTGTACTGCCCCACCCCGGATGATGGTCCTGGTAGGTGTTTGGCGGGCAACATTGATGACCTGGGTTTATGCTTCGTGAATGATGGCCGCCCTACGCGTATCGCGGGCCCTAACCGCCGGGATGGTGCAGTAGATATCTCTATCTGTTCTCGTTCCTTAAGCCTTTCCTCATCCTGGTCCCGCGCTGGTTCCCTACACGTTAGTGCCATTTCCCTATCATCCTCCATATTCCCACATCAGCACCTATCCCTAAAAAACTTCCGCCCGCCCTCCTGCACAAGATCGATAAGGCTGACTGGAGCGGCTTTGCCCATTCAACGAACATGTCCTCATGAATCCCAACTCCCACTCCAGACAATATCCACTCTTGTTAAGATTCCCTTGTATCCTGTGTCCTTACCGCTGCAAACACCCATATCCCCTCCAAAAATCCTGACCCTAAACGTCGAGGCTCCCCACCTTGGTGGGACTCAGAGTGCTCAGACATGATCCGGGATAAGAAACTTGCAGAAAGAGCAGACTGCGCGTCAATGACCATAGAGAACTTCTCGAGGTTTAAGCTTTTTAAGAAAAAGAAGCGAGCTGCATGGCGAACTTTCTGTGAAAACCTAAGCCCACGCTCCCCTCTCTCCATTGTCTGGAAGTCCCTTAAACGCTTCTGTGGTTCCTTAGCAATCCCCCTTCTCCCACGTCATTCAATCATTCCCTATGGGTCGATCCTTTCTGAGACAGAATCGCCCCTCCCTTTGTTCCACTTCGTGAGCAGTTCCCAGTCCCATACATATCCCTTATCCAATGGCCTGGATAGTCCCTTTACTATTCAGTAACCTAACCTCGTCCCTAAAAACCGCAAGTTCTCCAGTCCCGGCCTTGATGGTACTCCTTACTCAGGTCAGGGGTGTGGGGGCAGCCGTGTGGACTCCTATATTCCAAGTCCTCCTATCTTTCAAATGTCCTCCCGCCACCACAGTATTTAATAGTTACGTACCACGTACTTTAATAGTTACTTACCTACTTGTAACTATAATTTGTTGCATTATATACCTACTTACACGTTTTATGTTCTCGTGGTTTTATGTCAAGATTAAGAATAAAATAATATATCAAGTCAAAAGTTAAAGAGTTTGTATACGAGAAGGGTATACTTGCTTAGTTTTTTCAACATGTTACATTAATCCCAGACTGGTTTTATTAATTGGTAAACACAAACAAAAAGTAAATTAATCTATATCTATCTATCTATACTTATAATAAATCTGTAGAGAGGTCAATTCTGTACATGAAATATTTTTTCAAAATAACTATCAGGGGGTGATTAGTGATCGATACTGATGTTAAAAATGCAATCAGTAAAATTTTTGTCTGTCTGTCTGTCTGTATGTTCCTTATAGAAACAAAAACTACTCGACGGATTTTAACGAAACTTGGTAAAATTATTCTTCATACTCCTGGGCAGGTTATAGTATACTTATTATCACGCTACATTCAATAGGAGCAGAGCAGTGAAGGGAAATGTTGGAAAAACGGGAGAAGTTACTTAATTTTTTAAGCTTCCGTCGCGTGTGCAGCCTTAATGGTTAAAGCTACATAGAAATCATGTATGACAGAAATATTTTTCATAAAATTATATAAAAAATATCCCACAACAGTACATGTCTATATTTTATGGTTGACTTACAATAACACGTGTAAATCCCGATAGCTTAGCAGTTCGGAGCTTTCTGATTATATTTGTTTACTCTTACGTTTATAATACTCTCACTCATCCCTAATTAAAAAATAACATTATTACCTATTCAATAAAAAAAGAATCATAGAAATTGGTATAGAAACACCAAACTTATACATGATATACGCTAATAACCCATCGCGCGTGAATACTGAATGATATAGGGATTATTTTTGCGTAACGGTTGCCGCGCTCGACGCGGCTCGCGGCGGTAGGGTATAAAAAGGCGGGAGGCGAGCGCAAGCTTTTGCGCGATTTAATATAGGTAGGTACAGAAGGAACAAGCGTTACATTACCTGTCAAATTTCACCAACCAATTTTAACTTATCATCGAGGGCATAGAGTTCAAATTCAAGTAAAAAATTTTGACAGATTTGTAACGCTTGATGTACTGCCTTCTGTACATACAGAGATAAAATGGAAATGAAGGTTTTGTTTATTTCATGATCGTTTCTGCCTCTTGGAAGTCAGAAACCGTAGATTTCTTCGGAATAAAAAGTAACGTATGTGTTAACTACTATACCAAATTACAAAATTACTAAATATACCATACATACATACATACATAACCTCACGCCTGTCTCCCTTTGGGGTAGGCAGAGACAAGGGAACACCAATTGCTTTGATCCAGACATACCTCTTTCGCTTCCTCCACGTTCATTAATCTTTTCATACATGATCGCCGGTTACGGGTACTTTTAACTAGGCCCTTTTTAAGAACGTCGCCAATTTGATCGGCGTACGTTCGCCTAGGGCGGCCCCTTCCGACAGCACCATCCATTCTTGCTCTGTAAACCTCTTTCGTAAATCTACTTTCACTCATCCTTTCCAAATGTCCAAACCACCGTAGCATACCCTTTTCAATCTTAGTCACTACATCTTCTTTCATATACTAAATATACCAAATTACTAAATACTACAAAATATTGGCTTAGGCGTTTGGCAATGAAAAGCAGCCATACATAACTATAGGTAGTATTGTATGTACACTGATAATGGCTGGATGGATGGATTTTTGCTATTCTTTCACGCAAAAACTACTTAGCTTTGCCTAGAATAACAATAAGCTAAGTATAATTAATGAAGATATTGCATGAATTAAGTAAAATTTAAGGCATTAAATAAAACACTTTTTTACCGGATTAATGGCGTATAATTTATATTTTACATTTTAACTCGACGTTTCGGTGTCTTTGCAGACCCCGTGGTCACGAGCGACTGTTAAAATTTAAAATGTAAATATACGCGATAAATCCGATTAAAAAGTGTTTTATTTAATAGTCATACATAATAGTTATCGCGAAAACTTAAGACAATATTAAAATTTAAGGCACTTTGGCACCTGATTTGTTTATAACGCTATGTGCCTTTGTAATGTACCTAATAGATAGTTACCTACCTATGTTTGTGGTTAGGAGTTATAAATATTATATGGGCGAAGATTCTTCATTTTTTTTTTTGTTATTAAAGATAGTTAGGACCTTGGAGAAGAAAATAACCTACTCGAAATACTAATTCAATACAGACGAAGTCACGGGCATCATCTATGTAATATACCTACCTACCTATACTTTTTCACAAAACCTAGGTAAAACTGCGGATCACTGCTTTGTTGTAACAGTTTTTGAAGTAATTCTGTCTGTTTATCTGTCAGTATCGATTTCACAGCTAAACTACTGAGTCGATTTTGACAAAATTTAGAATAAGGTAAGTTTTAACTTCAAGGAGGATATAATAATAGTATTTATCCAACTCTAATAAACGGTATCGACGCGGACGACGTCGCGGGTCACAGCTAGTAAAAAATAAATACATGATGCATTATGAAATAATATTTATATTTACCCACTTAATTAAAGCAACGTAATGATCAAGTTGTTTGTCATGTTTGACAAATTTGGTGGAAGTATTTTATAAGGATGACAATGTACAGGAGTAAAATATGGCCACCCTAATTGACTTTGTATGAAAGAATAAACAATCGCTTTATTTTTTGTTTGGCAGTAGTTAGAGCTGTCACATACGACGATTTGTTGTCTTCGTCGCCGTCACATTCCTTTTGATAAGAATCTAGCTTTCTAGACCGTCTGCAAGCGCTGGAATGGGTGGCTCAGCCAGCCGGACATTTGTCATCTGTCATCAAAATCTTTATCGAAATAACTCTTAAACCGTGCGTTGTACACGACTGAAGATAGTTTTAATTTGAAATTCGTATAATTCTTAATATTATGTAAATAAAGATAACTTTGAATTGATTTTATAGCTTATAAGAAATGTATAGTTGTTGTTATAATAGTTTATGTTCATATCGTATAGGAATTTAATTAAAAATACAGTCCACTTAATTTTGTATAGGATAAGTTTATTTTTAATTTAATAAAGAAAGAGACAGTACGCAGATGGAGTAAAGAGTACCATACTTTAAGCGTGATAGGTAGAAACACGCATAGTTGCTCGCCCGCAAGCCTACACTAGTTGCGAGCCGACCAAATTAAATATATAGTCTGCGAAACCGCAGTATGGCATCAAAACACTTCCCGTTTGCGTTCGCTCCCGAACGGTCGTGTCTGCGGCCGCTCCCGAGTGTTCGTATTGCGCTGCCCTTATTCCCTCCCCCGCACTCGTGCGGGTCAGGTGCCAAGTTAAGCTCTTTCGGAAAGTTTTCTCTTGTGGAGGCTGTGTGGTGTCGGGGCTAATTCATCTGCCCTTTTCAGGGCGGACCCGACTGCTGCCGGCCGAAGCATCGCTGGTCAGGTGGATACGTAACCGTGACAACTAAGCCTGATCGTCCGCCGTTCACCGGCAATAGGTCCGTGTTAGGTTGATCTTTCTTTCAGCGCAGTTTGTGCAGCTACTTCGCCGTTCACCGGCACATAGGTCCCCTCAGTTAGGATTAGGGCTCTTTTTCAGAGTAGGATTAGGTTCCCCGGATGCGATGGAGGCCCCCATCGAATCCCGGGATAGCTCCGGAGAAGTGCAAGTACTCCGGGATGCGGTAGTTCATATGCAACTCCAATTCGTTCAACTCCAACACATCATTTCGTCACTAAGTCAGCATGTCGCATCAGTCGCTCAGGCACAAGCTGCGACCCTTCCGGCCACTCCTCCTTCTCTCAGTTTTCCAACAGATTCTCCGGCGTCCCCAGATGTCGAGCCTGTCATATACTATGTCAGATTTCATGTCGGTCGATTCCTCCGCATGCAAACGGAAAACTACCCCACCGGGTAGTGATTCCGACTCCACTCCATTAGTTCCAGAATCTCCTGCTCCGTTCACCGAGGTTCGGAAAAAATCAAAATCAAAGAAGAAGAAGAAAGATGCTTCTTCGCCTTTATCCGTTTCAGCTGCTCCAGCCGCTGTTCCTGCTCCGCAAAATGTCGCACCGGCGTCTGCTCCTGCGCCTTTTGTTCCAGCGATCCCGGCGTCACAACCTGCGTCGCAATCAGATCCGGCTCCGCCGAAAGTCAAGTCTCCGCCCCCCGTCTTTCTACGGGACAAGAGCCGCTGGACCGAGGTCTCAGCTCTCTGCGGAACGCACTCCCCGAAGATCCAGTACAGTAAGGCATCTAACGTGGGTGACTCTATTAAGGTCGTTGTCGGCTCAATTTCTGATTTCAGGAATTTCACTCGGCTTCTTGCTGACAAGAAGCTCGAGTACCACACTTACGCCCTCCCTGAGGAGCGTAAGATTCGTGCCGTCCTCAGGAACGTGCCGTTCGAGCTCTCGAACGAGCAAATCCAAGAGGACTTGTCTTCTCAAGGCTTCCCCGTCGAATCTGTGCACAAAATGCACAGCCGCCGAGGCAAGCAGTTCCCACTTGCGCTAGTAATCCTAGCGAAGAGCCCGCAAGGGCAGTCCATTTTCAGAGGCAAGCTCACCGTGTGCGGTCTCTCCAACATCCGAGTCGAAGCTCCACACAAACGTGGTTTCCCAGGCCAGTGCCACCGCTGCCAATTGTATGGTCATGCGGCGGCAAACTGTTTTGCTTCCCCTAGGTGCGTCAAGTGCCTAGAACCGCATGGGACTAAGGAGTGCTCTCGCACTCCCGAATCGCCCACCGCTCCGTCCTGCGTCTTGTGCGGCCAGTCCGGCCACACAGCAAACTTTCGCGGCTGCCCCAAGGCACCGCGTGCTGCCAGGGCTACCGTGAAGCCCATCGAGAACTGGAGAGAGCGACCGCAGCCTAGCTCGGACGCTCCTCCAGTCAGTTCAAAGGCCCCCAAGGCCTTCACCTCTTTCGTTTCAGGTCAGCGCAGCCGGGATGCGACTCAATCGCAACCGGCCGCCAAATCGGCTTCCCAGTGCCAGAACGCAAAAGGTTCTCAAGACCGCATGGCGTTCTGGATCCAGCTCGCTCCCATCGACGAGATCCTGGCTTTCGGCGCCGCTCTCGACGCCAGCCCAGAGGGTTTCAACGGTGCTCTTCCGGTCTTAACCAAGTTCGCTCCCCTTATCAGGAAACTCCAGCAAGCTCAACGTTTCTAAATGTAGTCCTTCTTTCCAGCATTCCTATCTCTGAGTGAGTCTGATCACTCTAGATAATATCTTAGTTACAGCTTTGTTATTTCTGCTAATCTTAGCTTTGTTTTTCTCACTTTCAGTTCCTTTTGGTGGCAGCCGTCTGGATGCCGCTCACTATGCAGCCTCTCGCTCCAATTGGCTGTCGTTCCGACGATGACTAAGGATCTTAATCAAGGTGAGTCAAAAGGGGGATGTTTAGTGGGTATGCTCAGCCTATCTGAGAGAGTCTCCACACTGTCTGGGCATTCTATTTGCCATTAGCCACTTATGGTTAACAGCTTATAGAATGCACATTCGTCCGTAATAGGATTCATCCTCCTCCCGCTAAAGCTAGCTTTACTGGTTAAAGCTGGTTTTAGTGGGTGCCAAACGACTTTCCTTGGCGGAAAAAAAAAAAAAAAAAAAAAACAGTATGGCATCGTTCGCTATCATCGTTCGCGCGCAGTGGTCGTGTTTATCGTGCTTTCAGTGCTCCCCGTCTCTATCGATAAGGGACTTGTCGACTCGGCAGGACCCTTATCGTTATCGTTCCGTTGTACCGCTTATCGACTCCGAGGCTCTCCGGTCGGTATTGCCGCGTATTAGTGCCGTTTTGCGACAGTGGCGCCACTTGCGTGCTAACGACGCATTCGCGAACTTCGCTATCATACAACTGGGAAGTTTGAGTGATTTTCGTGCTGAAAAGGACGAACTTTAAACAAACTTCCGAGTTCCGCGTTTGAACGAGTTGATACCTTACGGTGACAACGAAGCTCGTTAGCGTGGCCCCGGAACGCTATTAGCTCTCCAGGGCTAACAAATCCGGCAGACCCGAACCCATTGCACTGGGCCTTTCCCAGGGGGACGGTTAGGTGCCTGCTCAAGTTAGGAGCACGCACCCCTTCTTTTCAGTTTCCGCGCCGTTCATCGGCATCGGTTTTTCGCTAGGTTAGTTCGCTCGCCGTTCATCGGCACGGTCAGCCTTTTCAGGGGGTACTCCATCATGGAGCAATCTCAGCAAGCTACGATTGATGCAGCAGTAGAGGCCCGCGTGGCCACTGCAGTCCAGACAGCTACGAGCTCTCTCCTCGCTTCTTTTCACGTGCATGAAGCACGCCTCCTTGCTCAAATACAGCAGCTTAAAAGCTCGCTGGAGGCCGCCCACTTCGAAACCACCAAGGCTCAGGTGAAGGCTGCCTTTGCGACTGTCCGAGCTCAGACCCCTCAGGTCCCCCCGGGTTTCGATGCCCAGTCCCAGCGCTCTACGGTGTCTCCTGGCCCCTCAGAGTACATGGAAGGCATCTCCGATTCGTAATCTTCCGTATCCGAGTCCTCTGCCCAATCCGCTGCGTCTAAACGCAAGGCTTCGCCCGTCAGTGCGTCCCACTCGGATGACACTGTTACGGATGATACTCAATTCACCCCAGTCCGAGGTAAAAAGTCATCTAATAGGAAAAAGAAGAATACCGCTTCTTCCGCTCCTCCCACGTCCTCTCCAGCGGCGGCTCCCGAG
This sequence comes from Stenoptilia bipunctidactyla, assembly GCA_944452665.1. Classification (NCBI taxonomy): domain Eukaryota; kingdom Metazoa; phylum Arthropoda; class Insecta; order Lepidoptera; family Pterophoridae; genus Stenoptilia; species Stenoptilia bipunctidactyla. The sequence goes on from OX101739.1 coordinate 17,514,922, forward strand.
GCGGTAGCGGCCCCTAAGGCGGCTGAAGCCCCTAAGGCGGCTGAAGCCCCTAAGGCGGCAGTAGCCCCTAAGGCGGCAGAAGCCCCTAAGGCGGCAATGCGCCCCAAGGTTGCCCCACGTTCCAAGCCCGAGGGTCCTCCCCCGAGCTCTAAGCCCCCTCCCCCTGTCTTCCTTCGGGATAAACATCTTTGGGGACAGGTCTCGACCCTCTGTTCGGGGGGTCTGACTGCCCCCAAGATCCATTACAAGAAGGCAACCAACACAGGTGCCTTCATTAAGATCGAGCCATGTACTCTGATCGACTTCAGGAACCTGACTTCCCTGCTAACTCAAAGGCAATTCGCCTATCATACTTACGCTCTCCCGGAAGAGCGTAAAGCCCGCGTTATCCTTAGGGGCGTGCCGTTCGAGCTATCGAACGATCTTATCGCCGAGGATCTTAAATCTCAAGGCTTCCCCGTTGAGTCCGTGCACAAGTTGCACAGCAAACGGGGCAAACAGTTTCCCCTTGCGCTTGTTATTCTCACGAATAACACAGCTGGGAACTCCCTAACTCGCAATGGGGCCCGCACTGTATGCGGCCTCTCGCAAATCCGTGTTGAAAAACCTCACAACAGAGGTCACCCCGGTCAATGTCACCGCTGCCAACTCTATGGTCATGCGGCACATAACTGCTTCGCCAAACCTAGGTGCGTTAAGTGCCTAGAGGATCATTCCACCAAGGAGTGCTCCCGCACCCTTGAGTCCCCGACAGATCCGTCTTGCGTCCTGTGCGGCCAGTCCGGCCACACGGCGAACTATCGCGGGTGCCCTAAGGCGCCACGCTCGGTCCGTTCCAAAGCGGCGGCCGATCCCCTTAATTGGAGACACCGCCCCCAGCCCCCTAAGGGCTCCCCTCAAGCTAAGGCCCCTCAGGCCGCGGAATGCGCATCGAAACCCGTTTCGAACGTCACTCCTACCGCTTGGGCCGGGCGCGCAACCCGCGGTACAGAACGCAAAGGTCAGCTTTGATCGCTTGGCGTTCTGGGTCACCGTCGCTCCTATCGACGAGATTCTTGAGCTCGGCATTGCACTCAACGCCGGCCAGGACTCTCTCGCCGATGCTCTCCCCATCCTATCCAAGCACGCCTCCCTCGTGAGGAAGCTTCAACAAGCCAACCGGTTCTAGGTTGTTCTTAACATTTAATTCACACAACATGTGTTTATAACTCTTACGTCGTCGTTTTCAATTTGTTATTGTTACAGATTCGGTCCTGCGATAAGCTTTCGTGACAGGTTGTCTCTTGGGACGCCCGGTACGCAGCCTCTGACTCCAATTGGCTGTCGTTCAGATGATGAGATTAACCCAACTCGGGACAACTCAGCAAAGGGGGTGTTTAGCGGGTAACGCTGGGTTCGGTGAGTCCCGCACTGTTAGGGATTGGCTGGCGGGGTAGTCCCCCAAAGGTCCCCTCTTCGTGCATCAAGCATTCACCTCCTCTCCTTCTGTGGCTCCCTTAGGGGCGTCAAGTCGGTAGTAAAGCTTTCTATGGCGGGGAAAAAAAAAAAAAAAAGCAGTATGGCACTCCGACCTCCCGAAGCAACAAGTGTCCTGAAAATAGAAGAAAGTGTTTTTAATCAAGATTCCTGAATAAATCCCTGCAGTAATTCCTGGCGAAAATTCCTGGCGAAATTCCTGACGAAAATCCTGTACAGAAACTGAACTGTATAGAAGCGAATAAAACCCTGCCGTGAACCTAGTGGCTATTTAATAGTATAGTTTGTCCAAGCCATTAGTCGTTCACATTTATGGTCCTGTCGAGGCGCGGATATTGTTCCACACAAACAGTTCAGTTTATTGAAGAAAGAAAATGCCTGTAACAAGATCACAGCAGTCGGAGAATGCAGTCGAAAACGCAGTCGAAGCCGCAGTCGAACACGCAGTCGAACACGGAGTCGAACACGGAGTCGAACACGGAGTCGAACACGCAGTCGAACACGGAGTCGAACACGGAGTCGAACACGCAGTCGAACACGCAGTCGAACACGCAGTCGAAAATCCAGTCGAAATCGCTGCCACCACGACCGCTACTTCCACTAGCGCCACCGACACTACCACCTCCACCTCGTCGTCCGCAACCGCGTCTACTGAAACTACCACGCAGTCTGAAGAATCTTCAATAGTAAAGAAAAAGAAGAATAGAAGCCGACCACCCAGCGTCGCAAGCACTGCCAAAACACGTTCACGCCGCGTTGAAATAGCGAAGGCGCGAGAGGAGCTACTACAAAAAGAAATTCAACTTTCGAAACACAGAATAGCCATGCTGGAATTAGAAGAGGAAATATCAGATCATGATTCTCAAGAAACGCTTCGGGAGGAACGGACGTCGGAATGGGTGATCCAGAACACCAAATCGAACAAGAAAACCACGAGGGAAGCTCAACCCATAGAAAATAGTCAACTTCCTCCGTGCGTCGACGAGTTAAAAGAAACACAACCTTGCCAATCGACCGCGCCGGGTATCGAACCTACCGACGCGAGGGATTCGTGTTTCGACTACAACAAGTTAGCCGATGTCATAAATACAAAGGCACGTGTGAATCAACCTACCATACTTCACACGCAGCGAGTTATGGAGCTACCAAGTTTCAACGGCTCATCGGGAGAGTGGCTTCCTTTCAAAGCCGCATATGAAGAATCCGCAAGCTAATTAACAGAACAAGAGAACTTATCGAGGTTAAGAAGATGCCTTCGCGGAATAGCAAAAGACGCCGTTCAATGTTTATTCATCGGCGCTACAACTACGAAAGAAGTCATGAAGTTACTAGCAGCACGGTTCGGCCGCCCAGACGCACTCGTCGCCGCCGAGCTCGAGAAATTGAGAAGCCTGCCGCGACTTCAAGAGAATCCGAGAGATATTTGCAACTTCGCTTCGAGAATAAACAACGTCACAGCGACAGTGCGAGCGTTACAGAAGCCGCACTACTTATATAACGCGGAAATAGTACGCGTCATTATAGAGAAGCTTTCAGCTGCGCTACGACTCTCTTACTTCAACTTCGTAGCAGAGCAGCGTGAAGATCAACCAGATCTCATCATCATGGCAAAGTTCTTCGATAGACTAGCAGACAGATGCGGGAAGTTCGCGCCAGCTGAAGGGACACCGACTGAAGACCGGCGGGAGAAGCGTCAAGCTCGAAACTATCACATAGAAAGCACACAACAGTCGAAAACACCTTCAACAAACACCTGCGTCGTCTGCAAGAAAGAAAACCATCATCCATCAGACTGCTCCATGATGAAGAAAGCTGAAGTTTCAAACAGATGGGAACTAGCTAAACAACACAGACTATGTTTTCGATGTTTACGACGCCGACTTTACCGCTACCTTTGCAAGACGAAGAAATGTGATATTGACGGGTGCGACTACTCTCATCATCCACTCCTTCATCACATCGCAAAAGAAAACGAGAAAAGCGAAGACTGCGCCATAGTAACGTCGGCCAAAGAACGAGTACATTCAACAGCATTATTGAAGATACTTCCAGTTCAAGTTTCGGGACCTAAGGGCACGATAGATACCTACGCCCTGCTGGACGACGGCTCGACCTGCACCCTCATAGAAGCAGATGTAGCGGCGAAGATTGGAGTATCAGGGCCACCATCCCCTTTCTACAGTGAGGGGGTGGCTGGTGCCCGCGTAGACGCCAAGAAATCCAGGCGCGTCTTCTTCGAAATCCAAGGCCGCGACACTGAACGCCATCGAATATCAGCACGCACGATGGATGACCTGCAACTATCGCCTTAATCCATCTCATGGCAGAAAATAGAAACCAGCTCACACTTACATACAAGACATAGAAAAGTTCATTACAAATGAAACACAGAAGCCTACAGTGCTCATAGGTCAAGATAATTGGAGCTTGTTAGTCACACACGAAATGAGAAGAGGAAGGCAGCATGAACCAGTCGCGTCCTACACAGAGCTCGGTTGGGTCCTACACGGCTCAAACGGGGCGAAGAAAGAAGCTATCCATAGAACTACGCACATTCACAACTTCGAAGAGCAAGAGTCTATGGAACGTATGATGAATGAACACTTCGTGCTCGAGTCAATAGAAATGGAAAAGAAACGCTCATACAGCAGAGAAGAGCAACGTACGCTTGAAATACTCGAAAATAAAACTAAGCGCATACCGGCGGGAGGTTTCAAGACAGGACTTCTGGGAATAATAGGCGGCCGCGTACAACATAATAGTTACGAAAGGCCAGCAGAAGAACTGTCAGAAAACATAGATAGTATAGAAAAACCGTCCCCGTCGGTAAACAACGTCGATAATAGTGAAGAAAGAGTGTGTGTTAACACAAACAAACACACACTCACACAAGCTTTACCGGATAAGTATTTCAAGATTTTCAAGCTGGATCAGACTTCAGAGGGCGACCGCACGGGCCCTACAGTTCATAGAAATCATTCGTAGTAAAGAAAAGTGTTCAAATACACGAAAACGAACTAATAAAATAGAAAATATAGATCCAGATTGGAAAATAATACAAAATTCCGATAAGAAAACGCAAGCTTTCAAGACTAAAATAGAAAAAACTCTCAACTTCAAGCCCTTAGAAGCTCGCTTATTGTTACAAGCTGAGATGTTGTGGGTGAAAGCTCAGCAGCAAGAAACCTTCGCGGACGAGCTGGAAGCCTTACGTAAAGGAAACGACGTAACCACAAATAGTAGATTACTTCAACTGTCGACTTATCTAGACGCTGAAGGGATCATCCGCCTTCGTTCAAGAGTAGCTGCCGCCGCCGACATCACAGACTGCCAGAAGACGCCCATCATAATCGACGGAAGTCATCGCTGGACTCGATTATACATAAAACGAGTCCACGAACAGCTTCATCATGGTGGATTCGAAACAACGGCGAATGAAGTACGTTAACGCTACTGGGTGCTACGCCTACGCTACGCAGTTAGAAACGTAATAAAAACCTGTCAAGCGTGCCGCATAAGAAAGGCGAAACCAGCGTGGCCGGCTACGGGAGACCACCCTTGAAGTCGTCTCGCCCATCACAAGCGACCGTTCACCTTCACCGGTCTGGATTACTTCGGCCCGCTAACAGTCACAGTCGGTCGTACACATCAAAAACGCTACGGAGCGCTCTTCACATGCCTAACTACGAGAGCGATACACTTGGAGCTAGCCGGCAGCCTCAGCACGGACTCGGCTATCATGGCCCTGCGCCGCTTTATAAATAGAAGAGGATGCCCTACAGAACTCTGGTCAGACCACGGAACTAACTTCCGCGGCGCCGACATAGAACTGAAGAAAGCAGCGCACGAAGCTTTAAGAGACGAAGCCTCGACGCACTCGATACAGTGGCGTTTCATCCCTCCTAGCGCGCCGTTTATGGGCGGCGCGTGGGAACGGCTGGTTAAAAGTGTGAAAACTGCTTTAAATGTCACTCTACATGAACGAGCCCCCAAAGAAGAGATCCTGCAGACGCTGTTAGTTGAAATAGAGAACACAGTCAACAGCAGACCTCTCACACACGTCTCGACGGAAGCTGAAGACCCAGAGGCGATTACTCCAAACCACTTCCTACTGGGTGGTGCCTCGCGAGTACCCGTACCTGGCACCTTCACCGAGGAAGACAGCTGCGGACGTCGGGATTGGAGGAAGAGTCAGCGCCTGGCTGACATGTTCTGGGCACGTTGGGTGCGCGAGAACTCCAAAGAAGACGCGAACCTACGTCCAAGGGTACCATCAAACTCAACGACCTGGTACTCATAGCTGATGGAACTCTCCCTCGAAACGCCTGGCCCCGAGGCATCGTCATAAATATCTACCCCGGACCAGACGGTGAAATTCGAGTCGTCGACGTGCAGACAAACAAAGGGACCCTGCGAAGACCTACAAAGAAGCTGGTGATCCTGCCCTGCAGCAGCCACTCCGAGGATGATGTCTCCTGAACGTGTACCCCCTGATGGTTCCAGTCAAGACTGCGGCGGGAGATTATGTACACGACTGAAGATAGTTTTAATTTGAAATTCGTATAATTCTTAATATTATGTAAATAAAGATAACTTTGAATTGATTTTATAGCTTATAAGAAATGTATAGTTGTTGTTATAATAGTTTATGTTCGTATCGTATAGGAATTTAATTAAAAAATACAGTCCACTTAATTTGTATAGGATAAGTTTATTTTGAATTTAATAAAGAAAGAGACAGTACGCAGACGGAGTAAAGAGTACCATACTTTAAGCGTGATAGGTAGAAACACGCATAGTTGCTCGCCCGCAAGCCTACACTAGTTGCGAGCCGCCCAAATTAAATATATAGTCTGCGAAACCGCAGTATGGCATTTTTCAGTTTGCTTTCATCGTTCTTGCGCAGTGGTCGTGCTTTCCGTGTGTTTTGTGCTCTCCTTTCGATCGATAAAGGTCTTGTCGACTCGATAAGATTTTTATCGATTCCGCGGCTCTCCTTACGGTATTGCCCCGTTCAAGTACCAAATTCGGACCGCGGCTCTCGCTACGGTATTGCTCGCGTTTAGTACCCGATTTCGACAGTGGCGCCACTTGCGTACTAGCGACGCACTTGCGAACTTCTCGTTTTCATATAACTGGAAAGTTTGATTAATTGATGATTCTTTTCAGAGCGAACTTTAAGCAAATTTTTTAGTTTCGCGTTGGACAAGTTGAAACCTAACGTTGACAACGAAGCTTGTCAGCGTCGACCCGGAACGCTGCTAGCCCTCCTGGGCTAGTAATCCGGCAGACCCGAACCCACTGCACTTGGGCCTTCCCAGGGAGACGGTCGGCGCCTGCTCGAATTAGGAGCACGCGTCTTTCCCCCCCCCCTCGTTTTTTGTGTTCGTGCCGTTCAGCGGCACGGTCTTTTTCTTACAGGTTCGTTTGAGTTCTGACCTCAACTTCCAATTGTTTTCCACCGGGTTCGATGGCGTCCACCATCGAATCCCGGGATCAAATCATGGAGGCCAAGCTGTCCTCCATGATTGCCCCCATGCAAGCTCAATACGACGTGATGCAGCAACAGCTACTGCAGATGCATACTTTGCTGACTTCCGCCCTCCAAGGCAAGCTCCAGGCCCCTGCGCCGCTCCCGGCCCCTCAGGCCGCCGCAACCCAAGGATCCAAGGACCCTTGGATCCACCCGACCTTTCAGAACGCCTCGTCGTCATATCAGGCCCCTCAGGCCATCTACCACCCGGCCCCTCAGGCTATCACACCCGCGAACTACACTCACGGCCCCCTGCCTTCCCAGACCGACGAAACTCCGTGCATACCACCTAGGTATGTACGTTCGCCCCCGGGCTTCTCCCAAGCCCATAAGGCACTCCCGCCCACCCCATTCTCAGATTCTGAATCTGAGTCTGCCATGGAAACCGACTTCTACGTTTCCGGCAGCGAGTCCCTCGGCACCAAGCGCACTGCGTCTAGTGTGACCGACTCCTCCAATGCCACAGTGAGAAATCCAGACGCGTCCCTAGACGAGGATGGTTTTCTCACTGTTTCGCCAAAGAAGAAAGCGAAACAGGAAGCAGCGCAGCCAAGGCACTGCCTCCCCTGTAACGGTCACTCCGACCTCCCCCACCCCGGCCACTCAGGCCTCCCCCGCGGCCACTCAGGCCCCCCTCCCGGCCACTCAGGCCTCCACCCCGGCCACTCAGGCTTCCACCCCGGCCCCTCAGGCCTCCCAGCAGACCCCGGCTCCCAGGGCCTCAACCCCCACTAAGCCAGCCTCCCGCTGCACCCCCGTCCCGCCCAAGGCTAAGAAGCCCCCACCTATCTTCCTAAAGGAGAAGAATAGGTGGTCTGAAATTTCCGCCCTTTGCGCGCAACAGCGCATACAATACTTGAAAGCGTCCAATACGGGCGACTTTATTAAGATAGAGGTCCCTACAATAGATGACTTCAGGAGCCTCACCAAGCTCCTTACTAATAGGCACATTGCCTATCACACTTACGCCCTCCCTGAGGAGCGTAAAAAGCGCGTAATTCTTCGCGGAGTTCCCTATGAACTCCCCAACGAGGAGGTCCTCCAGGACCTCCAATCCCAGAATCTGCCCGTAGAGGCTGTGCATAAAATGCACAATAGCCGCGGTAAGCGGTTTCACCTTGTTCTGGTCATACTCCAGAACGTCCCAGCCGCCAAGGCCGTTTTCGAGGTCAGCACAGTGTGCGGCCTCTCTAATATCCGTGTGGAGACCCCACACAAATCAGGTTACCCCGCGCAGTGCCACCAGTGCCAACTTTATGGACACGCGGCGGCCAACTGCTCCGCCCCCCCCCCGTTGCGTGAAGTGCCTAGAGCCTCACGCGACTCGCGAGTGCTCCCGCACCCGCGAGTCCCCCACCCCCCCAGCCTGCGTGATGTGCGGCCAATCTGGCCACACCGCAAACTACCGCAGCTGCCCTAGGGCCCCACGCCCCAAACCTCACTCTGCGGCCCCGCACAACAAGCGAAGGCCCCCCCACCCCTAAATTGGTGGCTAGTGACTTCCCGCTAGCCCCCAAGTCTAGGTCTAACCCTACCCCCACGCCGAAAACATCGACCTGGGTCAAGCCCCCCCTGCCGCCTAGACAGGCGCCCCCCCGCCCCACTCAGCAGTCTAAGAGAACCTTAGACCTAGGTTCCCTACTGGCCTTCGCAAACATAAGCGAATATACGGCCATCAACCGAGAGCTGCAGTCAGCTCGTACTCCGACCGACGTACTTGACATCCTGGGCAGGCACGAGGCCATAATCACTAAAATTCAAAATCTTTTAAATGGACAGTAATAACCCGTCCTCCGCAATAATTAACACCACAGTCATGACTGGTCGCAAGACTAAACCCAAAGACCTCACCCTTTGTTCATTCAACGCACGTTCACTACGATCCAACTTTCTCGAAATTAAAGCCTTTCTCGCGCAAAATGATTTTGATCTGTTCCTAGTCCAAGAGACTTGGCTCGCTCCCCACCTCACAAAAGGACTCTCTATCCCCAAATACTCCCTAGTAAGAGTTGACAGACCCACCGATCCACACGGTGGTACTGCCATCTATTACAAAAGGAGCCTACACTGCTGTCCCATCCCTACACCACCCCTTTTCCACTTGGAAGCGACGGTGTGCAGGCTGGCCATGTCGGGCCACCCTTCTGTCACTATAGCCTCCATCTACCTCCCGAGTGGTAAGGCTCCCATCCGCAGCGACTTTGAGGCCATTATGGGCTTGGGCCAATCAGTCATTATGTTTGGAGACTTCAACTGCAAACATACTGACTGGTCGTGTTACTCAACCAATAATAATGGCATCAAACTCGATGAAATCCTTGAGTCCCTTCCTATTGACATCGACCTGATTTGTCCTAACGCGCCCACCTATTACCCATCCATATCGAGCCAGTCTCCCGATATACTCGATTTTGCCCTAACTAAAAACGTAACTTTAGCCCTCCGCTCTATAGACCCACTTGACGACCTAGGTTCTGATCACCGTCCAGTACGGCTTATTTTAGGCGAGCCTTCAGCTCCTACCCCCACTTCTAAAACCTTTACCAACTGGCAAGGTTTCCAAAAGTCCCTCGCCACTCTGGCCGGACCCGCCGACTCTCCGCTGGGATTCTCCCCTGACTACCTTAGTAGCCCGGAGAGAATCGACAGTGCAGTCGATTCAGTCTCTGATGCCATCCTCAATGCCATCAGTTCCAACTCTCGAACGGTCAAAATTCCGCGGCCCAAACTTCCCCGTCATATAATTCTTTTAATTAAGCAGAAAAATGCAGCACTTCGTCGAGCCAGATACGCCCCAACTATCGAGTGTAGGGATGCAGCGAAAGTCCTTCAAAGCAGGGTAAAGAAAGCCCTATTCGAGCATAGACATCTTCAAGCCACTGAGCTCATGGAGAACATAACTCCGACTCACGTGGCTTACTATGCTATGGCGCGCAGACTCAGAGTCGACGCCATCTCCCACATTCCTCCCCTCTCCCGTCCCGATGGCACCATAGCATTCGAGGATGATGAAAAGGCTGAGACCTTTGCTGACAGCATTGCTTCACAATGCTCCCCCAGCACCCAACCCGTAGATCCCGCCCACCTTAAGGCGATTGAAGAAGAAGTCCTCCTCAAGGACTCTCTCCCCCCGACCAGCGAACCCATCACAATTTCCGCTGATGAGATTCGCCTTCATATCAAACGCCTCCACGCTAGAAAAGCGCCGGGGGCGGATGGTATTCCAAACCAGGCGCTTAAGCACCTGCCCCAGCAAATTATTGCCATACTGGCAATCCTATACAACGCTTGTCTTAATCTAGGTCACTTTCCAAGTTCCTGGAAAGAGGCGATCGTGATAGGTATCCCCAAGCCCGGGAAACCTCACCACATCTCGGCAAACCACAGACCCATCAGCCTCCTCAAGGCCTTAGGTAAAAACTTCGAGCGCGTCATTCTGACGCGCATGAAATTCCATCTCTTCCCCTCAGACGGGGATCCCCTCATCATACCCGAACAATTCGGCTTCCGTCCCCAACACTCCTGCCCTCAGCAGGTCCACAGAATAGTGGAGTACGCCCTTGCTGGCTTCTACCCTAGGAGGAGAACCACAGCGGCAGTCTTCTTTGACGTAGCCAAGGCTTTCGACAGTCTGGCACGCCGGCCTCATCCACAAATTATACGGCATAGGACTCCCTGATAGGCTAGTCCGTATAATTTCTTCATTCTTAAAGAACCGCACCTTCCGATTCAGATTCGATGGTGCGCTCTCATCTCCCCACCCAATCAGGGCTGGCGTCCCTCAAGGCTCAGTCCTCGCTCCTACCCTATACTCGATTTACACGAACGACATCCCCAAACCACCTAAAGGGGTCGAACTTGCCCTTTTTGCCGATGATACCGCGCTCTATTGCACTGGCATTCAAATGTCCACAATAGTTGCAAAGTTGCAATCGGCTGTAGACGAACTCAGTGACTGGTTCACGAAGTGGCGCATTGAGGTCAATCCAGATAAAAGTTCAGCCATCCAATTCTCTCACAAACGGCGTCGTGGTCACTTTGACACACGGATCCGCATGCGGGGAGTCCCCATACCGTGGTCTAATACGGTTAAGTACTTAGGCGTCACTCTCGACAAAACTCTCTCCTTTTTACCCCACATCACCAGGGTGTCCAAACTGGCTAGGAAATATCTCGGCCGACTCTCCAGCATGCTAGGACGTCATAGTAAAATGTCCCTCCGTAACAAGCGTACGCTTTATAAAGTCTGCATACGACCAGTCATGACTTACGCGGCTCCCGTCTTTGCCCACGCGAATCCCAAACACCTTCACAAACTACAGGTGGTCCAAAACCTATTCTGCAGAAGGGCAGCTAACGCGCCCTGGTACGTGCATAACACGGACCTGCACAGGGACCTGGAGCTCCCCTCTATTCAACAGCACTTGAAAGTCCTGGCAACAGGTCACTTCCAACGTACTGAGCGACAGTCTCCTATACTGTCAACCCTGTCACGCCGCACTCCTGCCGCAGACCGAGAGACGTTCTCTCAGACCCCCCAAACCAGTTCACCGCGGATCTGGTCAACCTTTTGGGCTCCCAGCCCTAGTCATTCTCTACACTTGCGTTGAGCTTTACAGTGTCTTACTACGGGTTATCCGTCAGGATGCCTGATGCGCCGCCCTGGATCCCACGGGGTGGTAGCTCATTACACGATCTATGAATAGCTCTTGAGTTAGGGATCGGAGAAGGGGGTGTTTAGTGAGTAGAAGTCTCACACTGGCTGGGTATACGGTGGCATTCTGTCGGCGAGCGGTTGCCACTGTCGGCGGGGATTTATTCCCGTGCAGGGCCCAGTGCGTACTAGGAGTATTCACCCCCTCCCTATCTGTGGACGCCCTTTGGGGCGCCATAGTAGGGTGTCATTCTTTGGCAGGAAAAAAAAAAAAAAAAAAGCAGTATGGCACTCCGACCTCCCGAAGCAACAAGTGTCCTGAAAATAGAAGAAAGTGTTTTTAATCAAGATTCCTGAATAAATCCCTGCAGTAATTCCTGGCGAAAATTCCTGGCGAAATTCCTGACGAAAATCCTGTACAAAAACTGAACTGTATAGAAGCGAATAAAACCCTGCCGTGAACCTAGTGGCTATTTAATAGTATAGTTTGTCCAAGCCATTAGTCGTTCACATGCGTTAGGTATGTTTTTAACCCCCGACGCAAAACGAGAGGGGTGTTTAGAAAATTTAGACACATATCTACTCTGTCACAGCTTACGCCGGCTTCCAATAGAAGACAAGCTTAGACTTATGGGTTTTTGATTGATATATTCCAACTTAGGTAAAATAGTACGTGTCTGTGTATCTGTGTGTCTGTGTATCTGTGTATCTGTCTGTGGTATCGTAGCTCCCAAACGGATGAACCGATTGTCGTTTAGTTTGTTTTGTGTTATAGATAATTTTATCCCGAGTGTTCTTAGCCATGTTTCATGAAAATCTGTTCAGCCGTTTGAAGATCATCAGCTCTTTTCTAGTTGATGAGGGGATCTGACTACCTTCCAAATGTCCTATCGATGCGAAATTTGGTACCGTATTGCTTTAATTATATTGAAAGTATATGGTAAGGTAACCATGACCTCATCAGCCGTTTGAAGGTCATCAGCTCTCTAACAGTTGATGAGGGGATCTGACTAAATTCCATATGTCGTATCGATTCGAAATTTGGTGCCGTATTACAACAATGATATTGATAGTATATGGTAAGGTAACCATGACCTGATCAGCCGTTTGAAGGTCATCAGCTCTCTAATAGTTGATGAGGGGATCTGACAACTTCCATATGTCGTATCGATTCGAAATTTGGTGCCGTATTACAACAATGATATTAAAAGTAGATGGTAAGATAACCATGACCTGATCAGCCAATTGAAGATCATCAGCTCTCTAATAGTTGATGAGGGGATCTGAATAGCTTCCATATGTCGTATTGATTCGAAATTTGGTGCCGTATTACTACAATTACATTGAAAGTATATGGTAAGGGAACCATGACCTGATCAGCCGTTTGAATATCATCAGCTCTTTAATAGTTGATGAGAGGATCTGACTACCTTCCATATATCCTATCGATTCGAAATTTGGTACCGTATTACTTCAATGAAATTGATAGTGTATGGTAAGGTTACAATGACCTGATCAGCCGTTTGAAGATCATCAGCTCTCTTATTGTTGATGAGGGGATCTGACTACCTTCCATATGTCCTACCGATTCGAAATTTCGTACCGTGTTACTTCAGTGAAATTGAAAGTATGTGGTACCTAAGTTACCATGACCTGATCAGCCGTTTGAAGATGATCTGCTCTTTTATAATTAATGAGGGGATCAGACTTCCTTTTCTAGTCAGTTCCGTTTCTAGTTCTATAGATTCGAAATTCTACACCAATTCCAATGTGTGAAATGATGCGTTGCGTTGCTTCAACTCTGCCGCAATGGGAATTGAGCCTTAAGTTTTTGTATTGTAATTTCTTAGTCTTGTCAATTCTGCTAAAGCTGATTTGTCATGTGGATTATTGAAGAGCTACCTGAAACTAATACCTACCTAAATTGCTTAAACTGATCACAAATACCTACCTTATATTCCACTTTGCTTGGTGGTAGGACCCCTTCTGGGTCCGCCTGGCTAGCGACCACCCTTTATATAAAGTCTGCCGCCAAATGTTACCGCTCCGGCGGTAATGTGTTCCGGCAATATTGTATAAAGAGCCAGTTCCTTCCTAAGCCCGTGTGCTTTCATCTTCGACCTCATCGTCACTTACCATCAGGTGAGATTGAGGTCAAATGCGGGTTTAGTCACTTATAAAAAAAAAAAAAAACTTAACCTAAGACTTCCTACTAGTTAAAACTTAATCTAGTAAATTAAAACTAATATGATATCTAATACCTAACTAAGTTACTAACTCAACTAACTAATTACTTTAAATACCTTCCTAATATTAAAACCTACTTAAAAAGTACAAAATAAAAGTAAAATTAAAAATTTTAAAAACCCCCCGACACAAAAAAAGACCTTAAAAACTAACAAATAATATTTTAAACCTATTCTAATTATTATCGTCCCATATATAATTTACTGTAAGACTTGTACTTTAAAATATTTTTATTTTCCGAGCGTCGTCGCCGCGTCGGGGGACCGCTAAGTGAGAAAAACAGGTGTCAGTTGCAGATTCCGAAAAACTCCGAAAAATTCGTAAAATCGACACAACCGTCAACGTCGTCTGCCCTCACGTGTCTGCCCGTTCGGGTCGCTGCACTTGGTGACGCCCACCCCCGCGCCGCAAGCCGCACACCGAGCTCGCCGCGCGCGGCATTACGTAGAGCGTAGACTATGCATGAAACTTAAGATCGTTCATACCTAAATGTAATAATAAATTAGCTGTTGTTGGCTTAATACTTTATATACTTGAGCGGTCCCCGACGCGGCGACGAAGCTCGGAAAATAAAAATATTTTAAAGTACAAGTCTTACAGTCAATTATATATGGGACGATAATAATTAGAATAGGTTTAAAATATTATTTGTTAGTTTTTAAGGTATTTTTTTGTGTCGGGGGGTTTTTGAAATTTTTAATTTTAAACTATATGAGATCTGTCAGATATCGCGTCACATTCCTTTTAAACTTAAAACTCAGTTCTAATTGCTTTAATTACTGAGATATAAGGAAGAAACAAAGTGGCTCAGCCAGAAATGTCCGGCTGGCTGGCCACTTGTTTTTCGTTTTAACTCGAAAATACATAGCGTTTTACTTGATAAAACCACTTTAGTTGCTGTCACATATCGCGTCACATACCTTTATATGCCAGCTGGATCCTCAAAACCCTCTGGGGGCTGAGATCTGGAATGCTGGAAAATGCGAAATTCTGGCTGGCTGGCCAAAGTTTTTTCGATTTTTTGAGGAGACTATAGCGTCACAAACGACGAAACCTTTACAGATCGTCGTCACAAACGATGACTTAGCCACCTAGATAAGCAGCAACTCTCTGCGAGAAAATGTCCAGACAGCCGGACGCACGCTTATCTTCGAGCTGCGATATTTTTCAAAGAATTATTAATAATTTGATCCAGGGCATAGGTACCTAGCACACAGGTTTTTCTTGATGACATAATAATGACAGGGAAAGATGAATTTGAGCATTTAAATAATTTACAGATGGTATTGGATCGGTTAGAACGTAACGGGTTAAAGGTTAGGAACAGTTAATGAGTATTTTTTGCTAATGAAATTAAGTATCTTGGTTATATAGTAACTAAAGATGGAATTAAACCCGGCCCCGATAAGTTAGATTGTATCAAAAAAATGCCTATTCCTTCTAATACAACAGAACTACGTTCATTTCTAGGTATGGTAATTTTTTATAACAAGTTTATAAAAAATATCAGTGAATATTTATCTCCCCTGTATGATCTATTAAAAAAAGGTGTGCGTTGGGAATGGAGTAGGGCTTGCGATACCGCATTTATAAGAAGCTGTCGTGTTTTGATAATTCTGACTGAAAAAGAGTGCCAAGAGTTTTTTTCCGCCGGCTTTTTTTGTCTCTTGGTCTACTGTAATATCTTATTTAACAACTATCAACAACTAGTTAAAGCCGAAGTACGTGATGACTGACTTCATCAAGTGTTTTGTGAAATTCCTAAGATGAATTAAACTTTTTGTTTTTTTTTTAAAGACATCTAAATTCGTGCATATTAAAAGTACTAGATCTAAATAATCTCTATCGTAAATAAAATCTTACTCAAGTTTTGGTGAGCAGTGAAAATTAAAAAAAAAAATTACAAATCCAACTTTCGTTTGCCGAAACCGAAGTACTTAGTTACATTCTTGTGCATAAATAAAAAAAACTTTTTATGTGAAATAAAATATATTTTAAAATAATTTAATATATTTAAATAAAAAAATCTTTAGCTTTTCGAGTTATAGCACCCTATTTACAATATTGCATTAATTGCTTTCAACAAACACTTTTATATTCCCAACTTCTATACACTTAAAATACATCAGCTTGTCTTAATATAAAACGGAATGTAACGTTAACTTTTCAAAAGTCCATATTGATAGCTCGAATTGGCACATTATAATGAATGTTGGAAGTCGTCTTGCTTTTAGCAACCTCGGCTTAGTCAGCACAAGCACAGTACAGATATCTACAGTAATTCAACTCGGCCGCATCTTTGAAATAAATGCCTACAGCGCTGCAGTGCCGCGGTCCGTTCACATACCCGCCTTCAGAATTTAAATTACATTTGCCTACTTTGTGTTTACTTCCATTTAGTTTTGTGACTGCAAATATTTTTTTTATATAAAAAAATAAAATACTTTGTGAATTGAATAGGAATTGTAAAAAATCATGTTTAGCTTTGAATAACAAATCGGTGATATAAATTAAAGGCCGAAAAATACTTGCGCCTCGACTGAGACGTACGAAAAGATATATTATTAAATTTTAAAGTATAAACAATCCGCATATTAACGTTACGCTCAATCAACAATTCTTTCGGCATGCAGACACTCGCGTCTCGCCGCATGCCGAGATCGAACCGCGTAGGTATAGCTCGCGTTTCGTCCGTTTGTATGAAGTTGAATTACTGTAGATATCTCTACTGTGGTATAATGGTTATTAAGGTATGTCGGAAGCCATTTCAGCGGCCTGAAAATTCCGAATTTACTAAGATAAAGGTTCTCTATGATGAATCATTTAGTAGATAATACGTTGACGTGGTTATTACACAACGGAATTAGGGGGTCCAGTAAGGTAGCGTGTTTCCCAAGCTGGTGCAGCTAGGATTCGAACCGAAGACCACAGGCGAGTACTTAAACGTTACGCATTAAAGGTCTTCAAATGTGTACTTAAATTTCAATTAAAATGAATGATTCTTGTTGCCCATTCGCAAGATGAATTCTTATCAGAGAGCAATGACGCGCCTGTTAATTTTTATAACAAGGCGTTGATTATTTCCATGGTTCATCGACACTTTTTGGTGATCTTTGGCGTGATATCTTCTTTCGAAATCCGAAGCCTCCACGGTTTAGCTGCATAGACATCCATCATTGGACGCCGACCTGGTCTTCTGTCCTGAAAGGGTCACGCTAGGACTGTGTTCTTCCTGGAAGAGACAAGAAATGAAATTTATTTTTATTTTGAATTTAGAATCTAGCTTACATAGAGATGAATAGAGATAATTCGGACAGGGCTCCGATTCTGTAATTATCGCTTCTTTACATAATGAACCTTTCAGGCATTATGATGACATGTGATATTTTGCCAGTATTTGGCCAATACTATGTCACTAGGAGAACCTCGGTGAACAACATGCGCGTCTGTGACTCTAAGTGAGAAAATGACCATCATTTAATAGTCCTTAAGTACTATAACCTTCATTTTCTCAAACAGGCTTGGAAATTTGAGTATTATTTTGACAAACTTCCTCGAGATAAATCGAAATTGCTGTACTGGTCGAGCAGCGGCCGGCAATAGTTGTATTTAAATCCATATCTGTCGTGTTAAGCGGCCAAATAAATTACTATGTAAAATGGTATTTGTCGTGTAATTTAAAAATGGAACGATCTTCTACTTCGCAACATGGCGACCAAAAAGGTAACTTATCAAAGGTTTAATTTAAATTTCGAATTGGCTTGCACATAGAAAAAAAAATCCACATGAAATTTTAAGAACTGTACATTCAATAATTGTATTTTGAAATAAAAGTTCTGGATTGTACTACTTAGTTTAATTTCCGCGCATTATTTGAGAAAAGTACTACAGTAGAATCCGTTTATTTTGACTCCGCTTATATTGACCAACCGCTTATTATGACGTGTTTACACAGTGAAGTTTGGTTTTCATATAAATTATATACTTAGCTAAGTCGGATATAATGACTTCGCCTATAGTGACATATCGCTTATTGTGACCCTTTTTTATCAAATTTTGTCCGCTTATAGTGACCGGACGTATGATTTCTAACACCTTTGGCAGTGTTCGGGAGAGTCACGTTATACCCGAAGACTTTCGGCGCATGAAAGGCTTTTTTGATTTGAGTCTCAGAGCGTAGATTTACTTATTAATATCTACTTTTATTTATCTCTATTTTATTCCTTTCTATTAAAATAAATCACATACTAACTTAAACAGTTTATTTATTCTTGCAGTACCTATGCTTTGTATGACGTTCGTTTAGTATGACTTGTTTCTTATTTCCCTTCGATGACATTTTTAACGGATTCCACTGTATATAAGCCTTGGCCGCAACTAGGCATGGATGGACTTACAGCCCGTTCACACATGGTCCGTTGTACTGGATACGTTTTTTTTACATCGATGGCGCATGGAATTATATGAGCGCCTTCACATATGGCACAGTATTCAGTATACGTATTTACGATACAAAAAAGGTATCCAGTAAAACGGAGAATGTGTGTGTTACCTATGTGTGAGTTGGCTTCGCCCCGGCCCACATTCACACGTTCGTCCATCAATGCCTCTTGCCGGCCGCTGCATTAATGGACTATTACTTGGAGACTAGTCTAATGGTAACCACCAACATTTAAAATATTATTAAGTCATGATGCTGAAGATGGAAACGAGCTCTTAATGAAACATTGGCCGTACTACAGAGTCACGGGATCGAAGAGAGTGGGATTGATGTCTCCACAGGTTATTTCCAAATATTAAACATTAATCACTGTGTAAGCAGCTTGGCTGCGACATGATATTGGCAAGCACAAATAGCTGTCTTCTGTTTGTTTGTTCATGTCATAGCAGAGCTGTATTTCTGCCAAATTGTACCTACAATAAGCACTTTTTACAAAAGAGTGCCGAGAGTTTTTTCTAGGGTTCTACTTTCATTTCGTTTTTTAAAGCCGAAGAAGAAGAAGTAGTAGACAACACCAAGACATTGGTGGATAATGGGCGATCATTATCTTTATAAGCCGAGAGACGCACACTTCTCGACGGAGGCCTCCCCCGGATTCGTAAAGTCGTCCGGACCCGCGCCGCCCTCATCCAGTATTTGACGTTCGTAAAGTGTAGGTATAAAATTACCTACTATGAATAAAAAGTTTTCATTTTCACTGGGGTCACCTTTTTTATTTATTGAAGAGCCTAAAATTAAAGACTAAGCCCGCGTTTGACCTGAATCTCACCTGATGGCAAGTGCCAAGAAAAAACTGGCTCTTCATAAAATATTGCCCGGAACGCATCACCACCGGGCGGTAATATTTCGCGGTAGATTTTATATGAGGGGTGATTAAATTAGTTTATAAGTTGGAAATTGTATGACAAGGCGTAGTTCCATCGATGGCCGCTAGATGGAGCTAACTGTCTTTTAAATCACACATGTGAATGGAGAAATCGTTTTGTTTATAGTCGAACGGTTTTAAATGTACGGTGTGTAGTGATTAGGGAATAATCCTGGATAATGTACTACTACATCATAATTTTAAATGAGTTTCTGAGCTATAGTTTGTTAAAGATTCAAAGTGTGATAATGGACTTAATCACTATGTAACCAGGAGGATCCTGCCAGCAACGGGGTTCACTCGGATTAGTCGCGTTTCACGACACGCTTATAGGCTATTGAGTAGGGCTATTCTAAGGGCGTGCGTCCGGCTGTCTGGACATTTTCTCGCAGAGCGATTCTCCTTATCTAGGTGGCTAAGTTATCGTATGTGACGACGATCTGTAAAGGTTTCATCGTTTGTGACGATATAGTTTCCTCAAAAAATCGAAAAAACTTTGGCCAGCCAGCCAGAATTTCGCATTTTCCAACATTCCAGATCTCAGCCCCCAGAGGGTTTTGAGGATCCAGCTGGTATATAAAGGTATGTGACGCGATATGTGACAGCAACTAAAGTGGTTTTATCCAGCAAAACGTCATAATTTTCGAGTTAACACGAAAAACCTTTTTTTTTCCTTATATCTCAGTAATTAAAGCAATTAGAACTGAGTTTTAAGTCTAAAAGGAATGTGACGCGATATGTGACAGACCTCATATAGTTTAAAACATACCTGACGCATGTCTTTAAGAGTTATTTCGATAAAGATTTTGATGACAGATGACAAATGTCCGGCTGGCTGAGCCACCCATTCCAGCGCTTGCAGACGGTCTAGAAAGCTAGA
Organism: Stenoptilia bipunctidactyla; assembly: GCA_944452665.1. NCBI lineage: Eukaryota > Metazoa > Arthropoda > Insecta > Lepidoptera > Pterophoridae > Stenoptilia > Stenoptilia bipunctidactyla. Next base: position 17,535,078 of record OX101739.1, read on the forward strand.
TTCTTATCAAAAGGAATGTGACGGCGACGAAGACAACAAATCGTCGTATGTGACAGCTCTAAATACTGCTAAACAAAAAATATAAGCGATTGTTGATTCTTTCATACAAAGTCAATTAGGGTGACCAAATTTTACTCCTGTAAATTGTCATCCTTATAAAATACTTCCAAAAAAATTTTCAAACATGACAAATAACTTGATCATTACGTTGCTCTAATTAAGTGGGTAAATAAAAATATTATTTCATAATGCATCATGTATTTATTTTTTATTAATTTACTTTTTGTTTGTTTACCGATTAATAAAATCGGTCTGGGATTAATGTAACATGTTGAAAAAAGTAAGTAAATAAACCCTTCTCGTATACGTTTTTACTTTTGACTTGATATATTATTTTATTCTTAATCTTGACATTAAACCACAAGAACGTAAAACTTGTAAGTAGGTACAGTCACCCTGTATAATATAACATATTACCTATAGTTATAACATATTATAGTTACAAGTAGTATATACTTTACAATTCTTTACTTCACATAACAAACCACCTGCAATCATTAAATTAATAATTGAATCTAATTCAGTTTGTTTACACTAATTTGTGTGTAAATAAGTATTACTTAATAAATTAAGACATCAATACATATAATAAAACAGTAAAAAAAACGTGTCTGTACATTTAATATTTTTACAAAAAAAATTATCTAGGGTTATAAAGAAATGAAAAAGGAGTAAGAATCTGAAAAAAAAAATTTGTCTGTTTGTTTGTAAGTTTGTCTGTTTGCACACGCTAATCTCTGGAACCGCTGGACGGATTTGAATGAAACTTTTTTTGATGTAGGTATAGCTGTGAAGCCGGGGCAACATATAGGGTATATTTTATTTCGTTTACTGGAACACCTGATGCAGAACCCTTAAGGGATCATCAAAACCGTAAGAAATATAGATATGATGCCTTAACAAAAGTTGTCCAGGATGATGAGCAGATTCTGTAGACATAAAAAAAAACTAGGATCTAAAAAAATTGTAATAGATTTTTAAAAGTTATGCCTAAAACTTACTAGAATATAGTGGAGATGTTCGGCATACAGATCAGAAGTACTCATAGCTCAGTTGCGCGTAGACCGACCATGAGTCTAAGGTCGTGGGTTCGATCTTGCTCGCGTATTTTTATTATATATTTTTTTATTTTGTATCAATCTTTACCATGCATCTATCTTAACATACATATGTATATATAAAACAGTAAACAATAACGTGTGAACATGAAATATTTTTCAAAAAAAATATGTACCTAAGGTTATAAAGAAATGAAAATAAAAGTAAGAATTTGAAAGAAAAAAAAATCTTTTTGTTTCTGTCTGTTTGTTGTTCTATTCTGCTGACATCTGTGGCTGACATATAATACTATAATAAATCCGAAAGATAGTTGGTATGTAGTATAAAAGTTTACTATGTTGATAGGGCTAAATCATTAATAAATAAAGCTTCTTGCTAGATTTAATGTAGGTAGTGTACATACAGAGATATATTGTAAAAAAGTTAAACGTAAAATAATAGAACTCAATATCGTTTAGGTTTTCTTTATTGATCGATTTTGCCTCTTGGAAGTCAGAGCCCGTAGAATTCTTCAGAATAAAAAGTGGTGTAAGTGTCAAAACTCAACACAGGACTTTATGAACTACCATACCAAATTACATTAAAATTGGCTAAGCCGTTTGACCGTGAAAAACAGCCAAACATACTAAACATATTATACACTGATAATGGCTAGACGGATGGATTTCTGCTACTCTTTCACGCAAAAACTACCGAATGGATTTTTATGAAACTTTACAGTAATATAGCTTTACCTAGAATGTGCCTTTGTAATGTATTGGTTAGGAGTTATACCTACATATTATATGGGGGAAGATTCTTCATGTTTATTTTTTTAGATAGGACCTTGGAGAAGAAAATAACCTATTCGAAATACTAATTCAATGCAGACGAAGTCGCGGGCACCATCTATGTAATAAACCTACCTACATATAAACCTACTCTTATACATACTATAATAATCTTATACATATATACAAAGGCTGCAAACTGGACGGCAGCGACAGCGTCAGCGAGAGCGACAGCGGCGCGGGCAGCGACGCGAGCTGCGATTTCCGCGACACGATAGAAAGTATTGAGTTTGTATGAAACCGCGACTAATCGCTCGAGCGCCCGCTGGCGTCGAGAACGGCCTAGCAGGGCTAGCAACCATCGATAAATAGTCGAATCGACAAGATCAATATTATTTTGTTATTTTATCCTATTATCTATACTAATATATAAAGCTGAAGAGTTTGTTTTATTGTTTGTTTGAACGCGCTAATCTCAGAAACTACAAGTGGGATTTGAAAAACTATTTTTGCATTTGATAGCCCAACTCTTGAGGAAGGTTATATTTTATCCCGAAATTCCCACGGGATCAAAAGTTACGCGGGTAAAACTGCGCGCGGTGGCTAGACTAAGCTAATATGCGCACCATAATAGATAGAATTACTCGATTTGATACCATGATTAAGACTACAGAACCAAATATGTCATAGTCTTAATAAATTACTAACTCTAAATACCATATTCTAAGAAAATATCGATAAAAGGCCCAATTTATCATTGTCGACGGTAGCGTGCTAGCCCCGCAGATTCCCCGCGTCGCGTCGCGGTCGCTGCCCGCGCCGCTGTCGCTGCCGTCCTTGCAGCCTAACTTTTACCCAGTGTGCCTTTCGTAGGGTATTCCTGTTTGGTATATACTTTTTGTAGGTTACTTTTTCTATTTTATTTTTTGTAGGTCTTTTTCACAAAACCTAGATGAAACTGCGAATGACAGCTTTGTTGTAACAGTTTTTGAAATAACTCTTTCTGTTTATCTATCAGTAACGCTTTCACAGCTAAACAAATGAATCGATTTTGACTTTGAACATCAAGGACGATATTATAATATTATTTATCCAACTCCCATAATCGGTATTCACGCGGACGAAGTCGCGGGCAACAGTTAGTGTTTTAATAAATAAATCAGTCTTTTGAGTTATACTTAATCAGCCTTAACGTATTAAATACTCATTAATAAAACAAGTTCCTAAGTAATTAAAACATCTTCATTATAATGTAGGTATGCATCTCTCAGCTCAGTCTGTCAAAACATAAACAAGACAATGTAGAAGCATTGGCTTTTGGCTTTGCCTAATTTTGTAATCCATATCGTCATAGCAAAACCAATCATTATCATTACAATAAAAATGACATTTATAATGCCCTAGTGAACCACCATTGATATATTCTACAACACCAAGCACCTTGTAAGTTTAGTTACACTTAATTAGAGCAACGTAATGATCAAGTTATTTATCATGTTTGACAAATTTTGTGGAAGTATTTTATAAGGATGACAATGTACAGGAGTAAAATATGGTCACCCTAATTGACTTTGTATGAAAGAATCAACAATCGCTTATATTTTTTGTTTGGCAGTATTTAGAGCTGTCACATACGACGATTTGTTGTCTTCGTAGCCGTCACATTCCTTTTGATAAGAATCTAGCTTTCTAGACCGTCTGCAAGCGCTGGAATGGGTGGCTCAGCCAGCCGGACATTTGTCATCTGTCATCAAAATCTTTATCGAAATAACCCTTAAAGACATGCGTCAGGTATGTTTTAAACTATATGAGGTCTGTCACATATCGCGTCACATTCCTTTTAGACTTAAAACTCAGTTCTAATTGCTTTAATTACTGAGATATAAGGAAAAAACAAAGTGGCTCAGCCAGAAACGTCCGGCTGGCTGGCCACTTGTTTTTCGTGTTAACTCGAAAATTATGGCGTTTTGCTTGATAAAACCACTTTAATTGCTGTCACATATCGCGTCACATACCTTTATATACCAGCTGGATCCTCAAAACCCTTTGGGGGCTGAGATCTGGAATGCTGGAAAATGCGAAATTCTGGCTGGCTGGCCAAAGTTTTTTCGATTTTTTGAGGAAACTATACCGTCACAAACGATGAAACCTTTACAGATCGTCGTCACAAACGATGACTTAGCCACCTAGATAAGCATAAGACAGCCGGACGCACGCTTCTAAGGCTGACTATAACCACTTCTTATGATATGCTTATCCAAGGATACGATGAATGTTAGATAGTGAACACAAATTTAAATTTAGACTTATTTGTCAAAATAAATTGTTTTAAAGCATTCTTTACAGAGTGTTCGCGCTCTATAAAAACTGTGTGACACAATGAGAACAAAAATTAACAAAATTTATTTTTTAATACAGTTGCTCAAAAAGTGGTGTATTGCAGGGACGTTTAGCGTTCGGGATGTGGGCTATTACACACTTGTGCTTTTTCTTTACCTTTTCCGCACTCGTGCGTTCTCTTTCCCAAATGTCAAAATAATGTCCATTAAAAAGAAAAAATCAACCACGAAGTTTTTACTAAAAAAAAATTCATAGAAGTTTTTACGATTCAAGCTAATATTTCTGAAAAGTAGCTACTAATTTGTTTCAATATCAGGTAAACTGATTTGATGCAATGAGTTAGGTTAGGTTTCATTTCATTTTATCTCATTACATTAAATTCATTTTCATTTCATGTCAATGCAAAAAATCTAGTAAAGACTTGGCTGTATGGGCATAGTTCCCTTTGCCTACCCAGAATTGGTAAACAAAACAAAAAAATCTCTGTTTATAATCTTTCACGGCTGGCGCCATTTTGTATATTTTATAAAATTGCTTAATTTTTTCGCAACTGTATTAAAAATAGTCGTTCAGTACACGTGCGGAACCGTCATTGCAACTTGTTCCGACTGTCAACCCTCGCCTTCGGATGCGCCTCGGCTCGTGTAGACATTTGTCGGAACTCTTTGCAATGACAGGCTTTCCGCACTCGTAATGAAATATACTATTTTAATACAGTTGCTCAAAAAGTGGTGTATTGCAAGGACGTTTAGCGTTCGGGATGTGGGCTATTACACACTTGTGCTTTTTCTTTACCTTTTCCGCACTCGTGCGTTCTCTTTCCCAAATGTCAAAATAATGTCTATTAAAAAGAAAAAATCAACCGCGAAGTTTTTACTAAAAAAAATTGATCGAAGTTTTTACTAAAAAAAATTGATAGAAGTTTTTACGATTCATGCAAATATTTCTGAAAAGAAGCTACTAATTTGTTTCAATATCAGATATAATGATTTGATGCACTGAGTTAGGTTAGGTTTCATTTCATTTTATCTCATTACATTAAATTCATTTTCATTTCATGTCAATGCAAAAAATCTAGTAAAGACTTGGCTGTATGGGCACAGTTCCCTTTGCCTACCCAGAATTGGTAAACAAAACAAAAAAATCTCTGTTTATAATCTTTCACGGCTGGCGCCATTTTGTATATTTTATAAAATTGCTTAATTTTTTCGCAACTGTATTAAAAATAGTCGTTCAGTACACGTGCGGAACCGTCATTGCAACTCGTTGCGACTGTCAACCCTCGCCTTCGGCTGCGCCTCGGCTCGTGTAGACATTTGTCGGAACTCTTTGCAATGACAGGCTTTCCGCACTCGTAATGAAATATACTATTTTATACAGTTGCTCAAAAAGTGGCGTATTGCAGGGACGTTTAGCGTTCGGGATGTGGGGTATTACACACTTGTGCTTTTTCTTTACCTTTTCCGCACTCGTGCGTTCTCTTTCCCAAATGTCAAAATAATGTCCATTAAAAAGAAAAAAACAACCACGAAGTTTTTACTTAAAAAAAAATTCATAGAAGTTTTTACGATTCATGCAAATATTTCTGAAAAGAAGCTACTAATTTGTTTCAATATCAGGTAAAATGATTTGATGCAATGAGTTAGGTTAGGTTTCATTTCATTTTATCTCATTAAATTCATTTTAATTTCATGTCAATGCAAAAAATCTAGTAAAGACTTGGCTGTATGGGCATAGTTCCCTTTGCCTACCCAGAATGGGCAAATAAAACAAAAAAAATCTCTGTTTATAATCTTTCACGGCTGGCGCCATTTTGTATATTTTATAAAATTGCTTAATTTTTTCGCAACTGTATTAAAAATAGTCGTTCAGTACACGTGCGGAACCGTCATTGCAACTTGTTCCGACTGTCAACCCTCGCCTTCGGCTGCGCCTCGGCTCGTGTAGACATTTGTCGGAACTCTTTGCAATGACAGGCTTTCCGCACTCGTAATGAAATATACTATTTTAATACAGTTGCTCAAAAAGTGGTGTATTGCAGGGACGTTTAGCGTTCGGGATGTGGGCTATTACACACTTGTGCTTTTTCTTTACCTTTTCCGCACTCGTGCGTTCTCTTTCCCAAATGTCAAAATAATGTCTATTAAAAAGAAAAAATCAACCGCGAAGTTTTTACTAAAAAAAATTGATAGAAGTTTTTACGATTCATGCAAATATTTCTGAAAAGAAGCTACTAATTTGTTTCAATATCAGATATAATGATTTGATGCACTGAGTTAGGTTAGGTTTCATTTCATTTTATCTCATTACATTAAATTCATTTTCATTTCATGTCAATGCAAAAAATCTAGTAAAGACTTGGCTGTATGGGCATAGTTCCCTTTGCCTACCCAGAATGGGTAAACAAACAAAAAAATCTCTGTTTATAATCTTTCACGGCTGGCGCCATTTTGTATATTTTATAAAATTGCTTAATTTTTTCGCAACTGTATTAAAAATAGTCGTTCAGTACACGTGCGGAACCGTCATTGCAACTCGTTGCGACTGTCAACCCTCGCCTTCGGCTGCGCCTCGGCTCGTGAAGACATTTGTCGGAACTCTTTGCAATGACAGGCTTTCCGCACTCGTAATGAAATATACTATTTTATACAGTTGCTCAAAAAGTGGCGTATTGCAGGGACGTTTAGCGTTCGGGATGTGGGGTATTACACACTTGTGCTTTTTCTTTACCTTTTCCGCACTCGTGCGTTCTCTTTCCCAAATGTCAAAATAATGTCCATTAAAAAGAAAAAAACAACCACGAAGTTTTTACTAAAAAAAAATTCATAGAAGTTTTTACGATTCATGCAAATATTTCTGAAAAGAAGCTACTAATTTGTTTCAATATCAGGTAAAATGATTTGATGCAATGAGTTAGGTTAGGTTTCATTTCATTTTATCTCATTAAATTCATTTTAATTTCATGTCAATGCAAAAAATCTAGTAAAGACTTGGCTGTATGGGCATAGTTCCCTTTGCCTACCCAGAATGGGCAAATAAAACAAAAAAAATCTCTGTTTATAATCTTTCACGGCTGGCGCCATTTTGTATATTTTTTAAAATTGCTTAATTTTTTCGCAACTGTATTAAAAATAGTCGTTCAGTACACGTGCGGAACCGTCATTGCAACTTGTTCCGACTGTCAACCCTCGCCTTCGGCTGCGCCTCGGCTCGTGTAGACATTTGTCGGAACTCTTTGCAATGACAGGCTTTCCGCACTCGTAATGAAATATACTATTAGGTACAATTAAAATAACGTTTGAAAGCAATAAAACGCATATCTGCACCAATCGTTGTTAGAAGAGGACACGATATCCATGCAATAAAACACTGTTACTTCTTTATAAACCTGTCATATTCGTCAACTTCACTTCCCATGAGGTCAGATTGAGGTCAAACACGGGTTTATATAAAAACGGGGTTCCTTGTAAACAAATGCACACCGCGAAAAACAGCGAAAAAACCTTTTTTGCTGCTCTCAACAACGAATTTGGCTTAGCGGCAAATGTGCTAAGAAAATACCTAGTTACCATTAAGTAAAAGTATAGACAGAAATTCCTATACTATGTTGTGTCAATTCTGTCACAAATCTGTAATTTTTTTTTTTTGGTAAGTTATTGAAACCGGCCGTTAGACAGTACCTACCAAATAGTAGATTCGGATATGAGATACGTACAATTTAACATCATTCGAACAAATAAACAAAAAACTGGGCTACAACGTCTCTTCTTTAGATTTTCTCCGTGGGCATGCGTACCTACTCTTCAAATTTAATAAATAGTGTGCAACTTACCGCCACGCTTACAACCCGCAGCGGTTGTTTGCAGTACAACTTGTGCGCGAGCGTCATGAACACCGCGGCCACAGTGTTGCACTCCGATTCCAGCAGAGCTGACGTTTCGAACAACTAGAAACAATTGTAATCTATATAAAACTGTTCTGTTACTGACTGAGTCACTGACAGACTACGTACAGCCATAACTACTGGACGTAGAGAGCTGAAATTTGGAACACACTTTTCTTGGGAGTGTAGAGGAGCACTAAGGAAGGAATTCCCGATATTCCTGTGAACGGGAAGTAAAACTTTTTAGTTTGTATGAAAAACTTTATTCCCTGAGTACACGGATTTGAAATTTGGTATAAAAGTTTTTCAATGAGTATCTGGTTGTATTATGGAAGGAATTTCCGAAATTCCCACGGGAACGGGAAAAATAGGACTTTTTAGTTTGTTAGAAAATTCTTATGCTTTGAGAGCATGGATGTGAAACTTGGTATAAACGTTATTTCAATGTGTGTCTGGTTGTATTATAAAAGGAGTTTCTGAAATTCCACAAGAAGGGTAGTTGTGCGCATACCTACGTAGTTGCGGGAAAAAGCTAGTAATTAAATGAAATCGCTGTTATACAAAAACAGAATAAGTAAAAATTACTTTTCAATTTAAAATTGGTCAAAAGACGGTTGAACAATAACAATCTATATTTGAAACATATTTTTAGTACGATTGCAAAGGGTTTCGACTAATTTTACAAACACCAATAGCGTTATTTTAAAAGATCTATGAACAACTTTCCAATAAATACCAAGTTATGAATAACTAATTTCGTTTTTAAAATTCTCAAATATTTACATATCTTACAGACATTGGTCGTTTAGCGGAACCGAGAATCGAACCTTCCACGTTTCGCTAATTAGCTACGTGGGATGACATTTAAAAAAACTGTTTTATATCTAATGAGTTCTACATTCGTTTATTAAAAACAAAGTTAATAAATGTTTTTTATTCAATGTTATAAGAATACCACGTTTATGGTTTATGATAGAAAGTGCGCATGAAGACTATGGTGGTACACGTCCATCCACGAGATACCTATTCACTCGACAAATAAAAGTACCAGGACTGTAGTGGTCAGGGAAAACAGACGCAGGCAAATCGTTACACACGAAAAAGGAATTATCAAAGCGTTTTGTTCTACTTCTTAGTAAATCAACTATGCGGATGGAATTTCTGTCTGGTAGTCCAGTGGTAAAAAGGAGTGGTTTAAATTTGTTGAAATAGAGCACTCACACACTCTCCAAAATGTAGCCGATAAAATACTGTCAAACAGGCAACCTTACGACGATGCTCTAGAGTCTGCCATTTTTATTTGTAAAGTTATCCTTATTAATAAGTTTCCGGGCTCTTCAGTCAAAAGGGTCTAGCGTTTCGAGCTGGTATTTGGCAGAACCATCCTAAAGGTTTGAGCAGCCTTTCAGGGCTGAAGTACCACCGGACCTTAGATATGCTCAATTTTCTAGAAGCCATTTGAGCCATAGACTCAATTTTTTGTCCGAAGTTTAATTAGGTCGTTATAGTGACGCTCAAAAGCCTTAGATAGTCGGTGATAGGGACAGATACATTCTGGAAAGCGGGCGTAAATGTGAAGGTGCTCTTGTTGGCGGAAAAAAGACAGGCTGTATTTTGGAGGCATTGAATTTGACCAAGTTGGACTCGCCCCTGTAGCGTGTGACGCACCTCTTCGTTATGCTCCTTCGACCAACATCGCACCCCAGTCGGACACATTCCGCAAGGTTGAATCAACGCGCCCAATCATAGACCTTCTCAAAATCTGGATTTCATGGATGCTCGTTCGCGCATCGGATATATATCGCTGTTGGATATAAAGTGCTGTCATCAGCGTATCCAATAATGCCCAGTGTTAGGAGATCATTAATGTGCAGCAAGAATAGAGTTGCCGAGAGAAGAGCCCCCTGAGGTACCCCGGTATTAATTGCCATTAGGTCAGAGGAGTAGCAATCTAAGACTAATTGAATCGACCGTTCTCTCAGAAAATCAGATTTTCAGTCGCAGAGCCCGATCCGTATGCCATATGCTGGAAATCATGCCAGACCCTGTTAAGGCTTTGGAAATGTCTAAGGATACAGCTATTGCTTCTCCATGACCTTCCAAGGCCTCGCTCCATAAGTGAGTGGCATACACGAAAAGATCGCAGGGCGAGCGTCCACTGCGGAAACCGTATTGGCTTAGGAGCTCGTTGGTCTTGAGGTATGCCAGGAGTGGATTGTTCAATACTCGTTCCATGACTTTACAAAGTGTGGAAGTGATTGAAATTGGTCGATAGTCGACAGGATCAGCACGGCTTCTCTTCTTCGTTACTGGCTGTACGATAGCCAACTTCCAGAACTTGAAGACCTTACCAGATTCCAAAGAAATTCGATAGACGCGTGTCAAAACGGGGGGGCACAACTCAGCTGCGCATCGTTTTAACACCATTGCAGGAACACCATCTGGACCGCTAACCTTATTCTCGTCTAGGCGCAGCAAGCATTTAAGAACCTTCTTTTGGCGAATATGAACGGTACCCATAATAGGTCCGAACTGAGGTAATAACGGCGGAATTTTTCCTCGGCTATCTAGACGAGAATTTTCAAGCAAAGGTATTGGCAAATAAATCTGCTTTGTCCTTAGTGGGCCAGAGAACCGCCAGGTTTCCGCAGAGGCGGCAGCGACAGGCAACAGTAGCGACGGGCGACGGCAGCGACAGGCGACGGCAGCGAAGGGCAACAGAAGACGCTAACAACAGATCGTGGTGTCACTGGCATACATGCACGTCTCCAGGATGTAAACTGGGTAACAAAGGTATGCCGAGTCTGACGGATCACAGATCTGCGTCTCCGTTAGGAAGAGTAGGTGGGTCTCTCCGTGTCAAGGTGGTGGTGGACGTCATTGAGATTGGAGTGCACTCCTAGTTGTAGAAGTGTACTTAAAAAGAGAGGAAGTGCATCCGCTGTGTAATGTTACCCAGCGGTGCACCGTTCTTCGGATCCCGCTACCCTCCAAAACGAGTTACCCGGTGAGTCATTATCCTACGAGTTGAAAACAGTTCTCCGATGCAGCCCGATTACTGTCCTCCTCGATGGCTTCACTAAGCATCATGCCGGAATGCTACTATGTCGTTTATCGCCACCCAGGGACCACGCACAAGGCATCGAGGGCTAAACCTTACAGACGCGAACAGTTTTCAGTCCCCTATCTAGAGTTTTCAGTCATGTATCTTAGAGCTACATTAGTGAAATCTCAATAAGTACCTACGTATTTATTTTTAAATTTAATAAATGACAAAGCAATTTTTTACCATCATTAGTGGATTTCTTCATTGAACCTAATTTTTCAAAGCTAGATGGGTTGCTATGGCAGATCGAGGATTAAGATTTTTTTTTAAATCCACTATAAATCGTATAAAATGCGTTTTTCACGTTACGTTATAAAATCTTTAGCTATTGAAATTATAACTCTACTTTATCCTATCTTTTCTAGTGCCACTAAACTCTTGTCAGCTTTATGACTATAAACTCAATTCAACACGTATATTTATTTCGTTTATGTGCTCGTGAATAAAAACAATATTAAGAGGCTTTTTGTAAGGCACGCTACATTAGCGTCTTTCGTCTCGCTTACAACAGTGTATGTTAATACATCGAAAAGTGATAGTCAATCGCGTATACTTAAGGCAATGTTATGTTTATGGTCTATAATGACAACAATATTTAGATCCAGTACTTTAAATCATAACTTTCACTGGCATGCCATCACTTTTGACCTCAATTTGACTGCAAAAAAAATAATGTAAACGTCAATGTAAACGCCGAGGTATTTGACGACGGGACTCCATTTGATCTCCTGGTCTTGAAGTCTCAGTATAGATATCTGCTTGTTGGTTAGGCCTGAGTTTTTGTAACGTTAACAGATAGTCACCAACATCGCAACCATTCTGGGCGGAGGTCGGGCTTGATTGATGTGGCAAAGTACGCTGCATCGTCTGCGTAAATATAAAGGGTGGGAGCCTGAACTGGGATATCATTGGTAAACCAATGGTAGGCGGTGATACCGGTGATAGGCAACTTCCCGTTTGGGGATAAAGAGTAGTCAAGTGCTATTCTAGACTACACACTAAATCTATGCAAAATTATTTCAGGCGTTCTGCCGTGATTGAGGAACAAACATCGATCTTTCCAGACTTTCGCATTTATAATATCAAAATAATTAAAACGGATCACAGACTAAAATCAAATCAAAAAATCAAATCAAAATCAAAAATCCTTTATTTACCAAAAAGCAAACTGTACATCGCAAACTTAACTTACTAATACAATTAATTACATATTTAAGTGCTACAATATTTAACTTAGTGTAAATACAGACTAAATATAAGATGAGGGTAGTTTGCAGTACCATACATTGACTAGCGGACCCCGCACTAGGCGAACCTGTGTCGCGGGGACCCGGTACGTTTACCATTGCAAGCTATACTGTCGCGATAGCGGGTAGCGATGTATTTTATTTTACAGTAAGTACAGTGATAAAATACTGAATTAGGTTTGCATTGAATATACATGTTTATTGTTTCCTTATAAATTCAATCCACCAATTATACAGTTACAAAGCAAAAAATTAATAATTATTAGGTGAAGTATTTTTTTTTTTGTGAGTGTATTGATAAAAATAAAATTAATTAAGCTAAAATAAGTTAAGTTATTGCATTGATATATTATTTTTCTCGAGTTTAAATATTTGATAATTATAAAATTAATCATGAGTGTTCGATATAAGTTTAGGTAAAATTAAATAATTTGAATTATTTAAATAACTTTTACGGAATGAAACGATTCATGGGTATGTAACTAGTGAAAAATAAGATAGTATGAATATCATTGCTTAATATTGCTTCTAAATTTTAATTCCGGTAAATAACAAGATGAAGATTATAGGGTGGATGAGAGTAACGTTTCTGTGTATTCATAATCGAGGCAAACCAACCAGTCAAAGACTCTTCTCTTTATTTCATTTATCGGATGATTCCGAATATTGCATTTTGATGCAACAACGTTGTATAAATGCGGATGTAAAAAAGTGCTGTGCCTTTTTGCGAAAGCAGAATATATTTTGGGGGTTGGGGCCTTATAAACTCTTTTTTTCAGTATCGAGGAATAGTTAGGTAGCTTTACAACTAAGTTGTGGTATGATAGCACACTTCTGAAAATATAAAGGCGTCGAACACTGAGTAATTGACTTTGTTTGTAAAGGAGAGCCGTAGGGTATTTATATTTGAAACCGAATATCGTTTTCAAAACCGCCCGTTGACTTCTTTCGACTATCAACATGACTGTTTTCGCTGCACCACCCCATACCGGGAGGCAATATAAAATTAAAGATTGGCATAATGAGATGTAGATATTAATAATCAGCCTTCTTTCGACACAGTGTCTCAGTTTTCTCATGATGTTACACAACTTGCGTATTCTTCCCGACACATGATCAATATGGGCTTTAAAGGATAGCCTTTCATCTAAGAAGACACCGAGGTATTTAATATCAGCAGAACGATCAATACCAGTACAAATGCAAGTTAAACCTGACCTGAGGCAATTTGTTGATGAATGAATAACTAAACTAAAAGAATTAGGTGGTGCTGAAGATATAGTTTTGGAAAAAGGTATAAATTTAGTTTTGTCGGTGTTTAGAGTTAAAAGATTAGCGTTTAACCAGTGCTGAACCTGGGCCATTCCACTCTCAGCGTGACGTTTAACTTCATTCCAAGTACGTCCCCAAAAAACCACCGCAGTATCGTCAGCGTAACAGTAAAGTTTAGCATTAAGAAGATCCAGTGACTGAATATCGTTCAGGTAGACTAAGAAAAGAGTGGGGGCGAGAATGCTGCCTTGTGGCAAGCCATAGTGAGTTTCATTGTCTGCGCTTATCATTTCATTGATCTTAGTACGATGTTTACGATTCGTGAGGTATGATTTGAACCAATCGAGGGCTATGCCCCGGATTCCAGTGTGTTCGAGTTTGCGTAATAAGATTGCTGTAGACACCGTGTCGAAAGCCTTTGCTAGGTCAAGGAATACCCCCAAGCATCGATTTCCACTGTCAAGTTGATTAGAGACTTCAGTTGTAATGGCACTAACTGCATCCAAAGTGGATTTATTATGTCGGAATCCGAACTGCCGCTTATACAACATTTTATGAGTTTCAAGGTACTTGGTGAGACGCAAGTTCACGAGTTTCTCAAGAAGTTTCGATATAGAAGGTAGTAGCGATATGGGCCGGTAGTTGGAGGGATCAGACTTAGACCCATTCTTGTGTATTGTGATGATGGCCGCCGTTTTCCATATATCTGGAAATTCTCCAGTAGAAAAACTCAGATTGAAGATGTGTGCTAGAGGAGTAAGGATGAAGTCTTTTATTTTTTTTAGTGAGCGATTATTAATTCCATCTAACCCCGGAGCACTTGAATTCTTTAGGTGAGTAATGAGAGCTGCGATTTCTTTTTCGTCAGTTGGTGCCATAAAGAAACTTACATTCGAATAATTGCGCAGATTTAGTTTAGAAGTTAATGATGTTTCGGTCTCATTAAGTTGCTCCAGAATCCTTTTAGCAAGACAGAAACCCACGGACGAAAAGTATTTGTTACACTCGTCGATCGATTCCTGTTGGCTTGAATGTGATAGTAAAAGTTCTTCGTTTTTGTTCTTAGTTTGGGTAATATGGCAGATATCTTTTATTGTCTTCCACAAATTTCTTGGGTTGTTTTTGGACTCCTCAATTAGAGTCCTTTGATATTCTTTTTTTAAATTGTGCAAAAGATTTGAGAGGAAATTCCTGTAACGTTTATAAATAGTAAGGCTAATAGGATCTGTTGGAGTTTTTTTTGCTTTTGCGTGAAGCGCGTCCCTGTGTCTCATACATTTGATAAGGCCGGGTGTGATCCAGGGTTGCAAATTAAATTTGGAACGGCTTATAATTATATCTCTTTTATTTTTCTCATAAATAGCCTCAATAGTATCTGAAAATATTTTGGCAGAATCTGAAGCGGTGGTTACAGTGAGGACCGGGGTCCAGTCTGTTCTTTGAAGATCTGCAAGAACACCATCTTCGTTTATTTTATAAGCCTTTCTCGACGGCTTTGACGTTTTCCGGGATTCACTGTTTAGACCCGCTATAAGAATGTCGTGGTCTGTAGATAAATTTTTGCAAACGAGGCTAACATGGTTACAAAAAGGTTTGATGAACAAGTGATCGAGACAACTGTCCTTGCGAGTGGGCTTGTCAATCAATTGAAGAAGACCATGGGTGGCCAACAAACTCAAGTATTTCTCTTTATCTGGAGAATCTGCCAATGGAAAGATATTGATGTTTATGTCACCAGCAAGGATTAATGATTTATTCGTTTTTAAATCTTCCAAAACTGTATCAAGATCTTCCAGGAAGATATTGATGTCTCTAAAGGAGGGGGACCGATATATGCCTATTAATGAAAGTTTGTCAGGAATATCTACAACTAAACAGTTTCCACCATGGAGTACTCGTTCGGTTGAATGAGCACACCAGCCAGATTTAACGTAAATAACAACACCACTTGCCTTGTTAATAATTCTTGTCGACCTGAAGGTAGTATAGCCATCGATTACGGGGATTATTGTATTGTCATTAAGCCAGCACTCGGTGAGAACTATAATATCGAACACTGTTTTTGTTCGCTTAAGGGTGACAGTAAATTGATCGAAGTTACAATCAATACTTCTTATGTTATAAGTTAGTATTCTCAAGTTATACTTATCACGGATATAGCTCACACTTTGCTCAACTGTATTTAAAATCGTGCAGTTTACTAAGAATGTTCTATCTAAATCTTCCTGTACTTGTATGTTATCCATAATCAAAAATAAGACGGAGCGTATTTAAATGATTACTTAGACAGCAACTTTTAGAGCCATGAAAAAAATTATGAGCAAAGTGTGAAATAGGATAAAATATATAGAATTTAAATTTCAGCAAGAGCATATAAAGATTAAATTTGATAAAGAACGTATGTAAATGTGTGTGTGATATTGAATGTAAACCTAGTAAAATTATATCAATGAATAACAAGTAAATGAAACAAATATAACTAAATACCAATTGTGATGGATTAGGCAGAGACGTTGGGAGACGGAGCAGCAGCTGGTTCAACATGTAGATCGATGTCAGAAGAAGTTCTGATTTGTGTAACTGGACTTTTTTCGGCTTTCCGCACAAAAATGTTGCCGCCATTTGTCCAGCAAAAGCGAAATCCATTTTCGTGACAACGGGTTCTAGCTTCTCGAAATAACATCCGATTTTTCCTAGTCAGTCGTTCATTAATGTAAATATTGTTGCTGGGGCCAAGAACAATTTGGTCCGTCATGATTGGTTTTCTTGTTTTTGTTTCTTTCAGGAAAAGGTCCCGCATACGACGGCGAAGAAATCGGACTACTATGGGTCGTGACTGCAGAGGTTTCGCAGGATCGGATGGTCGACGTGAAGCTCCGGCACGATAAACGTCGTCTATATCTTCTTCTTTTAGATCAATCCCAGCTTTTTTGGCTGTTAAGGAAGCGATGTGAAATAGATTTTCATTGACGGTTTCTTTTATACCAATAATCTCAACTTCGTTGCGGATATAAGTTTGAGCCTGTTTATCCGCATCGATTTCCAACTGGGCTACTTGTGCTTTAAGAATCAATATATCTTTATCTTTTTCGGTTAAATTGTGTTCCAGAGTTTTAATTCGGGAAAGGGCTCCGGTCACTGATGAAAATTTGGTATTTAAGTCTTCCCTCAAAGCTCTGATTTCCTCTAAAAGTTTGGAATTGTTAATAGATTCAGCCTCCGGTGCTGATTTGTTGCAGCCTCTCCTGCAGTTTGTGTTGATGTTGCTAGGTATAGGAGTAAAAGTTTGATCAAGATTGTTATTACCTCGAATTGGAGTATTGGCATTATTCGTCTTCGGGAGTGCAGATTTGCATTTTGGGCACTTCCATGTGTCTTTATAGGAGTCTGGGTAATTTGCATAGTCTATTTTTTCAATGTTAACACAGATCAGATCGAATGTTTGATTACAATCGCAGCATTCCATATATTCGAGGGTCTTAATTTCCCCGTTGCAACCGCTGCACTTCGATGACATTTTATTAGGCGGCGTACCTTAGTGCGATACAGTGATAACAAATTGAGAGTAGCGGAGCTACTTATATATTATCGCTTACAGTGGACAGCGAGCCTTGGTGCGATACGATGACAACGCACAAAACGAGTGAATACGGTTGGAGTCGTTTCGTTTGCACAAAAAGGTGCTCTATTTCACTGTACACTAGGTTGAATTTCTATTAACTGAGACAAGGGTAAAACTTAATAAGTTTGTGACACGACTGACCGCCACAACGCCCGCGACAAACTAAGCAGATGCGATAGTATTTTATCCGCGTATAAAAACATTTTACCACTAAACAGATAACATACGACACGATACATTCAATCAAAAACCTAGGTTTGTTTTAGGGCCATATTTGTGTACCGGCAGATGTTAACTGTAGATACCTCTGTATACGCAGATGTGATCTGCAGGCAGGTTGAATCGCTGTACGCGGTTTCATCAAAATTCATCAGGCCGTTTTTAGAGATAAAAGATACAATATTGACAGATACCTAATATTGTCTTAAGTTTTCGCCATTCATAAAATTAAACACTTTGGAACCGGATTTATCGCGTATATTTATGTTTTTGCAGACACTGTGGTTACGACTCTCGTCTCTCGAGTTAAAAATGCGATAAATCCGGTTCAAAAGTGTTTTATTTGACAGAAACTTGAGCAGATATCTGCTAAGTGTGTTATCCTTTTTATTTATTAGTCTCTCACCGGCATGCCATGTTTGTCGGCGAGGCGCTGCGCGTAGGCCGTGGCGAGGCGGGACTCGGGCGTGCCGCGGTCGCACTTGTTGCCGACCAGCACGCGCGGCGCGCCCGCCAGCCCGTGCGAGTCCACCTCCGCCATCCAGCTCGTTATCGACTAGAATTATACACAGTTATAACAATAAGTAGCTACTTATTTATTCAAAAAATCTAGCAGTAGCTAACCTAAATCCATTTTCGTCCGATTCACATTTATTGCTTTATGATGGTGCACAATTAATCATACGATTTTGATTAGCTAATTGTCTCCTTAATTTATTTTTCTGTTAGCTGGAAAGTATATAAGTCGAGTGTTACCACCCGTTTTGACGCACATTCATAAGTACCTGTTTTATCGCATTTTCGCAAGATTTCTGGTGATAACTGTGGTGGCAACTGACATGAGCATTTTGACGTGACATTCGCAGCGAGCGTGTTGCGTTACGGCATTACCTTGCTCGGGACGAGCACTGTGCTCGCTAGCTGAACTGACCTAAAGTTAAGGCTTAAGAAGTAGAAGAAGAAATAACGACAAACGAGTGGAACACGCGGTGCTCGACAAGACAGTTACGATGTAATTGTGGCGAGTGACTTATACCTAGCAGTATCAATACAACCCCATACGTCATCAATTTGATAACTAATGGCGAAGCGCACGCTCGAATCAAATGAATATGTTACGTTATGATAAAATGTTACAAGTCAGTGGTCACCTTAAGCATTCCTGTCAAATATTCTAAAGTGGAAATATTGTCTGAGGCTTGTTGGCTGGTTTCAGTCTGTTATGTGAAGAAGCAAAGGGCTGGAATATTTACTTAGTTGGGGCAACACAATAAAAAATCAACATAGTGAAATCAAAATTGTTTAAATACAATTAGTAGCTAGCACATTGAACAACACATGACAGATGTCTTTACAATATGTTGCAAATATTATCACTACTAAGAAAACACTATGCCAGTAAATGGATAAGCACTAACTTAAGTTATAAGAGGTTTCGAGTACAGCCTACAGAAATAAGAATACTTGTCACTTCAATAC
This sequence comes from Stenoptilia bipunctidactyla, assembly GCA_944452665.1. Lineage (NCBI taxonomy): Eukaryota > Metazoa > Arthropoda > Insecta > Lepidoptera > Pterophoridae > Stenoptilia > Stenoptilia bipunctidactyla. The sequence goes on from OX101739.1 coordinate 17,554,135, forward strand.
TTACATGAAATGTCTCCGGTTTGGTAACATCATAAACAATGACAACAGCATGTACATTTCTGTAGTAATGTTGCACCATGGACTTCCTAAACCTTTCTTGACCCGCCGTGTCCCACAGTTGAAGCTGTAATCGGTATACTAACATTAATTAAAGCTTTTGAACAACATTAAGTAGTTAGGTACTTATATCAGCAATTTAATGAAATAAAAAGTCTTGTCATTACCTTAATTTCTTCATGATTGATTTTTACAGTTCTTTCTCTAAAGTCTACACCTATTGTTGCCTCCGATTTATCCAAAAATTGTCCTTCACAAAATCGATATGTAAGGCATGTTTTTCCTACACCAGAATCTCCTAAAACTATGATCTTAAATACTTTCTTTTGTTTCAAACCCGGGATATTGTGAAGGTCACCCATATTGAGATAACCAAGTAAAGAATGCTGCAGAAGTAATTATACTTCATTACATTTCTGAGATAAATTTGATGATACGGCAAGAAAAACATACAAAATACTACAAAACATTCACGACACAATCTGTCTGGTAATAAACAAAATATGTCATTGTCAAGTCAGTCACTGTCAGTTGGGTCAATAAAATACTACCTATGTCAAAATGTAAACAAAAGTAAACTTCGAAGGTAACGTTTCGTTTCACTCCTGAAAGTTGGCGCGATATACAAATGAGAGATTTTCTGACAGCTCATTAAAAACCAAAAGGGCACGACAATGGTACAAAAGGCTTCGATAGATGGCTCTTTACAGAAGGCGAAGTATTGTCTGTCATTTAACCATTTATTGACATATATCTAATAGAACTTAATGTTTATTCCACACTGCGTTTTAAAAGTAAAATAATTTAATTGATGTCTGAAATTGAATAAAATAACCATAGATGATAGATACCACTAAACTACATTATAGTATACAGACCTAACGCCTTCAGCTTTTCTAAAAGTGCCATCTATAGAGGGTTTTTGAACTAAACTTTATGTGCTGTCAGAAAATCCATTATTATGACTTAGTATTTCAGCTGTACCACATTCATAATAAATTAATTAAATAATTATGTTTATTTATTCTTCACTGTACCTACATGCGCTATAGTAAAAATAATTTAAAACACCAAATCTATAAAATAGAAGAAAACAATTCACAATTTACTTACATTTATTTATTTATTATTACATCAAAACACATACATAATTAACTTGAATATAAAGCTAACAAATCAAAACTTAATTCCTAAAAAAAAATTATATCTTTACTAATAATATAAAGCTGAAGAGTTTGTTTGTTAGGTTTAACGCTTTAATCTCAGGTACTAAAAGTTATTTTTGTGTACGATAGTCCATTTATCACACTGTGACTAGTACGAGCGAAGTTACAAACGAAAATGTTGCGAAAACGGGAAAAATTATTCAATATTGAAAGCTTCCATTGCGTACGCTGCGTCAACGGTTTTAGTTAATGCAAAAATAATATGTTACGGAAGAGTTCCTCTTCAAAAGTTCTAAAAAAAAATCTGCGACAGCATATACTTATCTTGCCCGAGTTTGACCTCAATTGATTCATTTAGGTAGTTGCTTTATACGACACGCTTATCTAGGGGCGGTAGGGTTATTCTAGGGGTAGATTAGAGGTAATAACTGAAGTGTCATCAAAATCAATTACCTAATGCTGGGCTCCTATATTTTACATCAGTAAAAGCTACCACAAACGAATGGTAGGTAGGTATAAAAATAGTAAATTGTAATTTCAATGACAAGACGTTGAATAGTGAAATGCTTAATACGCCTGGAAGCTAATTCTACTGTTCGTAGACTAAACGAATGTACATACATAATTTCACGACTGTATCCCTTATGGGATGGGCAGAACACCAGAGACTATAAAACCATATGATGAACAAAGAATATTGCAGTGACAAGAGGTCAGCCTATCGCCCACAAAAACGCCAATAAAACCTCTCCCTTAATGGTGCATACAAATTGCTAGTAATGCAAAAAAAGTTCCTAAGATTTGGACGCCTCTCGAGCGCGAACTGAGCCGCAGTAGAGCGCACTCGTGGCCTGCTCTAAGTATCCATACATTTTCTGTTTTTTGAATAACATCAGAAAATGCTCGATGCTCAATGTGGACGGGCGTTCGCGCGAACGAGCACCGCTCGCGAGCACGAATTGCGCCTGTGTGAGTGAGACTTGCTCCTGTGTGCGTGACGCGCTCGTAGCCTGCTCGACGAAATCCGTGAATAATCGTTTTTTTAGACAACATCAAAGGGACTCGGATTGCAAATTTAATAATTACGAGAGGAACTTGAAAATGTGATTTTTTGTTTGTTGAGTTATCGTAACGATTTTGATGTCAAATAAAAGCTCTGGATATAAAACCAATTTATCCATTTGAATCATGTAAATCAGTTTACTCGTTTAGGAGATAATTGGAGAATTAATTTGTATCGTGAAAATGTAAACAATCAACATTTAAAGTTTTTGTTTTCTCAACCACGGCATTGACAGTCAAAGCATTTTATTCAATGAGAGGTTTTCTGACAGCTCATTAAAAAAACAAAACTGTACAAAATTGGTACAAAAGGCTTCGATAGATGGCGCTTTACAAAAGGCGAAGGCGAAGAATTCATTCCACACTGCGCTTTTAAAAGTGAAATAAATTAATTGACGTCTGTATCAGAAATTGAACCATAGTTGAACATATAAATAACCATAGATGGTAGATACTACCTACTTACCTACATTATAGTATACAGACTTAACGCCTTCGGCTTTTTAAAAGTGCCATCTATAGAGGTTTTTTGAACTAATTTTTATGAGCTGTCAGAAAACTCCCCATTTCAGGAGTTTGGCCATAGCACCATTTTAACGTTTGGTGGCGCCACTTATCACTGGCAATAACAACTTAATATGAGTGAATTGAGTGAGTGATAGACAATCATTTGCCATTTGATAACACAAAACGCTGCCGCCGGCTTGTGAAAGTCCTAAGCATATCTGTTGTACACTGCACATATCTGCTGTGTTTATATAATTTCCTGCAAACTCAGAAGTAGCGTCAAGTGAACTTAAGTTTATCATTTATGTACCTAACTGAATTGTTGTGATGCTTGATAGACTTCACATATTTCGACGAATAACTTTATAACTATCAAACATGCTAACAAGTGTTGGTTTTTGATTATTTTAGTTAGTGGTTCGTTAGTTCGTTGCCATTGTACTGTAAAATTAACACCCTTTCTTTCACATATGAAATAGTATATTTCATTACGAGTGCGGAAAGCCTGTCATTGCAAAGAGTTCCGACAAATGTCTACACGAGCCAAGGCGCAGCCGAAGGCGAGGGTTGACAGTCGGAACGAGTTGCAATGACGGTTCCGCACGTGTACTGAACGACTACTTTTAATACAGTTGCGAAAAAATGAAGCAATTTTATAAAATATACAAAATGGCGCCAGCCGTGAAAGATTGTAAACAGAGATTTTTTTTTGTTTACCCATTCTGGGTAGGCAAGGGAACTATGCCCATACAGCCAAGTCTTTAGTAGATTTTTTGTATTGACATGAAATGCAAATAAATTTAATGAGTTAAAATGAAATGAAACCTAACCTAACTCATTGCATCAAATCATTATATCTGATATTGAAACAAATTAGTAGCTTCTTTTCAGAAATATTTGCATGAATCGTAAAAACTTCTATGAATTTTTTTTTAGTAAAAACTTCGTGGTTGATTTTTTCTTTTTAATAGACATTATTTTGACATTTGGGAAAGAGAACGCACGAGTGCGGAAAAGGTAAAGAAAAAGCACAAGTGTGTAATAGCCCACATCCCGAACGCTAAACGTCCCTGCAATACGCCACTTTTTGAGCAACTGTATTAAAAAAAATATTTATCAACAATAATAATAAAAAACCACTTTAGTGCGTAGTCCACCCAAAAAACCTCAAGCACATAAGCGCCGCCACGCGGCAAAAAGTTTGCATTCCAAACTCCATATAATATTGATGTGTCCTACCTGTACTTGTACATAATACTTTCTAATTTGTGTTCTCAACTGTGCCTTCTCTTCGTTTATAATTTCTGTGCGCCACCAAACGTCGCGGTCTTCGGAGTTTTTTTTTATGAGTACAACGATTACCTTTTGCTCATGACTCCGAACGCGAATAAACATTGTCTATCAAGTATCCAAAGCGTAAGTTCTTAAGCAAAATTTATTTGGCCCAGATATGTGGTGTGAATGTTGGAAATATTTATTTATTTTTAATTTACCTAACCAGGAACCCATTTACGAACCTTATTAGCAAGTTAAATTAATCTTACTAATATTATAAATGTGAAAATTTGGATGTATGGATGTTTGTTTGTTCCTCCATCACGGCAAAACGGCTCAACGGATTTGGATGAAATTTGGCATGGTGATAGTTTACAGTCTGGAATAGCACATAGAGTACTTTTTATCCCGATACTCCCACGTGATTCAAAATTACGCGTGTAAAACCGTGCGATACAGCTAGTAAATAAATTAATATTTCTGACACGTTTCTGAATCAAGTTTCTTAAAGAACTTGTGTTATGGATACCAGATAACTGATATACTTAAGAAATATATAAACATAAATATTGAATAAATACATATTTTTTAAAAGAATAACCTTAAATAAACATATAAACATCCATGACTTGACGACCAATATCTGTGTTCATCACACAAAATCCGCCGCCACCGGGATTCGAACCCAGGACCTCTGGCATAGAAGGTTACCACTACAACAGCCGGTTGTCAATGTTTCACATCGGTGCACTCGGTGAATAAGTTTTTCATACAAACTAAAAGTCATATGTTTTCCGTTCCCGTGGGAATTTCGGGTTACTTGCCTTGGTGCACTCCTACCCCTACGTCTCCCTAGGAATGTATGTTTAAGCTTTAGCTCTCTACGCCTAGTAGTTATGGCTGTACGTTGTCTATCAGTCACTCAGGCGAGTTTTAATATAGGTATGTATGATACTGATGAAGCTCTAATAAAAAATAGAGCATGAATGAGGTCTTCGGACTCTATATCTCGTGTGATCTATTAATTTTGTGAAGTGTCGCGGAGAGAGGTATTATGTTTTTTTTATATTTTTATTTTATTTTACACTTTTAGGAAAACTTACAGCTATTATAGTACAGTAGTGAAGAGAAATGGATTGCTTAAGGGTATTTACACGTTTCCACTTTAAAAAAATGCAGAGCATTAAAATACCAACTTCACTAACATTTTTAAATCCTTGTCAAATCAAAATATTGGCTGAAGTGAAATGTCACCTATATAGGAATTTATCCTCCGCTTTCATACATATTTTTTTAAGTAGGTACTGAATCGATTTCCATTAAATTTCAATGGGCCTTATGAAATGAAACAAGAATCATCCAAATCGATTCATAATTGACCAATTAATCAAGTAACAAACATTTGATAACCTCTTCATTATTATTTATTTATTTAACGTTATTATGTAGGTAATAGATATGTAGTTGTGTTTGTGGTTAGGAGTTATGCATAGGTATTATATGGGCTAAGATTCTTTATTTTTATTTTTGTTCTCAAATATAAAAAATACCTTAAAGAAGAAAATAACCTAACTCGAAATGCTAATTCAATGCAGACGAAGTCTTGGGACCCATCTATGTAATATACCTACCTATGTTCCTACCCTTATAAATACCCCCATTACTTTTACCCAGTGTGCCTTTCGTAGGTATTCCTGTTTGATATAAACTTTTTGTAGGTTACTTTTTTAAATTTATTAGTACGTAGGTATATCTTTTTCACAAAACCTAGGTGAAACTGCGGAACAAAGCTTTATCGTAACAGTTTTTAAAGTAACTCTGTCTGTTTATCTATCAGTAACGCTTTCACAGCTAAACTAATGAATCGATTTTGACGGGAATATTGCAAGTTTAAAATTTAAAGAGTGTATTATAATACTATATATTTAACTCCGATAGCCAGTATTCACGCGGACGAAGTCGCGGGAAACAGCCAGTTTATTATATATTTACGTCCCGTTTAGTCCGCCTCTTCAGGATACCGGTGTAAAAGTTTCACGCTGAATTGCCAGAGACAAACTCTGCCCAAGAAACATGCCGGAGTGGGGGTCGCAACCTCTATCCCTCAATACCTATCTCTTTTATGAGACTATGCGTTTCATCACTCCAACATCCCATCGCTTCCACGGCTATTAGAGTAAATATATATTGATCCGACAAGCTGGTATACTTTGAGCGCTTTCTTTCCGCTGCTGTTTATGCCGCTGCTCCCGGTCACAAACAAGTACGCTTCAGGTGACTGGGTGCAAGTGTATCGGCGCAAGTAGCATCCCACAACATGTACCTTCCACAGTTTCACCTAGGTTTTGTGAAAAAGATAAACGTACAAATAAATTAGAAAAAGTAACCTACAAAAAGTTAATATATTTTATACTAGTTTTATCCCGCAACTTCGTATGCGCTTAACTACCCTTCTCGTGGAAATTTCAGAAACGATACAACCAGACACCCACTGAAAGAACCTTTATACCAAGTATCACACCCATGCACTCAAGGAATAAGTTTTTTTCATACAAACTGAAAATCATATATTTCCCGTGCCCGTGGGAATTTTGGGATTTTTTTTCGTACACAACCAGTAACTCTTTGAAGAACCTTCATGCCAAGTATCACATCCGTACACTCAAGGAATAAGATTTTTCATACAAACTAAAAAGTCCAACCCCTTCCCGTGGGAATTTCGGGAATTCCTTCCATAATACAAACATACACTTATTGAGGAACCTTTATATCAAGTATCACATCCGTGCACTCAAGGGATGGGACTTTTTCATACAAACTAAAACATCATATATTTCCCGTTCCCGTGGGAATTTCGGGAATTCCGTTCATAGCACAACCAGACACACATTGAAAAACCTTTACGCTAAGTTTCACATCGGTGCACTCAAGGAATAAGATTTTTCATACAAACTAAAAAGTCCGATATTTCCCGTTCCCGTGGGAATTTCGGGAATTCCTTCCTTAGTGCACCCCTACATCCCCTAAAGAATGTATGTTCCAAATTTCAGCTCTCTACGCCCAGTAGTTACGGCTGTACGTTGTCTGTCAGTCACTCAGTCAGTAACGGAACAGTTTTATATATATTGATTGTAAGTAATAAGAGGGTCTTAGTCACATCATATATTTATTTTAATATTAACCACAAAAACACATATTTTACATTGTTCACTTGTCAAAAGTAACAACGTCATGGTAACATATATTTTCTTCTTTACCGAGATTCATCTTTGTCGTAGCAAAGAGGTTTTCTAACACTCCCCCTCGCGAGCTTATTTCTGCTAAGTGCTGCTCACGTAACTTCACCAATTTTGGTTGCGGAAGTCCCTTGGTCATTAAATCTGCTTCCATATTATTCTGTTTCCTTATATGCAACCTTAATGTCTTCACGCTGTACACAGTCCCTAATAAAATGTTCTTTAATACTAATATGTTTTGTTCTTTTACCAGTCATGAGGTTCATTGCTAAATTATCATTATATAAGCTAATTAAATTAAAGAAGTCACTTATATCTGCAATAATTAAAGCTATGGTCAAATATTATGTCAATGAAATGTTATTTACACATTCAATATTTTTTTTTCTAAGTTGGGTAATGCATCACTAAAAATATCAAGGTTCATGCCATCTTTTACCAGCCTATTTAACCATACATTGTTTTCAAGGGTGATTTCTGTCCTATGTTAGTTCGGCATAATGGGGTCGAGAAAACTGACGACAGAGGATTCCTCGGCACTCGTCTTGAAAGTTATTTTCAAAAGTTTAATTTTTAATTTTTATTACGCGTTATAACTTTATTTTAATATAATGGTTGTTTCGTGCGCGTACTAATGCTTTAGAAAATATTTATTATCCTTACAAAGTAAGATACCTACTAGATTTATTTTTAAATTTAATTTCATAAAATATTCCTTTCAAGGAAGGGTGCTGCATTTTTTTATTTAAAACAGTCTTTCGAAGTATTATACTCTTCTTGTTGTGCCATACAATGTCCGGGCCAACGTAAAGCGTTTAATGAGTTTCTTAATTTATCGGGAACCAAAATCAGTGGTGAAAGTCTTCTTCTAATACCTACTGGATCTAACAAAACGTATAATTCGACAAGGATCTTTTAGCGCGTGGCAAAAATTTGAACTAACTATCGTCTTGGGAAATGTCACTTCATGACTTTCATAATTTTAAACTCAATAGTAAGATATGAAATACGACAAAATTTACAAAATGAAGGCTTACTTAGTATTATAAAATTGAAGCAGTTGTTTTCAGAAAGAAAAACAATTAAACGTCTCAATAAATTCCTTTTTAAGAGTAAAGAAGCAAGTTACCTCTGCAATGCCATACTTTGAACAAAGAACATACATTTTCTTGCATAATCTTCTATTAAGTATATCTTCAACCCTGTGTTTTTGTAGTATGTAAAATGAAATAATTTCTGTTTTCAAACATGAAAAAACGAAAAGTTTATGCATTCATATTTTTCCCTAAGAAGAGGGAAATTATTCAGACTGGTAACCCTTATTTCACACTCATGCCCCTTTGACGTCATCATCCAAGCGCCAAAAAACCTTCTCGGACTGTATTTATATCATAAAGGATTTTCACACACTTGCAATATAAAAAATCTAGTGTCAGATTATTGAGCTCTATATATGTCAGATTTGATTTAATAAATGACGTTACATGCTAACTAACAGATTCTAACCTCTAGCTAGTTAATGTCTTTGTAGTCTGTGTTTTACTGTCGTCGTCGGGGGAGTGATAGCCTGCATATTCTAGTTAGCTATAATTTTATAAAATTGAAGTTTAACGTTATTTTTCTTCTGTAATTATAAAGTTTGAGTATATGAGTCTTAATACGTTATAGACCCTTCATATTATTATAGTTGTAACTTGTATTTGTGCGCAATTTACGTTTTGTGAACGTTTAAAGTAATAACCTCGTTCTATGTGCAGTCGGTCAGTCGCCTTCTTGTTTTGTGTTTTTGCTTTACTTAAAAAAATCCTTTTATTTATCCTCTTGATCAAGGTTAACACAACAGACTATAATGTGGACGTTTCGTGTTCATAATTTTTATACAAAAGTTCGATAGTGAGTGAGTAACGGTTTGTGTGTGCAAATATTAATGTGATTAGAAAATGGAAATAAATCTGTGTAAATTAAGTTATTTCTAGTGTTTTGTGGTGTTTACAATTGGATGTGACCTAAGGATTGCAATGTCCAGACTAGTGGACTACTTTGTTATTGTGGGATTTGACCACGAAAAAGAAAGTGAGTAATAATTATTAAGAAATGGTTTTCTGTTAGCAAATCGAAACTAAATAATTTATGCATCTCTACATCTCTTCATAAATTTGCCATTTTTTGTGTCCTGTAACTCATACTTTTCTGAAAGTTTTATTTTTGTTTTAATTGACCATTGAACAGTATGATATCATTTTAGACAAGCCATTATCTTTATTTAAGATATTAGTATCTTATTAAATAAGTAGGTACTCTTTCCTTTCTAAAATTCCAAATACTGTGTTTTTGAATTTTTGTTACTGGAATATGTAAATGTTCTATTTATAAACACTTTCAGTTTGTTTGCTGTGTTTTGAATACTTTTACATTAACTTTTTTCAAGTATCTGCAAACATCTATAATATTTATAAACATTCATATTGGTCACCATATTACAAGTGGTCATAGTTCATTTAGAGCTATACATCAAAATTCCAGCCTTTCATCTATTCAAAGTTTTTTTCCAAGATTTTCTTATAAGAATAAATCAACAAAAATTAACAGGTTTCTCCTCTAACTATTAACATGTTTTTATTTAGGGGTGATTGGAAACACTTAACTTATTAACTGTTTGAGATGTACAAACACAACATTGCTACATTTTAAAAGGCACTTAACTTTTAACCATCACTTGAAAATTTAAAATGTAAAAAGTTTTATTCATCATAAGGACTTTACAGATCATTTAATGATATCATCATATACTTCTGCATTAAGTAGGTGTTGATAGTTGTTGAATAAGATATTACAGTAGACTAAAAGACAAAAAAGCCGGCGAAAAAAAAATCTCAACAATATTCAAACATCATAAAATATCCATATACCTAATATATTTATTTTCTTAAGACAAAAGTGTTTAGGAATAGTTATATAAACACAATAAAACACTTGTCAAATCCTTCTCTATGTACTCTCAATGTACTCTTTTATCAATAATACCATCAATGACAAGGCCCATCTGAGCTCATCTTTTAAGGCATAATTACTGTACATATTTTTCAACATTTTCTACTCCTAAACTGTTCCATATCTATTTGTCATCTATCAATTTATTGACTTTATTAGGCATGTTGTCCCTAGCCACCCCCTGTCTGTATATTTTTTATTTTCAACATGGTCATTATTGAAAGTTGATGAACACATTTAAATTTTCAAAGTCGCTATTCACCATATTCTAAGGACTAATATTGACCAACTTCTTTATATAGTTGTAATAATAAAACACATGGTTATCAACTTTTGATGCTGACCATACCATTTACAATTAACCCAAACATTGTTTACAAGTACCCTAATACAAATGATTGATGGATAATTGTACACATCCAAGCCCAGCTTATGTTGTGTATTTATGTCAAAAAGCATTCAAAAAACACAAGGAAACTTCACATTGATGTATCAATACTAAATCCAGTAGCTACGTATGTGACCTTTAATTTTCTTAATTAAGTTTTGAGTTCCCAATATTTGTTGTTGATTACACTTCACTTTTTTTACCTCAACCACCTTCTAAAACATGCCAATTTTTTTTTGATTGAATTTGGGATTTTGTCTGCTGCGTTGATAGACAACTTTTTCTTCGATGGGTTTTGTATGGAGCAACTTTCATATTGGATTTCGTATTGAGCAACTTCATTCTCTTTTATTGCGAAGGAGTCATGATGACTGTTTATAGTACTAAACTTAAATTATAAAAATAATATTAAATTATATGAAATAATAATTAACAGAATTAAAAAATACTAAAACAAACTAATAATTAAGTATAACAAATAAAATACATTGGTGGTGAGGGCAACTAAGCATACAGCGGAAGTTCGATCCGTTTCCTCTCGCTATATCTTATTATCCCTGTTTACATATATGACTATATAATACATACAGGGTGTCCCAGAAACGACATGTTTCCTTGACACTGAAGGTAGATAGACCTAAGGCCTATCAGATAACATCAAAACAGTTTAAGTAAAAGTTCTCTGATTTTCGAGGTATTTCCACTATTCTTATTTTTAAGAAATTTCCACTTATTGGTCCTTTTTTGCTTACAGCTGCAATAAATATTTGTGAACCCACATTTTATATTTACTAGGACTATCTTTATTAGTCACTTGAGATAATCCAGTTATAATTTTCATAGTAACTAGAACCCTATGCTAAGAAAGAGTGAAATATCCTTAATTTATTTCGTTTAAAAAAACTTGACTGAAGTTTCAGTGAATACTCTGAATAAAAAATGTATGGCATTGAAAGTGCACATAATCTTAAAAATATACTTAAACAGCTGTGTGGTCTCCCTACAATTTAATTAGGTACCTATTATAAAATAAGAATTTACAAATATTCACAATTCAAGTAGGTACCTACTTATTAAATAAAAAAAAGTCCTTTAGGGAATGTACTATATTTTTTTACATTTTAACTTGATGTATTAGTGTCTTTACTGACCACATTTACCATTTTGTCATTATTTATAAATATCTTATCAATATAAATGTCAGGTAGAAATTTTACAGATTTATAGGTAATGCATTGGCTTAAAATGTGTAACTTGAGATGCAAACCAATTGTAAATGTTAATTAACAAATTTTGGTGCACTTCTAAAACTGAAACCACAGATTCCTTAAAAAATATTTTCATTTTAATTTTTACAGGGTGCATCATAGGCATGGTGATAAATTATCTGGATAATGATAGCTGCTTCTGTGGTTAGAATCTCTTAGTTGGCTTCTCTGACACCAATGGGTAGTAAGTAGTGGGTGGGTGATTGCTATTCAATTTTATGCTTTAAAAACATATGTTCAGATGATAATACAATACATGAGATTTTTAGTTCTGACTGGAAGTGTATTTCTGAAAGTTCTTTGGTTGATTTTAGATGTCCTGGTAACTGCCCGTGTTTTTGATCTTTTCCAAAAATAATTGTCTTAAAACTTTAGTTTTATGCAGCGATAGACGAAAATTATGCCACAATGTGTAAATAAATAATTACTTACCTACCCAAACTAACTATTATGCATGGATACCATAGGTCCCAATAGCACAAGAGAATATGTCGGTTGAGTGAAGGTAAGGGAGGGGTGAGGATGACCTTTGAAATAGGATATTAGTGGGTAGTTCTCGGGCGAGTTCTCGGGCTCTAACCTTTCGTTTTAACGTTTCCTACATGTGTTCTATGGGATTTAAGTACAAACTTCCTGCTGGCCACGGCACAACTTGAATGCCGACCTCATCTAAGTACTGTGTAACATTGCGTAAACAAACGTGCTACGTGTGGTCGCACATTATCATGCATTAACTCAAGTTTTCTTCGATGTAACCTGCATACGGCATGAAATGATCTTCTAAGATCTCCGTTATAAATGTAACTTGGAGCAGTTAGAGAACCCCGTCTGATAAAAACCTCTGATAAAATGAGATAAATAAATAAGTAATGATGGGCGTTATTCACAAAAATGTGTGACATGACAAATATCTGCAGTTTATACAAACAGTTGTCATACGGCGAGAATCAAGTCCGTTTCCTTTCGCTATTTCCAGCTACGAGCTGGGTGTTCGGTATCGATATCTTTGTAATTTGCATCTTCACACAAAGTACTAAAATATGTAGAGGCGGCGATGGTTAAGTTACGGTCGGAGGTTCGATCGCTGTCATCTCGTTCAAGTTCTTCAAATATACAAAAAGAAAACAAATCAGTGCGAGACGAGGCGCAGCCGCGTCTGCACTCACCCCTGATGAAGGACGCCATAAGAGTTCGAAACTAGTCGGACTCCTCCGACAATAAAAGTGCGTAAAAACCGCGTTATAAATACTAGTATTATGACTCACATTTCATTTTTAAATTCAAGAAAACAAAGTGTTATACCTACAGAGTCTATGTTATAGACTCAATCAGTTCTTGAATCTGGACTGGGCAGTCTCAAATAAATGAGAACTAATTCATATGGCCTTGAGAGCTATGCAGTGTAACGATAGCTGTTACAATGATACGAGATATCAAATCACATTTATATGTTGCCTGTGCATTAATGTCATTTAATAATGATTTGTGGCGATATCTATGCTAGACGTTATAAATAAAGAATAATTATTCCATGCACACTTCCATGCTGGTCTGGGAGCGAAAGAAAAACATAGAATGTACCAGCTGCTTCTCTTCCCGGGCATACTGTAAAAGACATAAAGGAACAGAGGTTATATTGGCGTTTTTGTGGGCGATAGGCTGACACCCTATCATCATTGTAATACCTCCATACGTCTTATAACCTCTAGTGTTCTGCCTGCCCCATAAGGGATATAGGCGTGAAGTTATGTATGTAATAATAAACTTCTAAGAATGAAACACCAATCATTTGACTCCCAGGATGAAACAGTTTGTGTTATTGAGACTAAACATTATGTTATCCGTGTAAAAAAATGGAAAATATGGTTTTCATAACAACCGGTTCGATATGAATCCCGTAATAGGCGGGAGGCTGAACTTTTTGATGAGCACGACAAAAAACTGATGTTGGTGTAGCTAAAGGCAAGCGTCTAAAAAGATTGTGTTTAATGGACCGTCCAGATGTATAAAGTTTAAAAAAATCGTTTATAAAGTAGGTAATCTGGCTAGTTATCGAACCCAGGGAGGGTCTGGCATTGCAGGGTAGTAAGTACTCCATGCAAGACCCAGAAGTCGTAGCAAAGTGCATTTTTTACTATAGGCTAAGCCCGCACCTCAATCTCACCAGATGATACTTAAGTGAAGACTCACGGTCTTGGGAAAGAACTGGCTCTTCATAAATTTTTGCCGGAACAGTCATATTTGGCGGCTGATTTTATTTGAAGTGTGGTCGCTAGCCAATCGGACCCTGACTGGATCCTAACTGAACCACTCGGATAAGTCGCCTTTTACAACACGCTTACCCAGGAACAGAAAGAGAATCAGAGTTTAAACGAAAAAAATAATAATAGCCTTACGTCATTGAGCTGCAAATACTACGGAATTCATATGGTTTTACTAATAAGCGGCGTTATTCATGAGGAATGTTTGGGTGTATGATACATTATTGTTTCGTGTTATTTGCCTGAAATATGATTGTTAAGGTTACGGAATAAAACACGCTTTGACTGGGAAATTGTCGTAATTTTGCCCATTCTTTTTAGTTTTCCGTACAAACTTTGTAGACCCGTAGCTTCACTATTTACCTAACCTCCTCATTACAAAGAGTTGTGATGATGAATTTTATCGTACAAACACATACATTCTAAAAGCTATTTTAAATATTTTGCGCCCCGATTTTTATAGTATGTCTCACCATGTCACCGCATGAAGTGGCGCCGGGTCGCGACTAATTATCTCACTGTAAAAAATATAATGGCATTTTATATTAGTTTTATGGTCATTGACTGCCTCCTTGGCGCAGTGGATATTATTCCTAACTGAGTGCAACACGATAGGTAGCCGTTTCGATTCCCTCTTATATTGTCATGCTTCTGTTTTACTATTATTATGAGAGTACTTTTTTTGCAAAGAAAAAGATTAATGAACGTGGTGGAAGCGAAAAAGGTATTTGTGAACCGTAGAAATGGCGTTTCCTTGTCTCTGCCTACCCCAAAGGGAGACAGGCGTGAAGTTAAGTATTATTTTTTGAAAAATTTTGACAGTTTCTGGTTCCGAAATAACTAAATAAAACATATTAAGCCACTTCCATGCTGGACTGGGAGCGAAAGAAAAACGTAGAATGTGCCAGCTGCTTCTCTTCCCAGGCATACTGTAAAAGTCAGTTAAGGGACAGAGGTTTTAAAGGCGTTTTTGTGGGCGATAGGCTGACCCCTTGTCACTACAATAGTCTCTCTCTATCTTTATAATACCTCCAAATTTGTCAAACAGGATAACAGATGGTCTTGTAACCTCTGGTGTTCTGCCTACCCCATAAGGGATACAGGCGTGACGTTATGTATGTATTATGTATGTAAATATTAAGCAATAATTTGGGTACTGTGTTAAAGTGTATTATTTCGAATAGGCAAAAATTAATCCGTGCTTGCAGCGTCGACGCCGGATGACTAATAAGAGGGCCGCCAGACTGTTGAAAACACGTTGAAAACCAATGCTTCCAACCAAGGTTAAGGAAGGTTAACTTGTTGACAACCAATTCCGAGTCATCCACACTGTTACAAACGGTGGTTTCCAACAAGGAGACAAACAAGAACACAAGCCAAGGTCACGCCAGGCCACGCCCCTTAATCGTCAGTGTGCTCTGATCTCTCGCGTTGACAACATCTTCGCGATGGCAGTTTTGTATGCAATTGAGGATACAAAGAAGGAAAGGTTAAAACGCAGGATAAAAAGCTACAAAACTCGAGTCATTTATAGTTATAGTTACATAGTAAAATATACAATAACAAGCGTACACAGTCCTAAAAACAGACATACATCTACATAGATAACGCAAATGCATGTCCTTTGCGTGTCCGAACCCCAACCAAATGTCAAGGTTGGTCGCCTCTAGATTTAATATGTATTGTAATATGCGTGTATGTATGTCTGTTAGAAAATCGAGTCAAGAATATCAATATCGGTCTTAATAATCGATTTCATCGGCGGTATCGGTGTCTCTGAATCTTTTTGTATTTTCCAGTAATAAATATCAGCTGTGACGTCACAATAGGTCTTAAAAAGTCGACACGCTTGGTTCGAATACAAATCGTGGCACTTGCGTTGTCTATGTAGATGTATGTCTGTGATTCTAAACACCGCCGTTTCCAACCCGCCAAGGTCATGTAATTTGGTTGTCAACAGCCATCTTCACTGTTGGAAACACGTTGTAAACTAGCAAGGTCACCTTGGTTTGATGTTTTGTTTCCAACAGTCTATTTGGGCCTTAAGCGCTATCCTCGTTAAAGTTCTTCATTAACAAGTCAAACATGATAAAAGATTAATGATGCATTGCCGACTACTGAATCAAGTTGGAATCGTTAATTGTAATATTGTCTTAAGTTTTCACGATTCATAATTTAAATAAAACTACTTTTTAACCGGATTAATCGCGTATAATTTATATTTTTCATTTTCGCTCGTAAAATATAATTTATATTTTACGAGTCGCTCGTGAAGTCGTGACCACGGGGTCTCTTTGCAGAAACGTCACCACCGAAACGTCGAGTTAAAATGTAAAATATAAAATTATACGCGATTAATCCGGTTAAAAAGTAGTTTTATTTAAATCGTTAATTGTTTCAGTATTTAAACTGGAACAATAACTGTTGTAGAAATTCTAATTTAATTTATGAATACTTGCTAGCCCATGGGAAAATTAGGATACAAAGTATGTAAGTAGGTATGAGAGTGCACAATTTCAGTTTGGCAGATTGCCAAAATGTTTTAAAAAAACATCCATCCATCCATCTCCACAAACTGTCATGTATAATATTAAAAGGTAGATCAGAATTGAATTGATTGCAATTGGTTTGTATGAAAAAAGTATGTAGTTTTTTTTTGACTGAACCTGTGTTTTATCTTAATAGACATATAGTAGGTATCTAAATGGTGATGGACACACCGATTCAGAATTAAACTACTTATTTAAGTAGTTTAAATCTTCTCTACCATATTATACGGCAATATTTGGCGGCAGTTCTCTACATCTTTAAAAAACTAACTTTTTTGACTGTCTTTCTGTCTGTACATATTACATACATACATAAATTCACGCGTGTTTCCCTTATGGGGTAGGCAGAACACCAGAGGTTAAGCTTACGGTATGCCCGGGAAGAGAAGCAGTTGGCACATTCTATGTTTTTCCTTTGCTCGCCAGTAGGTACTGAACAAATTTTTCTGTTATACTGTTTTCAAACGTACGCTGACTCAGTCGTTCAGTTTTAGGAATGGTATGCATGCTACATCTAATTGATGCCAAAAAAATAATATCAATTAAGTAGATGAATTTTACAAGGTCGCATCTAAATTTATGTCATCTATGGCTTATAGCCCAAATACACTGTTGGAAACAAAACATCAAACCAAGGTGACCTTGCTAGTTTACAACGTGTTTCCAACAGTGAAGACGGCTGTTGACAACCAAATTACATGACCTTGGCGGGTTGGAAACGGCGGTGTTTAGAATCACAGACATACATCTACATAGACAACGCAAGTGCCACGATTTGTATTCGAACCAAGCGTGCCGACTTTTTAAGACCTATTGTGACGTCACAGCTGATATTTATTACTGGAAAATACAAAAAGATTCAGAGACACCGATACCGCCGATGAAATCAATTATTAAGAACGATATTGATATTGTGGACTCGATTTTCTAACAGACATACATACACGCATATTACAATACATATAAATCTAGAGGCGACCAACCTTGACGCTTGGTCGGGGTTCGAACACGCAAAGGATATGCATTTGCGTTATCTATGTAGATGTATGTCTGTTTTTAGGACAGTGTGTACGCTTGTTATTGTATATTTTACTATGTAACTATAACTAGAAATGACTCGAGTTTTAAAGCTTTTTATCCTGCGTTTCAACCTTTCCTTCTTTGTATCCTCAAGTGCATACAAAACTGCCTTCGCGAAGATGTTGCCAACGCGAGAGATCAGAGCACACTGACGATTAAGGGGCGTGGCCTGGCGTGACCTTGGCTTGTGTTCTTGTTTGTCTCCTTGTTGGAAACCACCGTTTGTAACAGTGTGGATGACTCGGAATTGGTTGACAACAACTTAACCTTCCTTTGGTTGGAAGCATTGGTTTTCAACGTGTTTTCAACAGTCTGGCGGCCCTCTTAGTCTTTGTTCTCATTTGTATAATAGGTCGAGGAATAAAAAAGTAATTGTTTTTCTTTGCTAAGAATCTGTTCTATATTTTTCATAAATTTTATAGTATTTATAGAACTGATTCATTTCAGTATAACGCAATAGTACTCAGAATCTTTGTGTATTGTCTGATGTAATTTTCTAGTTTACGATACTAGTGGACACAGTTTTTTTTATTTACAATTTAAATTAATATTAAACGTATAAGAATAAAAGTCGTTCATGGCTATTTTGTTTTCACAATAACCGTTTTATAATGAAGAAAATACTGGCCCACTGCCATAAGTTTCAATCTAGCGCTACAATGACCATAAAATCAAACCTATATTTAAATAAATTTAAATATTAAATATTTTTAATCCGACTTCCAAAAACGAGGTTCTCAATCAAGTGTGTATGCTTTTTTTATATATTTATTACACGATTTTTTGCAATTATGAATCGATTTTGTATATTCTTGTTTCATATTATGATAAAGGATACTTTAGAGGTGGTCCTTTATAAATTTCATCGAAATCGATTAGTACTTCTCGAAAATATCCGTATTCATACATATTTGAAAAAATATGTATGAATACAGAGAATATTTACATTGACGACCTTATATTTCAGCCAAAGTTTTGGACGTAAAGTCGGTTTATTTAATGCTCTTCATTCGTTGATTATTTCGAATTTTCGAAGTTGAACAATTTGTTATTTTTCCACCCAAAGGGTTACAGAATTCGAATGTTCCGTTATTATCCTCTCGTATTGCTTAGGATAAGATTTCCTCGTTTAATACTTATGCCCGTCTGCACTAAACTTAGATCCTAAGTTAATTCTCAAGCCTGTAGTCTGACGTGCATAGTATTCCCATTACTTTTCGATCAAGTTAAATCAACCGTCAGTCAGGCCAAATGACGATAAAAGTCAATCAATTCCCCTTGCACGTCACAATACAGATTTAAGTATCAACTTAGGATCAAAGTTTAGTGCAGACGGGCATTAGTGTTCTGAAAACTGTAACAAGGCCGAGTGATCGGTCGGTGTGTAACTTTAATCTATTGTAAGTGCGTGTAATCCTGTTTTGGAGATTCATTCATGCGGTGTGGTGTACAGTCAGCTACAAAAGTTGATTAACACATTGAAATTTTCAAAGTCGCTTTTCACAACATTGTGCCTAACTACTAATATCGACTAACTTCTATGTTTTATTATTACAACTATACATAGAAGTTAATAAATATATGTCGTTATTCAGGCACAATATGGTGAAAAACTTCTTTGAAAATTTCAATGTGTTAATCAACTTTTGTAGCTGACTGTACCTACTCACATAGCAATTTGTTATGACAAGCTTATGTCAACTTTTTAGTTGTTTTATGGGGTAAACAAGTAAATTATTTAAATTGTATTGAATCGAAATACAATTAAAATATAAATTAAATAGAAGACCATTTTATAGTTTCTGGCGTAGGTACATATCAAAAGGCTTCCGCTCAGCAAAATATTGCAATACCTACTGCAACGCTGGTAGCAGGCAAAACTTAACTGTAGTTATGATTTAAAGGTCAGAATTTTTCTGATCTTTAATAAAAATCAAGCAATACTGAATGCAAAATCATATAAAAATATTTATATTTATGTTATATTTATTCTATGTATATTACATACAATACATAGGTACATAAATGATCTTTATTGTATACTTACTCACAGATTGTTTGTTGTCACGATAGTTTTATAAGTTATGATAATGTAGGTACTTCACCACCTTTTGTACCATACATTGAAGCTATAATTTGTTTTGAAATGAGAGACGCTCGGAATTTGTAAGAAGCAACGCGCTTTTTAGTTTGTTAAGTTAAATTGTACAGAATTGCTACGAATAAATCAAAACTGTATTGTATTTAAGTAATATGCAATGTAGGTAATAGTGAAACATTAACACCAGTAAACCTGCGTTTATTGAAAGTAAAGTGCCAGTTGCAGAAGTTTATGTTTGTGATTAAATTGAATTTATATTAGTCGCTTTTCGCTTTTAAAAAAGAAAATGTTTGTTCTATTAATATTTTACCAAGTCTATTTAAAAAAAAATTAAACATGAAGCATCATCTCAAAAAACGAACATTTCTTTCCCCGTCACTAGTTGGTATACTGACGAAACCTGAGCTACACAAGTTCCCACAATACTTTATTTATAGTGTTCTCATTACTTTTCGATCGTGTTAAATCAGCCGTTAGACAGGACAAATGTTTAGGACAATTTCATTACATTTCATTTCAATGACAATAAAAGTCAATCAATTCTCGTTGCACGTCACAATACAGATTTAAGTATCAACTTAGGATCAAAGTTTAGTGCAGACGGGCATAAGTCTATTTAAAAGGCCCATAGCTAGTGACCACGTCTTAGCGCTATGCGTCATCCATCACTGGCAACATAAACTGGTCAAAAACTTTTTTGCATCAGTTCGAATTTACGGACTCACAAACACCGTGTGACGTGTCGAATATTCAACTCGCACTACGTTATTGCGTAGCCGCATTCTTCGAACTATTGTTTTGCGTAAATCGTATCAAATGCCAGCGAAAACCGATCATTTTGCTATCTGTAAGATATAAATGGTTATTACGTAAGGAAATCAGAACAGAGATCGAATGTAGGATATAGGTTCGCCCTGTACGCAACAGAGGCCGACATAGTAATGCCATTTCCTCATAAATGTGGTTTACCAAGGGTTGACAGTAAAATTATAATAAATAAATATAATCAACGAATGCAGAGCTTTACAAAAACCGACTTCACATCAAAACTTTGGCTGAGTTGAGAGTGTCATCAACATAAACATTCTCTGAAATCATACTATTTTTTCAAAAGTTTAAAATTTTCGGTGTAGTACTTAACCGATTTCGATGAAATTTAAATGAGACCAACTATGAAGTATCATATGAAACAACACTTTTAAAATCAATTCACAATTGTCCGAAATATCGCGTAACAAAGACACAAAAAAAACATACAGACGAATTGAGAACCTCTTCCTTTTTTGGAAGTCGGTTGAAAATCCCCAGACAATCACTCCAACTACATAGCCCCAAACTAAGCACAACTTGTGATATAGGATACCATATAGCGAACTAGGGAGGACCTAGAATATAAATACTTAAGTATATGTAATGTAGATAAACGCCCAGACTCGGAACATTTTTTTTTTCTTGTTCCGTGCGGGAATCGAACCCACGGCCACTGTCGTCTAAGGCAGGCAGTGTTACCCCATCGCCGAAGTGGTCTTCATACTTAATAGCTGTTACACGCGGTTTCACCTGCGCAATTTCTTATTCCGCAGAAATATCGGATAAAAACTAGCCTATGTGCTATCCCAGACTGTACACTATTACCTATTATGCCAAATTTAATCGAAATCCATTTAGCCGTTTTGTAGTGATTGAGGAACGAACAACATCCATATATCCAAACTTTCACTTTTATAATATAGTAATACTAGCTGACCCGGCAAACGTGGTTTTGCCATATAAATAAAATAAAAAAAAATAGATGTTGGCCGATTCTCATAGATACCGGACAAGCACAAAAAATTTCATCAAAATCGGTCAAGCCGTTTCGGAGGAGTATGGCAACGAAAACTGTGACACGAGAATTTTATATATTAGATTTTATTTTAGATCTCTGTAATGCCCGGCTGCACATCCATGATAAGAATTTACGAGTGCCATTATGTTTGCTCATAGAACTTCTTTGTTGATAATGTAGGGAAATATTAAGATACTTTCTTTATCACTTTCAGTATACTAGCACTTTATTGTACTTTCAGTTACTTATTGTTATTTGCATTCATCGCTTCAAGAATAATAAATTACCCTTAATGGAGATCACACAGTAGACCTAGGGGGTATCCCACTAGTATACTAACCCAGACCCGAAGACCAGACCAGGACCAAGTTTGGCAAAGTTCGTTTCCTTAATCGGCTGGGACACGATCCTCGCATCTCTCACTTCACAGCCGAATACTCCACCAATGCACCACGAAAACGAAGACAATAGCTGCTGTACCTAATTATAAAAAATCCCATAAGTAGGTACTGCACTGGGAGTTAAAGAAAAGTATAAAATGTACCAGCTGCTTCTCTTTCCAGTGCATACTCTAAAAGACAGTTAACGGACAGAGGTTTTATTTACGTTTTTGTAAGCAATAGGCTTACCCCCTATCACTACAATAGTCTCTCTCCATCATTATAATACTTCCAAATTTGTCAAATGTGACATCAGATGGTCTTATAACCTCTGGTGTTCTGCCTACCCCGTAAGGGATGTAGGCGTGAAGTTATGTATGTATAAAAAATCATGAGGTAAAATAATTCTATTTCGTCACACAATATAGTTCGCCAAGGTTGATACGTTAACTTATATCACTTATTTTATTTAGGTCTGTGTAATACCCGGGTGCACACACAAGATAAGAATTTAAGAGGGCCACTATGTTTGCTTATACCAGAATTTCTTTGTTGCCGATAAAGGGAGATATTTAGATACTTACTGTTTTACGGGTTGCACTTTATTGTGCTTTGTGGCTTCAAACTAAGTAAGCTAGTGTTATGGAGAAAAAACAGCGGAATTACTTACTTACTTATCCTAGTATACACTCGGACCTGAACCGATTTGGCAAAGTTCGTTTCCTTAACCGGCTGGGACTCGAACCTAGCATCTCTCACGCCAAAGCCGAACACTCCATCAATGCACCACGAAAACGGCGATAATAATTGCTGTAACTTATTATAACCATCAAGGGATGCAGAGCATTAAAAAAACTGACTTTATGTCAAAACTTTGGCTGAATCATACGTCAAAGTAAACATTCTCCGAATTCATACATATTTTTTTTAAATTTAAAATTTTTCATGAAGTACTCAATCGATTTCAATGAAATTTATATGGAACTAACTATGAATCATATGAAACAAGAATTTTCAAAATCGATTCATAATTGGCCGAAATATCGTGTAACAAAGACAAAAAAAAATACAGACGAATTGAGACCTCCTCGTTTTGGAAGTCGGTTGAAAATTCATGAGGTAAAAATAATGCCAATAGTTCGCCAGGGTTGATATGTAAAATATAGCACTTACCTTATTTAGGTCTGTGTAATGCCCGGGTGCACATACAAGATAAGAATTTAAGAGGGCCACTTTTTTTTTTTGGTTGGCATCCCTAGCTGTCAAAACAAACTTTTGTATCTTCTCCCAAAATTTATTTAATTATTGTAAAATTTGTGCATTTTTTTGTAACTATTCACCTCAAATTCAACCATTTAGTATCCTAAAGCAGTAATTTTGTAGTGGTTAGTGAATTGTGAATTTAAAGTGCAATTTCTAAACTTGCCTAAAAGTGACAGGTAACGAACTTTATATTAGTTCAATTCATTGTTTCAAATTCATTGTTCTACTCCTCTGAATTTAATTTAATACCACCACTATCTAATATTTATTACATCTTATTATTAATAATAGGCTCCGTATTAACAACATAGTTCACATTGCCTTATAGTTCTTTTTCAAACTTTCGAACTTTGAACTACAACTTTTGTTTCACCTTATTTCAAACATGAATACTCGCAGTGCTTCTGCCCGCCAGTTGGAAAGCCAACTCCAACTCGCGCTCCAAGAGCTAAGCAAGTTCAGGAAGCAATGTGAACAGTTATTAAAGGAAAGAGAGGACAATGAACTGGAAACTTTGAAAGTTATAAACAGAAATAGTAGCCTTAAAGCAGAATTAGTCAATTTGCAAAAGCTTTACTTGGAGACTAGAGAGGCTAGAGATTGCTTAAGAAAACAGACAAGAGATTTTGATTCCTGTTATGTTGAATTTGATAGTAATTTGAAAAGCATAAACTCATTGAAATCTCAACTCTCAAGTGCCCAACTACACATAATTAAACTTGAAAAAGAGGCACTCAAAGTTAACTCAAACCAAACGCAAAAACTTTTTGAAGAATTAGTCCCTAACACTTGTTCCACGTCGGACTCACCAACAGTCACTATTGACTTGACTGGTGATGAGTCTATTTCAAACTTGTCTTACAAGGAAAATAGTAATATTAGTCATAATAAGTTAAAAAAGTATTTAAATTTACAAAGATTTATTAAGAAATCTAATAAAATTATAAAAAAGCAGAATTTATCGAGAAATTATGTAAATTTATCCAAAAAGCACAGTTCTGTGGTTGAGGAATGTAAAAATTATAGTCAAGAGGTGAATATCATGCAACAAAAGTATGAAACTGACATCAATTTACTACAGAATAAAATTGGTTCTCTGCAACAGTCCTTACAGGACATAACACAGCAGTATAATACTGCACAGGAACAAATAAATCAACATGTACTGGACATGGATGAGCTATTGCAACTGTCTAAATATAATGAGGAGCGCTTTCAATCTTTGACCAATACCATGTATTGTAATTATAAAGGCTCTTCTTCATTAAATTCATTAAGTGAGAAATCAAATGTCAGTTCCATAGTTAGTAAGCATGTAAGTAGTAAAAGCCCAATAATCATGTATTGTGATGAAATAGGTAAAAACATGGGCAGTAAATTGTTGAACAACCAAGAGGATGTACTAAATTATTGTATGCCTAGAGCTTCGCCAGAATGTATAATTGAAAAGGCTCTGAAGGGCAGGTACAGTCCTGATACAACTTTAATATTATTATTTGGGAGAAGGGGAAATGTGAGACAAAGTCAATTATTAATATATTTAGATAAGTTACAGGCCCTTACGGTAAAAAAAATTGTTTTGTTTACATTTCCTTACATAGGAGGAGCCGCCAGAGAGAATAGAATAAGATATAAATTGAATTTATTAATGCATGGCTACATGGGGTCTAATAACATATGTTTAAGTGAAACCTCAAGCATGTTGATTAATGTCATTGACATTAACTCAATTTGTAATTTTAAATTTAACTTGACAAAAGATATATATAATATATCTACTTATTTTTTAAAACAGATAGCACAAGTGCTATTAAACTTTTTATTTTTTAAACCAGCTAAGTATTTAGCTACTGATTCTGCTTTTATTGAGCAGTCTTGTATATTGACATGTCATAGTGAAACATGTTGTTCCACTACGCTGACAAGTTTGGGTTGTCCAAATTCTTTAAATTAGTAAATAAGACAACAGATGCTAAAGCATCTAGCAATATTTCAAGTGCTTTATATAATAAAAATTGTTTAAACCTGGTACATCAAAATATACAAGGCATCTCAGAGAAAGTCTTTGAAATTGAATTGTTTTTGAATGCCGAACATATAGACATTCTTTGTATAACTGAACATTTTTTGTTAGACCACCAGTTAATTGTAAATTTTTCTCAGCACCAAGTTGCTAGTTCGTTCAATAGACAGACAGCAATACATGGGGGCTCTTTAATAATATTAAATAAATCTTTAAAATTTAGAGAACGTACCGACATAGTGAGCCTATCTATTGAACAAACTATTGAAATATCCTGTGTAGAATTGACAAACTGCATAATTGTTTGTATATATAGACCCCCTAAATCACACTATGATAGTTTTGAACTTGTTTTAGAACAAGTATTGGATAAATTATGTAATAAAACTAAGAAAATATTTGTTTGCGGGGACTTTAATGTTAATTTATTAGAAAATTCATCATTGAGTAAAAAACTAATAAATTTGTTTAAATGTAATAATCTTAGTAACCTGTTCCTAGAACCAACTAGAATAACAAGGACCAGTGCAACTTGCCTAGATAATGTGTTTTCTAATGTTACTCCGGTAAGTTCATCAGTTATAAATAAACTAAGTTCTGATCACAGCGGTCAGTTGGTTACTTTTAAGTACTCAAAGAAAATACAGGTTAATAAGAATATAATGGTTGTTCCGGTCAATAAAAAGCGTTTGGAGAGATTTAGATGTAGTATTATTAAAAATATGCCCCATATAGCCCACTCCAACAATGTAAATTTACAATACAGTAATTTAAGTAGTATAATAAATAAACAACATGAGAGTGTATTTATTCCGAAAAAAGTCTCTCCAAACAATTGTAAATCCTTCAGTGATTGGGCTACCACAGGTATACATATAAGTAGAAAGCACCTATATGATCTCTATCATGAGAAATCATATAACAAAAGTGAAAGTTTTTGCAACTATGTTAGAATTTACTCAAAATTATTTAAAAGAGTATGTGCCGCAGCCAAATCTATATATCTAAGTAATAAGATAAAAAATAGTTCTAATAAGACTAAAACAACATGGAACATAATAAATAAGGAAACTGGAAAAGTTAAGGATCGCAATACTGAGTTTAAACTTGTAATTGACAATAAAACCATTAATGTAGATGAAAATGTTGCGACAGCATTCGAAAATTGTTTTGCTGACATTCCAGTTTCAACTACTAAATTGTTAAATTCTTCACCTGTGGTGGCTGAATCATTGCTGAAAAATCATGTAAGTGAGTGCAAGGAGTCTTTCAAGTTCCAACCCATAGACACCGGGGACATTTTTAAAACATTTAAGACAATTGATGTTAAAAAGACAACTGATTTGTGGGGCATATCTGTTGAAATCTTAAGTTCTATCATAGATGTAATAGCTCCTTGCCTTGTTGAAATATTTAACAACTGTATTATAAGTGGGGAGTTTCCTGATTTAATGAAGCATAGTAAGGTTATTCCTTTATTTAAATCGGGTAGCTCTACGGACCCTACTAATTTTAGACCAATTTCGATTTTACCAACATGTAGCAAAATTTATGAAAAAATTATTCTCAACCAGCTATTAGCTCACTTCACAAAAAACAATTTACTTCATAACAAACAATTTGGATTCACAAGGGGTCGTTCGACAACTGATGCTGGTGTTGAACTGTTTGAAGTAATAGCTGGTGCCTGGGAGGGGTCACAGGATGCTCTAGGTGTATTTTGTGACCTATCCAAGGCATTTGACTGTGTTCAGCATGACACTCTCATCAGGAAACTCCACCACTACGGCATCAAAGGCACTGACCTCAAACTTTTGAATTCTTACCTGAGTGATAGAATCCAGAAGGTTGAGGTTAACCGGAAAAGGTCAGCTGGGTCGGTTGTGAGAATGGGAGTGCCTCAAGGTTCAATTCTGGGTCCATTTTTATTTTTAGTCTATATAAATGATCTACCCTATATGGTAGGCAATAATCACGATATTGTATTGTTTGCTGATGACACATCATTAATTTTTAAAATGATAAGGCAGAAAACCAACTACGACGATGTAAACAATGCTCTCTCTAATGTAGTACAGTGGTTTAATGTAAATAATCTAGCTTTCAATGATAAAAAAACTAAATGTATAAAATTCTCCGCACCAAATGTAAAACAAGTTGAGTCTGATCTGCGGCTTAATGGGAACAGGTTGAATCTAGTAGATAACACTGTTTTTCTTGGAATTACCTTAGATTCTAAATTGCAATGGGGCGCCCATATCTCACAGCTAGCGAGTAGACTTAGTTCTGCAGCGTTCGCGGTAAAGAAAATTCGCTCATTGACTGATGTTAATACCGCGAAGCTGGTTTATTTTAGTTATTTTCATAGTATAATGTCCTACGGCATCCTACTTTGGGGCAATGCCGCAGACATTGACACGATATTTACACTGCAGAAAAGGGCTATTCGTGGAATGTATAAACTTGGAAGTAGAGAATCTCTAAGAGAAAAGTTTAAAGAGATTGGTATCTTGACCTTTGCATCACAATATATATATGAAAACATTATGTATATTTATAAGAATAGTAGTAAATTTAAAACCATGAAAGATAAGCATGATAAAAATTATTCTGTAATGACAAGGAACGACCATAAATTAGCGTTTCCCAAATTAAGGCTGGCTAAAAGCACCAAATCATTTATGGGAATGTCAATACGTATTTATAATAAAATACCACAGTCAATTCAATCTCTAACGTTTAATAAATTTAAAAGAACTATCAAAGAAACATTATGCAAAAAAGGCTACTATAAACTCCAAGATTATTTAGATGACAAAAGAGCGTGGGATTGATGTCTCCACAGGTTATTTCCAAATATTAAACATTAATCACTATGTAAGCAGCTTGGCTGCGACATGATATTGGCAAGCACGAATAGCTGTCTTCTGTTTGTTTGTTCATGTCATAGCAGAGCTGTATTTCTGCCAAATTGTACCTATAATAAGCACTTTTTACAAAAGAGTGCCGAGAGTTTTTTTTCCGCCGGCTTTTTTCCTCTCGGTCTACCTAGGGTTCTACTTTCATTTCGTTTTTTAAAGCCGAAGAAGAAGTAGTAGTAGACATCACCAAGGCATTGGTGGATAATGGGCGATCATTATCTTTATAAGCTGAGAGACGCACACTTCTCGACGGAGGCCTTCCCCTGGATTCTTCATGTCGTCCGGACCCGCGCCGCCCTCATCCAGCATTTGACGTTCGTAAAGTGTATAAAATTACCTACTACGAATAAAAAGTTTTCATTTTCATTTTCATTTCATTTTCATTTCACTATGTTTGCTTATACCTAGAACTTCTTTGTTGCTGATAAAGGGAGATATTTAGATATTTATCGTTTTTTCGAGTTGCACTTTATTGTGCTTTTAAACGTTTCTATTTGCATTTATTGCTATGTAGGTACTGTAGGTAACTTACTGTAAAGTGGATAAAGTTATAGAAATATAGTAATAGTTATAGATAAACTTTCTATGGCTGTAAACTGGACGGCAGTGGCGGTGACAGCGAGAGCGACAGCGGCGCGGGCAGCGATTTCCGCGACACGATAGAAACTATTGAGTTTGTATTGCACCGCGACGCGACAAATCGCTCTCACACCCGCTGGCGCGTCGAGAACCGCCCAGATTCCCCGCGTCGTCATTGCCCACGCCACTGTCGCTCTCGCTGTCTCTGATGTCCAGTTTGCAGCCTTCTAGAGTCTAACGTCTAAAGTAGGTAGGAGTGTTATCTTAAATAATAATAATAATAAAAAAATTGTTTATTTAGATAACAGAACCATTAAACTATGTTCGTAAAACAGTTAGGTAGCTGAACAATTTAATTCTTAATAAAAGTATTTTATAAAATTCAAACTTAAAATCACAATTGAAACAAATTATAGTGCCTCTAGTAGTCACATTCAAATTAAAAATTAATCCCAATATCAAAATTATAATTACAATAAAAACAAAATTTAAATCGAGAAGTCAAAAATAAAATTAGATAAGAATTGTATTAAGTAAGTAAAAATTAAATTAAATAAGTGTAATTAAATTAAATTGACACGTCAAAATAAATTATTATTGCTGTTGACTAGCACTCTCGCCCAATGGCGCCACATGAGACTGTCATATCTCCTTGCAATGGTCATCAGGATGGAGTTGGAGCTGCCTTGCACGCTGCGAATGAGCGAGGCAGTGCGTTTTCGCATAATTGCAAAAAACTCGTCGGTTTGAGCCAGTGCAAACATGTCCTATTTTATTGGTGTCTGACCTATGTTATTATTAATTATTGCAAATATCTACTCTACGGGTTTATAATGACGTATTCCATATGCACGGTTTGACGGCGTTTGACATGAGCTATGAATTCAAGATCGTATTGTTACGTAGAATCCCGAACGGTTAAGGTATTCTAAATGAAAAATAATTTCTTGGTTAACTGAAAGTAATATTTAAGTATAATTTAACCATATTTTTTATATTCGAGAAACAGACTTTTTTACGCATCAACTTAGTCATGTAGACATTTTCAACAAAGGTTTATCTACACTAGTTTATTCGATTTCAATTTCGACACACAAAAAACATCATTTCAATATTAACTTAGACTATTAAAGTTTCTGCTTCGGTTATTCTTTTAGTTTTAATTTTATGATTAAAACATTAGATAAAATTACTTAAACAAAATCCTTTATTGAATTTGAAGTATCACTAAAAACTTTTTGTCAATAAATCAACTTATGAGGATAGAAGGAAACTTATTAGCATGCGTCAGCAAAACAGCCAAGTTACTTAAGAGATTAAGTAAGAAACAAGTGAACATCGAAAGTTTCGCAAGCATAAGCTCGGAGCTCTCTCCCCAGTGGAATTTTGACAACGAATTGTGCTATCTGTACAATGCATATTTTTGTACCCGAGGGAAGGCTTTTCGTCTTATACAGAATAAGGCTACGTTTAGGGAAAGGCGGTGCGTCGAGTGGTGCGTCGTGCGTTTAATTATATGTCTTTGTAAAATATATTTCGATCTTTTTAAATCAGGAAGTCAGTTATTGTTAAGAGAAGATTTTGCATTTTATCGTTCCTATTAAAAGTATTGAATTAAGCAACTAGTGCACGGCTTTCTAGAGGTTTGACAACTATTCCATTATGCTGTAAGTGGAGCGAAAGAAAAACATACAATATCCCAGATGCTTCTCTTCCCGGGCATACTGTAAAAGTCAGTTAAGAGACAGAGCTTTTATTGGCGTTTTTGCGGTCGATGGGCTGACCCCTTGTCACTGCAATAGCCTCTCTCCACGATTATAATACCTCCAAATATGTCAAACGTGACGTCAGATGGTTTTATAGCCTTTAGTGTTCTGCCTACCCCATAAGGGATACAGGCATGAAGTTATGTATGTACGTATCCATTAATCTCTGAAGGTAAGATACCACTTTTTTATACGGTAATCATCATCTTAGGTTTTACAAACATTTCTTAGATCGTTTGGTAGTAAATAACAAATGTCGACCAATGTGGCGACATATTTAAAAAGGGCCTAATTAAAAGTACCCGTAACCGGCGATCATGTATGAAACGATTAATGAACGTGGAGGAAGCGAAAGGGGAATGTCTGGATCGTAGCGGTTGGCGTTCCTTATTCTCTGCCTACCCCAAAGGGAGACAGGCGTGATGTTGTGTATGTGTATGTATGTACAAATTGTATTGAAATAAGAAACGACTGCACCTACATCGCATTCTGATAATTCATTATAAAAAGATAACGATAATTTAAAACGCAGACGACCGATACTATTTTTGCTTGGCTTGTGTTGCCATTTAAATTAACATTTAAAGAACATAAACGCAGAAACTCTCATTAAGAGTTTACTGATAATTATAATGGTAAACGAGCAAATGAAAAAAATCTTACCGAATTTGTATTTCCATTGCATTTATAAATAATTCTTCAATTAAGCGCATAAATGGTCTCATTAATATTTACGATAGGTACCTATACTTAGCTTCATAATTTATTATTAAAATAAATTCATAAACCAATTAAAGATTAGTCGATATGCTTGATAAAAATGATTTTCTGTCCACCTTTATATTTAGAGGTTATCAGTTTGGCCTGTATGTATGTTTGTCCGCGATTGTCTCGCGTTTGGCTAAACCTATTTGGATGCGGTTTTTAGAAAAAGATTTGTCATGTTTAGGCGAAGGTTTTAGCATATTAACCAAATAATTTGGAATGTTATAGAAAAATTATGAGATGAAATCGATCCCGTCTGGGACTCAAACCCAGAACTCCCGCATTTTTGTATGCTTTGTTCGATTTTATTTAGTATTTTAACTCAAAATTTTATTTACTTAAACTTTAATAATATTTTGTTATTTTTTTTGTCTACGGTGTACTGTTAAATTTGTTCAATAATCTGGGCAATAACCAAGTTATGGTAAAGTTCTATAAGAAATCCATTTCGCAAATACTGCCATTTTAATAATATGCCATTTAATACAACAGATTTTGATAAAAATTTTGTAGAATTAAAACCCTTTTCTCTCCGAACTTAAGGTCTTGTTTTGTGTTATCGCAGGAGGTGGACTAAGCAACGGGGTGATACTCCAGCGGTTCCCAGAGATCAACTGGGAAGACACGCCCTTTCACGAGGGAATAGAGTGGGTGAGTTGGGGAATATTTTATTTGAATATAAGCTTTAAACTATGAGTAACGGAATTAAGTTCTCACTATTTCGGCACTGTTTTAAATGCCATGATCACGATGATATTCGTATCAAAATAAATGCATAAATAGCTAAAATTCCGTTGCTTAAGCTTCTTTGAATGAAGTCGTCGTGGCGCGAAGTCGTCGTGGCCGTGGTTACTGTGTGTATCATACGATATCACAGGTTAAGCAACGTTCGGCGCGGTCGGTACTTGGATGGGTGACCGCCGACCATTCATTTCTCACGGTGACTTCCGTGCTTCGGAGGGCACGTTAAGCAGTCGGTCCCGGGTGCTGTATACTTGTATACAGTAGTCGTTAGGGTTTGTCAGTAGCCGTATCGGCACCCTGAAAATTGTGACATCCACCACCCAGCACTGGGCCAGCTTGGTGGATTATGGCCTTAACCTCCTCATCACCCAGGGGAGAGACTCATACCCTGCAGTGGGCTCATTACAAAGAGTTGTGATGATGATGATGAAAGTTTCGTTATACTATCAATACAATGTTTTCATACATAAATTAAACTACTTCCGTGATCTAATAGAGAAGTAAAACAATTTATAAAACATAAGTAGGCATTACAATATGTATACATATATTTTTTGACCATAATATCTTCGTTTTTGCTCAATTTAACCTGATGGTATGTGAGGATGAGGGTTTTTAAGAAACAAAATTCCTTGGGCTGCAAACTGGGCGACAGCGACAGCAAGAGAAACAGCGGCGCGGGCAGCGGTGAGGGCAGCGATTTCCGTGACACGATAGAAAGTATTGAGTTTGTATGAAACGCGACAAATAACTCGAGCGCCCGCTGGCTTCGAAAACGGCCCAGATTCCCCGCGTTGCTGCCCGCACCGCTGTCGCTGCCGTCCAGTTTGCAGCCTTATGGTGATTAATAATAGGTATAATTTTTTAAAGCTAATTTATGATGTGATACGATGTCCAATACCTAGTAATTTCTGATATAGTTCGAGATTTAAGACATTGAAAACCCCATTTTTAGCCTTGCTTTTGCGGTGATGTTCCTTCCTAAGCACGTGTCAGCATCGACCTCATCTTCACTTACCAGTAGGTGGGATGATGTGAGAGTCATCGATAAAAGATAATCAAACATTATTAAGCTATTGCATAGCTTCTATCGCGGGCCTTGAGCGTGGGGACCGAATTCAGAAATTCCGTAACGAAAAAAACCTAATAAAAGCGGTGATACTTTGATTTCATAGCTTTACATGCGGGCTTTAATAAACAATCAGCGCCATCTACTAGGAACTTGTGGAACTTCATATTAGATCAAACATTACTGCATTGATAAAATAAATAAATAATTATAATTGCATACGTTGATAAAAATGCTATGCAATAGCTTCACCACGGCAGTCTCCGAGTGCCACACGTCTTTTTTATTTTATTAGGGCGGCCAACAGCTTTTACTTAAAAACTAGGTTTAACATATAATGTCGAGTACCATTAACAAGCCACCGCAGATACAAGATGAGGTCGAAGATGACAGCAAACACTTTTAGGAAGGTCTATATACATGGTTGTTTTTTAGTCACCGGCCAAATTCGTTTACACAATAAGCATCATTTATAGAAACGATTTTGCAAAAAAAAAGATATATATTTTTTTATAAGGAAATTAATATATTCACTAATATATAAAGCAAAGCATGGTCACTCTAAATTATGAATGAATACCATTAAAACAGAGACGACTACGCGCTACTACTAAACATCTCGTAGTACTACGTCGTAGTGTTATCAATGAAATGACGATTGACGACCACTTTGGCGATGTGGTAAATCTGTCTGCCTCAGACGCCAGAGGTTGCGGGTTCGATTCCCGCACGGAACAAGAAAAAAAAATCCGTGTCTGGGTGTTTATCTATTTATGTATTTATATTCTAGGTTCCCCCCTAGTTCGCTACATGGTATCCGATAATACAAGCTATGCTTACTTTGGGGCTATGTAGTTGGTGTGATTGTCTGGGGATTTTATTTATTATTATTATTTGAATGCCGAGTCGTTGTTCATGCCATTTGTGGTGCCATATCTTCCGACTACGGCAAAGCAAAATGAGGGTTATGATCTTGACCTGTATGTATGTATGTAGGTAGGTATGAATGTTTATCTGTTCCCTCAGAACTTCTAAACTAGTAATCATAATTGAACAAATGAGGTATCGTTGGAAGCCTCTTCATTGTCCGCTGGTTATAGGCTACAGGTTTCGTTAAATTGACTACAGCGCACTCTAGGGGAATTAAAGTAAGGAAATAAAAAATATATGTATTTCTTTACGGGTTCGTGTGGGGTATAAAATGAAATAGCTTACGATCACGGCTACCCTTTAAACATATCTCTATCAATATGACGTAAATACATAGATATTCAGCGTAGACTATTTTCTTGTTTTGTACTTTTTAGAGCGTGTTTTTAGTTTTCGGGTTTTAGTTTTTAAACTTTATTTTTTGTACTAAGCGATACTAAAATAAATATGCAGGTACGTTTATATCGTATCAAAGAAAATTACACTTAAATTTGGCTGGTGACTAAAAACATGTATAATCTTCCTGTGTTTCCCTCCAGTTCTGCCAGCCGCAAGGATGGGCGTTGTCCACTCAGCGGCAGGAGCCTCGCTTCTACGTGTCCGTGCTGACGGACGTGGACGCGAACCGGCACTACTGCGCCTGTCTCTGCTTCAACGAGACCGTCGCCATTACACCGACGAAGCCCGCGGACGAGGTCAGTCATAGGAACACCCAACTTAATTCGACATTACAGCCTCCCATGGGGTAGAAAACTGCCTACTTATTCCACTATAGGCGCTAATTACGCTTGACCCATAAAAATACCAAAGTAAAAGTTAATTTTATCAAAAAATTTGAAATGCATCATTGTTTAGTCATGGGTTTAATAGAAAATGGATACCACAGTTTCTCTGCGCGGAAGTTGTGGATGTAATTGATTTAAAGTTTTGTGGAAATGTATCTACATATTACGATCCACATTTTCCACATTTCGATACAGAAAAGCCAATTATTATAACCAATTATATGTATTTACCGCAAAATAGAACATAGTGATGTGTGAGAAACCGATTTCGTAACTATCAGGGACATAAAAAACGGTAAACTGGTATCGAAAGGTAGGTTAGGTTAGTAAAATGATATTTGTTTTGTAAAATGAAACTTTTGAAAATAAAACGCAAGTATTTTTAAGTTTAATTTGGGAATCTCTTTCCATACATTTACTATGCAATTCTGAATGCCCAAACTGAATGCAATTCTGACTATTTGCAAAGTTCTGTTGGCGGCCGCTGCTGTCAAATATTTTGAATTATTAATAGTTGTATTGTGGTTTCAACTCGTCAACATTGCGTGTTTCAACAACACAAGACACACTTAAACCGTGTGCAGTTTAAGTTGATTAACACAATTGAGACAAAATGGCGTTTTAAGTCACTAAGCTTGTAGGAAAATATTTTTATCACAATTTCACAGCTGTTTTTGGAATTATAGCTCTAGCAAAAACAATAAATAAGAGAATGCAATCCACAGGCTAGAAACTTGATACTGAACTCTAAAAAACAACGGTTTAGTAAATTAATAAAAAAGTGGTCATCGAAAGGTCGAGATAAAATGTAAATTGTTTATTATAAAAGTAAGTAATAAAAGTTGGACTTGAAATTGGTTTTTCGCATTAACCTAATGTGCAATGTAACGTGATACGTTGAAGGAGTTTTAATCAAAAACGTATTTTTATTTACGCTCGATTTTATCAGCACTTCAGCAACGTTTAGCGGCGATAGGCTCGATTGAATGATTGATTACACGTTGTTTGGTTAATTCAGATAAAGTGTGATTGAGTGTGTGATTTATTTAACTACGGTCGTATGGAGCACGCTTTAATGATTTATTAAGGGAATAGAGTAAAACTGCTTTAGGCATCAAAATGTCTGTTTATAAAATCTATTTTGATGAATTGCTCAAGTGTAGGTAGTTGATAAAAATTAAAAGTTTTTACGTAACGTAATGTCTAACTCGTGTGAATTAGTTTCATTGAATGAAAATAAAAATAAAAATTTAAGCAATAGAATTTACAAATATTTAGACAAAAATATTTTAAACAATAGACTTAAAATACGATTGAGACATATTTATTTTCTAATCTTTGCGATATCATTACATGGACACGTTTTTTTATTAAACACGCTGTAGAATACAAATCTTTTGATATAACCTAATTATTAAGATTTTTTCAAAATAAAAAAATAAAAAATCCTTTTACCTAACGAGTTTCGAATTGGATTTCCATAATCCGACTAAGGAAGTACATATAATTCAAAACAAATTAAGAAACTGCGTAAAACCTTTCTAAAAACATATAACACCTAGCCACTCCATACCGAACATAGCAAAACAATGTTTTCTTGTTCCTATAATCACCAGATAATCGTCGAGTTAGCCGGTACATGACATATTTAGCACCTGTCACGTCTGACACCTGTCCAACGAGGTGAAGGTCGCACTCTCTTCTCGTGGTGACCTGTTTGTGTGTCATTTGTTGTTTGATTGATCGATTGAATAGTTATATTTTCAAATAGAGATACTGGGGATTGACTATAATTATTGAGTTGATTTGTTTTTGTTTGATACTGATGAAAAGAGAAATGGATTGCTGGTAATAAATAATAATAAATCCATTTATTTCGGGTGGCATAGATAAATCAAAAAATTCTTAAAAAAATAAATATTGAATTAAATTAAATCATAACTGAAGCACATTTAGAATAAATTACAATCACTAAAATCACAAAATTAAAAGAAAAGAAAATAATCTAATCTAAATAATTAAATGAAATAATCTTGTATATAATAAATACAATAATAAAATAAATTTAAACATAATTGACTCACATTTAAAATAAATTAAAATAATTTAAATTACAAAATTAAATTAAAATTAAAAAGAAGGCAAATTATCTGAATACAAAATGAATACTAATTTTGATGAAATAATACTTGAAAATATAGTAAATATCCTAAGTGGATTTGTGAGGGTTAGGTTAGCATTATGATTATTAAATAAAGTCATTTAAAAACCAAATTGATTGTTTCTGTGACTGTTCTTAAAGCCATGTTTTAGTATTTGTGGTGAATAGATTTAGTGTTTAAATCTACGCTTAGGAATACAATTTATTACGTTTATTAAGAAATAGGCACCTACCATTGGTAGGTGGTACTTGTTAGGAATAGCTCACCCGACCTGACCTAAATTTAGGGGTCATCTGGCTCAGTGATCATTTAACCATACATAGCTAACTGACGAACTATACTGACGTTGTGTTGATGAGTCAGTTATTACCTTGTCATCATGCAAACCATAGAAAAAAAATTAACACTTTTTTTGAAGTAACATTTAGCAATGCTATTAATAATTCCAATTAAGTTTCGCCAAGAATCTAACACATAAGTTTCC
Source organism: Stenoptilia bipunctidactyla (assembly GCA_944452665.1). Lineage (NCBI taxonomy): Eukaryota > Metazoa > Arthropoda > Insecta > Lepidoptera > Pterophoridae > Stenoptilia > Stenoptilia bipunctidactyla. Next base: position 17,591,775 of record OX101739.1, read on the forward strand.
AAGAAAGTCGGTTCAAACAGTGTACAATTAGATTTTTTTAAACATACATACATACATAACTTCACGCCTGTATCCCTTATGGGGTAGGCAGAACACCGGAGGAGGTTACAAAACCGTTTGATGTCACGTTTGACACATTTGGAAGTATCATAATGATGGAAAGAGACTCTTGCAGTGACAGGGAGTCAGCCTATCGCCCACAAAAAAAGCCTACAATAAAATGACTTTTACAGTATGCCCGGGAAGAGAAGCAGCTGGCACATTCTATGTTTTTCCTTTGCTCCCAGTGTCAAAGTCCATAAAAAATCGCCTCTGTGTAATATTTTTTTGTCTAAACTTGTGCTCATGAAAGCTAGGCTTATTTATTTATAAAGGGTGCTTTAATAGTTGTATTGAAAATATCTTCAACCGAAGCCGGTTTTCTGTTCCTATCCATTTTGTTAGCTAACCCTGCGGATTACGACAAAACCATTAGTGTAGAGCATCACGTATAATATGGCCCCGGGCGGAAGCTTATGTTTTCAATGTTTGCAGAATTAATTATACACCAAATGTGAATTAACTGTTATGTGCCTACCGGTAAAGATTGTCGGTATTTAATTATATTAATGATTGATTCCATGTTTGGCCTCGCCGTATGTTACGATGACTTAGATAAGAATTAACTTTTACAATAGTAAGAAAGATATATTTACAGACAGACATATTACGAAGCGTGTTCGCTAATCTGTCGGATACCGAAGGACGTACAACAATGGCCACTCTTTCTAGGCGCAGCTGTCAAAATAAACCCTACATGACCTTAATCTTCCTATACACATGTACAGCTATATAGAAGCCTAAACAAGGTGGAATTGTGCACATAAACTGAGTGAAAGCTGGCCGTTGCTGTTCATGCAACCAACTTCGTGCGTGCCCAAAACGTTGGGCCACGCATCGTAATCCCGTCCTACCCTGGCATTAAAGTCACCCAACAGAAGAATCTGCTTTCTAGGTCTAACGCTTTCTATACATTTTGAAAGCTCCTCATAAAACTGGTCCTTAATGCCATCAGACTTATCCATAGTCGGGGCATATACACTGATGACATTAAGGAAGTTGTTTATTAAGGTGTAGGCGCAGTGTGGTAACGCGGTCCGAGAGATGAACCGGACACTCTTGTAGCTGTTTAATAAGCCTATTCTAAATCGCAAATCCAACACCTGACCGACGCGTCTCAGAGGCAGCGAGTCCCTTCCAGAAGAAAGTATACTCGCCACCGCGTTTCACCAGCTCCCCTTCATCAGCTAGATCTGTTTCGCTGAGAGCAGCCACATCTATATCATAGCGAAGTTCGAAGTTCACGGGCAACGATGGCAGTTTTCCGTTCGGGGCAGATATTTTCATCGCGATCAAGGAGGGTACGTACTTTCCACGCGCCGAATGTCATAACGGGGGTTTTATTGTTTGTACATTAATTTTTTGTGACTTCGACCGCGGAACGATGCGGAGGCAGCCGCGGTTGCTACCGTCCTGAAGTGGTCAGGGTGAGCAAATTTTTGGGCACCTTTTCAAGCCCCCTCCCTGGCTGAGCAGTGAAAGCAGTTTTTCCCTAAATACGGCTGTTTTGTCCAGATGCTACCGAGCCCCCTCTGTCCACCCAGATCAGAGAAGGAACAACCGCTATATCCCTTATGGGGTAGGCAGAACACCGGAGGTTACAAAACCATTTGATGTCAAGTTTGACACATTCGGAGGTATCATAATGATGGAAAGAGACTCTTGCAGTGACTGGGGGTCAGCCTATCGCCCACAAAAAAAGCCTGCAATAAAACCTCTGTCCCTTAACTGACTTTTACATTATGGCCGGGAAGAGAAGCAGCTGGCTCATTCAATGTTTTTCCTTTGCTCCCAGTCCAGCATGGAAGAAATTATGTCTTTCTTTCTTCTTAGGTCTTTCTAGGGACAATTGATCATAAAAATGGAGCGACAGCCAGTCGGTGATAAAGGCAGCGCAGAGTTCCCGAAAAAACGTCGAGTTAAAATTTCGTCTATTTAAAAAGCGATAAAAAACTTCATTTACTCCATACAATTAACGTGAAATCTCAAGACAAACAAACAAACACCAATAGGAACCTATATTAGCCTCGTGTCCCTATTTCCGTGTCATACCGCACATAACCCATTTATTAATAGCCCACTGCGTATACGTGCCACGTACCTCACATTGTCATGAATTGGACTTAATTAACTATAATCATAGTTTCCTAGAGCACTAATTGATACTGATAATAGACGTCGCTTTGAATTTGTTGTTATTTATAACCCTAAAATAATGTTTGATTATAATTACTTATGTATATTTACATATTTGTGTGTTATTTTTAGACTAGCAGCTTCGTGAAATCGTGACTCATGATGAATTTAGAAAAAAAAAACGGGACTAATTATATAAAAATATTTCAAATTTGATTCTAATACTCGTATCTATGTTAAAAGATGCCCTGAATGCAATACGGTTTTCTTGAATTAAATATTTTTTTAACCTTTGGTTTAAAAACCTAAAGACTTCACAATTTATTTTATTTGTTATAATAATATAAACCGTCATTAATTGCAGTTTTTTCCTACTTGTCATAATTTTTGTTATATTTTTTCGGAGATTAAAAAAAGAAATAAGTCAACTGTAACAGTTAATTAAACATTGTTAATTAGACGACCGGCTGGTGTAGCGGTAACATACATTGCCTTCTATGCCAGAGGTCCTGGGTTCGAATCCCGGCGGCGGCGGATATTTGTGTGATGAACACAGATACTAGTCATCAAGACGTGGATGTTTATATGTTTAAGTTTATTCTAATAAAAAATATGTATTTATTTAATATGTATGTTTATATATTTCTTAAGTATATCAGTTATCTAGTATCCATAACACAAGTTCTTTTAGAAACTTAATTTGGGCTAGATAATGTTGTGTAAGTGTCAGAAATATTTATTATTTATTATTATTTTCCCATTGAGGCATTTGTTTATTGTGTAAACAGTTGTTTTAATTAAAACAAATGCAGTATTACCGCATATACGTTAAGCCTCTGTACTTTAAAAAATAAAAATAAAATCGCCAGACAATCACTAGTTTGTTTCTGTTTTTAAATACAACACTATATTTGGTCCATTACATAATTGATCAAATATGGTCAGAGCCAAATTACGCTAGGTAACAGTTTATTGACACGACGACACGACAAGTTCACTTCAGTAAAAATGTTTGACACACTTGGCAAGGTCACACTCACTGACCGCGCCTTCTACTGCGATTTACGGTGTTTTTCCATCCACTGCCTTCCAGGGACCGGAAAACCCCTTTATTTGATTAAGCCTATTGATAGGGTAACCCTATCAAAATCTTACCATATGGAAGTGTAACCCTATTGATATGGTAAGCCTATCGATGTGGTAACACTTTGAATAAAGTTAACTACTTTCGGATGCGCTTACCCTGTGATAGGGTTAGCCTATTTCTATCTCTTTCCGCGCATGCTGTTGAATTCGGAAGTATAATTCGAAGTGCGAGATTGAATAGATGGTGATATTTTTGATAATTTAATATTCTTAGAGATTAAATTAGCCTGCAGGTTTTAAAACCCTATTGAATCGGTAACCTTCAATAGGGTTTTCGATAGGCTTACTGCTTACATGAAGGTAACTCTATTGATATGGTAAGCCTTAAATTAGGGTAAGTCTTCGATACGGTAACCAAATTGATAGGGTTTTTTAAAACAAGTCTATGAAAAACCCAATCAAAAACCTCTTTAAGGGTAAGCGGTTCCGGTCCCTGCTGCCTTCTACCACGATACTCGTGTCATGCGATAATTGTTATAGATTTATTTAGGATCGTCTGTAAAAGTTGATATTGATAAAGAGGCGTCAATAAACTATTTTTCGACTTTACTTGGCTTTAAACTATGTTAATAAAAAATCATATTTAAAATAGATTTTGTATCAGATAATTCAGTTGAATGAAAGTCATTGCTTAGACTGATCTTGAGATTGATTTATAATTAGTAGAAACGTAATAAGTGTTAATGGAATCACTGAGGCGTGATATCCATACAAAGTAATGATGGTACAGTAGAATACACGTCTTGTGTGTTGTTAAGTAGAGTGTATAGTCGTTTCGCACCGTGACCGGTTCGAACCGCGGTATGAATCGCCCAAGAGCTCTTTTTGAATGTGTCCTTTCGCACCGCGGTTCGAATCGCCCAAGAACTTTTGGTAATGGGTTGATTCGGACCACAATATAGGGAATAAACATTTCTAATTTTGGATAGGTGAAGTCTGACAGAAGAGATGTAGTTTTTATTGTACATTTCGTACAGTACAACCAGGCACAAAATGATAAAAGATATCGTAGGCCCGCTACATATTAAGTATTGATGCAATTGCATTTTACATTTTTTTTACTTACTAAATATATTGATTGGCTTAAAATGTAGTAAACATACATCAAATACATGAAAAAAGGTGATGGTGTGCACACGCAAGTACATTCCAAGAATCTCAGGTAAAATTTATTATCCCTTTAGTAAAAAGTTGACTTACCGGTCACATAAACAATAGAACAACCCTACAGCAGGAACACTTGTTTCTGATTGGTAGATGCTTCTAGTGTCATTTTGCTTGCACTTTGGTCATTGAAGACGTCACAGTGTCTTATCAACTTTGAGAGTGGTGATGTGACTGAATAATTTGTTATTCAAATGTTGTGATGTGTTGATTTTATATGGTAAGTACAACTACATTTATTGCAAATTCATTATTAAGTAGGTAATAGAAACCATGATAATTTATAAACATAACAATATAGCATTTCCATTTTTCTATGTTTTTTATTTAATATCAAATTTGCACCTATATAGTACAATGTAAAACAAATTCATTTAAAAGACATGGTATTGGAAGAAAAAATGTGTTTAAATAGCAATTTTTTATTTAAAAAATAACTAGAAATAAATAAAATGTTTTGTTTTTAATAGATCTTTTGGATGTATCTTTTGGATGTACAAAAAGCTGCCTGAACTTGATATTACTTCCCAAAGCCTACCAAGTATTGATCAATTGCTAAATCAATTGATATACATTAAGGCTATTGTTCCGTTTCTTTAAATTTATCTTTAAAATGTATAAACTATAATTTGTTTCTTTTATTTAATGCATGATGATGATGACATGCACATTTCACCGTTAAATTGTAAATAATAATTGTAAAGATAATAAATAAATAAGAAATAATAGTTGTAACATAAGAAATAATAGTTGTAAAATAAGAAATATCAATTGTATTATCAATAAAGGAATAGATTTATTAAATCCTTTACCTCAGTTTGATAATATCAAGAAAAAACTTTACAAACTCAGAAATGAATCGCAAGGTGCTAAGAAACTTAACTTTCATAAAGCCTGTGAACTCGAGGTGCCAAAACGGTACGAAGATTTATTGTTTGCGGAATATAAAGAAAAACAGAAGCGAATCCTTATTTTCGCAAAGAAAGAAATGGTCAAATATTTGAAAAAATCGACAAAATATCTCATTGATGGTACATTCAAAATTTGTCCAAAGTGTTTCTGTCAGGTATACACTATTCATGCAGATATTGGCAGCAACCAAGAATATGCCAATGTAGTTCCCGTGCTATATGCGTTGCTTCCCGACAAAACAAGGGCTACATATGAAATTTTATTTCAAATGATAAAAAGCCAAGTTAAAGAATGGCAGCCTACAGAAATTTCAATGGACTTTGAAGTGACTGCGATATTGGCAATAAAAGATTTATTTCCAGAAGTGAAAATACTTGGTTGTTATTTTCACTTTAACCGCTGTTTATGGCGTAAAGCTAAGCAGTTGGGAGTAGTCAAATCAAAACTGGGGGTAATCCATGTGAAACTATGCACACAATTGGCACATCTACCCCCAGACTTTTTGGATGAAGGGTGGCTATATGTGATGAGTGAAAGTCCAAACAATATGGAAGTCACTAAGTTCAATGATTATTTTGTTCAAACATGGCTTGAACATGAGGTACTCTCAAAGACATGGAATATATATAAACAATGTGACAGAACCAATAATATGGTGGAGTCATGGAATGCAAAAATAAAGAAAATCATTCCAGAAAAACCCAATATTGCACAATTCCTTAATGGAATAAAAAAAGACGCCAACTTTTACTTTAGTAAATCAAACAGACCAGGTGACATACAAATTTCAAAAAGAAAAATAGACACCATAGAAATGAACCAAAGAATTCATAATATCATACAACAGTTGTTATCTGGTAGTATAACTGTGGGCCATTGCTTAGAAAAATTAAGATTTTAGTTTAAGTAGTTATACTTTTTTTTTCTTTTTATTGATTTTACAAGTTTCTTTATCTTTGTTGATTTTTGATAAGTAAATTATAATGAATATCATAATCTGTGATTAGCAAGAGTTAGAATTAAGTTATAATGTTGATTAAACTATGATTTTAAACCATTACCGTCTTACTACAAAAATGTAACCAGTATTAATACGTACGGATTAGGTCAGTTTTGGCCGATTCTTTTTTTGTGAATTAGCACTTGTTACACCTGTGATTGCCCTTATTTAACTAATTATAAGTAAATTGTAATGTAAATCTCTGATTAATGAGAGTTAGTTTTAAGTTAAATGTATGATGTTGATCAAACTGTGATTTTAAACCATTACCGTCTAACAAAAAAAAATATAGCTAATATTAATATACACTTGTTATACCATTTGATTGTACATATTTAACTAAGTAGTTATAAGTAAATTACAATGTAAATCATGAAACTGTTAAATGTTGATGAAACTGACTGTATATTAAACATGATTTCTAAATCGCATATTTTTTTTACACTTACCACTTTTCTAATCGTCTGTCCAAATGATTAGAAATCTTTAATTATTTCTATGAGTTGAAATCAAGATACACGATATGATTATTAAGTACTTTCGCTCAGTGGTCCGAATCGACCCATTCCAAAAGATACCTTGGGTTATTCGCACCGCTGCAACCACTGTGGTGTGAATCGCCCTATTCAAAAATAGTACTTGGGCGATTCGGACCGCGGTTCGAATAACTCGTGGTGCGAAACGCCCCAAGACCCGTTAAGTATTACTAATTTTAATTACATTGTAATCGTAATGTTTATGAAGATGTTTCGATGTTTATTACTTTTCCATCTCATAACTATTGATTGTATTTGGAAGAAATTTGATTACACAGGCAAGTCAAACACGTATTAGTTGGAGCATGTAATGCTATACTAGTATTCCCTACATCTAAGAGAGCCAAAGCTCTATACCATATTGTTAATTTAGCTATTAAGCGTAGATAAGGAGTTTATATTTGTTTTTTCTATGAGGGTGACATAATCTTATGAGATTAAACCCTCTTCCAAAATAAAGAATTAAAAAAAAAAGTCAAACACGTATCTTATGTAAACGTAAAGAAACTATTATTTTAGTTATTTAGGTTCCGATGGGATGATTTGGGGTTGAATAAAGAAGATAGATATTTCTGTTTACAGAAATATACGAATATTTTCTCATAGTCATTTAGACTTATTTTGGATTTTGAACCTATGTGTGAAGAGATTTAAAATCGTGCCGCATTGCCAAACAGTAATGCAGTACCTACTCAAAAAAGAAATTATTGATTATCTTTAACATGGATCAGACTATTTTGACAACCACTTTGGCGATGGGGTAAACCGGTCTGCTTCAGACGCCAGTGGTTGCGGGTTCGATTCCCGCACGGAACAAGAAAAAAAAAGTTCAGTGTCTGGATGTTTATCTATTTATGTATTTATATCCAAGGTTCCCCCTAGTTTGTTACATGGTATCCCATAACACAAGCTTTGCTTACTTTGGGGCTATGTAGTTGGTGTGAGTGATTGTCTGGGTTTTTTTTTATTTTATTTTGCTAAGCTTTTTTTAAGTAATCCATTCCTCTTTTATCCGACTACAACTGAACGTTGAGAATAATATCCAAACATGGTTAAAAAAATTATGACGTTATGGAAAATAATTTTGTCAGGCATTTCATGATAAGGCTAAATCTACGATTCGGCGATAACATTTGCTGTCCTATTGTTTAGCTGGTCCAGAGTATCGTACAGCATGGTACGACAGCGGTATTCGATTACTCAGCCAATGTTGACTTACTAGCCGTGGTTTTAGAAGTTGTTGGTGTTTTCAACCAACTTCCAAAAAAAGAGGAGGTTCTCAATTCGTCTGCATGTTTTTTTTCTGTCTTTGTTACACGATATTTCGGACAATTATGAATTGATTTTGAAAATTGTTGTTTCATATGATAGAGGATACTTCATGGTTGGTCCCATATAAATTTCATCGAAATCGGTTGAGTACTTCATTGAAAATTTCAAACTTTTGAAAAATATGTTTGATTTCGGAGAATGTTTACGTTGATGACATTCTCAAATCAGCCAAAGTTTTGACGTGAAGTCGGTTTTTTAATGCTCTGCATTCGTTGACTATAGCGCATTGTTGTGTTCCGCGCGCCAGAACTGAATGTTTATAATGCAATCACTATTGAATTTTATTAATTTCATGTAGATTCTTTTCAACGTTGCCTTGTTCGTTTGTTTGAATAGTAAATGGAGTCTATTGAATTGATTCTGAGCTATAGGACCGCTGAATCTGTTCAATATCTCATTTTAGTTCGTAACTAAACAGCTTCTATGCTGGACTGGGAGCGAAAGAAAAAACATAGAATGTGCCAGCTGCTTCTCTTCCCGGGGATACTGTAAAAGTCAGTTAAGGGTTATGGGAGGCTTTTTTGTGGGCGATAGGCTGACCCCCTGTCACTGCAATAGTCTCTCTCCACTATTATAATGCCTCCAAATTTGTCAATCGTGACATCAGATGGTCTTATAACCTCTGGTGTTCTGCCTACCCCATACGGGATACAGGCGTGAAGTTATGTATGTATGTAAACACCTTTTTGACTTCGAAATTGCCTGATGATAAATGATGATGAGGCCCAAGAGAAGGTATGCGGGTTGACTCTTTCAAATGTCAACATTTCTGAGTTTTTAGAACTAATATTGAAATAAGAAAGTACCTAGAACAACTGTCAATAATTTGAAACACAGGTCGACTGAGTTCCATACTTTTACAGGGTGACTGGTGGCAAATTTTAGATACTGAAAGAAAGCACTCTGTACTCGATTCTGAACATTATTATGTAATTAAAGTAGGTACTCAATTTTTATTATATAATTATATGTATTTGTACAAATAAACAGTCCTGGTTTCTTTCAAGCGTCAAGCCAGTGAATGTCTATTGAATGTCTAGTGAATCTCTTGAATTGACGTAAAACGCCCTCGTCTAGATCAACATGGAAGTTTGACGACTCGTCTTTTTTAAATTAAAAACAACTTCATTGTATCGAACGTATTTACTCTACATACAACTACTAGACATACGTTTAAAAAAATACATGAAAATAACAATGATAGTCAAAATTTAGACTAGAACATAGTTAAAACATTTATCTTTTTAACTATCTCTATAATATCAGAGGTATTCTTGTACCCTGCACATATATTTATGCACCTGCCCGTCCGTGAAGTGCCTTCCGCCCTTTTCCTAACGGTCTGAGCTAGGGCTGCTGCCAACAAAAGAAATATATTTTTTTTTTGTGAAAAAGAACACATGAAAAATTTTTTTTTTGTCTATACCTATCTGAATGATATGAATATGAAGGTAAGAAAAAGATAAGTTTATAAAAGGGCTTAGAATATAATATTAGCAACCAAGATATAGTGAATCTCAAGTGAATAAATGAGTATTATTATTATTATATAATTAAAATTTGAACCAGTGCTTACACAATTATTCCTACCTTTTTAACTGAATCTGGTCACAGCACAGCCTGGGCTATAGAACGGTTTTCCTGCAGATGTGTGACCCGAAGTATTAAGAAACACGAATGTACGATCTGCAGACACTGTTGTGATGGACATAATAAGATTTCAATATAATGCCTCAAAGGTAGCTAGGTACTGGTCAAAAGATGCGCTATCTTATGTAAATGCATATACATTTCAATGCAAAAAGGGACATGTTTATTATGTTATTTCATGGCTTAATTCCTCAAGGCAGATAGTGTTACAACATTACCCCGGTGATACAACATTGTCATTTAATATCAATCGCCGTTTAATTTTGCGATCTTAAAAGATCTATTCTGATTGTTAATCATTATTTTTCCGTTGTTAACCCTACGTCTGACGTGTTACGTTACGCTCACTCACGGCCCGCGTGCCCGTTAATTCGAGCCCGCAGCCACTGTACAGATATCTACAGTATTTCAACTTCATACAAACGGACGAAACGCGAGCTATACCTACGCGGCTCGATCTCGGCATGCGGCCAGTCACGAGTGTCTGCATACCGAAACAATTGTTGATTGAGCTTTACGTTAATATGCGGATTGTTTATACTTTAAAATGTAATAATACATCTTTTCGTGGATCTCAATCGAGGCATAAGTATTTTTTGGTCGCTAATTTATAAGACCGATTTGTTATTCAAACGTAAAAATGGTTTTTTGACACAAAACGTATTTTTGTTGAACACTTCCTATTCAATTTACAAAGTGCTTTATTTGTTTATATATATAGAAAGTAGATTTGCAGTCACAAAACAATATGGAAGTATACACATAGTAGGCAAATGTAATTAAATATCACATGTGAACGGCCCGCGGCGCTGCGCTGTAGGCATTTATTTCAAAGATGCGGCCGAGTTGAATTACTGTATATATCTGTACTGTGCCGCAACGCTCCTTCAGGTATGCCGTGGGTTAACTTGGCGGCGCATCACGTTCGACACCGGGCCTTGCGTACATTAGATATGCAAACATTTACTTGCTGAGTTGTTGTTTTTTCTCTATAATGAAGAATTTAAAAAAAATCTAACTATAATCTTACTAATGTTTTAATGAGAAAGTTTGGATGCACTGATGTGTGGATGTTTATTCCTCAATCATGTCAGAATGGCTCAACCGATTTGGATGAAATTTTGCGTAGTGGAACATAGTAGTACAGTTTGGAATAGCTCATTGGCTATATTTTTATTCTCATATTTCCGTGGGATTCAAAATTGCGCGGTTAAAATCGTTAACACGTTATAATCTAAGTTAAGCCCAAAGTTTCATTAAGAACTTGTGCACTAGAAACTCGATGACCGAATAACTTTATGATGAATGTAGAATTTAGCATTTGTTTCTTTACATACATACATACATAACTTCACGCCTGTGTCCCTTATGGGGTAGGCAGAACACCAGAGGTTATAAGACCATCTGATGTCTCCGTTGACTTTGGAGGTATTATAATGATGGATAGAGACTATTGTAGTGACGGGGGTCAGCCTATCGCCCACAGAAACGCAAATAAAACCTCTGTCCCATAACTGGCTTTTACAGTATGCCCGGGAAGAGAGGCAGCTGGCACATTCTATGTTTTTCTTTCGCTCCCAGTCCAGCATGGAAGGTAAATTGTTTCTTTACTATCAATCAATATATATAAAACTGTTCCGTTACTGTCTGAGTGACTGAGGTACTGAGGTACTGAGTGACTGAGGTACTGAGTGACTGAGTGACTGACAGACAACGTACAGCCGTAACTACTGGGCGTAGAGAGCTGAAATTTGGAACATACATTCTTTAGGGGATGTAGGGGTGCACTAAGGAAGGAATTCCCGAAATTCCCATGGGAACGGGAAATATAACACTTTGTAGTTTGTATGAAAAATCTTATTCCTTGAGTGCACCGATGTGAAACTTGGTGTAAAGGTTTCTCAATGTGTGTCTGGTTGTGTTATGAAAGGAATTCCCGAAATTCCCACGGGAACGGGAAATATATGATGTTTTAGTTTGTATGAAAAAATCCCATCTCTTGAGTGCACGGATGTGATACTTGATATAAAGGTTCTTCAAAGAGTGACTGATTGTGCTACGAAAAAAATTCCCAAAATTCACACGGGCACGGGAAGTATATGATTTTTAGTTTGTATGAAAAAAACTTATTCCTTGAGTGCATGGGTGTGATACTTGGTATAAAGGTTCTTTCAGTGGGTGTCAGGGTGTATAGTATCTGAAATTTCCACGAGAAGGGTATTTAAGTGCATACGTAGTTGCGGGATAAAGCTAGTTTTATATATAACTGGTGAATTTCTCTGGTATAAAGCTTAGTTAAAACTAGAATAGATAATAACAGAGTAGAATACGGAAAAGTACTTAAATGTACCTATTATTTGTTAACAATATTAGTCAGTGAAATTAATGGCAAGCCGATATGAATATTTATTTATTATAAAAAGAAGATTCTTTCGTAATTTGTAACTTGAGAGACATAACGGAAGTGTGCTGTCAAGTTGACAGGCAATCCTGACCGGAATTAATGGATGTTGGCATGTGCGTTTTGGACTTTACCTGCGTATGATTTGATCCCGTAGGAGTTTGCTGATTGCTCTCGATTTCACATTAGATTCGCAGAACTTAAATCCTTCTTATGACAAATTAGGACACTTAAAATTCTAAAGTTTTGAAGTTAGAAACTTTGACATTAGAGAGAGTTATTTAGAATAAGAAACTGTAATGTGAAATACGGCCCCAATATGGCCTTGCTTAAAATTAGATTGGTTTAATCTAAGAAAAAAAATGTCTCTGATCGTAATTAATCATAGAACCAAAGCGCGCGCCGACGACAGTTCGGTAAGCTACAATAACTGATTTTCAAAACAGGTGAAAAAAAAATTGTTTCACAATTAATTTTAAATATGGTTGTAATTTGTTTTTGTGCTTTATTAATAAATACATAACTGGCAAGTAAATAACATTGATTCTAATTTTCAAAGTGAATGAATCACTTACTCAACGTTGTTGGACATAACTCACAATACAATTAAAAAAGGCCTAACTTTTGGGGAGTACAGATTTTATCAAAAAATTCCCGCGGGATCGTCAACGCCTTTATCGCGGAATATGAGAAATAGAAAATTATGGCTAAGTCCTGTGAACATGCGTATTCTTTGCGTGTGTGAGTGTGTATACGTGTGATTCATACGCCGGGACTCGAACCGTGTCTCCGGTGGCGTTGTTTGTTTGATTCTGAGTAACATCATTATTCATAAAGGGTTTCGTTGTTTGCTTGAAGATTATTAGCAATTGTGCACCGGGTTGGACATGTGGTCAATGGCTTTTGGATTTTACAGTTTAGTGTAATAATGTTAAGATTTATTTTTGTATATCAAACAATGGTATTTGTATCGTCTTATGTTTTCACGATTGATAATCTTAAATAAAATACTTTTTTAGCCGAATTAATCGCGTATAATAAGGTTTTACATTATAATTGGAGTTTTCGGTGTCTTTATTGACCCCTTGGTCACGAGGGTCCCTGGTTATTCAAGAGTTTGTTATTTTATTCGTTTGCTTGAACACGTTTATCTCGGAAAGTGGCAGTTGAATTCGTAAAGACGACAAAAAATATGTCTTTTGTGTTCTCTAATCCAAGCTATGCTCTACCGAGCGAAATTCCAACGCCGTCCGTTGAAAGCCGTAGTTGCGTTAAAAATAATAACAAACATCCTTCCATTTATCCTTACAACGTTTTTTATAGCTGGTAGTCACGAATAAAGGATATTTTTATCTTACTAGGTAATACTATAAATGTGAAAGTTTGGATATATCGATGTGTTTTCCTCAATCACGGCAAAACCGCTCAAAGGCTTTGGATGAAATTTTGCACAGTGATAGCGGACAGTCTGAAATAGCACATAGCACTTAAATGAAGCGGGAAGAGTTCATAATTTGGTGCTAAAAGAAGTTGTCAAAAACAAGGTTTAGTTTATTTTTCGACTTGCAATTATGTTAAGTACGAGGAGGTTGCCCTTAAAGCATTATTGTCAAAATGTCGTCTAAAGTGAATTACGCATAGATATGTTAAAACCTAGCGTGTCGTAGTTTATTATATTACAAAGATAGCGAGTGCTATTACAATAGCGCATTTTTCCCTGCATTTTTCAAATTGCAAATAATTCTCCACTCCGCTCTGTATATGCCGTTAAGAGTTGAATCAGATATAACGATCGTCTTCCTGCGCAAACGATTATTTCACTGCGATAGCAAACCTTACCCTTTATTTCCTAAAGCCATTGTCCAGTCGCGGTGGCCACGGCTATTGAAATGAAGTAAATATTAGGTAAGTGTGTGTTAGAAGTCGTCGTGGCGCCATGGTTACTGTGCATATCAAACGATAGCGCAGGTTAAGCGCGCTCGGTGCGGTCTGTATTAGGATGGGTGACCGCCGACCATTCATTTCTCACGACGACTGCTTCGGAGCGCACGTTAAGCAGTCGGTCCCGGGTGCTGTATACTTGTATACAGTAGTCGTTAGGGTTTGTCAGAAGCCATTTCGGCACCCTGAAATATCTGACATTTACCAACCAGCACCGGACCAGCTTGGTGGATTACGGCCTTAACCTCCTCGTCACCTAGAGGAGAGACTCATAGCCCTGCAGTGGGCTCATTACACGGAGTTGTGATGATGATGATGAAGTGAAAAAAATATTTAAGCTTCGTAGGTTCAGCTTAAAAGTGCCCTTCAGCCTAAATATCTGCCGCTTAATATCACTGCACTGACGACGGTGATTCTGGGAAAATTTTATAAAGAGCTTTACACCCGTACTCGTCGAACTCATCTTCATTTCGGATGAGATTGTCACCAAAAGCGGATTTAGTGACAGTTAAGAAAATCAACGTAACGAAATAAGACATTCAAAATCAGTGTTAGATCCGGACGTGTCGTAAAAGGCGAATAATCTGAAAGATCCTGCTTGTTTTACCTGGCTAGCGACCAAACCTTTGTCCAGCTGCGGAAGTATCACAGCTATTGAATTAATTATACACTCGTAGTGTGTAAATACTAAATTCTCGTAAATACTAAGGCTGCAAACTGGTCGGCAGCGAGAGCGACAGCGGCGCGATTTCCGCGACACGATAGAAAGTATTGAGTTTGTATGAAACCGCGACAAATCGCTCCGCTGCCCGCTGGCGTTGAGAACGGCCCAGATTCCTCGCGTCGCTGCCCGCGCCGCTGTCGCTGCCGTCCAGTTTGAACCTAACCCCCCGTTCACACATGCTCCGTTTTACTGGATACCTTTTTTTTTACGATAAATAGGTATACAGAATACTGTGCCATATATGAAATCGCCCATACAACTGCATGCGCCATCGATGAAAAAAAAACGTATCCGGTAAAACGTATCCAGTAAAATGGACCATGTGTGAACGGGCTGTTAGTGCGAGTTAATAAAGAAACGTTACAGAAATGAAATCGCATTACACAAGTTTGTTTACCATTACCAGAGTGATGTCACGCGATCACAACTATTGTGGTGCTGAACCGATTGTGTAAACTTTCACTGAATAAGAATCAGTGAATCAGTTTGAAGGACAATTCTATGTTATGACGCGCATGGTCAGGGATAATAGGTGAATTTGTTATGTAAGTCTTAAGTTTTCGCGATTCATACTATTAATAAAACACTTTTTAACGGGATTTATCGCGTATATTTACATTTTTTTTTTTAATTTTAACTCGACGTTTCGGTGTCTTTGCAGACCCCGTGGTCACGAGCGACTCAGTATATACGCGATAAATCCGGTTAAAAAGTGTTTTATTTAATAATTTGTTATTTAAGGTCTGACACTCACTAGCGTAATCAAATACCTAATATCGTGCATTTTGCTAGTAGTGAATCTATAATTGAATCTATTGTACTTTCATTTAATGATTTTTGCTTCTTAATTGATACAAAATTGAAAATCAGAATTTCGGTTGTCATAAATAAAATGAAATAAAATCCCCAGGCAATCACACCAACTACATGGACCCAAAGTAAACATAGCTTGTGTTATGGGATACCATGTAGCGAACTAGGGGGGAACCTAGAATTTAAATACATAAATAGACGTATTAGGCAGACGCCGCCAGTGCGTTTTAAGAAGTGTTGTTAGATCGAGGATGTATTATTTTAAGCCAGTTTAGATCTGCGACATTTATCGACAGTGGGTTTCAGTTCTATAATGCAGGCGATACTGCCACTATTAATATATTTTCAATTAGGTACTTTTTACGAAGATACTTTAAAAAGCAGATTAGTCACAAATCAAAGGAAACCGCGGCTTACTGTCGCAGGTTGAGCATTCGGGTGTAATCCGAACTTTTATAATAATCTAAATAGAAAATAAAATAGGTAGTAGCCAGATTAATTATAAACATCTATTACCTATCTTCCATGCTAGACTGGAAGCGAAGCTGCCTCTCTTCCCGGGCATACTGTAAAAGCCAGTTATGGGCGGATATTGGCGTTTTTGCTGGCGACAGGCCCTGTCACTGCAATAGCCTCTCTCCATCATAATAATACCTCCAAATTTCTCAAACGTGACATCAGATGGTTTGATAGCCTTTGGTGTTCTGCCTACCCCATTAGGGATACAGGCGTGAAGTTATGTAGGTATGTACCTATGATGTTATTGCACATGTCGTGACTAAGTTCAAAATTCAAATGTTTCAATTGTTTAAATGAAAACAAATGCCCGTAAAATTTGGTCGCCGCCAAACTAAACAAGGCGGAGGTGTATTTATACCGCGGCTCCCTGACTCAGACGGTTTTCCGAACTTCCTATTTTAGCTGAAACGATTAATCGTATTTTATATCCCGTTTCCTGTTGAATAAGAATTTATTGTAAATCTTATTCTTTTGATCTGGAATATAATTTAGTGGAAATATTATGCACCTCTGACTGCATCCTTTTTCTTTTATTAGTGATGTGTGCGATATCGATTTTTGTACCGTATTTTTCGTTGGAGAACTTAAAATTTGATATTTTTTAGTTTATTTACGAACCGTACAAATATTTTAAATCGGAAAGTAAGTTGAGAGATGTTTGTTACTCACTTTGTTTACAAACTTTCACGTTAGTCGGATTACAATGAAAAAGTATGTAAAATGCATTATATGGCCCAACTCAATGCATAACACAGTAAAAAAATTGCGTCTATAAAAAATGAAAACTTTGTTACTTCCGATAATTATGTTTAAATTAAAACTTCCCACGCTTCCTCGCATGTAAACACCCTAAAAATTCACGGTTCAGAGACCACCTGCCACGACCACCTACCAACAAAAGTATTGCATGTAACCTTGTGTCGAAGATTAAGTACCTACAAGAGAAAATTGTGTTTCGTAAAATAGGCGTATTGTATCGTTATACCCACCGATTGTATATAGTTTTACATTCGTAGATATTTACTTGGTAATTATCTATTTAGACTGATCGTGGAGATATATTAAGAATACATTTAAAAAAACTTCTGCATAAATAGGTTTGGTTAATAGAAAAAGTAGGTATTGTTTATTGTTAAAAACATGTTTATTACTATAGTCATACCTTGCCTATTATCTCGTACCCGATGTAATATAATACGTGCCTAAAACCGAAGGGACTTTAGTTTATGCACTTGTTTTAAATGTCACATAATTCAATTACGCTGTTTTAGCGTTACAAACAGATAAACACAATCTTACCTTTTATATTTTTATGATTTCAACTAGATCACAGCTCTTTGTAAACTTTTTTATATAGGTAGGTACCTACCTAAGTCCGATCTCTCCGTGACTAGTGTAGCGTGCAAGAATATAATTTAACTGGATAGGAAATAAACAAATTGCTTGTACATATGATTCCGAGCTATTTACAGAGTGACAGCAGAGCTACCGTGCGATCATCGATACTATGTCGATCGATACGATAAAGGTTATCGAATTATTTCATTACGATTTATAGCTGTACATTTGTCGAGGCTTTGAATAAGGCTGACAAATTTGCTCATTGCGTTTTATCGATAAATTCAAGCCTTATTTTGGTTTTCATATGACCGATTTATGAGTGTTCAATGCGTGATATGGATTATGAAGTAATTAGAGAAGCCAACAAATATCGCATTGATGGTTGCATATAAACACGGCTGGCTGAATCCTTTGAAAACAATTAATAGGAAAAAAAATAAAATGTTCTGAGTAGAATAGTATCCTAAAATGTATTATTATGATGTCCTCAGCTTCCTCCGCAGAAATACAGAATCATTATAAAGATCCAATATACAACAATTATGTAGCACTGATTGCGGACGTGATGTTCTAAATTTAAAAAAAAAAATGTAATCAGCGTCCTACTGTTGTACCCCAATTAAGCTTCACAGACTCTAGTTACTTACATCGGGCAGATTTATTTTTAGTTGTGGATCAATGTTTTCATTGACAGCGAATTCAGATTTAAAATAAGCTTTTGCGCTTACGAGATAGGGTTCGTATTCAGATAAGCTCTGGCGAAACCTCTTAGTTTTTTGGTCACGATTAAAATTGGTGAGTACGTACAGTCGTTCAGTTGAGGCCCTTTAAGGGTGAAGTAGAGTAATTATGTCATGGTTCATGGTGGATGATGCGGGCCAGTTTTTATTTATTAAGTTATAATATGATCAATGAGAGCGTTGTGCGTTAAGAGGTAAATTTTATGATGTTTATCTTGCATTATCTTGCTAGCAGCTTCGACAGGTTTAACTTTTAATCCTGTAAGTAGTATTTTTTTAATTAACTTTACATTCAAAGTGTAAGCAAATAATTCTTAGGAAATCTTTAAATGCAGAATTACAAATATTTAAAAATCATATAAAGTCTACATTGAGCAAAATACCCTATCTACGATATTTAGAGACATTCCCTTGATGTCCCATGGCCCTGGGATGCCCTGTATAAGTTATAGATCAATAACTTAACAGCCATTTATCTTAATCGTAACTTACTGGCTTATGTAGGAAGGTAATCCAATTTGACCGATTGGTTGCAATTCGAGCAATTAATTTGGGAAAGTACCTACTTATTAATAGTTAGTATTTATTAGGAGTTTTTTAATCAAAAAACACCCGCTATTAACCGTGTAAATTACTAAAAGCCACTTCAAAACTTCGTCTTATATTTGCAATTATTATTTTGTCCCATCTATCATAATATTTGCCTGATCGCAAAAGTGTCTATAATAACGCCTCATTTCAAAGTCTGTCACTTAACTAAATTAACAGCTTCGCAATTTGAACGTAGCTTTTAAATCTTTAGACTGAGACTTCAAAATGCTTTGGCAAATATAATCTGTCTGAGCCAATACATCGGTGGCTATGAAATATGAATCAGTGCAAGTTTGTATAGTTGGATATAAAATAGAATTCGATTACTTTAAAAGCTTTAACGAATTCATTGTCGTGTTTTATTGTTTATGGTTCTGTTGTTAGTTTTGTAACTTTCATCGAAGTGTTTGAATTGGGTCTGGGATGTTCTATTTTCAGCGTTGTGTATAGGGTGCGAGATGTCTGTTTTCAATGTGGTTTTAGGGCGTTCTGTGGAAGTCTGCTGGATGTGGATGAAGTTCCTGTAATTTTTCACGATGGCGAATACCAGATCGGAAGCTTGAACATTAAAAAACGTTGATTTATCAACCGACTTCCAAAAAAGGAGGAGGTTCTCAATTCGTCTGTATGTTTTTTTTTGTGTTTTTGTTACACGAAATTTCGGACAGTTATGTATTGATTTTGAAAATTGTTGTTTCATATGATAGACCATACCTCATAATTGGTCCCATTTAAATTTCATCGAAATCGGTTGGGTACTTCATTGAAAATTTCAAACTTTTGAAAAAATATGTATGATTTCGGAGAATGTTTACGTTGATGACATTCTCACGTCAGCCAAAGTTTTGACGTGAAGTAGGTTTTTTAATGCTTTTATATTAGCTGTAATCGAAAGTGAATCTAAATTTCAATACGAATAAGAATCTTTGACACAAAAATAACAAATATAGATTTATATCGTCATGGCAACGCGGCTTAGTGTACGATCAAGAATTGAGATATATCATTGAAATCAACACTAATACCACAAATATAAAAATACAGCTGTTCTCAATACTCGACTTGCGTAAATGCCTTTTAAATGGAAACGCAAAAGTAAAATATACAATGTGATTCTAGGCTTGGTACAGAAGGCACCAGGTGAAGCGTTACAAACTTATAAAAATTCTCCAACCAATTTGTAACTTAATGTCAAAAGCATAGAGTTCAGATTCAATTACAATTTTTTGTATGTAACTTTCTGTATAACCTCTATGCGAAATTTCAACACAATTCGCTGAACTGTTCTGTTAGCCACAAACTTATACGTTTTTGTCTTAAAAATACAGGTGGCACATAAAATTTATCGCCACACTTATTTTAGAAACATTCTCGTGGTATTGAAGTTTTGGTTTTCACAGCAATAGAGTTGAAAATGCCTTAGCAGATTCTACTTAGTGTTCAATGCATTACCATAACTCATTGTTCATAAACTCCTTCAGCAGATACGCTGCGGAATGAAATGTTTATGTTATTGTGTTAAACACACAGGGTGCTCTTTTATCTTTTTTTTTTTACAATTAATGTTGAAGGTTGTACTATCCAGATGTTTGTAGTTCTTTCAAGCAATTAGAATGATACGGATTTGGACGAATTTTGTACACAGGTAGACTGAATCTTTGACATAGGATACTTATATCCCGGTTGTGTTTAATCCAGTAAAACGATTTAAGGTTTATTTCGGATTATCACATGTTGTGTGTCGTCGATTTGATGCGATAGCAATGTTTTTTTACTTCATTGATTCGTTTATTTTTGAATAAGTTTGTTTGATTGGCATTTAATTAAGTTAGGCCCAAAGTAGTTTTTGCAAATTTTATATAAGAAAGGTCTTACTTTTTATAAAACTCCCGGAAGTATTCTACGCTAAACATGTTTTTTTGATCAACCGATTATGTGCTCTAAAATAAACATAAAAACAAAACAAATGATAAACATGAAACAAGCAAAACAATTAACCACATAATTACTTTACCACATACAATAAAGCATGAAAAAGACAGAAAATAAAAAAGACAGGCAAAATTACGAAAAAAAGTACGGAGTTAAAGGCAACAATACAACAAATAAATAACATATAAGAAATAAAGACTGCTTCAGTGATTGGGCCCACTAGATTGATGTCCCATAAGGACCAAACAGTGAATTCAAAAAAAATATTATTTTTTGTTCTGTGATACGTCCCATTGACTTTATTGTAGGAAATAATGAGATCAAGTACGGTCAGCAAGCAAACTAGTAAGAAAAATAAATAAAAGATCTTACAAATTAATCATCTTAAAATAAAAAAAAACCACACAATTTATTTAGCTTTAAAGAATAAAAAAAAATAACATGACTGCATGCACGTCGCTTAGTATCGACGGCGGGTTGCTATAAAAGAATAAGAATGACTGCAACGTTGCTCATCAAAAACTCACTTCCCGTTTGCGTTCGCTCCCGAACGGTCGTGTCTGCGGCCGCTCCCGAGTGTTCGTATTGCGCTGCCCTTGTTCCCTCCCCCGCACTCGTGCGGGTCAGGTGCCAAGTTAAGCTCTTTCGGAAAGTTTTCTCTTGTGGAGGCTGTGTGGTGTCGGGGCTAATTCATCTGCCCTTTTCAGGGCGGACCCGACTGCTGCCGGCCGAAGCATCGCTGGTCAGGTGGATACGTAACCGTGCCAACGAAGCCTGATCGTCCGCCGTTCACCGGCAATAGGTCCGGACTAGGTCGATTTCTTTTTCAGCGCAGTTTGTTTCGTTAGACTCTCTTTCAGCCCAGCATTATGCCTCGTCACCGTACCCAGTGTACCGAGGAACAATGCGAAATCAATCGCCGTCGTATTCATGAGCTGAACCAAGAGGCTCATAAAGCTTATCGTGAAGAATTGCAAAGGATTAAAGATTATCAATATGAGATGTCTAAAATGGAAAGGGAATTATCCTCCCGTCCGTCATCCTCTGAATTCAGTCAGTTGTCCAGCGAAAAACAATCACTGGAAGCCGAGAAGGAAGCTCTTCTCGCTCAAATCGAGTCCATGCGAGAGCAATTGTCAGCTCGTTCCCAGGTCGCCTCTATTTCTCAGGGGTTCCAAACCGATTCTCCGGCGTCTCCAGACCCATCTGAGTTCGTCGATCCTTTTTCAGATCGCATGTCGGTAGATTCCACCGCATGCAAACGGAAAACTACCCCGCCAGGTAGTGATTCCGACTCCGCTCCGTTAGTTTCAGAATCTCCTGCTCCGTTCACAGAGGTTCGCAAAAAGTCAAAGTCAAAGAAGAAGAAGCAAGATGCCTCTTCAGTCTTACTTCCATCCGTTTCAGCTGTTCCAGCCGCTGTTCCTGCTCCGCAAAATGTCGCACCGGCGTCTGCTCCTGCGCCTTTTGTTTCAGCGATCCCGGCGTCACAGCCTGCGTCGCAATCAGATTCGGCTCCGCCGAAAGTCAAGTCTCCGCCCCCCGTCTTCCTACGGGACAAGAGCCGCTGGACCGAGGTCTCAGCTCTCTGCGGAACGCACTCCCCGAAGATCCAGTATAGTAAGGCATCCAATGTGGGTGACTCTATTAAGGTCGTTGTCTGCTCAATTTCTGATTTCAGGAATTTCACTCGGCTTCTTGCTGACAAGAAGCTCGAGTACCACACTTACGCCCTCCCTGAGGAGCGTAAGATTCGTGCCGTCCTCAGGAACGTGCCGTTCGAGCTCTCGAACGAGCAAATCCAAGAGGACTTGTCTTCTCAAGGCTTTCCCGTCGAATCTGTGCACAAAATGCACAGCCGCCGAGGCAAGCAGTTCCCACTTGCGCTAGTAATCTTAGCGAAGAGCCCGCAAGGGCAGTCCATTTTCAGAGGCAAGCTCACCGTGTGCGGTCTCTCCAACATCCGAGTCGAAGCTCCACACAAACGTGGTTTCCCAGGTCAGTGCCACCGCTGCCAATTGTATGGTCATGCGGCGGCAAATTGTCATGCTTCCCCTAGGTGCGTCAAGTGCCTAGATCCGCATGGGACTAAGGAGTGCTCTCGCACTCCCGAATCGCCCACCGCTCCGTCCTGCGTCTTGTGCGGCCAGTCAGGCCACACAGCAAACTTTCGCGGCTGCCCCAAGGCACCGCGTGCTGCCAGGGCTACCGTGAAGCCCATCGAGAACTGGAGAGAACGACCGCAGCCTAGCTCGGACGCTCCTCCAGTCAGTTCAAAGGTCCCCAAGGCCTTTACTCCTATCGTTTCAGGTCAGCGCAGCCGGGTTGCGACTCAATCGCAACCGGCCGCCAAATCGGCTTCCCAGTGCCAGAACGCAAAAGGGTCTCATGACCGCATGGCGTTCTGGATCCAGCTCGCTCCCATCGACGAGATCCTGGCTTTCGGCGCCGCTCTCGACGCCAGCCCAGAGGGTTTCAACGGTGCTCTTCCGGTCCTAACCAAGTTCGCTCCCCTTATTAGGAAACTCCAGCAAGCTCAACGTTTCTAAACGTAGTCCTTCTTTCCAGCATTCCTATCTCTGAGTGAGTCTGATCACTCTAGATAATATCTTAGTTTCAGCTTTGTCATTTCTGCTAATCTTAGCTTTGTTTTTTCTACTTTCAGTTCCTTTTGGTGGCAGCCGTCTGGATGCCGCTCACTACGCAGCCTCTCGCTCCAATTGGCTGTCGTTCCGACGATGACTAAGGACCTTAATCAAGGTGAGTCAAAAGGGGGATGTTTAGTGGGTATGCTCAGCCTATCTGAGAGAGTCTCCACACTGTCTGGGCATTCTATTTGCCATTAGCCACTTATGGTTAACAGCTTATAGAATGCCCATTCGTCCGTAATAGGATTCATCCTCCTCCCGCTAAAGCTAGCTTTACTGGTTAAAGCTAGTTTTAGGGGGTGCCAACAACTTTTCTGTGGCGGAAAAACAAAAAAAAAAAAAAAAGCAACGTTGCGAAACTTTGCGATTAGCTGTCTCACTTGCACTTAAGTTCAACTGCATCAGGCTATCTCGAGTGAGCGAGCGCGAGCTTTGTTACTGTGAAACGATATTTGCAAGTGCGACATAGAAAGCACTAAAAATATCTTTATTTCCATTCACACTCCATTCAGTTTAAACTTTAATGTGGGAATATGTGCACGCGCGTTTAATTTTTGTTTATTGCAAATAATAGTAATATTACAAAGAATTAAATTTAATGGAAAATTTAGTTATGTGATAAGTGGTTTATATAATTATTACGCTTATAGTTAACTTACAGTTTCTTAAATTCGAATTTTATTTATTTATTTTACACCATTGTTTAAAATAAATACTGTAAAATGAAACGTTTTTTGCTTCATTTAATACTTTTTAATATATATAATTCATGATCATCTTAAGAGTGCAAATATAATATTGTATTTAACTATATCAACTAATTATTTTATAGTATGATTTAATTTTAGCGAATTATAACTAATTTATTTAAAAGAAGGATCAAAAAGTAAAAATACCTACATATTAATATCAAAGGCATCAAGTTTTACTAAGGTTTGAAATAAATAGCAATAATAAAACTGATATTTAGGAAAAGCCGTTGTTTGAGCCAAAATACCTAAGGAAGTGTCAGCCATTTAGTTTTCAAAATCCTATTGGATTTTTTCTTTTTGGTGTTATTTTTATAATTAACTCGATTTTTAATTCATAGGGAACAAGATGTCACAACCACAACCATCTACATCATATAACCAAATTGGACAAATAACCTCATACATTAAAATTGTCAATACCTACATACTTTATTTTATTACATCATAGTTTTATAGTGTTTTAAATGTAACATGTTTTTAATTTTTATTGTTGATTATTTTTAATATAAATGTTTATTACGAATCAATAGACAATGATAGACAATGATGACTGATTTAAAACATTGATAATATTTTTAGGAAGTGTGACTTTTTTAATTTTAGGAAGTCAATTTTTTATTGTAAGACAAATAACCTCATACATTAAAATTGTCAATACCTATATAGGTACTTTATTTTATTACATCATAGTTTTATAGTGTTTTACATGTTTTTAATTTTTATTGTTGATTATTTTTAATATTAATGTTTATTACGAATCAATATTTTGTCGTTTATTGATATTAGTTTGCTTGCTGACCGTACTTGATCTCATTATTTCCTACAATAAAGTCAATGGGACGTATCACAGAACAAAAAATAATATTTGTTTTGAATTCACTGTTTGGTCCTTATGGGACATCAATCTAGTGGGCCCAATCACTGAAGCAGTCGAAATAAAAACAAGAGGAAAACACATAAAAATATAAAAAGCATTACTTTGACAATAAAACACACTCACAAACACACACACATAAACACAACCCACTAGTTGCGTACTATCTTATCTATATAATGTTATGTATCTGATTTTTTCTTTATCTTAGTAAATTAAATAACTAATACATATTAATTACAAAACTAAATGTTGTAGTAAAAATAATATTGTTATTAAATATCTCCTAGCCAATTCTACAAATATTGTGAACCTATCATTGGCATTCAGTATATTTCTTCTTAAGTTTCTTAAGTTTTATATTATTGTATAAAATACTCAAGTGCTGTTGGTTCTGTAAACTATAAATAAATAAAAAAAATAATAATAAATAATTACATAAAAGCTAAACAATAATAAACATAAAAGCGGAAACAAAAAAAAACAAAGGCTTAAAATAAATAATCTTGTGCTGTAGCATGCTTACCGAATAGGGCCCATCTCAGCACACTGCTGCAGCGGTAGCCGCAACGCTGATTTTCAGATTTTTATTAATTATAAAATTAATACATATCTGTAGTCGTCAGCCATACCCCTGAAGCCGGACAATTTTTAAGGTTAATATAGCCGGTTCAACCTTCGACAACCTCAAACACCCTGTGTATGGAGAATTTAATGAATTATGAATTGGATTGCGGTTGCGTCATATGAATACCATGTCAATAGTGAGGCGTCGCACCACACCACGTGTTGAGCTATGGCCGTTCACTGCTACGGATCATGAACAGGACTGAACGAAACGAAAGGACATTTAAAATCACAACCACTTTGCTAATAATGATACTATGACTATTTTATTTTATATAATTTTTATTTTACATCGGCATACTTGGTTGCATTGGGTTGCAAACTTGCAAATTTTATTGAACAATTCTTCTTCTAAATATGTTATTTTCGGTTTTGTTTTTTTTTTTCAATTTTATTTGTTTTTTTTTTCTAATGTGTTTAATTTCCTGTATTTTTTTTCTCTATGTCTCTTTATTTTCGTTTTGTAACTCTTATTGTACTTATTGTCTGATGCAAATAAATGTTTTATCTATCTATCTAGATAGATAAGACATTTAGAAAAAAAGAAAGAAAGAAAAGAAATTTATTCGGTGCCTAATCATAAATAAACATACAAATAAAAAAAACATACAATTGTAATATAACAAAGCACCGAAAAGGCATTTACTCAGCATAAGTCATGGAGTGCGGACACACCAAGACGCTGATCTTCCGTAAACGCCTATTGATCTTTAAATACTCTGGTGCCAGTTTGTCATGTTCGTGTTGTGCATCCACAGCTCAATGCACCTACTATGTAAGCAATTTAATTTTGGTATGACATTGGCTCTCACAATAAGCTGTCTTGTGTTTGTTGTTTTTTCATGTCACGGTCAATTTGTACTGTACCTATCTATATTAATTTGCTAATTCTGACCGAAAAAGAGTGTCAAGAGTTTTTTTCCGCCGGCTTTTTTTTTGTCTCTTGGTCTACTGTGATATCTTATTCAACAACTAGTTAAAGCCGAAGTATGTGATGACTGACTTCATCAAGTGTTATGTGAAATTCTTAAGAAGGATAAAGAAATTTTTTTTTTTTATTGAGCAGTCTTTTAACAGTCGCAGGGCAGGGCTAAGGGTCCCTCAAGCAGGTCTTGTGCTGGCGCCGAAATGCGGGCCAAACATTAATGACCACTGTATACAATGTCCGGGACTGATGCAATGATTAAAATACTTTCCGATGTACAGGTTTTTTAGTAAATAAATGGTTCAAATGTCGCCTATTTCTATGTACTTATCGCCGATTTGCCGTAATCTTTAATAGTATTGAGATTATTGAAATTCTAAAACTAAAAATATACAGGTGTAAGCAGAAATTAATAAATTAGGTATCTATTAAATTAATAGGCTCATAAAGTACACAAAAAAAATCGCGAGAGTCATAGCTGAGTGGATTTTGTTTAACATTAATCATTCATTTAGTTTACACATTATTTGTCACAATTTCGTATGTAGAGTATGATAAACATGACAATACCTCAAAAAAACCGAATCCCTTGAGGAAAGATGCAAAGACCCGGTTAAGTTACTAGGCGATAAAAAACTAATTCATTATTAATATGCCATGTATCTATTTATTTACACTTTATTGTACACTTAGATAATAACAATTGATACAATCAGAACATAAAAAAAGAGTACAAAAGCGGGCTTGTCACCAATAAAACAAAAACTACAGTAATACTGAGTGAGGATTTCATCGCGAAATGATAATGATTATATTATATTAGCTTCTTAAATCTCTATATGAACACGTGAAGAAAAATATTGCGATCGCGCACGAAAAACTATGAGATTTAGCATAATTTAAGTTCATATAAGGAAGAGTATCGAAAGATTAAAGGTTCCGTTGCATTCCTGGCCGCAACCTATGCCAAATTTTAGGATCGTGAATATTATTCATGAATCAAACAAAAATAACACATTTGAAGTTGAATCAGTAATTTAGGTGTATAAAATGAAAAAATAAAATGTCGTTGTTGCCATAAATCTCCACAGCTGTTATCCAAAATAGCCGTAAGTGCTTACTGTATGTACGTACTATCTATCAATAAAATGTGTTCCAAACCTATAGAGATTTTTCTTTTGTTCTTAGGATGTATAAAAAATAAAAGCTAAAAAAATATATAATTACTTCGACGGTGAGAGATAATCCTGAAAGGTCAACATAATGTACGGAAGTGACATTTCACCACTACTACTATCTATCAAAAATATACAATATTTTATGAATTCAGTTTGTTTTTCTAGTTTTTATCAAAAATATCAATGAAAATATGACTTAAATATGGCGCGTCAGTCACCCGTGGTCATTGTCGATTCAAGTAGTTTTTCTTAATGTATGTACACGAAAAGTAACTAACAGTTTAATTAATAGTTATTTGAAGTGTTTTCATAATGGTATTCCACAACTATTTTATGCGGCACAGGTGCTGGCCAGACGTCCATACTAAAATTAAACGTGTTATTTGGATGTATTTGTGCTATTATGCTCGAAATTCGATTACTGGAAATGCCTTAGTTTTTTTTTATAGTTCATATTTAAATTATTTCCTATGTAGTCACGCGTTTTGTCGCTGCTACATTCGTAAAGATTTATTAAATATACGTCGGTATCTTAAAATCTACCACCAAATGTTATAGGATCTAGCTTGCTCCCTCTTCACCCAAGTTAAAAAAAGCCGCTTTCTATCACTATTCTAAAACTTCTACGACTTATAATAGAAAGAAAACCGGTATAACTTACACGTTCAATAACACTTACGCTTTCACTGGCCAGTAATTAATACCATAACAGCTTTATACCGGCTCGTTGTTTATTAATATTTGTATGTAACAGTAACTTAACTCGCTGCCGCCTTTAATACTGTGAAAGTAAAGACTCTTTGATAACCGACGCTGGCCAAGTTGATGTTGATATAATATTGTTCATACATGCAGGCCGATATTGGCAGGGTTTTAATGATCCGGGTTAAAATGTGATATACAATTATTAAACGCAGTAGAATGCTGGACTGGGTGGGAGCAAAGGAAAATCACAGAATGTGCCAGTTTCTCTTCCCTGGCATACTGTAAAAGTCAGTTAAGGGACAGAGATATTATTGGAGGTTTTTCTTTATTGAGCTATAGGCTGACCCTCTGTCATTCCAATAGTCGCTCTTCACTATTATAATGCCTCCAAATTTGTCAAACGTGACATCAGTTTATAACCTCTGGATTCTGCCTACCCCATAAGGGATACAGGCGTAAACTTATGTATGTACGCTATAGAGAACGTTTTACGTAATGAATTGAGCTCAATCTCATCTAATATCTCATCTGGATTTTGTGAATGATAAATAAATAAATAAATAATATTATTTATAATGATGAGGGCGAAGCAAGAGGAAATTCAGAGAGTTGACATCAGCTTCGAATGACAAGCAAGCCGCGAAGAGTTTTTCCTATCGTATTTAGAATTTTAAATATTTTCAATACAAAGTTTCAGTATTTAATTGTTAGGATAAAGTGATTTTTGAGTTTGTTGAAATTTAAGTAGGTAACTTGGATACAGATTTACAGAACTCGTCTGTTGTTCCATTTGCGTGCAGAATTTAATTATGTTTGTTACGAGATTAGAGAACCCTTTTTAGTAGTTGGGTGGCCCTTTAAATAGCCCTATAGGTCCGGGAGAAACTAATCCGATTGACACATGCTCGGTGACTCGATTCCTAAAGGAAAAAAATGCCAAACATACAAACAACACGGAATTGAAAATCCCACAATTAAACGCCTACTAGATGTAGATTTTGATATAGATTCTTTGGATTCTTCATTCTGTTAAAAATGTCGTCTTCATTAACCTAAACATCCAAGGTTGACATTATGACGTCATAATTTCACCGACACGACCCAAACTTAACATTTACGTAACAACAGAAGTAATTTACATAAAAATCGCATTCTGTGCTACGCGGGACGTTTTGCAATGTGACCGTTTCGGGGGTTATTCTAGAGATTTCGATATGAAAATGCCAGATGGATGCTCTACATCGGATTTTTATCCATCCGTTTCATAAACAACCCAATAGTTTGTGCTTATTTCTTGCTTTAACATAATATAGCTCATTCTTAAATTATGATAATGCTGGTTTTCGCAACTTCAATGTTACGAAAATTCAATTCTTCTCTACTTCCATACTACAAGTAACCATCACAGAGGCTTCAGTTATCAAGAATGAAACAATTTGTCCCTAACAGACGCCTTTTTTAATAATTGATATTGTTTTCTAACAGACGCCTTTTTGTTGACAGGACGAAGAATCGCTGGAGTCGAATCGGCCGGTGGCCAACATCACCCACCACAGCATCATGTACGCTCCGAAGTGTCTCGTCATCGTTTCGCGGCAGGATTACATCGATACCTTCAGAGTAAGTACTCATTTATACTATCTCGCAGGTTTGATAAAAAAAACTGAAGACCAAGTTTGACATTTTCGTAACGTCTATCGCGAGTTCTAAATTTTGTATCTTTTTTAGCTCTAAACCTCTTTGGCGATGGGGTTTGAAGCTAAAGAAAACAAAAACCTGACTGCCTCAGACGCCAGTGGTTGCGGGTTCAATTCCCACACAAAACAAGAAAAAAAAAATGTTCCGTGTCTGGGTGTTTATCTATTTATTTATTTATATTCTAGGTTTCCCCCTAGTTCGCTATATAGTATCCCATAACACAAGCTATGCTTACTTTGGGGCCATGTAGTTGGTGTGATTATCTGGGGATTTATTTTATTTTAAACAAATCAAAAATTTTAAAACCGACAAGAATGTTTAACAACGTAAATAAATAAGAATGCGCTAATCTAATTCCATTTGATCATCTGCTTTGACTTTCAAGAAAACAATTGAAATCACGAAAACAATTATCTGCTCGTATTAGCGCTCGCGTCCTAAGGTTGCCCACTCTGTACAGTCCATAGAAACAAAGAATACCGCACACCATGGCTACATTATTTGGTGTTAATATTTGAAAATGGGTACTTTGTGATGTTAATATTAGGTCCTTACATATGAAATTGGCGTTTTGTACGGGGGGCATAAAAGTCGTTTATTTTTTTTAATATATTTATTTAATCAAAGTATGATCCATTGCTAACTATGCACTTCTGCCATCTCTTTGGTAGTTCATTTATGCCTTTTCTAAAAAAAACATGCAAATAGAAAAAAAAATACGGTTTTCGAAACACAAATTGATGAGTAAATAGCTGTATAAATTTGAATTTGGAATTCTAAACCAAAGAGGAGATATTTGAGATTAAAGTGGCCAGTACGACAAAACACCAATTTCATATGTAAGGACCTAATATTAAACAAAGCATGTTATTGTTTTATCTTGATCTTACATTTAAGATTGTTTCTAGTCACCATAATCCTAATAATTCGATGTTTTACCGTGCTCTTTAAGCAAAGGCTACTTAAATATACCTACTTTAAAAGTACCTAACATTTGTTTATTTAATTCTCACAGAACCAACAGCACTTTAGATTACTACAGCTAAAACTAAAACTACACTTAAAATCAGTTCCGTCTTCAACGCAAATTGCAATTGAACTGCAAATTCTTGTCCACGTAAACTGTGAACCATTTATATTACTATAAGATTAAATACTTCATGTTTACCGAAATATACGGAATACGACCCCACACTTGGCAGACGAGACCCAACATTAGACGAAAAATTACACACAATATAGGTTTTTGGGACAAGCATTTGCATTCTATGGTAAGGGTGCTTAAATTAACAAACAGGTTTTCAGTACAGATAAATTATATGCTAATCAATTTTGGACCGTACACGTGCTTACATAAGAGTTCTTTCATAAAAAAAAACAGATTACCGGTACGGACAAACCTGTGCGGCTCCGGTTCCTTTATGAAAGCACTCTAATGTAAGCCCATACGGTCCAAAATTGATTAGCATATATTTTATCTGAACCGAAAACCTGTTTCGTAATGTAAAGCACCCTTAGACAATATTTCGTTGCTCTGCAAAACTGCGCAAAGTGCGGACGCGCATCTAATCTTCCTCTTATCGTTATGAACGCTTATTGCCATTGGATCAACGGATCCACTGGTTGCATTTTTTAAATTTATTGTTAGGTTTTGACCTATTGTTAGGTTATGATAATATAACATCACAGATATTGAAAGCCAGTGCCAGATATATTGCTGGACCTCTGACCTATATAATGAATTTGTCATTATCTGAAGGCGTCTTTCCGAGTCGATTAAAAAAGTCGATTGTTAAACCACTGCATAAAAAAGGTGATGAGGGTGATATAATCAATTTTCGACCAGTGACTTTTGTTCCTGTATTGTCGAAAGCATTTGAAAGAGCGGTTTATAATAAACTATATAACTTTTTCACACAACAAAATATATTAAACGAACGTCAATTTGGTTTTAGGAAAAATAGATCAACAACTTTAGCTTGTTTTACTTTGGTCAAAGAAGTAACTGCGTCCCTAAATCGCGGAGTGTACCCAGTTTCAGTTTTTCTCGATATGTCAAAGGCATTTGATCGCGTTTCACATGAAATACTTCATAATAAATTACAAAGCTATGGCATCCGCGGAAAAGCTCTGGAATGGCTGCAAAGCTATCTTAACAATAGAGTACAATGTGTTGAAATAAGTCGTTCCAGCGGAAATAACTTGGAACACTATCAGTCTTCTTATTCTCCAAATAATCGTGGAGTCCCTCAGGGTAGTGTATTGGGACCTTTATTATTTTTAATTTTTATAAATGACCTCCCAAGTTATATAGGACATCAATGTATTTTATTTGCTGACGATACAACTATTACGATTAACTGTGACAAAAAATCTGATGCTGAGAAAGAAACGAATAAGACTTTAAATGACATAATGACTTGGTTAGATGTGAATGAATTATTAATTAATATTGAAAAAACTAAAATAATACAATTTCAAACCTATAACTCTAAAATCCCTAAATTTGACATAAAATATAATAACATCAAATTGGATATTGTTGACTCTACTAAGTTCCTTGGCGTTATAATAGATAAAAACTGCAACTGGAAATGTCATGTTAATAATGTTTGTTTAAAAATTGATAGATTTATTTTCGTTTTGAAAAAAATCCTACAAATTATATCATTTTCAGCTGCAAAACTTGCTTATCATGGTTATGTGTCTTCATTAATCAGATACGGACTTATATTGTGGGGTAATTCGGTAGAGGCAAATAATGTATTTATAGCACAAAAGAAATGCATAAGAGCCATCTGTGGGGCACATTTCTTAGATAGCTGTAGGCCACTTTTCCAAAAATTAAAAATTTTACCACTTCCATCAGTTTACATATTTGAAATCTGTTGCTTTGTTAAAAACAATAAAAGCTTGTTTGCTGATGATAATCATATGATCGGACGTCGTGGTAAAGACAGGGATAAATTGTATGTTCCTTATCAGAAACTGAGCGTTTTTAGTAATAATGTGTATTGTATGGCCATACGCATTTACAATAAACTACCTTATAAGTACAAAGAGCTACCACAACATCAATTCAAAGCGGCATTATTTAATTTATTATTGAAAAATATGTATTATTCCATAAATGCTTATTTAATTGACAAACTCCATTGACTTTTGTTATTTTTTGCTATCTTTTATGTTATTTGTGTTATTAATTGTTATTTTTAAAATTTGATGACCTGTAATTGTATGTACTATATTATTTGAATTCGATTGCTCAATTGATATATATTTTTAGCTCTCCATTTGTATTTGTATTGACTTTTTTTTTTTTCTTTGACTTGTTTATTTTCTTAATTTAAGGTTTTGATTATTCTCTGTTATACTATTTTACAAATGTTTTATGATAATTTTAATAAGTTTTATATGTTAATGAGGTTGCCCAATATGTTTCTTCATAATCGTTTACCTTTGACTGAATTATATAATTGACAAATTTTCTAAATTTATGACTACATTTGCACGCTGACATGTCAGCAGTATGTGACCGGACATTTATTATTTGTAACAACATTTATAACGCACTTACTGGCAAATAAAGATTTTATTATTTTATTATTATTATTATTACGTAAAAGGGCCTTTAATATACGGTGGTCACCGAGGTACTCCGTAGAGTAGCCGTCGGGTGCAATACCTGGGCGAATGTCTTACGTTATTTTAAATATCTACTCTACTTTAGAAAATGTAGTTTTATATAATGCAACGTGATCTGTAAATCTAAGATCAATAATAATCATGAAAATATATCAAAACAATTTTTTTTGTTCCTTTTTAAATTACTATTTGTAAAATTATTCTTAAAACAGATAAACTACACTTCTTGTTATGTAATAAATCATTTTTAAGTTTTTTATGTTACAAAATCTAAACTGTCAGAATAAATAATGAACTCATAACTTTTTATAAACCGTAGCTTATCAACATCGAACCATTAAAACTTTCAATTCTACCTAGCATAAGGCAATTCTTTTATCATATTCGTAATTCAAATGATCGTAATAATGGCAAGAATGCAAAAAAAAAATGTGGTCAATTTTTAGTGCCATTGACCGTTTATGTGTTCCATCCTTGTCAAGGGGAGTGCTAACCGTCTCTCCTTTCAATAGACACGTTGTGAGTCTCTCAAATTTGCCTTATATGCTAAGCGTAATAAAAAAGGTGATAGCGCGATGTAGAACTCTTTCGTTCTACGTCACAAAAACTAGTCAGAATTTGTGAAATTATTTTCCTATTCATAAAATATTTATGTTATTTCTCAATAAAAGTAATTTGTATATAAATTATGTTTTTATACGTGTAAAAACAACGAAATTGCTGTGTTCTGACTTTAAAAGCCCGCCACCGCCATCTATCGGTGACGGTTGGAACTCGCGATGTAAACAAACGTTTTGCTTGTTTCGTTATCAACTTGTTGACCTTCAGAAGTAACAAGTTTATCAATAATGTAAAGGTAGAAAGGTTGGTATTATAAAATTCTTGTGTTTTGATACGTTCAGTAATATTAATGAAAAGAAATAATGAACTTCGCAAACATGTTTTACAATATTAACAAAGAGAGCATGTAGAGGCAAACGATGGCCTCAAGGCTGCAAAGTTGACCGCTGTCGCTGCCGTCCAGTTTGCAGCCTTACGGGTCTAGCTTCCGGTCTAACTTCCATGCTGGACTGGGAGCGAAAGAAAAACATAGAATGTGCCAGCTGTTTCTCTTCCCGTGTATACTGTAAAAGTCAGTTCATGGACAGAGGTTTTTTTGGCGTTTTTTGCGGGCGATAGGCTGACTTCCTGTCACTGCAATAGTCTCTCCATCATTATAATACCTCGAAATTTGTCAAACGTGACATCAGATGGTTTGATGGCCTCTGGTGTTCTGCCTACCCCATAAGGGATACAGGCGTGAAGTTATGTATGTATGTATGTATCGTGTTATATTTTATATTATATTCCTGAAACTGCATATAAATTTGATAAATTCACGTGACGTGAAATCCCGAAAAAATAACTTGGCTATGAAGTATGCTATAAGATAACAGTAACTTAAGTATGTTGATGATAAATTTCACGGTTTATTTTATTAAATAAATACGTTTTTAACCGCATTACTACACATTTTAACTCCCCGTTTCGATGTACATGCATACATTACGTCACGCCTGTATCCCTTATGGGGAAGGCAGAACACCAGAGGCCATCAAACCATCTGATGTCACGTTTGACAAATTTCGAGGTATTAAAATGATGGAGAGACTATTGCAGTGACAGGAAGTCAGACTATCGCCCGCAAACCAGAGGTTTAACAGAGGTGTAACACCAGAGGTTACAAGACCATCTGATGTCACGTTTGATAAATTTGGAGGTATTATAAAGATATGTTGGTATAGTATAACGTTGAAATGTCCGAGTTATTATGCATGTAAGTATGTTTAAACACGATTAAATCGATATCACGATAAAAATGTTATTTTATTTCAAATTGACAAGACTGTTCTGATTCTGCTCTATTCATACTAAATGTCTGCTCGAAAATAAAAGATTTATAGATTACGTATACCTTTGTACATATTTATTTTTCATATTCATTTAATAACATACAATAAACTGTATTTTTATTTTATTCTATTCTACAAATCTTAACTCCTCCTTTCCAGAACTGCCTCGGCATAATCTACACAGTGTTCATCGAGAACCTCGGGGTGCCACTTGAGACACTAGTGGGCAACCTGGTGGGGTGCGTGGTGGTGCCGGCGCCGGGCGGGGGCGCGGTGCGGTTCAGCCTCGGGGCAGGTGACAGGCAGGCGCTTCAGCCGCCCGCCGCGCCGCCCGCGCCCACGACGCAGACCGCTGCCTATACCATGTTGAGGTTGCTTGGTGAGTGCTTTAGGGTGTAGTTAGCTGTCTTCTAGGCTGGGTGTAAGCTGCGTAGGCTGGTTGTAAGCCGTCTAGGCTGGGTGTAAGCTGTCTTCTAGGCTGGGTATAAGAGGTGCGGTTCAGCTTAGGGGCAGGTGATAGACAGGCGCTGCAGCCGCACATGGCGCCGCCCGCGCACCCTACGCAGACTGCCGCCTATACCATGTTGAGGTTGCTGGGTGGGTGACTTTTACGACTACTGAATACAATTATACAGCACCCGGGACAGATTGCGAAACGTGTCTTCTGAAGATCGAAATCTAGTCTGTTATATCGAATGATATACCTACATAGAAGCCATTACGCTACGGCAATTTCACTGTATACAATTTTATTATTATTTATTTTTACATATTTTTATCTCTTTTTTCAAAGCAACAATAAAAATGTCATAGAAACCACACAGTAGAACTATCTTAGCAATAAATTGATTTTTATGCTTTCATGATTTAACTTTATCAAATAACATACTTTTTTAACTGGATTTTACCTAGGTATATTAAACTAAACACATTTCTAATTCGACATTTCGGCGTCTTTATAGACCCCATTGCAGTACGCGCGATAAAGTCCGGTTATTGGTTCCCTTGTAATGATATACGCCCAGACCCAAGTTAGATTAATATACCTATGTATATTTTTTCTAAATAGGCTGGTCTGGCACTCTAACCCAAGGCCGTTCATGGCTCATATACTCGATCAATACTTCTTATGTCTAATTACCTATTTATAACATTCCAGGCATCCACAACTCAGTAACCCTCTGGTGCGCCGTGATGTCAGAACACAAAGTGTTGCTAGTATCTCTAGCAGCGTCCCGACTAATGGCGGTCTGTCGCGCACTGGCAGCGCTGATGTTTCCGTTCCGATACGCGCACGTGTATATACCGCTACTGCCGGCGGGGTTGGTGGAGGTGCTGGCAACACCGACGCCGTTTCTGTGCGGCGTGCATTCTAGTCTGAAGGAGGATGTTGCGGATTTGGTAAGTGCTTTTGTTTTGGTACTAGTACCTTTTGTAACGTAGGGGTTTTTTTTATTAAAGCTCCGAAATTGAAGATCTTCCATACAAACTTTCCTGCCTTATCTCAATCCCTTCAAGTCTTTGTTGGTATCAAATTTCATCAAAATGGGTTTTTGGTTAAGGCGTGAAATCGTAACAAGTGGAGTTGCATCCTTTTGTTTAAGTTACAGAAGGAAATGACCTTTGATTTAACATCACGCCGAGGGTAAAACGGTCTTCCATCATTAGATTTTGTTGTTAGTCATGTTTCAATGTTGAGTAAAGAGTTTATTACTTAATTACTTAACTGTCATACAATAGTGATCATCATTAACCTGTAACATGTGTTTTGTTTTGCAGCTGGACGTGATAGTGGCAGATTTAGATGTAGGCTCTCTTCACATTCCACCGGGAATCAACGTTCCCAGGCCAGAAGGTAACACTCATTATATATGTCACCGGAAAATAACAAATTCCTTAAATTTATGCGGAAATTTATAAACTTCCGTAAGATTCTAAACGGTCGACAAAAGGTTATATTTTAAGCCCATGTTTTCGCAAATTAATAAACTTCGGTAAGTAAGTAACTCGTAAAATAATAAGTTCTCTACTCTGATTGGTTGACTAAGGGTCACGTTTTCTAATTTCAAAAAACAAATGCACTGGAAGGCCTTGTCGGACGGTTAGATGCGACGACGAGCGCAGCGAGGAGGAGCAGTTAGGTTGCTCCTCCTCGCTGCTTAGGTTGCTGCTCCATAGTAATATAAGTAAATAACATAAACCATTAGTGTAGATAAGCCAAATTTTGAAATTGTTTGTCTTCTTGACCAATCAGTGATCAGTGTATTATTTTCCGTATTTTAAAAAAGCGTAAAGCTCTTCTGTGATTGGTCGAACCATTTAGAATCTTACGAATGAATATCCGTAAGTTTATAAATTTACCAGGAAATTTAAGTTCTTATTATTTTCCGGTAACATATACATTAAGCGACTCTCAAGTCTTTTATTTAAAAATAAACTTTAAAAATCTCGGCAGAAAGTAATGATTTTGCTGTCAAATTAACGTTTTATTTTTGTCTAATCAACTATTTTGGAATAATAATGAAATATTTATAAACGACTTTATCGAAAACTAAGTTAACTGAGTACTGAAATAACTTCCCTGGTTGACGAGAAGGTTTTAGGCCGTAAACCACCGAGGTAGCGCTCTGCTGCTTGGTGGATCAGAATATAAATGTAACATTTATTCATCATCAAAATCACAATTCTTTGTAATGAGCCCACTGCAGGGCTATGAGTCTGTCCCCTGGGTGACAATCCACCAAGCTGGCCCAGTGCTATATTCTATTAGATGTTTATAATTATTTACTTTCTCATCATACATTTATTTATTTATTACAAAATCATAGCATCCACACTTCAACTTCACTACAGAATGATTCCAATGCGCCATCGCGATGGCGCTGTCAACATTTATATGAAATTAACTTACAAAATAATTCAAACTAAACTAATACAGAAAAAATACCAAATTATTTACAAATAAAAATACAATTAAATTCAATGAAACAATATCTAATAAAATCTATACTAATATATAAAGCTGAAGAGTTTGCTTTTTGTTTGTTTGTTTGTTTGTTTGTTTGTTTGTTTGAACGCGCTAGTCTCAGAAACTACAAGTAAGATTTGAAAAATTATTTTTGCATTTGATAGCCCAACTCTTGAGGAAGGTTTATAGGCTATATTTTATCCCTAAATTCCAACGGGATCAAAAGTTACACGGGTAAAACCGCGCGCGGTGGCTAGTATTCAATATAGCGTCCACGGATAGCGTCTCAGAATATGTCAATAACATTAAAATAGATTAAATTAAAATACCTTATACTAACAAACATATATTTTTGTACCTATCTCTAATGGTATTTTTACCCCATTTCAGGCAAGCTGCTTTCCTCATTACAAGACTCATTAGCGCTGATCCTCCAACCGGAGCTACGATCAGCGGAGATGGCGTTCGCGCCTCCCGCTCCGCCGTCGTCGCCGCCGCATATGTTAGACAAGGAGATCAGAGCCGTCTTCATGAGGACCTTGGCGAATCTGTTGCATGGTTACCGGTGAGTTTTCAATTTTGATTGTGGGAAATAATTCAATTTTATGATGTGTTTAAATGTCTTCACAATTTTGATAGCTGTTAAAATAATAAATTTAGTGTTTGACTATTCAAAACATTTTTTTTATTTTAACATATTACCAACTTAAAAAGTTTTTCCAAACAGAACATGCAGTTCAAATAGACGGAAAATAATAGGTGTTATTTATACATAGATATATTATTTTTATCGCACCAGAATAGTTAATTTACATATGGTTGCTAATATACTCCATCTTTAATCTCTTGTTCTCTACGTTAAACAAGCTTATGAGGCGTTATAACATAACTTCAAATAACTGTGTAAAATTTACCAGGTTAAAAAGATTGCAGCATTAAATATTGTATTTTTTTTAGTTTATGGTTGCAATTTTATTTAAGTATGAGACATTTTTATGGAACTTGAATAAATCAATAAAGACGAGGAAGTTACTGTACACATACTGTACACATATTTCCAAGAGAAACTTATTTATTTTAAGTAATAAAAAACAATTTATTGGTGTGGCCAAACTAATGCAAGTAGTTAAATCCACGATGGTAATGGTACTTAAGTGTCGAGTGAATGGGTTTGTCACATATGGAGGTACTACCATAGCTTTCATGCTTACTTTCTATCAGGTGCCTTGGAACACAAAGGTCCTATCCATACTATATAGAAAAAAAGTACATTAATTACCCTAAAATGACCATGTTGCTTACCAATAGCCCTTGAATATAGACAATATTAACCATTTTAGACAAAGCTATTTTACAAATGAGATTAAAATTGTTTTCTTATAATTGACGTCTGTGTTGTAATTGAATAAAAGTAATTATTGGATTGTGCCATAGAAACCAGTAAAATGAAATAAATAAAGCAAATATTGTCCACAGACACTGCCTCCAAATAATCCGCATCCATCCGTCCCCGGTGCAGACATTCCACAAGGCAGGATTCCTGGGCAGTCGAGGCCTGGCGCAGTGTCCCTTCGCGATGAGGCTGTTAGACTCGATGTACTTCAATGGGTTTGTGGCGGAGCGAGGGCCGCCTTGGAGGCCTATGGATTTGTGGGATGAATTGTTGCAGTAAGTTGATTTTTTGAGTTGGTTAATTTTTTTTTAAGTAAAAAAAGGGTTTTGTTGGGGCGTTGGTGGAGTGTTTGTGTATGTGTGTCTGAGGTAGCTTAGGAAACAAACATTTCAAATGGGTAAGTGTAAATAATCCGTCAGATGGTCTGTGGAAGGAAATCACCGTCAGATCTGTGATATTTAGCAGCAAACCTTATAAGAGCGGTGGTCGCTAGCCAGAAAAACCCTTAAGGGATCTTGCTTTTTGCTTTTTCATTATGAAATTAAATATAAATTTAAGATTTATTTCATGACAACTTTGGCGATGGGGTAACACTGTCTGCCTCAGATGCCAGTGGTCGCGGGTTTAATTCCAGCACGGAATAAAAAAAAACATGTTCTGGGTCTAAGCATTATCTATATATGTATTTTTATTCTAGGTTCCCCCCTAGTTCGCTACATGGTACCTGATAACACAAGCTCTGCTTAGTTTGGGGCCATGTAGTTGGTGTGATTGTCTGGGGATTTTATTTATTTTATTTTATTTCATACTAAAATCCTTTCTAATTTAATTTCAGGAACCTACCTGAGCAATTACGGCTTGAATCTCTGAACCCTGAGCTGGAATTACAACATATACAGGAATTGGCGATGCAGTTGCATTTGAATGAAAACCCTAACCCTCAGGTAATAGAAACTTTTTTCTAAAAAAAATAAGTATAATGTTGATCTATTTTACAGTAAGCGTCTTTTGGAACCATGGACTTAAAAAATAAGTGTTACTGATCAATAAGATCAAAAATTGTTCCTGTAATATATGATATATTATTGGAAATAAAATAATAGCCGTTAATCACTTAAAACACCAGACTACATATATTCTACTTAGCGAAATTACAGCGTA
Source organism: Stenoptilia bipunctidactyla (assembly GCA_944452665.1). NCBI lineage: Eukaryota > Metazoa > Arthropoda > Insecta > Lepidoptera > Pterophoridae > Stenoptilia > Stenoptilia bipunctidactyla. The sequence goes on from OX101739.1 coordinate 17,633,218, forward strand.
ATTATCAAGATATTATCGCGTGAAACGGTAACAAACAACCCATCGTCTATAAAAACTTTTATGCTTATACTTTTGGAGGGATTAAAACAATACACCCATGTGTATGTATCTTTTTAATTTACCCAACATTAGTCATAGGTTTTTTTTTTGTTTTCTTTTCTTTTCAACCTCTTGTTAATGTGTTTTAGTTTTATAATATTTCTATTTTGTTTATAATTTGCCATAATTTTGTACAATTTTCATTTTCTTTTCTTCCTCTTGTCAACTTTCCCTTAACTATATGTGGAAACTTGTAATTGGCCTTCAGCTTCCAACTCATGTCCTGCATGAGTTGCTATTTTTTCATGTTTAGTGCCACCTAGCTGTAAGTTTTCCTAAGATTCTAAAAATAAAAATAAAATAAAATGTTTATGTAATGAGCAGTGATTTTGTGGAATCCGCGTCTTTACGAAGTAAAATCTGCTGCCTCATTTAACACATTTAAATTTAAACTAGAAAGATTTTACCTTTCTCTGGTCAAAGATCAGAAGAAGTATTCTTATTCTTACTTATGTATTTATTTAAATTTATGTACGGTTCTTTATATATTTTATTTATTTGTATATTTTTCATTATGTATTAAATTATATTATGTTTATTATAGAAATAGGTATAGTAGTTATATTATTAAAATTAAAACTTAAGATTTGTTATTACTTGCTGATGTTTGTACAGTTTTTTGTCCTTTACAACTTTGGGTTGTCTGGTAGAGATCGCTTTAAAGTGACAAGGCCGCCCATTGCACCATTTTTAAAATTTTATTTTTCCTTTTTTTACCTTGTGCAATAAAATGTAAATAAAATAAATGTCTTTAAGTGACTGCTGAACTTCAGAACTTCAATGGTTGCGGGTACGATTCCAGCACAATGCAATTATTTGCACATGAACATTAACAACGTTTGTATTTACGAAAAAAAAAATGGTTTAGTTATCTATTGTCTAGTACACCTATAACACAAGCATAATGAGCTTACTTTAATTTCTATTTCTTTAACTTTAGCTTTTTGGTACGTAATTGAGACCGTTCCGTGAATGTCCAATAGTTATTATAATTTATTGATATTTCCAGCCGTTCCAACAAAGGATCCTGCGGCCGCCAGAGGGCGCTTCCACTCGGATCCATCAGCCGCCCTTCCCTACGCTAGACAACATCAAAGTGGCTCAGATCATACAGGAAGCCACGCAGCGGAACGCTAGTCAGAATAAGTGAGTGTCATTTACTTTAAAGATAAATTAAAACGCTTTTTAACCACCAGCGAATGACGTCGCGGTCTGCAAAGATTGCGCCTAAATGTAAAATTTAATAATATACGCAATAAATGCGATTAAAAATTTGAATCGTGAAAATTTAATACAATATTATGATTTTAAAAAGTTGAAAGTAAGTAATTAACGTTTTTAAAGCCAAATTTACCAAATTTCTGCAAAATCCTATTGTAGCATTGTAATTTGGTATCATAAATACAAAAAAATAAGTATGGTATCGTTTGTCCCAATGCTTAAGGGGCATTAGGCGGTCAGCAAAAATTCAGATTTCGTTTCAATTCCACGCCTGAGGCGGGGGGGGGGGCGCGGTGCGACGCGGCCGCGCGGTGCGCGGGGTCGCGGCAGCCCTAGCTATCCTATTTCATTGCGTTTCGATTCTCATAACCATTATACATTATAATGTATTGGGCAGATTAGCTTGATGACTGGCCTGCTATAGGTAGGTACCTACTACACGAATAAAAATAGTTTACCTAACAATCATACATAGCTCCATTTTGTATCTTCTGTATTCCTACTTATGTAATACAAGGGACATTATGGGGAATAATTGGGATGAAAATCAGTTAGGTAGGTATGTAAGTACGTAGTAATAAAACACAACAAATTATATTGTAAGTATAAAAGATTTTATTCCGCTATCATAGTCAGCTGGTAGGTAACAAATAATACACAATCAAAAAAATTACAAAATAGTGTACCTAAGCGATCCCTAGAACAGGTCCATCATTCGAGCATAAATAGTAGTAAAATTTTCGGTACGTAATTTTTCATGTAAATTATGAAAAGTTAAAATAAGTAGGGTAAACTACCTACTAAACGGACCCGTCTGTAGTTTCGTAAAAGTGGTCGAATATATTAAATACATACCTAAAACCCAATATAATTATAAGCAAAATATTATGTATGTAAGTATGTCATTGTATTTCCGAATTAATAATCCCTTGACAAAATAATTATAAACGTATCTTTTAAACACCTCATTATCGAAAACAGCCGAGTCGTTTGGCTTTATAAATGCATACATATACGCGCGGGAAACATTTTGCATTCGTTCGGTACATAGATATCAGAAACAAAGAGATCGGTTACCGGGCGCAATTTGTTCGAGCCTCGATGTCACCGCAAAAATTCACACCCATATGGACATATTTTAAATAAGTACACTGTTCCACGCGTACATTGACAAATTGACCTTTAATCATGACATTGAATCATTGATCTGTTTTCGCACACAAATATAGAACAATGTTACTGTGTTGCCCATATTGCGTTCTCACCGGCAACGCCCCCGATACCACTCTAGTGGTTTCTTATCTCTGTGGTTGGTTAGAAACTAGTCCCGGATAGGCATGTTCCTAGTATGCCGAGGATCGCACAGTTCCAATAACAAATGGTTTTTATAGAATGACACTAGTTTATATTTCATTTTTATTTCCCAAAATGCATCATCGCGATATATGGTCTCGAGTTTCAAGTCTTCTTCGACTCCAGACCACACTGCAAAGATGCATTTTGTTCTACGAGTCACGTGCAAGTGACCTTGAATTTGTATGAACCAAGGATGATTTTTGTTCACAATTAGAGCCGTATCTCTCTCATTAGGTTTTTTTCAAAAATTCACTTTAACACTGGAAATTGCTTCTTCTAAGCTGGATTTATAGGCTGAAAAGGGACATTTTATTTCCACAATGATATTGTGAACTATCGAACCGTCAGGTGTTGCACCCAAAAAGGGGCCTGATTTGCTGTACAATTTGCTGTTCTAATTGCTCCAAAGCAATTTTTTCATTGGCTGATGCAACATGGCTAATATCTTGTTTGTAAATTATTTGTTTTACGAGATTTTTGGCACTCGTGTTCTGCTTTCTTTTGACCACTTTAGCAAAATTAGAAGCGGTGATAAGATTACGTCGGATCTCCAACCACTCGCTTGAATCACGGTGTTTCTTTCTATGTCCTGTATTTCCTCGTTTGTTTTATGCAAGTCTTTTAAGAAATGTTCTTTGCATTTTAGAAGAACACCATCAGACATGTCTGGCCGTAAACAAATTGTGAAATGGAACAAATTGTGTCCATGGCTCAAGTAGCTTCGAAAAAGTTGGGAATCATCTCGAAGGTACGGTGGTACTTCGGCCCTGCACAGCTTTTTAACTTATACACAGCTCAAGTGCGAACATGCATGGAGTACTGCAGTCATCTTTGGGATGGTTCAGCCAAATATCAACTAGAAGTGCTGGACTCCGTTGACCGAAGAGTTCGTAAACTAATTAATGACGTCGACCTTACAACCAAAAAACTGCAGACCTTAGAGCATCGTCGTAAGGTTGCGTGTCTAACCGTGTACTACAGGATACATTTTGGTGAGTGCGCCAGTGCTCTGTTTGAACAAATTGAACCCTCACCCTTTTACCATCGGACTACTAGACGCAGACAGAACTTCCATCCGTATTTGGTAGATATTCCGAAAAGTCGAACTAAGCGCTTTAACAGTTCCTTTTTGATACGGGTATTTTCCCTGACCAGTATAGTCCTAGTACTTTTAAGCGTCGAGTGAATAGGTTTCTCGTAGATGGACGTGTACCACCTTAGTCTTCATGTTCACTTAACATCAGGTGGCATGGAAGACAAACGTCCTATCCATAATTTATAAAAAAAAAAAACATGATTTGCCATAGTTCAGATCACTGTTACTTTGATGAAAAAGACGCCTTTTGCTTTTTTTATTTGGCGTGTTCGTTTCGCCCTTTGAGTTTCTAACCGTTTTAATCTCATGGGACTTTTGCCAAGAATACTTTTGTACAAAGTGTACAAGAGTTTCTTTGAATTAAAAGATACAACAGCAGCATCGCAACGTGCTTGGTAACCACCACGTTTCAGTGAAAAATTTACGCGCTTACCACCCACAAATTTAGCAACGATGCTGTGAAAATATTCAACCCTGTTGCTGTCAACATCGCAAATAAGGTTACATTACAGAAAAACATTACAGAAATAAATGATTAGGCAGTAATCATTCAAACAAGATCGTCTTTGTATCTTTTTTAAATTTATGTATATTATCACAAAAAATATCGAGAGATTTCAGGGATTTATTATAGAAAGAGCAAGAGCGCCTGGAGAAGGTATTTTTCGCATAGTTAGTATGATAAGGTGTTATGTAGAAGGTTATATAGTATATAGAAGGTAAAATAGTTGATTTTATATGAGCGCTTGGACCAACAACCATCTGCAATCACATCTACGTAGGGTATACCATCTTTTGTCACGTCGCCTCTTTCTATATCAGCATCCCTTTTACGTCTACCAGCAGCTAATATTAGATCTACAGCAGTTTTGGGCCATTCATTGCAAACCTCATTATGTAATAAATCAAAATGTTTTTGATTTAGACTGGGCAAATCCATTGATGTACACAATTCCTCAAACTGCGAGAAACCTATACCAGTGGACATAACCCCACTTATGGCAGCCTTATTTAAATCCAGTTTTATATCCGGTTCATTAGTATCCACGAACAAAATTTCGTTACACATATTACAAGAAAATTTTAGCTTAGATTTAAGTCCTGTTTTTTTTCCAACACAAGAACTAAATTTTGAAGACCGCAACCAAAAGCCGGATTGTGCATGGAAATTTTCTTTAGGTTTTTCAGAAAAAAATTAATAGACACAATTCTACGCCCATCTTTATTAAATAGTAAATCATCCGTCGAGGAGTGGCCACCAGTTTCAATTTGAAATTCAGTTTCCGTTTCACTATATGGCTGTTCATCGTATTGGTCTTCTGTATTCGCTGAGCTAAAAAATAAGAAGATAACTCCATATATAAAATGCTGAAACTTGCGTGTGGCAAAAAAAGGTACGAAAAAAGAATGTGAAGGAAAAGTATGTAAGTTTGTAAGTTGCGTGAATGATTGAAAAAAAGTTATGAAAATATATAGTTGTAAAAAATACGCAAGTGCAAATGAGAAGGCATAAAACCGTTTTACTAACGTGTTTTGATCACAGTGTGTTTCAATTGTTTGTGTTTTTTTGGAAATTTCACTTAGTATTTCCAAGGGTGAGGATATTTCAGCTACATTCCGTAATTCAGTAAAAGTTTTTCTAAAACCAAGTCATAGATATGTAATAAATATTAAAACAGCGTAGTAAGAGAAAATAGCAGAAATCTACATAATATAATTACAGTTATAGTAAAAAATGTATGTAGTATGTAATGTACTTTAAAAAATGATCAGTTATTATGCTACATTGCATAATAACTCTAGTACCTATACTAAGATGATACTTCGTAGAGTTCTCTATAGTATCGGTTGTTGGTGCATTTACCCTGTGCTTAAAACAAAAGATGATGAATAAGTAACTACACCTAGCTATAACGATATTTGAACGTAAATAAATATTTTTGTCTTTTTTTGATTTTGAGCTATGTTTTGAAATTACTAGACCCAACATAGTGCAATTTACCCTATTTTGAATAATAAGAAATCGTAAGATGATACATAGTTTTCGTGTTGCATGGAACTCTCTGGTAAGTCCGTTATTGGTACGTATACCCTGTTGTAATAAAACAAAAAGATGATGAATAGGTAAGTACGTAACTACCTAACTACACCTAGCTATGTGTCGAAATTACTAGACCCAATATTAGCATTTCTGCTATTTTTATACAATCAGGAAATTAAATAATAGAAATATTTCTATGCATTGAATTTTTTATTATTTTTAAACTGATACTTACGTAGTTTGCTCGTGAATTGCATGTCGCCTATTTTTATAATAAAACTAGCTTTTCCCCGCAGCTTCGCTTGCGCGCGCTTATCTCACGGGAAACAAGTACATTATTCAAGTTTTGGGTTACATTATTCAAGTTTTAGTAAGAATGCCTATTTTTTTTTTAAATATAATATAGATAGCCTATGTAACCCGGGGATAGTGTAGCTTCCCAACAGTGAAAGAATTTTTCAAATTTTTCAGTAGTTTCGGGATCTATGCAAACAAACAAACAATCAAATCTTTCCTCAGTATCCTTACTATAATATTATAAATGTGAAAGCGTGGATGTTTGTTACGCTTTCACGCAAAAACTACTCAACGAATCATCATGAAACTTTTTACACATATTTTGGGAGATACTAGAAGTAACATAGGATACTTTTTATCCCGGGATACCTTTTATCCCGAAATTATCGCGAGCGGAGCCGCGGGCACAGCTAGTATATAATAAGTGCCCACCAATTCGTTTACCAAACAGCAGCGTTTACAAGAGAAGCTAAAGAACCTATAAAAAGTAGCGTATGTATAGGCATATTATACTAACCGTAATATCTCATTAGCTCCCAGTTCTAAATTTTGATTACTAGGCATCGTCGTTTTCTGCAATGATATAAATACATAAGTAGGTAAATAGAAATAGTTGTCTTAGTAAAGCAGCAATCGAAGTTCCTACTTAGGTCGGTACTAAAATATGTCAGTAGGTATAATAGGTGGATACATACCTTAACACCTCATTTATGACTTTGGATGACCTTTTTCTGCAAGTACTCAATTTCGATTGTGATTTCTTTTTATTTCCCATGGTAATATTAGTTTGTGTTCTCGTAATTTTCGCGTGATCAGTGTAATGAGCGACACAACCTCTGCGTCCGAATGCCGAAGCGGGAGTGAGCTCGCGGTAGTGCGCGGGTCGGGGTCTGCGGTTACTATGGAATCAACGGACTCGAAACTAAACGTCGTAAGCGTCAATTACATTTTTATCAAAAAGATGATAATATGTTTAGTTTCTTAAAAATCTAAAACAGTCACGAAATAGAAAAGGTAAATACCTATCAGTTTGTGATTTTATATGACCTATTATTGTAAAACACAGTCATGATGTGCATTTATATGAAATTTTAGAGGTATCTTCAAGATTTTTTTCTATCGAGCAAAGTTTTTCCAATCGTGTTTTTGAAACAGTCTTCCCATCACATATACGTTCTTTATTACGTATTTGAAATTTCAGTGCGAAATATCATCAATTTTCGAAGTAACAGCTAATAGAAAACAGCCAATTTTGCCGTTTTCAGTTACTAAGGGCTCTTAAGTATGTTGGTAGGCAGAATAATAAAATACAAATAATGAAATTGTAAAATTTCTATTTTAACGTCAGTTACATTAAATGTTTCGTAATGTTTTAGAAATATATTAGCAGTAAGTAAGTTCTATGTCAGTTCCAATGGATTTTTTTTTGTAGTTTGTTAATTTAAACACATTTTTAAAACCCCTTGCTAAACATTTCACGACCTCGATTTCTATGAAAATATATCGTGTGTCTCACTATACATGTCAATTTATGTTGAAGCTGCCTGAAATAGCAAGATTTTTCATTCTTAAGATAAATTAATTTAGAATGAATAAATACAGCAGATTGTTTTTATGAGCAAATTTTTAAATAATGATTTTTACTTTTCGTACATTCATTTATTTATTTGTCCTTCTTCCAGGCATATTGCAAATGTGGTTAATACAGAAATAACAAATATACAAGAAAATGTTATTCCTTTTTTATAATTTTAGTATTATTACCTTTGCTTTAAAAAAAATGCAAAACGTAATTTGTAAATCATCATATTCATCCATATATTTTATATAATATATATTATTATAATTCCAGAATATCGGGTCTCCGGCCGCCCCCGCCGCGGATAGTTCCGCCCGGCGCGCCCCCTACCGGCGCCACCGAGCTAGACAAGTTATTGCTGACCAACTCCGCGAGGCGGTTAGAGGTGAGTTCGCATTTTGTACTTATTATTGTATTACAGTCGCTGTTGTTTTTAAGTTGATTTATGAATAGTGGCAGGTAAATTTGCCACTTCAGAGGTTGTTAAAGTGATGTTGTATTATTACAAATCAGCAACTGTGGATCAAGAATTCGCATTTGTTTTATATTCAAGTTAGTGGCACTCAGGATCTTTGATATCATTAATTGTAAATAGAAGGATGGATAATGTGTAGTCGGTCCATGGTTTGAACTGGAAAAGTATCTATATTTTTTATTGTTTTATATTTCCCTCTTTTCAGGATGCAACAGCGCTTACTTGTAGTTATTACTTAAGTTAAAAAAGCGGAAAAATCATACATAATAACAATGCCAATAAATTACACATTCATACAGACTTTTCTCGTATTTATTCACCTTACCTATTCATAATTTAGTAAATTAGTTCCTAGTTTATTTATAAGCAGTGCAAATTACTCAAATAAATCTAATAATCCTAATTAAATCTTTCCAGGTACTCCACGCTTGCGTGGCCGCAATATTCGAGTGCCGCTACGCCGACGCCCGCAAATCGTTCCCTGCGGTGCTCCGCGCGTTGAAGGCCGAAGCCGCGCGGCGCGCGCTCGTCAGCGACCTCGCCAACAGACTGCCCAGCAACAAGCATTTGTTGCATCATCACCAGTTCGAGCTTATTGTCAGGTACGGACGGGGATTTTTTGATGTTTAGATCGTATTAAAATATATTGAGTGAATATACTTTGCTATGGAATTTTTAAATATTAAATTATTTGATTTGTAGCCAGAAACATAAAAAAACTCAATGTTATTTAATAATAAGTGCTCTTTTTTTGATCTAATGACAAAAAGAGTTCGTGTGAAACTTTTGTGATTGGTGCAAATTAGGTCCAAACCTGTTTCATAGTTCCGAAGATTACCTCGAACACACTGGGCGTGTTTGGGCATAAGATGCGTATGTTGCAGCGGTTTAAAGTATTACAATTTAGGCATGTAATGACATGTCCTGTCCGACATCATTTTTTTTATACACAATAATAACTACATATTACACCACTAGATAAATAGACTCAAGTAAGCGCTTACAGTTGCAATTAAGGTGGGAACTAAGGCAACCCCAATAGACCAAGGTCTGTGCTAGGGTTAGCCAGGTTTTAAAGAACATAGCTTTTGACCGGAGCAGAATAAGGTGTATATTGCTAAAATCTTTTAGTATGTAAAAATAAAATAACAGTTATTTAAAATTTAATAACTCATAGATAGAATTGTTATATTGCTATAGTTAATACATACATATATCATGATTGTAGACATTAAAATTAAAAGTAAATCGTAGCAAGTTTAGACAGAGAGAAGTTATCTTTTATAAGATACTTATTATATAAAAAAATATATACGTAGGGTAGTTGATAGCCAGGCGAGCCCTGGCGGGATCCTACCACAAAGCAAGAGGCACTCGGATTAGTCGCCTTTTTCGACATGCTTATCAAGGGGCTATCAAGCTCACACATGTACACTACACATGCACACACATACACTACATCACACCCATATACACCTACACATGTGTATTACCATATTAAAATTTGTATTCCTTTCTTTTTTCCTTTGATTTATTGTATTGTTTTATGTATTTCTTTTTATACCTTAATTTAATGTTCACTTTTATGCACCCAATCTAAGATACACATAAATTGTTATCATTTTCTCGGTCGAACACTGTTCCTTAAGAATCAGGAGTTATTCCTAGTTTAAGGGGCAGGGTCACATTTGTAACTAAATTTATTATAATGTAAAATACTTTAGACATTAATTTATGTAAAGTTATGTGCGAACAATAAATCATTTTTATTTTTATTTTATAAGCTATTCTATTTGCACACGGAGAATTACGTTAAAAAAGAAAACTTCAACTTCAATAAAATCATGTATCCAATGACCGCCTACTTCTCGTCATTATACTCGAGCCTCACGTCGATGCTTCCGACCTCAAAAGAATCCTTGATAACGTGCGCTTGAGCGCCGAACAAACCGTATACACCACAAAGCAGATACATAGTAGAGCTCTGCTGCTGTAAGCAAAGTTGCACAGCTTCAATTTGGGTTGTCCTGACGTCACAGCCTTTAGTTCAACCTATTACTCGCTAGAGGCACTGGCGAAAGTTCGTCGCTGACTTCTGTGAAATATGTACACGCGTAGATATTAAAAAAATATTAAATCCTCCATTGTTTCTCGATGTAAAATTTAGTTTTCTATACTTTTATAAAGGAATTACATTGACAATCCAAATAAAATTAACTTACCACGAAGATTTCATTCATAATTATATTTTACAAATTGTTTGTTTTCCAATCATTTGTGTCCAAAATTCCAGATTGTTATTTGTTGCCTAGGTGATTTTTATGCCGCGAAAAAAGGTTGCGCTATCTAGCGTCAAGTAGAAATACTTTTAATTCGCGGTTTTTCTGACGGATTTGGAACGTATGAAATTTCGTTAAAAAACTAGAGCTACCTGGTAAAGTATAGCTGAACTTTTTTGATGATCATGTGAATATTTTAACCTTATGTTTCAACCGGTTTTTACTACTCGCTACTAGGTGACTAATGCCATCGTCTATTTGGCTATGATTGGCCATAACCCACCGCTTACCCCTCCCGCACCCCGAGCGTAAGCTTCACTTGAGTCCCTAGAAAAAAATTGATAGGGCAGCTCCTCTATATATTTCCTCCGTGGTTATACACTGTTAGTTCTAAAGATGAGCCCGAACATAAAGACAGACAGACCTTCACTTGTTTAGGTCAAAATTGGCTCTTCATAAAGTCTTAACGTAACATGTCTCCGCGGGATCGGAGATATTTGGCGGCAGAGTCCTAGGAAGAATGTTCATGCCGAATTTATCATTACCCCGGCCATATAGGGAAACAGACCTTCCTATTAATCATTTGTAGAGATACAAAGACAAAGAAAGAGGATGTAGTGACTAAGATTGATAAGGGTATGTTACGGTGGTTTGGGCATTTGGAAAGGATGAGTGAAAGTAGATTTACGAAAGAGGCGTACAGAACAAGAATGGATGGTGTTGTTGGAAGGGGCCGGCCTAGGCGAACGTATGAAGATCATTTTTTTTTTTATATTATAAGGGTAGGACGTTTGTCTTCCATGCCACCTGATGGAAAGTGCGTATGAAGACTATGGTGTTACACGTCCATCCACGAGAAACCTATTCACTCGACACTTAAAAGTTCCAGGACTGTAGGACAAATTGGCGACATTTTGAAAAAGGGCCTAGTCAAAAGTACCCGAAACCGGCGATCATGTATGAAAAGATTGATGAACGTAGAAGAAGCGAAAGAGGTATGTCTGGATCGTAGCAATTGGTGTTCCCTTGTCTCTGCCTACCCCAAGGGGAGACAGGCATGACGTTATGTATGTATGTATGTACAAAGACATTTTTTTTAAATTAGAGACTAAGCTCGCATTTGACCTCATTCTGATCTAATGGCAAGTGCAGCCGAGGTCAATGATTATAGCACGCGGGCTTAGAAATGAAGGATGATAGCTAGCCAGGTGGACTCTAATGGGATCCTACCACCTGGCAGCGGTCACTTGTAGTAGTGGCCTTTTAGGACTGTAGGACTATTTAGGAATTGTTGTTCGTTTCTATTACTAAGAAAAGGGATGGCAGGCCGCGGCCCACGGCTCTACGGTTGTTGTCGGGACGTCGAATATATGCTAGCAACTATACAAGGTCACTGGTGGGTCACTTGAAATTCGAGGTCGTGATCGTTTAAGATCATACATGAACAGAAAAAAATATAATAAAAAATAAATATTAATTATTTTATTTTTCAACAAAACTTTATTTACTATAGGCAATTCTACTGAAAAATAAAGTACCTACTTTTCTAACATAATTGTGACCAGAATCGAGAACAAAGTGCTCTCCTTCAGTATCTAAAATTTGTCACCAGTCACCCTGTATAAATTGTGATAGCGCGATCTAAAGTCGTGTCATCATCGTTGAGATTTGCTGTTGCTATGGAGCGCTACAGTTATTTTATATTGAAAAATAAAACTTCAACTTCAATTAAATCATTTATCCAATGAGCGCCTACTTCTCGTCGTCATCGCCCTCCTCAGTTTCCTTGAACTCGAGCCTCACGTCGACGCACCCGACCTCAATTGAATCCTTGATGACGTACGCCTGAGCGCCGAACAAACCGTATAGAGCTTCGGGCGGGAGCTCGCTGTAGTCGAAAATGAAGTCTGTGAGCTCGTATTCACCCTGAAATATTTGGGAAACCATTAAATTACCAAAGGAACTGTGTAAATTTAAAATTTATTACTGAAACTCAAAAATACGGACGTCACTAAATTTTTAGTATTTTTTGGGAATTTTGGTCTTGAAAGTAATCGTCATTTTGATATATGCAGTCATATTGATAAATGCACTTGTTATTTATAAGTTGAGACACACGTAACTTAAAATTATGCGAATTTTATTAACTACTAATGTGGGCAAGACCAATATAGAATTTCAAACAAAGAACTATGGTTTCTAAATATTGAGTTTAAAATGTCGTGTAAAGCAGATTCTCAGCATTAAGTATGAGTTTTTTAGTTTTTTATATCCATAAAAATATAATATTTTCTTATAAACAAAAGTATTTACAAATTTTAATCATTAAAAATGAAAAAGTTTAATGCTTTGAAATTCAAGTTTTTAGTTTTTATTCATTGTGATTTTTTCTTAAGTTTATGCCATTTAATACTAAAATTTTAATTAAACCTTTGAGAAAGAATTGAAAATGACTGATTTAGAACTCACAGCCGCGATCGGGAACTCGGGCGGGTCAACTCCGGCCATGGTGAGCGCTTCGCGGGCGTTGCCCTCTGCGAACTTGTTCACAAAATTCATGATGCTCTCGTCGGCCAGTACTTGGTACGGCTTGCACCCGCCGTCCACTTCCTTGCATACGTCTATACGGATCTAGATAATAAGGATAATTGAACGTTTCAAAAATGTACAAATGAAAGAAATGCTGTGACGGTTGGGTTAAATTTAAATAGACTGGAGTAAGGCTGCAAACTGGACGGCAGCGACAGCGGCGCGGCCAGCGACCGGGGAATCTGGGCCGTTCTCGTCGCCAGCGGGCTCTCGAGCGATTTATCGCGGTTTCATACAAACTCAATATTTTCTATCGTGTCGCGGAAATCACTGCCTATGCCGCTGCAACGCCGCTCTCGCTCTCGTTGTCGCTGTCGCTGCCGTCCAGTTTGCAGCCTTAAGCACGTTCCTGATCGCGACTGAAATTAACAAATTCATGAGCAATGGATTTGTACCATTATCATAAGATGACACTGTTATGGTTTTATTTGTAATTAAAAGTTCTGAAATAAAAATAGACAGAAAATAATAATAAATAAATAACACTAATAAAATATTATGTTGACGTGAAAAAAAAAAAATGAAAAGTAACCTACTAGCTAAGCCATAAAACTCCGTGTTTATTCACTGGGCTCTATTTATGATTCACCACACTTTGATTGTAATAAACCTTAAAATGTTTTGTATTTCCTTAAACTTTCTAAAAAGTGCTTTAGTCGAATGACAAATTGCCGATTTTTTCTAAACCCACATGCTTTACCTTCAACCTCGTCATCATCATCCGGGAGACAGCCACAGCTGAACAAAGCCTCCTTGAGTTCTCCACGTCTCGCCTGGTCTAGCTCGACCCCGTCGTCACTGGACATGGCTGAGACTCAGAAAGTTTATTTTGGGTTTCCAGACGACACTAAATCGACTTTTTTTTATCAAATAGCGTACTAATGAATTTGATGATGACACTGTGACGATTTTATTCCATTGTTGTTTAAATACTCTGGTCCCAGTTTGTCATGTTCGTGTTGTGCATCCATAGCTCATTGCACCTACTACAATGTATTTAGTTGTGGCATAACTTGTCTTGTTTTTTTTTTCATGTCATGTTCAATTTGTACTGTACCTATTTGTATTCACTCTAATAATTCTAACTGAAAAAGAATGCTAAGAGTTTTTTTCTGCCGGTTTTTTCGTTTCTGATCTACTGAAATATGTTATTCAAAAGCTATCAACACTTTGTTAAAGCCGAAGTAAAAAGTTGTGACGTCATTAAGCGGCCATTCGATGATCTTATAATGAATAAAACTTTTAGAATTTTGCAATTTTTGACTAGAATCAAAATTACTGTCTTACTAAGTCGGTCAAGTAATAAAATAATATACACTTTTGCGCTAGGGTAACACTGTCTGCCTCAAACGCCAGTGGTCGCGGGTTCGATTCCCGCACGGAACACGAAAAAAAAAATGTTCCGTGTCTGGCTGTTTATCTATTTATGTATTTATATTCTGGGTTTGCTACATGGTATTCCATAACACAAGCTATGCTTACTTTGGGGCCATGTAGTTGGTGTGATTGTCTGGGGATTTTATTTTATTATGAGTAAAAACAATCTTACGGCGAAATTCTCATCAATAGGCTCCGGCAAGCTAAGCTTGGCGGTGAACCCGTCATGCGTGCGGTTCATCTTGCGGCGTTGTATGTCGAACTTGAACTTAAACATGCTGTCTTCAGCGCACTTGTCTAAGCTCATCACCACCCATGTGCCGGGACCCTGGGGGGGGGGGGGAGAAAATATATATTAATTATAAATTAATACTGTGTTCATCACACAAAAATCCACGCCACCGGGATTCGAACCTCTGGCTTAGAAAACAGTTTAGAATCTCCGGCCGTTTATTATTTATGTTATATTTAAATAGGCCTTTTTGGTAAATAGGTATACTTCTTGACCATTATAGTCTTATCACTTTCAAGGGTCGCATTAGACCATTATAGTCCTGGTATAAAATTAACAAGTAGCTTGTGGATAGACTTGTAAGTGTAACTAACGCACTCTTCTTTATTATGGAAAATAAATAAGAGTGTGTTAGTTGATATCTAAAACTAATGTTTTATCCTTTTTTAATGCTGTGCTAATATATGCAACGAAGACTGGAGTTATGCTGTTACACAAAACAAAATGAATCAGTCTTTGAAATGAAAAATCACGAAAAAGATACTTACAATCATATTACTTTGCGCCTTTACCGTCGCAAATATAAAGAATAGTAGAAAACATGAACTGAAAAACAGCATATACTTGATCATGATTGAAACTGTCTTTTCGTCTGTCAGTGTCACAGGCTGTCAATGAAATAGCCTCGCGTGCACATCTCGCAGCATAAATAACAAAAGTGTAATTATTGAAGTTCACATGTTCAGGTGTAATGCCGATTTTATCTTCTTTTAGAACATCGCAATTAATAAATTTTGTTGAATACCTTTGTTATTTTGTATCATGAATGTTCGTGTGATGAGAGATTGGTTAAAAAGGTTTTTTTTTACATGGGTACCATGTTAGATAGGGATCGATTTGGAGATAATTAGGTGAATGTTTTTCCTTGTTCATTTTATGAGAGTTGTGGTAAAGTTTGTTTGTTTGTGATGCCGAAATACGAACGGTTCGAGCAGTCTCGAACAAAAGGGCGTTTGGAAATAACAAAACCTTTTTGACCTAATCCTATAAGCATAGAGTCAAACCCGATGAATTTTCAAACAGAAAAAGTTTTTGAAATGGTTAAAAATGCATACGATATTTGTTATGTTGTAATTAAATCATGATTTAACTTCAGAACAGAACTATTCGAAGGTATCACGGCTGCAATCGTTAAATTTTCCCATGTCTTGATACTTTCAATAATGGGTGAAAGCTTAAAATCCATCGTATAAGATCTGCCAAGAATTAGATTAGCCCCACCGCGCCGAATAAGCGTGACGTAATAGGTGACTTATCTGTATGACCCCCGTTTGGCGGCAGGACCCCATTACACTTGGCTAAAAACCACCATTCATATAAAATCGCCAAAGTGTGTTAAGTCAATGTTTTATGGAGAGTCAGTTCCTTCGTGAATCAGTGGGCTGTCATCTTCTACCTCATCTTCATTTACCACTATACCCTGGCAAATAATTCAATGCAGTAAAATGACAGTTCCAGTGTGCCCACTTTAGGGATGAAAAAAAATAGTGATGCGGTTTAAGTGAATGAAAGAATTTTTTTATGTCATCGATTTAAAAACAATATAGAATTTAAATTAAAATAGAATTAAAATAATATTTCATTAAATAAGTAATTTCACTTCTACTGTGACCGTTTTAAAGCACATTGTATCTTGTGTAGTTAATTATTTTTGTTAAGGTTACTGTAAAGATAAAGTAAACACCTCAAATTCACGTATTTATACATTTGTTTAAATTTTTATTCTAAACGAATGAACAAGAACCATTCAATTTCAATCATTCTCATTCAGTACCTTACACTACGAAGATTTTAACTGGTATCATTATTTTTCTTTTCGACATTTCGACCTCTCAGTTTACTGCATTGAATTATTTGCCAAGGTATAAGTGCGATTGATATGTTATGATGATTAATATTTCTTTTTTATACTTAATATTATTTTTGTTGTATAGTTATATAGGTATTCATTTAAAGTTTTTATTTTCTAAATTTTATTGCTTTTGAGCATACTTGTGTTAGTTTATTGAATTAGATGGTAAGTTTTTCTAATTTTTTGGCTCCCTCATAATATCAGCGGCAGGGCGTATGTTCTTTATAGCATACACTTTGCCAAATGCTGAGAGGGCGACCATTTTTTTAACATCTCGCCTTATTATTTTTATTTTTAAATGTATTACTTTTACTTTTCTTAAATGTTATGATGATGTTAAAAAATAAATTATTTTCTTTCTTTCTTTCTTTAGTTCTTTCTTTCTTTCTAATATGATTATTTTTGTTGCAGGCTAATGAACTGCGCGCTACAATCGACCACGGATCTGGACGAGCATTCGCTAGCCGCGGCCATGTTACCGCTAGCCACGGCATATTGCAGGAAGCTGTGCACCGGGGTTATACAGTACGCGTACATGTGTATACAGGTATAATCAGTTAGTTTTTGGCCAATAAATGTTGGTGTATTTACAAGTAATGAATTTTTTTATGTATTGAATTTATTTACCCTTTTTAGTTCGTATATTTTTAATAAAATAAAATATAAGCTCTTTTTGAAGCGCATTTTATTGAATACTAGTTGTGACGCGCGGGTTTACCCATTGTGATTTTAGATCCCGTAAAAATGTTAACACTTATCAATCCTAGTATTGGGTTGCATTATATTATGCTCTATATTTTTAAACTTGACTACAAGTAAAACATATTTTATTTATTATAAAACAATAATATACGTAATTAAATAGGCGCTGTATTTAAGTCACTAAACCGTGATAACTCAAGCCAATATTATATTTTTAAATTCATAGGAGCATCAAGTGTGGAGCACCCAGCAGTTCTGGGAGGCGGCGTTCTACCAGGAGGTCCAGAGAGACATCAAAGCTTTGTACCTGTCCACGCCCAACCACCATCCCAGAGTGCCTAGTCCGAGGTCAGTTGTAGTTGTACGATAAAAGTACTAGTACTTTTGCTTTGTTTCTAGAAACATAAAGTCGTTAAAATGAAGTATTTCATTTAATTATTTTGGCAACGAAGTACGCACAAAATCTAATTAATAACAGAACAATGAAAAAGAAATTTTCTTATAAAACAATCTACCCACTTGATATTTCTTTGCAATCAATCGTCCCGTTAGTATTACATACTTGGCAAGGTACCGAGAATATTATCCTCAGTTGGTACATGGCCGTTAATGTGGCTCTCCTGATTTTTTATAATTTAACTGACTGAAAGACTTTCGTGATTTTTGTTTCATATTCTTATTTGCAATGCTTCAGGGAGGACGAAGATTACATATCATTGCTAAAGGCGCAAGAGCCGAGCGCTTTGGAAATCGCCGCCGAACAAATGAGGCTTTGGCCGAGTGTACCACCAGGTATGGTTGTGTTGGATATTAGTAGTTAAGCGCAGTTATACTCGCGAATTTTAGCGGTCTCGTAGGAATTACTTAATCAAATATAAATTCTTGTTATTTAACTAGTTAAGATTAATTAAAGCGGGAAGGATAATAGAGTGGACTATGTGACCCTAAGAGTTATTTGAGGGCACCCGTGACACAGTAGCCGGGAGATAAACGAGAGATTTAGTGTTTAGAATATCTTGGAATTTCTATGTAGGTATGTATAACATTGCACTTAATTGAGGCAGGCCTGGCTCACTCCGCGCGGTACATCCGTTATTTACCTACAGCGAAGCGTTCCGCCGGCGTATTTCGAATCAGTCGAGTGTCGCGCGCGCGTTGTAGATACCTACCTACCTAATAGCACTCACAGTAATTATATGATCGAGGTCGCAAATAGTATTTAAAAATGGACATAAAAAGAAACAAATATTCAATTAGATAATGTTTAGATTTGATTATGTTAAACAAAACATAGATAGTATTACTAATTATTCGTCGTAACTTTTTTTTTCATTTTGTACTTTAGGTAAGTTGAAATAATATTTTTTACAAAGGTAGAATAACAGTAGTACCTACATCGGTAGATACTTAATTACAAATAAGGAATATTAATTATTCTTCATTAGGCAGCAACCCTAACACCGTAAGACAAGATAAGAGGCATGCGATAGAAAGGGACAAAACTTCTAGGTGTATAAATTTGCAGGTACGTAATGCTGTGCGAGCTGAATTCCACCGTATCGCGTCGTAGCAAGACTCGAATTTATTTAGATCTTCTTGCGGAGTAATTCTTCTGTACCAACTATTACTTATTCTGTGCTATTACACAGTATGCCCGGGAAGAGAAGCAGCTGGCGCATTCTATGTTTTTCTTTCGCTCCCAGTCCAACATAGATATGTTCTCAATATATTTATTTATTCTATGGGTCGTATTTTAAAACGATACTTAAAACTAAAACTAGTTTTAAACAAAGTTTAAGTCGTTGAGCTTATTATCAAACGTAACTTAAAACTGCGAAAACCAAACGAATATTCTTCTGTACCAACGGTACTATTTCTTCTTCTTCTTATTCTGTGATTGAGGTTAATTATTAGTTTTATAAAATTCATTTGAAAGCCAATTAAATAATTTACTTTTAAAAATCCGAAGTGGTAAATCTTTAACTTGGGTCGGTAAATGATTATAAATTATTACAGACATTGTGTAACTATTTCTTCTTCTAATATCGGTTAATATATTAGGCAAACATAATCTATTAGGAAACCTTGTAGTGATGGTACAATATTGTTTTTTAGTTACAAATAGTTCTGGATTTTCTTTTACAAAAATACAGGTTACATAGATATAAATACATGGAAGCGTTAGTAGTTTCAAAGATTTAAATAATGGTTTGCAACTGATCCAGGTACTTACATCTTCAATTGCTCTGATACATTGCTTTTGAGCAATAAAAGCTTTTTTCATTTTGGTTGAATTGCCCCAAAGAAGAATACCATACCTTAATATGGAGACAACATAACCGTGGTAAGCTTTAAGAGCTGTAGATTTGTTCGATATTTTAGTGAGTTTCCACAGTGCATGGGCAAACCTATTTATTTTTCCGCATATTTTATTTATGTGGGCAGTTACAATTCTGGTCAAAGACAATAGGAAGGTAGTCTCAGTAGTTTCGTTTATGGATTCGTTTTTGTATTTGATGTCCAACTGCAATTTTTTCGCACCTCTACTAAAAAACTGAATGTTAGTTTATGATTAATCTATCTGTTTCTCAGAGTATGAGTTTAGCATTCAGATTTTCGGAATAGATTTATTTACAAAACGAATTGATAGTGTCTTGATTTCTTGTTTTTTTAGGTCTTACTGATTGTTCGATGTTCTATTTTTAAATATAGGGTCGGTTGTAACTTCGCACATTTTTTTCTATTTAAATGAAAATTATTTCCTATTCTGTAATTGGTTTTAATATTATGAATATTATCTCCAGAAAAGCAACGCGAGCTAATAGCCAGCGAAGAGTCAACGCTATATTCCCAAGCGATCCACTACGCTAACAGAATGGTGTACTTGCTGCTTCCGCTCGAGACCGCCGGCCGCAGAATGGAACCAGTCAGGGATGACGATCGGAACACTAATAGTGTTACTAACAGGTTCGTGTGGAATTTTATAATTGTATAATGAACTAGCTACCGCGCGCGTTTTTACCCGCGTAACTTTTGATCCCGTGGGAATTTCGGGATAAAATATAGCCGAACCTTCCTCAAGAGTTGGGCTATCGAATGCAAAAAGAATTTTTCAAATCCCACTTGTAGTTTCTGAGATTAGCGCGTTCAAACAAACAAACAAAAAAACAAACTCTTTAGCTTTATATCTATACTAATATATATGCTTATATATATATATATATATATATATATATATATATATATATATATATATATATATATATATATATATATATATATATATATAAGTATACATATAGTCCAGCAGTGGACTAGCGCTGATGATGACTGAGATGATGATGATATATGCTTATAAACTGAAGAGTTTGTTTGTTTGAACGCGCTAATTTCAGAAACTACAAGTGAGATTTGAAAAATTCTTTTTGCATTTGATAGCCCAACTCTTGAGGAAGATTATAGGCTATATTTTATCCCGAAATTCCCACGGGATCAAAAGTTACGCGGGTAAAACCGCGCGCGGTGGCTAGTATTAGTATAGACTAGCCGGTCCCCGCAGTTACACCTGCATTACTCCCGTTCCATTGCGAACTCCGGGATAAAATATAGCCTATGGCCCTCCTCGATAAATGGGCTATTCAACGCAAAAAATATTTATTTTAAATCGGATTAGTAATTTCTGAGATTAGCGCGTTCAACCAAACAAACAAACTCTTGAGCTTTATATATTAGTAACAGATAAGATATAATATTAGCAGTCGCAGTTTTACCCGCCTAAATTTTGATTGCGTCGGAATTTCTTGATAAAAATTTATAGCTTGTATAATAACATGTTAGCTGTAATTTTAAATTTTTTATGTAGTGTAGGTATATTAAATTACTGTGTTATCTGACACTGCATTTGAAATCAACTATGTAATTCTTGACATACTCTGTTTCGTTTTTATTTTTCTGTATCTTTTTATTTTTACAACCATTCATTTGCATGCTATGATCGTATTTAATCTTATAGAATGCTGTATATGCCTGTAAGTGATATTAGTACTAGATTTAAGACTTCTCTAAATGGTTATTATAAGTGCTATGTATTATTATTGTTGGCATATCTTAACTAATTAAATTCAAATAAATAAAATAAAGAGAAAATATTTACTCTACTTTTAGTCTAAAGAGGATTTAAATACCACCACCTATAACCATTCAAGCCATTGAACGTGATATTAAGTCTTCTGTGGTAGTCTTTACATAATATTTTATGGTGATCTTATAAACATAATTTTATCCGGTAAGACGTATAATTCTTACAGCCTAGGTTTTTTAAAAAAAATGATTTTAGAGTGTTTTTTATTAATTATCATCGCAACTCTTTGTAATGAGCCCACTGCAGGCAGGGCTATGAGTCTCTCCCCTGGGTGAAGAGGAGGTATAGGCCATAATCCATCAAGCTGGCAGTGCTGATGTAGAATTTCCTGGGTGCCGAAATGGCTTCTGACAAACCCTAACGACTCCTGTATACAAGTATACAGCACCCGGGACCGACTGCTTAACGTGCCCTCCGAAGCACGGAAGTCGTCGTGAGAAATGAATGGTCGGCGGTCACCCATCCAAGTACCGACCGCGCCGAACGTTGCTTAACCTGCGATATCGTATAATATTCACAGGAGCCATGGCGCTGCGCCACGACGATATTTTTATCCATACTTGTACATTATTTTATTTGTACATATCCACAAATAGTACATTCACACCCAGACCAATGCAATCAAATATGTTTATGAGGAGAAGATCGAACCAGCGATATGAAGCAGGTAGTCGTGTTTTACGATATAACAATATTACGATATATAAAGTAGTTTATAATTTGCAACCGATTTCCAAAATAAGGAGGTTCTAAATTCGTGTGTATGACGATTCGTGTCAATTCGTCATATGATAGAGGATACTCCAGAGGTGGTCCCATATAAATTTCATAAAAAATCGATTCAGTACTTCATGAAAAATTTTATTTATAAAAATAAATATGTATGCGTGCGGAGAATATATACAGTCTGTAACAGAATGATGTATACCATCCAGTCTCAATATGTCATATGTCATGTGTGCTGGAGAATGGGTGGTATACATAATTCTGTTGCAGACTGTACCTTGACGAACTTATGCTTCAGCCAAAGTTTTAGATCTGAAGTCGGGTTTTTAATAATTATATTATATTCATTGATTATATTATAATATTTTGTAACCCCAGTGTGGCGGAGTCAGACAGTGCGGATGCGGAGTCGGGATTCGAAGAGGCAGACCCCGGCGAGGTGGGCGCCAATGTCATCAGAATGGTCTCGCGGTTCGTTGACAAGGTAATTACGTGTTATTTTGATAGGGTTTATTATTATTATTTGTAATGCTGTTAGCTTGGTATTTCTTAAAAAAGTGGAACGGTAATAATCAAATTGCAATATTCGAATTGAAAAAAAAATCTGTTTAATCATTGCTTAAGCAGATTTTATTATATTTTACATTTAACCTCGATGTCGATGTCAACATCGTCATTAGAACATCAGCTGGTGATAAAGATTATCAAATGTTTTATTTTTAATTGTGTGTTTATATTGTTCCGTAAAGTGACAATTATATGCAACGATGATGTTAATGAATCTGTCATAAGAACTTAAACAAATTAAACTTTAATAATTGCTTCGTTTTTCCCAGTTTATTTATTAAATATCAATTTATAATCAAAGATTCAGTCATACAAAAAATGTAATAGAAATCTTTCCGTTGCCATAGTCTCTATAACTAAATTTCATTGTCTTAAGTTTTCACGATTAATAATTTAAATAAAACTACTTTTTAACCGGATTAATCGAGAGACTCTCGTGACCACGGGATCTGCAAAGTAACCGAAACGTCGAGTTAAAATGTAAAATATAAATTATGCGCGATTAATCCGGTTAAAAAGTAGTTTAATTTAAACTAAATTTCGATGTATTATTTATTTTTTTAGATTAACTTTAGATTTAAAAATGACAAACGAAATCCAGATGTCTATTTCATATGAACCATTATTTGATTTGCATTGCTGTTCAGTATTGAATTTCTCTATAATCCGTAATGAATGCCTCCCCCAGGTGTGCACGGAAGGTGGTGTAACGGCCGAGCACGTGCGCTGCCTGCACCAGATGATCCCCGGCCTATTGCACATACACGCCGAGACCCTGGACGCTGTGGCGCGGGAAAGTCGCCGCTTGCCGCCCGTGCACAAGGTATATTTTCAATTGTCGTTTTATGCGACCACGAGCGTTTACCTGCCTCTCCATACGCCCATTAACCACCGTTTCTGTGGAACTGTACACGCATAAACTACCGTTCCGGTGGGTATTTCGAAAATCCTTTTCGTAACGAAACCATTTCAGAACATTTTTACCAAGTTTCAATTAGTACCTACATACATACATAACTTCACGCATGTATCCCTTATGGGGTAAGCAGAACACCAGAGGCTATAAAACCATCTGATGTCACGTTTGAGAAATTTGGAGGTATTATTGAATATTGTACCTAAAAAACAAGTAATCATGATTACTTAGTTTAGGTATCATGCCTGTGTTACCCTAGGTCATGATAAGTAGATGATATGTCGCTTTATTGTATTGTATTTTTTTGCTTATTTTTGTAATTTATATAATATGAATTATGGTTTTTAAACTAGTATTAATTTCACAATTTATGTTATTCTTAGATATAAGCTTTTATCAGAAATAAATATATTATTTATATACTTTCATTAGTACCATTTATAAAATAATAATGCCGTGTTTAAGTTTCTTTTTCATTTATTTTAAGATAAGGTTGCCTGGAAGAGATCACTTTGAAGTGATAAGGCCGCCCAAATTGTACATTTAATGTTAATACTGTATTTTTATAACTATCCCATTCTAATAGTATGCCCGAGAAGAGAAGCAGCTAGCACATTCTATGTTTTTCTTTCGCTCCCAGTCCAGTATGATTTGTTATATATTTATTGTAGCCGCGTATAACGGCGCCGGCGCTGATCCCGGGCGAGACGATACTGTCGCAAGCGCTGCGCGCGTACATGATATGCGACGGCCGCTTCACGCCGCGCTTTCTCACCAACTACATAGGCTTATATTCAATTCGCGATATTAGCCGCAAAACTATGATTCATATAGGCGTTTTAATAAACAAATCAATAAATTTCTAAAATCATTTATTCGGCGCAAAATCGACACAAAAGTAATGTTGACAATATTTAGAAAAACAAATTGAGATAAAACAAGGTCTTATAAGAAACAAATGGAAAACACAAACACTAATTTGAAGCTGAAAAGGCCTGAACTCAGCGTTATGCCGAAATTCATAAGTTATGAATTTATCACAGTTCACGCCCGTGTTGTTAACGGACGCTTTACGCATGCAATAAATAAACGTTAAATATAAGAGTTTCGAAAGTAAGTAGTCGGAGGTGTCCGACTAGTTTCGGACTTTTATGGAGTCCTTCATCAGGGGTGAGTGCAGACGCGGCTGCGCCTCGCCTAGTTAATATAAAGGGTTCATTTCAGTGTCCATACATTGCCTGGCTTTTATGCCCACCATATAAAGTTAATTATTTTATTATTTTTAGATAGTATAATAAGGGGAAAAGTTATGTCACTATTGATTTCGTGTTAAGAAACACAAGTTGGAATTATCCACCATGTAACAAGAACGCACCATGTAATCACAAAGCAGTAACAAAGGAATGAAAATCTTACGGCCGGCCGCTGCTATTAATCAGTTGATTTGTCAGTTTGACAGTTGGCATTGAATTTTGTCCTTGATTATGGGAAGAACGTAGTCTGTTATGCTAAAAAAATGATAGAAAAATATATATTCACTTAAAAATACTACTTTTTTATACTTATGGTTTAATATTGTCACTTTTTATACTTGTTCACAACTTTTTTGTTTATTTTTAATTTCATATCCACTTGATGATGATGGTTCTGAACGTAACTTATTTATTTTGCTCTTTTTAGTCGCAGTTGAAAACTGAATAATCAATACAATATTTTATTTATTTGGATTCGCAGATTACACAACAAAACTTACGCATTATTCATTAAATGAATCAACATATACGAATTTAATCTTTTGATTATTTTTATAGTTTGGGCTTAAAAGCCGGGACTGAAATTATGAAATTATTATTAGTATGATTTGTTATGTGTTTACTGCAGCCGCGCATAACGGCGCCGGCGCTGATCCCGGGCGAGACGCTCCTGTCGCAGGCGCTGCGCGCGTACATGATCTGCGACGGGCGCTTCACGCCGCTGCTGCCGGCCGAGGGCGCGCTGTTCCTCACCAACTACCGGCTCATATTCCGCGGCACGCCGCACGATCAGTATGGTAAGATACTACCTTTTTATACTGACTATACCTGCGTATTTCTTTATTATAGGCACGTCTCAGTTTCAGTCTCACTTGATGGTAAGTGAAAATGAGATCTTAGCTGATACCGTTGGAGCCGTAATAATAATTTTGGAGTCCTAAGTGAGCCCGGTAGAATCCCTGAAATGATAAGTCCAAATACGTAATGATATTGTAATTATTTTCACTTAATAACTTGGCAGGTATACAAGTAGGTATATAATATAAACGACTATAACTATTATATAAACGACTTATTTCGTAAGATGTAATACAGGACTGGAGAAAAGAATTGAGTAAATGACAACGTAACATATACACGCTCATGTACGTGCACTTATATGATAATACATATGTGTGTGTCATTAAGTAGGTGAAATTATGCATTTTTAAGATTGCGCAGATTAAAACCGGTTTGGTTAAGCAATAACCAAAATATAACCTGAAAGTAAGTGGAAATAGGGACAAGGATGTCGCATCATATGGGCTTCGAAAGCAACTGACTCTACATAAAATAATAACGTTCTATAATATTATTTCTTAAGTCTTCGTTTGACGTCAATCTCAAGTGGTAAGTGAAGATGACATGGGTTTAAAATATAAGTTGTATTCAAGTATTAAAAATACTACTTTAATGTTGGATCATACATTTTGAAATTGTACAATTGTATCACAATTATTTGTATTTCGTTTTTTTAATACATGGCACTACTGTATATTGAAATCTCACGAGTCTTAAAGGATGAAAATGAAAATGAAAAAATATTTATTAACCAGGAACACAATTTACAAGATACTTAATATTAATATAATACTTAGGATTGAAGTTTTATTCCTCTCACTTCCTCTAATTCCGCCCTATCTACCGGCTATAATAATTTAAGACTCGTATTAAATCAAGATTTCAAAAATAGAACGTATCCTAATCGACACATAAAAAACCTTTCTGTTTCTTTACCCATCTTGACCATAACGTAACTGAATTAGAACTTAACCAACAGCATGCGAGCAGACGGTAGTACGCTCGTTTCCGATCTGGTCGCTGACGAGAGAAAAGCAGATCCGGGCGCACTACGTGCCGCAGCTAGAACAGTCGCCGCAGGAGGGCTTGCAGCTTAGATCTGCTACCTTTCAGCTGATTAAGGTAAGGTTAAATAGACTCAACTACTAATATATTAATACTAGCCTATCCCCGCAGTCCCGCAGATAAAATATAGCCCTCGTCAATAAATGGACTATTCAACGCAAAAATATTTTTTCAAATCGTAACAGTAGTTCCTGAGATTAGCGCGTTCAACAAAACAAACAAACATACAAATTCTTGTGCTTTGTGTATTAGTATACAGTCTCTGGCCATATAGACGCAGAGTACTTTTTTCAGTAATTTTATGTTTCTAAGAGTTATAATAGTAGTATATTTAACCTATAACATTATTTATCCACTGCAAGATCTCTATACTAAGTTAAAACGATGTACAGTTCACGCAAAATATTTGTTCCGCCCTGAACACGAATCGTATAGCTACGCATAGATAGGTGTTTATCTATTTATGTATTTATATTCTAGGTTCCCCCCAGTTCGCTACATGGTGACCCATAACACAAGCTTCGCTTACTTTGAGGCCATGTAGTTGGTGTGATTGTTTGGGGATTTGTTCCCGCAGGTGGTGCTCGACGAGGAGGTGTCGGGCGAGCAGCTGGAGTCGTTCAAGAAGCAGCTGGCGCGGCTGCGGCACCCCGCCGACGCCGCCGCCTACCTGGCGCTGGCGCCGCGCGCGCCGCCCGCCGCGCCGCCCGCCGCCAGCAAGCAGCGCACGCTGCGGTGCGTACTCAACCAAATATTTCATTAAAAACTTAAATAAAACCTTTTTTAACCGGATTTATCGCGTATATTTACATTTTAAATTTTGACTCGACGTTTCGGTGTCTTTGCAGACCCCGTGGTCACGAGCGACTGAGGTGTCAAGCGTCGGATTGATAGATTGAAAAAGTTATACATCATCATCTCCATCTGTTTCTCAGTCTTCGAGCGTAGCGTTCTGGATTGACACAAAACGAGCTGACAGTATCTTGAGTTTCAGGTCGTGCAGCTTGCTGGATGTTAGATTTAATGTTTATCAGGATAGGGTCTCCCATGTCGGTGATAGTTTCCAACCATCTTCTCTATTGAAATTAGGGTGCTTTTTAATTTCAATCGCTTCTCTGATCATTCTAGGAATGTAATGCTTCTCTCTAGATAAATTTTTTACAGAGTCAAACCTTAAGTAGTGATTGGGCTTGTCCATGGAATGCTCACAAACTGCAGACTTTGAAGCTCTTCGATTTTTAATATCAGCTATGTGTTCTTTTACGCGGGTTGCTACGTTTCTTTTGGTTTGACCAATGTAGGAAAGCCCACAGCTGCAGTCAATCTTGTAAACACCTGGGTCTTGAAAAGGGTTGCTGCATTTAACTGAGCGAAGATGTTGACTTATTTTTGAATTAGGTTTAAATATTGTTTGTATTTTAGTAATTTAATACATTCCTAAAAAAAATTGATCCAATCCCCACCCTATCGAATTTCTTTACTTTGTATGAAAGACAAACTAGCATGCTCTGTAACATATTATGTAGTTAAGCAAAGAAGTATCGTAAAAGTACCTATGTTTGTTTTTTACAAATTTAACACATAACTACAGAGTATTCGATCCGATCCACACCGTACACGTATCAATCTACTAGTGTATTGAATTTCTTTGTATGAAAGACAAACTAGCACACTCTGTAACATATTACGTATTTCTTTTATCGATTGTACCGATTCACTCGAACATCCCTATCGGAATTTATGTGGCTGGCTATAAATAAATTTAAAAAAAATAGTCAGTAGATGTTTATTGAATATTATAATGTTTATATTCTTAGTCGCACTGTTTGTGGCTATGAACGGATACTGCTCGGTGGCCTTTTTGTGGCGACTGAATCGTTAAGTTATGTACATCAATAAAGTTAATTAAGAAGTGTAAATAAACACGAACTAGGAAATGTGCCAATAATCATAAATCTACATGTACGTGCAAGATGTCGATTGAAATAAGTGCGGTATAGCACTGCCGCCGCCACCGCGCCGCTCCGATTCTATTACAACATGTTACAATGTCGTAAGTAGTAAAATGAGGTACCTACTTTTAAAGTTATAAATACGTGTTGTTATATTTGTTTTCGTTAGCTAGAGTAATGAAAATTCTGTTATTCGATGTGCTAATGGAAAGGTTAGTTAGTAAAAATCAGCTGGTAGCCGGGTTATTTGCGGCGCCGCGGCGGCGGCGCGGCGGCATTGCAACGCTCGCTACTCAGCCGGGCTGAGATATAGGTCGCAAGGTCACTGACTGCGGCGCAAGCCTATGTTGTAGTTTATAAGGTTGACTAGGGTTGTCAAAATACTTTTGATGTAAAATAGTTAAATAAATTTGTATAGAAGACTATAACAACACTGAGAATGCTGATTCTTTTACAGTATATTCTACATATGGTATATAAGCTAACCCTTAAGTTTTATCTCTCCATTTTGTTAAATGTTGCATAGATTGTTCAAATTTCATGAACATCAATTATATTACCCTTAATTATATTTATTTATATTAATTTACAGAGGGTTCGCGAAGAAAACCCTTCTGAACACCGCACGCAAGGCCGGCTTGAAGCCCAAACAGTCCAAGCGACAGAAGTACGTCCTGCCCTCCGCGGGCGCGAGGTCGCTGACCTCCCCGCCGCTGATGTCGTCGCTCTCTGCTGATACTTTATCACGTAAGTTTTAATGTGTATTGAATGGAAGCGTCGAAATCTTGACGAAAACAATCCCGCCTATTAAAGTATCTGGTTTTATCGTGAGTTTCTTGAAAGTACATTAGGTATTATATCATCCATATGTGTAAAGATATTTGAAATCAGCGGTGCGAGCACAGAACTTTGTCGACTCGTATGTTTACGAATGTTCGTATAGTATTGAGTCGGTTGCAAGTTTTTAGTAACATTTTAATATTTTTATTTAAGAGTACAACATGTTTACAAACATTCAAAATTTTCAAGCACACATTTATTTAAGCTGGCCGTGCGGCAATGGATAGATTTAAATTATTGCTTACAAACCGACTCCATACTATACGAACATTCGTAAACTTACGAGTCGACAAAGTTCTGTGCTCGCACCGCTGACTTGTCTTAATAATTCTATTTCACTGACACCGAACCATCGAGTTTAAACGTGAATAAACC
The DNA here is from genome assembly GCA_944452665.1 of Stenoptilia bipunctidactyla. Taxonomy (NCBI): domain Eukaryota; kingdom Metazoa; phylum Arthropoda; class Insecta; order Lepidoptera; family Pterophoridae; genus Stenoptilia; species Stenoptilia bipunctidactyla. The sequence goes on from OX101739.1 coordinate 17,663,148, forward strand.
CGGTCAAAAACTATTTCATTAAGTAATTTAAAAAAGTGTTTTATTCATTTATTTATATTGAATGAAAGCATCAAAATCTTTAGAAACATCATGTTTATTAATTATTCCTTAATTCTGTGTTTTTATATATGTGTAAGAATATTTAAAATCAGGCCTATCTGCGTGTTTCTATTTCTGACGCCATAGTCATTGGAGCGGTGCGGGATTTTATTAAGGAGTTTTCTGACAGCTCGTAAAATTAGTTCAAAAATCCTCTATAGATGGCACTTTTAAAAAGCCGAAGGCGTTAAGTCTGTATACTATAATGTAGGTACGTGGTATCTACCATCTATGGTTATTTATAAGTTCAATTTCTGATACAGACGTCAATTAATTTATTTTACTCTTAAAAACGCAGTGCGGAATATCTGACATATAAGACAAGATATCGCCTTTTGTAAAGCGCCATCTATCGAAGCCTTTTGTACCATTTTTGTACCGTTTTGTTTTTTTAATGAACTTTCAGAAAACCTCTCATTAGGGATATTAATAAAGTAGTGGACTGTAAATGCGGCGCGGGACCCTATTCCCTAATGGAAAGAGTCGTTTCGATTTATAGGATCTCCGATAAGAGGTCTAATCACAGGATAGCTGGTAAATCAATTAATTATAGCGGTAATTAGATATTTTATAGGTTATAAACTAGCACGCACCTTTTTGATCTTCCTCGTGACACTTGGGTTTCACTGCACTTTGTAAAATAGTTCATTGGTTGGATATAACCACTTCCAACAAGGTACGTGGAAGTTTCAAGAACAATTTAGCGAGCGTCCTTGCGCGAGCGTATGTATAGATAGACTCTCCATCTTGCATCTTCTTTCTTCATGATTGGCCGAAGGAGCGTGTAGAAATACCTATAGAAGCTAGTCCCTACACCGAGCGTTGTGATTGGTTAATACGCGTGGATGACGATGTCCGATATACAAATTAATGAATTTAAAAGTGGCGGTAACAGTCATAATGACAAAAAAAAAATGGCGATATCGACTTTTTTTCCGCGACTCACTACTCACGACCGCGTTGAATCTTTCCTAAACTTTAATGTAAAAATATATACAATAGGACAAGTAAGACATAGTACGGTGTGTCGCTTTAGAAATTATTCGAGTTGCAGGAATAAAATATATTCAAACTAGATTCAAAATAAATATTTTAGCTAACTTAAAATTATTCTAAAATCGATATAATCAAGTTCATCTTCAAATTCTTTGCATTAAAAAATAATTATAAATTTCCATACAGCCTATCGATGTCTCAACAGAAACGTATTCTTAATTGCCCAAAAAGTGTTTTTTTATTATTTAATAAAAAAATCACTTTTTGGCAATTACTAAAAATAAATTTTGATTTTCAACATCCAGTAGAAGAATTAGACATCGGAGATTCAGAGCCGACAGAACCACTGGCAGCTAGAACTCTAGAGCGAGTGAGAGAGAGGATCTACGCGAGGGAGTGGGCACGACTCGGACTGGCCACGTCGCCGTTCAAACTGACGCATGCCAACGCGTTGTACACCTTATGTAGGAGGTAAGAAGGATCAGTTTTCAATGGTTTTGGGTTTAATTTGAAAAATATTTTTTTGGTTTTTATTGAATTAACTATATTAAATAATGAAGTCGTCGTGGCGCCGTGGTGACTCTGTGACCGGATGGGTGACCGGATGGGTGACCGCCGACCATTAATTTCTCACGACGACTTCCGTGCTTCGGAGGGCACGTTAAGCAGTAGGTCCCGGGTGCTGTATACTTGTATACAGTAGTCTTTAAGGTTTGTCAGAAGCCATTTCAGCGCCCTGAAAAATTCTGGCATCCACCACCCAGCACTGGGCCAGCTTGGTGGATTATGGCCTATACCTCCTTGTCACCTAGGGGAGAGATTCATGCCCTGCAGTGGGCTCATTACAAAGAGTTGTGATGATGATGATGAATATTAAATAAAATAGCTTTACTGATGGTCACGGCGTACCAATGATGATGAGATATTACGATGAAAACCGGTTAAAAAGGTTGTTTTTTTTTCCTTTCTTTTTGATTTTGTACAGTGATGTACGCTAGCCCAATATGCTGATATTGAGTGTTGTATGTATGTATGTCGCGCCAATTGTTATACATATTGTTTCGTTATTATTGATATTTTATAAAGGGTCTTGTATTATATAATCTCCACGGCTGCTATGTGTTAGGTTCTGGGTTCGAGTTCCATCCGAATTTCCTTAAACTAGTATACTGGGTGTATACTAGAATACCCCCAGTTCCTCTGTGTGGCGTACATAACACAGGCTTATATAAAAGCTTGCTTTGAAGCCCATTGTTGGTGTGTTAGTTTGTATATTTATTTTATTGTATTGTACATTTCGTCGCACCATCACAGAAGTCGTCGTGGCGACGCGGTTACTGTGTGTATCATACGATATCACAGGTTAAGCAACGTTCAGCGCTGTCGGTACATGGATGGAACGCCGACCATTCATTTCTCACGGCGACTTCCGTGCTTCGGAGGGCACGTTAACCTGTCGGCCCCGGATGCTTGTATACAGTAGTCGTTAGGGTTTGTCAGAAGCCGTATCGGCACCCTGAAAATTCTGGCATCCACCACCCAGCACTCATTACAAAGAGTTGTGATGATAATGATGATGATCGTACATTTTTGTCCCCAGTTACCCAGCAGTGATACCCGTGCCAGAGTCAGTAAGCGACGAGTCCCTTCGAAGGGTGTCTCGCTGCTACCGCCAGGCGAGGTTGCCAGTTATCACGTGGAAGCATCCCAGAACACAGGCTTTGTTGGTCAGGTTAGTAAGGCTCTTCTGCTAAAATATGTTAATCTTCATTAAGGCCTAAGGCCTTGCAAATTGAAATAAGTTGACAGAGGTTTAGAGATCGTTGTACTCTCGCGACAATTTAAAACGATTAGAAGTCATTCAAAACAATTTACATAAACTGAACACTTGGTTCAAAAGACAAGAAAATAGTAAAAGAATTTTGGATTCAGAATATTTAATATTAAAATCGATTTTTAGATGGTAACGAAAAGTATAATATGACGTGACACAAATACGAAAAAAGTTTTATTTTTTTGTTAAGATGTTAGAGTTTAGATAGACATTTAATTTTGTCAATTATAAGTACAAATGTAACTTATTGGCAAGCTCGATCCAAACTGTGAAAGTTAAAGAAGTTTTGATATGGTGATTTAAAGTATGTATAAACTGGATAATGTTTTTAATATAAATCTTGCCACATACCTCGCTGTTCCCCTTTTTATCGTGTGACGTGTTCCTCCAGAAAAAAAGGTATTCCCCGCTCTGGCTGGGTAATGTTAAGATGTATGTTTAATTTTTTTTATACAATAGCAGCAATAACTAAATTGCAGGTCTTCAGTAGCGCACCACAAAGGTGTGATGGGTATGCTGAAGAGCAGCAGTCATCAGCAGAACGCTGCGCAGCCGCAACATGAGCCTACTTCTAGCGTGGAACAGGTAAATTAATAATGGCGGACGTTATTCTACAGGCAGCGCCATCTAGACGTGAAAATAATAAAAAAATATGAGCCTATAATGTAACCAATTAACAATTTGTTGCCCGAAAGTAGATTTTATTAAAATCAACCAGAATTAAATTGCACTAATTGATAAGAGAAATCGACAAAATCGCGCCAGAATTACGAAAATTAACTGCGACTACAAAACTGTGTATAAAAATTAAAAAGATTACTGAAAACTCAATACATATAACATCATGTTTATCTATAACCATGTTTTTTCTTGCAGGAACGATACCTATCGACTTTAGTAGCATGTTCGCCGACGTCTCGTGCGGACTTCGACCTTTCCAGCCTGAGCTTAGAGTCGCTTTTGCTTTGTGAGGACAACATGCAGCAGTTATCAAATCGACATCTCAGGTAAGCCATATTAGAAGAACGCAATAGTGTGACAAAGTTTGATTAAACCCTTGGTGAATGAAAAGACTTAAATACGATAAAAAAGATTAGAGTTATTTGTGTATCTTCTGTAAATTCAAACACCTAAGAACAATCACTTTTCCTCCCCAAAAAGAATTTTCAATTTATTGCTTTGGCCAATTTTGACAGACTGTACTGAACAAATGAACTACCCTTTTGGCAAGTAACTTTAAAAGTTTTTACTTTTAATAAATATTTCAAAATCGTGCGGCACATGTACTTTTAACCGACTTCATTTAAATTATGGTCAACTTTAATTTCGTATTAATTTCATTCGTAATTACTTTATCTCATATAAGAATTAATATAAAGTTACGGAACATTAAAATCGTTTTAATTAGATAAACTAGAAAATGTAAAAACATAGGGTCTTTACAAAAACCATTCACCGATCGTAAAAAGAAATCTAAAAGAGAACATTAAAATTATGTAAATATTTTAAACAGCAATTTATAGTTTTAATTTTTTTTCCAGTATGCTAGGGCGCAGCAGCGGAGGCAAAAGTGGTATCGGAGGCTCCCGACATTTCGGATCGCTCAAGGAAAAGAAGAACCATGACTTGAGGGACTGTGATGACGGTAAATATTGTATTATGTTTAGTTTATTTTCTATTGTTTGAATTTAGTGCTTGTATTATACATTAGCCACCGCGCGCGGTTTTACCCGCGTAACTTTTGATCCCCCTCAAGAGTTGGGCTATCAAATGCAAAAAGAATTTTTCAAATCCCACTTGTAGTTTCTGATATTAGCGCGTTCAAACAAACAAACAAAAAAAAACAAACTCTTCAGCTTTATATATTAGTATCGATAAGCTACTTTTTGTTAAGTTTGACCTTGTAAAATGTTTATAAACTTTTATCGTGAAGGAAAGCTTAAATTTGCAGAATTGACAAAAAAAATACTAATTTCTAGATCTTACTGTAAGAAAAAACCTAACTCCTATATCCGAATATAACATCCGATTTTATGCAAGTCCACAGTACCTAACTATTGTTTAGACACTGAAAAGAATCCTTGTTTTATTCATATTTTTAGCGTGAGGCGACACATTGAAAAAATGCACTGCCTTTAGACCATTCTATGAGAGTATGACAAGATGAACGGATCTGAAATTTTGATATGTGTAAATTCATATCTTTAGCTATACTTTGATTGCTCAAAAACATGGGTCGTTGATTTTGACTCGATATTTTTTTTTTCGAAAACTCGTCTGTTTCTTAAATTATCACGAAGTTACGAAATCCATATGCCCAGAAATAACTTAAATACAATCTTATTTAATTATGGTTCGAACTTTGTTTGATCATAATTTACATGGCATTCACCATAATAATTTTATCGATTTATGAAATAATTTCAATACGTGAGCGATGTGGATGGTTGCGAATTCTGTTCAATACGCAACCTTATACCAGCGTGTTAACGTGCTAACATTTCAAATAAAAACATTTCAATGTGCCTTCTTAAGTATACTATTAATACACTTATACAATAATGGAATTTCACTCGCATATTTGTCTTCCAGTATCAGACAGCGGTCGAAGAGCGCCTGTGTACCTGATTTGCGACAAAGGCGTAGGCGGGGCGGTGGCGGGAGTGGAACCCGTTCCCGTGGAGTATCCCGACGTGCGCGCCACTAAGCACGCCATGAAGAAATTGCTGCGGGCCTTGGCGCCGTCCGCGCCCGACCCGCAGCCGCTGTTGAGGTAAGCTATGTGGGTTTATGGAATCGTTGAGGCCGCCAATAGTGTTGATTAAGCCGTGCTTCTAGTCTATTTTTTACACAAAAAGTCTAGTCTATGTGGACCCCTAGATATAATGAACTACTGAATTTAATTTATTAGGCACGGAAGAGTCTTAATCAGAAAGAAATGGCTTATGGCCTGATCAAGAGTTTATGTATAAGTAAAAAAATATATTTTGGTAAGTTGGAGATACTTATTTTATTCTTACAATGAATGATACTAAAACTGTTCAAAGCTACGATACAAACGTTTTAAATTGACAAAATAAGCTAAAATAAGTAGTATAATTTTTGAACCGACTTCCCAAAAAGGAGGAGCTTCTCAATTTGTCTGTATGTTTTTTTTGTGTCTTTGTTACACGACATTTCAGACAATTATGAATCGATTTTAAAAATTCTTAATTCATATGATAGAGGATACTTCATAGTTGGTCCCATATAAATTTCATCGAAATCGGGTGGGTACTTCATTGAAAATTAAAAATTTTTGAAACAATATGTATGATTTCGGAGAATGTTTACGTGGATGACATTATTAATCGGCCAAAGTGTAGACGTGAAGTCGGTTTTTTTAACGCTCTGCATTCGTTGATTACTTAACAATCTATCAACGACCACTTTGGCGATGGGGTAAATCTGTCTGCCTCAGACGCCAGTGGTTGCGGGTTCGATTCCCGCACGGAACAAGAAAAAAAAAATGTTTCGTGTCTGGATGTTTATCTATTTATTTATTTATATTCTAGGTTCCCCCGTAGTTCGCTACATGGTATCCCATAACACAAGCTATGCTTACTTTGGGGCCATGTAGTTGGTGTGATTGTCTGGGGATTTTTTTTTATTGTTTGAACGTTATATGAACGCTGGTCTCTTGATAGGCGACCACTAAAGGGTTATTCGGATTGTGACAAGCTTCCATAAGCGGTAGGACTTTTTACCCTTTTGCCGAACTCTTTTATTATATTAGCTTTAAGTTGAACTCCGCCTATATCTCCTGTAGACTGATCGAGGAGTCGGGCTGGCTGCAGCAGCTCAAGCAGCTGTTCCAGCTGTCGGGCGCCGTGGTGGACCTGCTGGACCTGCAAGCCGCCTCGGTGCTGCTGTCGCTGGAGGACGGCGGTGACGTCACCTGCCAGGTGAGATCCTGCACTTGTGAGTTTTAAGGGATATTTGTTGCTGCAGGTCAAACTCGCCAATCTTGCTATTTCTTGTTTTTTGGTCACCAGCCAAATTTAAATGTTAGTTTCTTTGATACAACATAAACGTACTTGCATATTTATTTTGGCGTCGCCTAGTACAAAAAAGTAGAAATATGCAAATATACAAAAAAGTAGAAATATGCAAGTATACAAAAAAGTAACATAGCTACTACGACGCGGCACTTCATTGTTAATACGATGTAGTACTACGAGATGTTTTGTAGTAACATAAGACTTAATTTAATGGTAATTTAGAGTGCTTAGCATGCTTAGCTTAACATGTTAAAGTAGATGTTATATTATTTTTATGTATTTGTATGTATATTCATAAGTATTTAAGTAGTTTATACGATATTATCGATTAGTACACACTATTATTGCATCTTAACCAAACTCTCCAGTCTTGGGTCTGCTGGATGAAATTTCATAAGAGATAAGCAGTACCAACGCGTCCAAAACTCAGGCGTGTCTATTCTCCGCAAAAAAGAGCACCTTCACATTAACGCCCACTTTCCAAAATGTATCTGTCCCCATCACTGACCATCTAGGGCTTTTAGGCGTAACTATAACATCCAGTTTAAACTTCGGTCAACAAATTGTGTCCATGGCTCAAGTAGCTTCGAAAAAGTTGGGAATCATCTCGAAGGTACGGCGGTACTTCAGCCCTGCACAGCTTCTTAACTTATATACAGGTCAAGTGCGATCATGCATGGAGTACTGCAGTCATCTTTGGGATGGTTCAGCCAAATATCAACTAGAAGCGCTGGACTCCGTTGACCGAAGAGCCCGTAATCTAATTAACAACGTCGACCTTACGACCAAAAAACTAAAGATCCCAGACCATCGTCGTAAGGTTGCTTGTTTAACCGTGTACTACAGGATACATTTTGGTGAGTGCGCGAGTGCTCTGTTTGAGCAAATTGAACCCTCACCCTTTTACCATCGGACTACTAGACGCAGACAGAACTTCCATCCGTATGTGGTTGATATTCCGAAAAGTCGAACTAAGCGCTTTGACAGTTCCTTTTTGATACGGGTCGCCAAGGTTTGGAATGAACTGCCTGCGTCTATTTTCCCTGACCAGTATAGTCCTAGTACTTTTAAGCGTCGAGTGAATAGGTTTCTCGTGGATGGACGTGTACCACCTTAGTCTTCATGTTCACTTAACATCAGGTGTCATGGAAGACAAACGTCCCATCCAAATTTTATAAAAAAAAAAAAAAACCTTTGTACTTATTTTTGTTCAATGTGTTTCTTTATTGTATCTAAACTTATGTGTACATAAATTGTTAAATAAATAAACAAAATGTTAGCGGATATATTAATTTTTAAAAATCGTTTCTATAAATGATACATATTGTGTAAAACAATTTTGGCCGATCACCACAAATCAACCCTGTATAAGATAATATATATCAAAGAGAAATTAGAAAGCAACTTATTTTGAAAAAAAAAAAAATATCGGAATTTGTATTCGAATACAGTGAATGCCTTCAAATAATTTATATTAAAAAAAATACTAAATCTTATCCACTATGTTTCTCTAAAGTAAACTTGTATGCAACGACGCTGCAAATGATAGGCTTTGAATGAAAACACATAATACTATAAGCGCCTACCGTTAATCCGAAAGTACAAAAAAAGTTCACGAGAAATTTACGTTTTTTTTAAGTAATTAAATAGCGTTTTAATTAATCCTTTGTTAAGATTTGAACAGATATTTTAACATTTCGTGGGGAATTACTACTATGCAGTACTCACGATCAAGTGTTTAAATCAAACTGATCTGATTTTTATTGTGTAGCCTTATAATGATACCTACATAAAATATTTGGTTTCATTTCATGCATCTTGCTTGTTAATGTTGTATAAGTTTGTGTTATGGAGTCCTCATGGCCTAAAATAAATAGATTGATTTAAAATTTAGTCCACATGGTTAGAACTGAAGAGTACGTAAATTCTCATCCTCGATTCTCGGTCAATGCAGAAATGTATAGTTATATTGTGGGACTGAGTCCACAATATTATCCTAACCGCTACGAACGCATCTTATGTCAGTTTACGGTATTTTTTTTTCCACTAGGTCTCGTTAGATTCTGTGGTCTACCTTTCTTTTTAATTAAGTGTAGGTTTCATCACAAATCGTTATCTATACATAATTGTATGAGCCAGCCTGAAAGAGATCTCTTTTACTAAAACAGCCACAGTTTAGGCTCGTTTGATAAATTTTCGTTATCAACACATATTTTTCTTTATTAATCTAAAGTTTAATATAACAAAAGCCGAAACATTCCTCTTCCAGATATCGTCCCTAGCGCAGATCTGCCTCGAGCCCTACTACCGGACCCTGGAAGGGTTCCGTATCCTGATCGAGAAGGAGTGGCTGGCGCTGGGCCACAAGTTCCAGACGCGCAACAACGTGGGCCCCACGCCCCAGCAGGGGTTCACGCCCACCTTCCTCATGTTCCTTGACGCCGTGCATCAGGTATGTTACAAATTGAATTCGAGACAGCTCACACTCAGTAATCTACTGAATTTCATACTCTCTAAACAAAAAGAGGCGAATGCGTTGTATGTATTGATATGGTCATATAAGCAAGAAATAAAATAAAGATATGGCATCTAGCCCCATCTGTCTCAAATACTACAACACAGTGGAAATAATATAGTTATATTGATTTGTTTCATAGATTCATGTTTCAAATACGGTTGATTTAGAAGTGAGAGATAAAAAGAAATAGAGCTATTCAAAATCAAAATGATTTTTTTTTATTATTCGATTAAGTATATGACATACTGTATGTCACATACACCAAATGAATACCAGAAATAAGTTATGGTTGAGAAAGTTTAGACCGCATGATGTACAACTAAATTATCAAGGAGTTATTAAAAACATATTCTTTTCTTCTCACAGACTTGACAGAGTGGTCGTGATTGCTCTGATGGCGTATAAGGTGGACGTTACGCGTACATGTTTAGTCAATTATTTCGGCTTGAACAGTTTTACTAGCAATGTCTCTCCAGTTTTTTTTCGATTTGCTGCATTACGAGAGCATTCCATCATGGTAGTCTGAGTGGGCGATTTGATCAGGTCTGTCCATCGTGTGGGTGACCGGCCTCTAGATCTTTTTCCCTCTACATGGACCCTGCACCAGCAGTCTTTCGATAGAGTGCTCTTTCCTCGATATATGGCCAAAGAATTTTAATCAATCAATATATATAAAACTGTTCCGTTACTGACTGAGTGACTGAGGTACTGAGTGACTGACAGACAACGTACAGCCGTAACTACTGGGCGCAGAGAGCTGAAATTTGGAACATACATTCTTTAGGGGATGTAGGGGTGCACTAAGGAAGGAATTCCCGAAATTCCCATGGGAACAGGAAATATAGGACTTTTTAGTTTGTATGAAAAATCTTATTCCTTGAGTGCACCGATGTGAAACTTGGCGTAAAGGTTTTTCGATGTGTGTCTCGTTGTGTTTTGAAAGGAATTCCCGAAATTCCCAAGGAAACGGGAAATATAATGATGTTTTAGTTTGTATGAAAAAATCCGATCCCTTGAGTGCACGGATGTGATACTTGATATAAAGGTTCCTCAATAAGTGTCTGTTTGTATTATGGAAGGAATTCCCGAAATTCCCACGGGAAGTGGTTGGACTTTTTAGTTTGTATGAAAAATCTTATTCCTTGTGTGTACGGATGTGATACTTGGCATGAAGGTTCTTCAAAGAGTGACTGGTTGTGCTACGAAAAAAAATCCCAAAATTCCCACGGGCACGGGAAATATATGATTTTTAGTTTTTATGAAAAAAACTTATTCCTTGAGTGAATGGGTGTGATACTTGGTATAAAGGTTCTTTCAGTTGGTGTCTGGTTGTATTGTTTCTGAAATTTCCAAGATAAGGGTAGTTAAGCGCATACGAAGTTGCGGAATAAAGCTAGTATTCAAATAATCATCATAATAATCAAAAACATATTCTAGTGCGTGTTTTTTTTCAATTCCTATTTAGTACGTAAAATCCCTGCTTTCATCAACATACAACTTTTGCCAGTTCATAAATCTTCTTCGATGTTTTATTCTGAAATGAAAAACAATTAAATTTGTTTCTCTGTCCTCAGCTACTGAACCAGTTCCCCCTGGCGTTCGAGTTCAACGACTACTTCCTGCGTTTCATCGCCTACCACAGCGTGTCGTGTCGCTTCCGCACCTTTCTACTGGACAGTGAAGCTCAGCGAGTCGAGAGGGGGCTCACTGACGACCGCCGACCGGATCCTAGCCGACTGGTAAGTACTTCTATATCCTTTAAATAATATTTTTTTTTTACTTTCAGGGGACATGACAAAATACATACATACATAACTTCACGCCTGTATCCCGTATGGGGCAGGCAGAATACCAGAGGTTATAAAACCATCTGATGTCACGTTTGACAAATTTGGAGGCATTATAATAGTGGAGAGAGACTATTGCAGTGACAGGGGGTCAGCCTATCGCCCACAAAAAAGCCTCCTATAACACCTCGGTATGAGCGCATAGATGTATGCCTTAAGCTTAAATACATAAAAACTATACATTGAATCCATATCCTTTGACGACCGGCTGGTGTATTGGTAACATACATTGCTTTCTTGTTTATTTAAGTTTATACTAATAAAAAATATGCATTTATTCAATATGTATGTTTATTTATTTCTTAAGTATATCAGTTATCTAGTATCCATAACACAAGTTCTTTAAGAAACTTAATTTGGGCTAGATAATGTTGTGTGAGTGTCAGAAATATTTATTTATTTAATTTATGTTTACAAGTAAGCTGTAAGTTTTCTGAAGATATTTAAATGAATAATGCCTCCAGGTGGTGGAGACCGGCGGCGCGGAGGACGACAGCTACGGGCTGCCGGGGTCGGCGCGCGCGCCGGCTTGCGGCCTCTCGCTGTTCGACTACATCGACAAGATGCACCAGCGCTCGCCCGCCTTCTACAACTTCCTCTATACGCCGGACCTGGACAACCCGGTGAGTGCTTGTTTATTTGTTACTGGTCGAAATTCACAAACTGTAATGGCGCATTTTCATTTTAGTTGAACTGTTTTCGTATGATTTTCGTGACAGTTCTCATTTTCCATTACGCGCAAACTATTTACAACTAATAAAATATAAATTGGCGCTCTAAACGTCAATAAAATTGTTTATTTTAAAATTATAAATTGGACTATTAATAAAGTGTAATTGTTATTATTAACTGTAAATAAATTGAGAAAATGTCATAAAAATATTCATCTTAAATAGACAGATTCAAAGAAACGGAAGGTTCAGTTGATAGTGATTGGCACTACTGAATCGACATTGAATCGATGAATATGAGCGGCCATCTTGTAATCGGAAGTTTGTATTTTTTTCACCAACTGATTCGATACGTCAAAGCCATCGAATGGAAGATCGAACAATTTCATTACAGCAACGCCACAAAGATTGTCAATTTTGAACTGTCACAAAAACCACTTGAAAAGAATTCAACTATAGTCTATAAGTCGGTCGTTAGCCCGAATGCGGGTTAATTTACGGATGCAGTTTAACGACCAATGAAATTCGTCGGTCGATACAAAGCATGCGGGGTGTCCCCTTATACGCGTAATGATAATATTGCATACATTTCAAACATCAATTGCACCCCGCATGCGAGCACCACTGACAATGTGCCTTAAAGTTTAGAAATAGATTTTTAGTCACCACTTAATTTTATTGACCCTGGCGTCTGAAAAAGCACTATCTCGTTACAACATATTTTAATATGGTTAGCTTGAATCTTGCATTTTGCCGTAATCCAGTAAAAACTAAAATAGAGAATATTGGTAGGATATGTGATATATTTAATGTTCGAAACAAAAATGATTGCCGTACAGACTGCAACAGAATTATGTATACCACGTTGGACGATCGCGCGTATGCATACTGTGTTTGTGCGGGAGACTGGGTGGTATACATCATTCTGTTGCAGTATGTACATACTCGGGCTCATTAGGACCTGAACGTAATTAAAAGAAAGTAACGTAAACTGGTTACGATTTCAACCTATTGTACTTAAATGTCGTAGCCAAATCGTGAAAGTCCACATCGTTATTAACCTATTAATTTTGTAACTATTTCGTGTATACTTTTCTGTTTCCAAAATGACTCTGAAGTTTAATGTAGCATGTAGCATAAAGTACCCAAATATATTGCAAAACCATCGTTTAAAACAAGAAAATAAATTAACGTATTACGACAATATACCAGCTTCATGACATTGACCAATATATGATACGGCCACAACAACATAATTATATCTCGTCAAATCAATTTTCTAATTCTTCTTACTTTATTCTAATCAATAAAGTATTACCCAACAGGTTCAAGCTTGTCTTAAGTTCATTGTCATTCTTGATCAGAGTCATACAATTATGAAAAATCGTAAAACAACATTATTCCAGCATAAAACACTTTATTCGCCAGATAGCTTTTACCTGAAGATTGAAAAATCAGGCCTTAATGAGCGAATGAATAAAATACTTCACTGCACCAGCAAAATCGGCACCTGGCAATTGAAATCTGTTTCTTCTCTTCCAGCTAACCTTTATTTATTTACTTAACAATTTATGTACACACAAGTTTAGATACAATATAAAGAAACTTAATCAAAATAAGTACAAAGGTACAGCTTATCTCTATTGAAATTTCTTACAGCAGACCTAAGACTGGAGAGTTTGTTGAAAATGCAATCATAGTGTGTACTAATACATAACATACTACAAACTATTTAAATCCTTATAAATATATATACATACGAATATATACATTTAATATTATAACAACTTTATATAGGTACTTAAAATACATACATAATACTAAATATAATAAATACATAATACTATGTGTGTCATACCTTTGTGTGTAATTAAAGATAAATTTTGAACGACAGGTCCTCCGGCCCGTGTCTTCCCTGGCGTCACTAGAAATCTGGCAATACTACACCAGCGAGCAGCTATCTCACGGCGCGCCTTACGACGTGGAAGTGCTTAGCGCGCTCGACAACACGGAAACATCGGTCGTTACTAACGGGTGAGGGTTTATACGACTACATACATACACAACGTCACGCCCATATTCCTTATGAAGTTGGCAACACCAGAGGTTGTAAAACCATCTGAAGTCACGTTTGACAAATTTGGAGGTATTATAAAGATGGAGAGAGACTATTGCAGTGACAGGGGTCAGGAGAGGTATTGCAGTGTCAGCCTATCGCCTATATTGAAAAATTATTTTGAAAAGTCACAGGAAGTACTTTATAAGGGAGCGTACCGCCAACCTGTAGAGTCCCTCAGACATGTAGTTTCAGGTTGTTCGGTTCTTGCCCAGACACAACTAAGCAGCCAAGACCCTCAATCAATAGCTCGCTCTGAAATATCGTGTCATCTATCAGAGCTTGTTCTCGAAAACGACAGCGCCAAGCTCTACTGGCATCGGCTCACTACCAGGAGTCAGGCACAAGACTACTCTAGGGAATAAATCTAATATCATGTTAATGGACCGATCGCGGTCGTAGGTATTTTTGGTGGACATAACTATCCCACAGAACCTGACAGAACCTCGTGAAGGCCGAGACGGAAATATGGGAAGTTGTGTCCACTAAAATTTTCCCAGTTTGAATATCCGCAAATGGTTTGACCCCAGTCACATTGGTAAAACACCTTGTAAGGCTGGAACGGATTTTATTTATTAATTTATACTAATAATTGATTTATTTATTTATTATATTAGATTCTACAAATCTTGCCTTATTTTGTAGAACTGAGGTTTAAGCGTATTCGATATTTCTAAACGTCTGCCATTCAATTATTTACTGTTTTTTTTTAGAACTCGGATTCGATGCGCATTATCGACATCAACAACATTAGGTTGCGTTTTTTGCGTTTGGATGGACTTCAAATCATAATGATAATACATATTATTGCGGTGATCAACAATTCTATGTTTGACTTTAAACATGTCTCTCGGTACAAAACCATTGTTTGCCCGCCTCGGGTCGGCTTAGAATAGCCCTACCGCCTCTGGATAAGCGTGATATAAAAGTAAACTAATCCGAGTGGATCTTCCCCTGCTTGGTGGAAGGAGCCAGGGTCTGTCAGGCTAGCTACCAATGTACAGAATACCTGAAACGTGTAGGTAATGTATGAAATATTATTTATTTTATACTTTGCCTACGTATTCTATACAATACCGAATGCACAGCCGATAATGTTTGAAATAGCAATCAAAAATGAAAAAAAAACCGTCACCGTTTTAGACTACATACGCACTGTTAAAAGCAATGTTTATTTTAAATGCAGAACTTTCTTTAATAATTTCTCATTAACAAGAGGCATATGGTACAAAACTCTTGTGAATGAACTCCGACGTGTTCCATGGTTCTAAACCCTCAAATTAAATAGAAGAGAGCGGCTAGTGTTCTGCTTTAAGATACGACCATACCAAAATCATACAGTTCCCGCACCGGAACATGTAGTCGGAACGGTCAGGGCCCCGATACTGTAATTGCGACTTGTTAATATAATGTGCCTTAAAAGTGCATTATGTTAACATGTATCATTTTGTCAGCATTCTGCCAATACACTGGTACTAGGAGAACGATCAATGAATAACATGCACGTCGTCTTATATAATGTTACAAGTTACAGAATCGGACCCTAGGTGTGTCGCGGCAGCAGCCGGCAAAGCACCATAACTAAATAGAATTTAAATGAAATTTATCAAGTCTCCCATCCACGCCTTCCCATTTATTTATTTCTCAATCATATGATTAAGCTGTCTTAATATTAACAATTATAAACTGTCCTAGTAGATAAAAACCAAATATAAATAATACATTACGGAGGAAATCTCTTGTATTTATATTCGTCATGGTGAGAGGATAAGTCAGCCTAGACCCTGCGTTACCGGCTCTAGATGCATCCAGGGTGTAATTGGTCACTTAACTTAGCTCGTAACTTGTAACTTACCTCGTACCCCGTAACTTAAACTTGACACTCAGTACATTATGGAACCTAAACATAAAATTTTCTTTCGAACACTGATTATCCTGTAAAAAATATAGACCAAGATCTATTTATTTTACAAATTACCGGTAGAACGGTAATTTGTAAAATAAATATATATATTCCCTTATTTCATCAGGTATTCTTTTATTCCTATATTGTATAGAATACAGATTGCCGGTAACATATATTTAAAATATTATTTATTTAATTTATTGTCTGTATTAATGAGTATTTACTATATTTTCGAATCAAAAAATATATTTTATTTAAATTAATGCAACCAAAAATGTTGTATACATCTGACATGTCAATTTGACAATGACCTATGTTACAAAAAAAACTCTTTATTCGTGAAATGAAGTATTAGAGTCAGAGTCTTCAAGATGCTCTGCGTGGAAATAAAGTATTTTTTTATGATTATATCATATGTTTTCATTTTATTTGACTGCTCCAAATCCTAAGGAATAAATCATGAATTCACCAAACATGTAATAATTCCAGCTACGACTGCATATCGCGCTGCATGCCAGATGCCTTCACTGGACTCCTGGAGCGCATCAGGCAGCTGGAGCTAGAGCTGGGCCACCTGCCGCAGAAGTGGAAGGTGCGCTGGGACCAGCTCGAGCTGCCCAATACCCTGGAGCTGCAGGTGAGAGCCAGTGGATGAGGGTGTACTGGGAAAGGTTCTCAGTTTTTTAGACTAACTATAGATTTCAAGACAACTCTTTGTGGAGCTTTGGCATATTCAAAATATTTTTTTTATTTACGGTAGGTATGATATACAGGGTGACTGGTGGGTCACTTTTGAAATTCGAGGAGGTGATAGTTTGAGAAACTTAACCGAAAGTTAAAAAATTGTTTACGCAACGCATGGTAACATTAGCATTGGCAGCGATCCGCATGCCAGGTCACGTGCCGCTATTGACTCTAGCGTAAATAACGTATGTATTTATAATTCAAATGAAAAATTAAGTATACTTCAGTATCTAAAATTGGTCACCAGTCACCCTATATAATTTATTAACATAAAATTTACAATCTCGGCCTTGAAAGATGCATTAAAAGTAGACCAAGACGAAAAAAACTGCAATGTTTCATCAAAAGTTAAAATTAAATTACCAATGAATGGAAATACGGCTTTACTAAAACATGATAGAATGTACGATTTTCAAATGCGTCTGTAATTAACGAACATTGTTATCATAACCTGTAGGCCTATTGCGGTTCTTTTATGACGTGACATGATAAACAAGATTTCTATCTTAGAGTAATAATTATACTTTATTCTTACTCTAAGATTTCTATGATATAATGAATAAACGAATTCCCCATATATACGTACATTGCAATTCATTGCATGCAAGAGGCATTACCTTTTACAATGACAGTTTCAATGATATCATCTATGACTTAAAAACGTCAATTGAAAAAAATTAGTGATATGTATGTCACCTCTATGATATGTTTGTTTCTTGATTTCATTTATGTTTTTCCGTTTCGTATGCTTTCATAAATAAATACTATATTATTATATATTGGGATTATTGATATATAATTATATAGTATTGCAAGAGCAAGAGTTTAGCTAAGAGATTTCTCCGAGGAGTAATGCCGAATGATGATCGCATGTTATGTTTTAGATCAAAACCATTTCATGATATCATCGCATGGTTTTGATATCCATAATAAGCCTGCCGATTTATTATTAGGCATAAAATAAAGTGTATTTTTCATGATTCCTAGATCTATTCCTTAAGTCACATGTTTTCTGAACACAATCCTGTGAATACCTCTTACAACTTTCATACTGTTTAAAGTTTTCACATTTTATTGTTATAAATAATACACTCTTTTGTTTAACTAGATGTATTCGATACATAAAGGTGCCAATAAATTAAAGTTCCAAATATCTCTTTTACTTGCTTTTATTACGACCGGCTGGTGTAGTGGTGACATACATTGCCTTCTATGCCAGAGGTCCTGGGTTCGAATCCCGGCGGCGGCGGATATTTGTGTGATGAACACAGATATTTGTCGTCAAGTTATGGATGTTTATATGTTTATTTAAGTTTATTCTAATAAAAAATATGTATTTATTCAATATGTATGTTTATATATTTCTTAAGTATATCAGTTATCTAGTATCCATAGCACAAGTTCTTTAAGAAACTTAATTTGGGCTAGATAATGTTGTGTGAGTGTCAGAAAATTTTATTTATTTATTTATTACAATATAAATGAACGAAGTGTCAGTACAATGGTCGGAGCTGGAAAAGCTGGACATAAGATGACGCGACAAGTTATCGGTAGCCTATTCAAAAAAAATCGCAATGTTGCCGACTCGATGAAATTACTATTAAAACTTGTGAAGGCCTGAAACGCCGTAACATATTCCCGGTCGTAACATATTATTAAAATTATAACTTGAGACAGAACTTCAGATAGGAATAGTCGTAGAGTCACACGAAAAATGTTAGGAGTAGACGTAGAATCATACGATTAATATGTTTGTTTCTCGTTATTTCCAGCGCTCAGCATCGCTCCGTGTGTCAGCCGTGCGCGCACTATCGACGGCCGCGCATCGGCGCAACACACGAGGACTTCTAGCGCGAGGACGACAAGCGGCCGCGCCGCCTGCGCCCGCGCACCGCTGGCAGCCCGCGCCCGCCGCCGCGCCCGCGCGCTGCGACACCTGCGCCGAGCTGCTGTGGCCGCCGCTGCAGGTACTGTGCGGGAGCATTGCGCGCTCTGTCCGCGCCCGCGCGCTGCGACACCTGCGCCGAGCTGCTGTGGCCGCCGCTGCAGGTACTGTGCGGGAGCATTGCGCGCTCTGTCCGCGCCCGCGCGCTGCGACACCTGCGCCGAGCTGCTGTGGCCGCCGCTGCAGGTACTGTGCGGGAGCATTGCGCGCTCTGTCCGCGCCCGCGCGCTGCGACACCTGCGCCGAGCTGCTGTGGCCGCCGCTGCAGGTACTGTGCGGGAGCATTGCGCGCTCTGTCCGCGCCCGCGCGCTGCGACACCTGCGCCGAGCTGCTGTGGCCGCCGCTGCAGGTACTGTGCGGGAGCATTGCGCGCTCTGTCCGCGCCCGCGCGCTGCGACACCTGCGCCGAGCTGCTGTGGCCGCCGCTGCAGGTACTGTGCGGGAGCATTGCGCGCTCTGTCCGCGCCCGCGCGCTGCGACACCTGCGCCGAGCTGCTGTGGCCGCCGCTGCAGGTACTGTGCGGGAGCATTGCGCGCTCTGTCCGCGCCCGCGCGCTGCGACACCTGCGCCGAGCTGCTGTGGCCGCCGCTGCAGGTACTGTGCGGGAGCATTGCGCGCTCTGTCCGCGCCCGCGCGCTGCGACACCTGCGCCGAGCTGCTGTGGCCGCCGCTGCAGGTACTGTGCGGGAGCATTGCGCGCTCTGTCCGCGCCCGCGCGCTGCGACACCTGCGCCGAGCTGCTGTGGCCGCCGCTGCAGGTACTGTGCGGGAGCATTGCGCGCTCTGTCCGCGCCCGCGCGCTGCGACACCTGCGCCGAGCTGCTGTGGCCGCCGCTGCAGGTACTGTGCGGGAGCATTGCGCGCTCTGTCCGCGCCCGCGCGCTGCGACACCTGCGCCGAGCTGCTGTGGCCGCCGCTGCAGGTACTGTGCGGGAGCATTGCGCGCTCTGTCCGCGCCCGCGCGCTGCGACACCTGCGCCGAGCTGCTGTGGCCGCCGCTGCAGGTACTGTGCGGGAGCATTGCGCGCTCTGTCCGCGCCCGCGCGCTGCGACACCTGCGCCGAGCTGCTGTGGCCGCCGCTGCAGGTACTGTGCGGGAGCATCGCGCGCTCTGTCCGCGCCCGCGCGCTGCGACACCTGCGCCGAGCTGCTGTGGCCGCCGCTGCAGGTACTGTGCGGGAGCATTGCGCGCTCTGTCCGCGCCCGCGCGCTGCGACACCTGCGCCGAGCTGCTGTGGCCGCCGCTGCAGGTACTGTGCGGGAGCATTGCGCGCTCTGTCCGCGCCCGCGCGCTGCGACACCTGCGCCGAGCTGCTGTGGCCGCCGCTGCAGGTACTGTGCGGGAGCATCGCGCGCTCTGTCCGCGCCCGCGCGCTGCGACACCTGCGCCGAGCTGCTGTGGCCGCCGCTGCAGGTACTGTGCGGGAGCATTGCGCGCTCTGTCCGCGCCCGCGCGCTGCGACACCTGCGCCGAGCTGCTGTGGCCGCCGCTGCAGGTACTGTGCGGGAGCATTGCGCGCTCTGTCCGCGCCCGCGCGCTGCGACACCTGCGCCGAGCTGCTGTGGCCGCCGCTGCAGGTACTGTGCGGGAGCATTGCGCGCTCTGTCCGCGCCCGCGCGCTGCGACACCTGCGCCGAGCTGCTGTGGCCGCCGCTGCAGGTACTGTGCGGGAGCATTGCGCGCTCTGTCCGCGCCCGCGCGCTGCGACACCTGCGCCGAGCTGCTGTGGCCGCCGCTGCAGGTACTGTGCGGGAGCATTGCGCGCTCTGTCCGCGCCCGCGCGCTGCGACACCTGCGCCGAGCTGCTGTGGCCGCCGCTGCAGGTACTGTGCGGGAGCATTGCGCGCTCTGTCCGCGCCCGCGCGCTGCGACACCTGCGCCGAGCTGCTGTGGCCGCCGCTGCAGGTACTGTGCGGGAGCATTGCGCGCTCTGTCCGCGCCCGCGCGCTGCGACACCTGCGCCGAGCTGCTGTGGCCGCCGCTGCAGGTACTGTGCGGGAGCATCGCGCGCTCTGTCCGCGCCCGCGCGCTGCGACACCTGCGCCGAGCTGCTGTGGCCGCCGCTGCAGGTACTGTGCGGGAGCATTGCGCGCTCTGTCCGCGCCCGCGCGCTGCGACACCTGCGCCGAGCTGCTGTGGCCGCCGCTGCAGGTACTGTGCGGGAGCATTGCGCGCTCTGTCCGCGCCCGCGCGCTGCGACACCTGCGCCGAGCTGCTGTGGCCGCCGCTGCAGGTACTGTGCGGGAGCATTGCGCGCTCTGTCCGCGCCCGCGCGCTGCGACACCTGCGCCGAGCTGCTGTGGCCGCCGCTGCAGGTACTGTGCGGGAGCATTGCGCGCTCTGTCCGCGCCCGCGCGCTGCGACACCTGCGCCGAGCTGCTGTGGCCGCCGCTGCAGGTACTGTGCGGGAGCATTGCGCGCTCTGTCCGCGCCCGCGCGCTGCGACACCTGCGCCGAGCTGCTGTGGCCGCCGCTGCAGGTACTGTGCGGGAGCATTGCGCGCTCTGTCCGCGCCCGCGCGCTGCGACACCTGCGCCGAGCTGCTGTGGCCGCCGCTGCAGGTACTGTGCGGGAGCATTGCGCGCTCTGTCCGCGCCCGCGCGCTGCGACACCTGCGCCGAGCTGCTGTGGCCGCCGCTGCAGGTACCGCCCCGTTGCAGACACCCCCAGCTGTGCCGCTGCAGGTACCGCCCCGTTGCAGACACCCCCAGCTGTGCCGCTGCAGGTACCCCTGGGACCCGCCAGTGTCGTGACATGTGCACCGAGCTGCCACGCCGCTCCGCCGAGTCCTTCGAATACTACCATCATTTACATTACTCTAAACGTCGTTTGAAATAAGCTTTCAACCAAGGTTACAGTCACAAACCACGCCCCAACTTGTTATCCAGCGAAATTTAGCCGTCTAAACTGCATTGAATTACAAAATCACTTTGAAATGAAACCTTGTTTTAAACAGTTTCGCAGAAGTTCAATTGATTTAAAAATGAAGTGATTTTTTCTAAATTTAGCATACGTGCGATACAATACCTGTATCGCACATATGCTAAATTCACTTCAGTGCAAATCCCATAATCCGTAATGTTATTTGTACAAATCTTGATGTGAATTGATTCGCTTTTATAGCAATCGTGATATCGATTGATTCGGTAACAATCGATAACGTATTATATGAAGATCGTATACATCATTACTAAGTTTAATATCTTAGCTTTATTTTTCCTTAGCTAAGATAGAATACAATACATCATTACATAAAAATGTAGTCTTACAATAGTTAACTCGTCTTTCCTACATTTACTATTTTACAATTACCTATAGTTTTACTGAGTTATAATTATTTAGGGTTGTTTTTTAGCCACTAGACAAATTCAAATGTTATTTTCTTGATATCTGCACATTACACTACTGCATATCTGCACATTTATTTTCGTAACTCTCAGTAGAAAATTCATTTATTTATTATATTAATAGACACTTATATCTATACCTACAGGTCATGCCCAATGCGATAGAATAACTAATTTAAAAAAATAGAGATATGGCACCATAAATTGTTTTACAAATAGTCGCTGTTGATGAACACAGCTACTACGACGCGGCATCTCATTGTTAATACTACGACAAGATGTTTTGTAGTAGCTCGCAGTCGTCTTTATTTTGATGGTTTTTATTCATAATTTAGAGTGACTATCCCTTGCTCAATATGTTAGCAAATATATTAATTTTTTAATAAAAAAATACATACCTTTTTTAGCGAAAATCATTTCTATAAAGTATACTTATTTGTGTTAAAAGAAAATTGGCCAGTGACTAAAAAGCAACCCTGCATTTGTTGGATTAAACCCCAATATTCTTTTTACTTAATAAAACTAACATTTGATCTGTTGTCTCGTCTGCGAATGACATAAATGAACGCTATAAGTTGATGCCGCAGACGGGCGTGCGCTGCGCGGAATGCAGCGCGCTGTGCCACGAGCGCTGCGCGGGCGCACTGCCGCCGCCCTGCGGCAAGCGCCCGCCGCCCGACCAGCGCCACCTCCCGCCGCCAGGTGACACCACAGACCAGCTGACACTCACTTACCACCTGATCTCCATACTAAACACCACATCAACACACTGACCATCTCACTGCCACACTATCTTGCTGCCACATTACTTCACACAGACTATCTCAACATCACTTACCAAAATACCTTTACACTAACCATCTTTTTATATTTTATATTGTAAGTAATTAGAAGGTCTTAGTCACATAATATATTTATTTTAATATAAACCACAAAAAACACATCTTTTACATTTTTCACTTGTCAAAAGTAACAACGTCATGGTAACATATATTTTCTTCTTTATCGAGTGTTCTTATTAATCTTTGTCGTAGCAAAGAGGTTTTCTAACACATCTATACCTACTACATTAACTACCAAGGAGATCCAGACTCCTTGAAAATAACACCGTAACACCCGACTACCTAACTATCTAAAAATAAGGATTTTTGACCAATAAACTACCTGACCACAAGATCACTTGAATTACTAACGGCCAATCCCAATAAGCTATTGACTGACTGTTACATTACCTATCAATAGTAATAATAATAAAATCCCCAAACAATCACACCAACTACATGGCCCCAAAGTAAGCATTAGCTTGTGTTATGGGATACCTTGTAGCGAACTAGGGGGGAACCTAGAATAAAAATAAATAAATAGATAAACACCCAGACACGGAACATTTTTTTTTCTTGTTCCGTGCGGGAATCGAACCCTCAACCACTGGCGTCTGAGGCAGACAGGTTTACCCCATCGTCAAAGTGGTCGTAGATAGTAACTCAAGTGCCTGATTTGACACAAGATAGTATGTTTATTTTACAATTTGGTAAATTATTAAGACAGGCCGTCAATCTGAATGCCAAATTCATAAAAAGAAGGTTCTCAATGCATTGTGTTTTAATTGTACTTCAAAACTTCTCATTTATATCTGACGAATGCTTTTTGAGTTTTCCCTAATATGTATATACTTCTTTTTTTTATTTACGGTTGTTAAAATTCTAATAAATCTTGAAGGAAGTCATGTTTGTGATTATTTGTTAATTTCAAATAAAGTTGTTTCACAAATTAAATATAAAAAAATATACTAAATAAATTCGCATAAATTGTAAATCTCAGTTTAGGTGAAACATTGTATTTTAAATAAGATCAAGGGCTTTTCAACCTATTTTAAACGCGATTAATTCTATTTCACATCTTAACTTAAACTCAGTCTTTTGATGTGCATGAATGGGTTAAACTCTACATAACTTACAGTACATTTAACAATCGGTTCTTTGTTCCCTCTCAGGTAACGCGCTGCAAGCGTCGTCGCAGCAGTACTACGAGCAGTTCTCGTCGAACGTGGCCGAGAATCGAACCCACGAGGGACATCTGTACAAGCGGGGCGCGCTGCTCAAGGGGTGGAAGCAGAGGTATGAACTTGTCTTAATTATATTTTTAAGTTTTGCATTTTAATAATGCTCAATTATTCTTAAATAACTGAAAAAATTACCCGACCAGGACTCGAACCGGGATCATTTTATTTAGCAAATTTTTCAGAAATTGGTCACTAGATGGAGCTACGTTAGCAATATAACGTAAAAACAGACTATGCTAAGTTATTTGGATGGCGTGTCGCCAGAGCCCGGTAGCGGGAGTCCCAGGTTCGAGTCCTGGTCGGGTGATTTTATTTTGCATATGTTTCAATTATTGTCTTGTCCATTTTGTTAAAGTGCCAGCTAGTACCAGCGTGTACAGTTTTTTATCGTCTCGTAAAAGCCTAAGGTATCCATAATCCTGTAATCCTGTGATGTAATTAAAAAAGCGACTATTTGAGTAGTGTGGTAAAGTCGTCTATAATTTATCTATAACTTATATTCAATGCCTTATTTTTAACTGCAGATGGTTCGTGTTGGACTCCATCAAACATCAGTTGAGATACTATGACGCTATGGAGGACTCTCATTGTAAAGGATTCATTGGTAAGTAAAGCTAATAAAATGAAATTCAGAAACTTTTAACCCCATAAAACATGTGATATTGATAATTCTATGAATATAAATGGAGTTTTTTAGTTCCAATATTGGCAATCCTTTTATAAGGTTCAATGAGAGATTTAATAAATGAGAAATATCTTTAACACTACTAATTTCCACCAAATAAAACTAATAACTATCTCGACTGACTATAAAAACAGATCTAATATAAATTGATCCGTATATGAGCAACTCTTACAATTTCTTTTGCATTGGCGGTTAAAAGCGTTAAAGAACATCAACTTAAAACCTTTGTTTGGGCAAAAAGGAAAACTCCGAATTTATAATAGATGCTTCTTTATTTTGGGTTTATAATGCCTTGGTAATATACAATTTAGTAACTGGTAAGGTTGTCTTATACAAAAATACGCAGGCTATGTCCGTGCGAGTGGGGATGCTGCCCGGTCGAACTTTCTGGTCTAGTTGCGCTAGGCGCGCGAACGACCTTTTTTCTTGACAGTACGGTTTTGAAAGCAAAGCTATGAATAATACAATTTTGCTCCCAAAAAACGTATGTCTTATAACCGTAAAAAGTTTATAATCATTATAATCATATTTGATATATCACATTTGATATTTGTGTTTTATTATCTGGCGTGGTCTCTCAGATCTCGCGGAGGTGATCGCGGTGTCGCAAGCGGCGCCGGCGCCGGGCCCGCCCAAGAAGTGCGACGACCGCTCCTTCTTTGACGTGAGTATTTGACATTGACATATCAGCAACAAACGCCGCTGTAATACCTACACCTACATCTATAATGGAGAAGAAAACGAAAAGCTGTAAATAGACGTCGCTTCATACGCTTGACACATAACAAACAATATGAAAAATGTATATTAAAATATGAACAATGTGGACCGTAATATGTACATTTCCACAAAAGCTTAAATCAAATAACATCCACAAGTTCCGCATGTGTATATCCTTAGAGAAACTGTGATATCCATTTTCTATAAACCTTATGACTACGCAATGATGCATTTCTAATTTTTTGATCAAAATCACTATAAAATTAACTTTTACTATGGTATTTGACAGTTGTTATGGGTCAAGCGTAATCAGCGCCTCTAGTGCATTAAGAAGGCAGTTTTTTACCCCATTTATCTACAATCGGTTACTTACCCCGCGTTTGACCGCAGTGTCACCTCATGGTAAGTGCAAAATAAAGTCAACAATGACAATAACGGGGTTTAGAATGTTAAGTCCAATATTTATTTATTAATTTTATTTTATTTAACACTCGGAAAATTTACAGCTAATTTACAACAATAAAGGGTTGTTTTTAAGTGACCAGCCAAATTTAAGTGTTATTTTCTTTGATATGTTATAAACGTACCTGTATACTGAATATAGTAACGCTCAGTACAAAAAAATAAAAATATGGCACCACAAACATTTTTACAAATAGTCACTTTTGATGAACATAGCTACTACGACGCGGCATTTCATTGATACGACGTAGTACTACAAGATATTTTGTAGTAGCGCGAAGTCTTTATTTTAATAGTATTCATTCATAATTTAGAGTGACCATGCTTTGCTTAATATGTTAGCGAATATAATTGACGACCGGCTGGTTTAGCGGTAACATACATTGCCTTCTATGCCAGAGGTCCTGGGTTTGAATCCCGGCGGCGGCGGATATTTGTGTAATGGACACAGATATTAGTGGTCAATTCATGGACGTTTATATGTTTATTTAAGTTTATACAATAAAAAAATATGTATTTATTCAATATGTATGTTTATATATTTCGTAAGTATATCAGTTATCTAGTATCCATAACACAAGTTCTTTAAGAAACTTAATTTGGGCTAGATAATGTTGTGTGAATGTCAGAAATATTTATTTATTTATTATTATTATTTATTTAATAATATCCTTGTAAAAAAAGGTTTGGCAGATATGACAGCAAAAGGGCTTAGAAAGGAACTGGTTCTACATAAAATATTGCCGGATTATACGAACCCTGAGGTTCGTACTACATAGCGAGCGTCACTCACACTATTCGTCTTTTACGAATCGCTTATTGGGCGGTACAGCTACAATACAGACAAACATTTGCCATGTAAGACTTTGATTCCGTGTTATTTATAGTTTTCGCTCAATAATAACTATTATTGTTATTACTGATCCAATTATTTATACAGGAGAAAACTGAACATTGAAAGAAAATAATAATAATTATACGTTCTAATTTTAATTTTTTCCTTCCCCTAGTTGCGCACGAGTCGCCGCACGTACAACTTCTGCGCGAGCGACGCAAACGCGGCGCAGGAATGGACCGAGAAGCTACAAGCCTGCTTGCAGTAAACTCGACTCTATCACACACGACATAGTGACCAATTCCCTGGCACGATACTCTCCTAGATATACGACCTTTAAACTGCCATTGTTTATTGTAATTGAGATTATTCGCCTTTAAAATACGTTATCGTTTTAAATTATTGAAACAAGCTAAGAATGTCAAATGTTATGATGCGTCATCCAAATAAATAGATACTTAATGTAATAGTTAATGTGAAGTATTTGTTGATTTAAACTTATATAGTTTTTGTTTATATTTAAATGTAAACCTGTTCTTTAAATGTAACCATTATGAAAATGTGAACTATTGTGAAACGTAAATAACTGTTTAAATTGCAACTGTTACTGTTTATTTAGTTGTCTTTTACATATCAAAGTTTTATATCTAAGTATTGATAAAAACCAAAAAGATGGGCTACAAATAAGTAGGTATATTT
The DNA here is from genome assembly GCA_944452665.1 of Stenoptilia bipunctidactyla. Taxonomy (NCBI): domain Eukaryota; kingdom Metazoa; phylum Arthropoda; class Insecta; order Lepidoptera; family Pterophoridae; genus Stenoptilia; species Stenoptilia bipunctidactyla. The sequence continues at coordinate 17,690,677 of OX101739.1, forward strand.
ACAGATCATTTTGTTTTTCATTTACAGTTGAAACTGTAACGTTATATACCTACTTCGTTAAAGATCTCAATATTGTTTTGCAACGTAATTGCGAATTAGGCATTTTTCACGCGTTTTTTATCTTTTATTTGTAGTCATGTCCCGATAATTTCCAACAATTATAAGCAAAATTGAAGCAATATATTCATCTCACTCTCTTTCTTGTGTTTATCTGTATCTGTACCGTTATTGGTGTTGTATTGAGAGCGGGAACAGTATAAATGAGTTTTCACGTAGCCTATCTTTGTTTTCGATGTCTGAGAGTTGCATTTTTGCAAAAAAGAAAAAAATCGACGATAAAACGACGTTACCGTTTGGACCAGACAGTATTTGACTTTGAACAAAATTATAATTGTCACAAAATCTTCTTAAAATTTAATTGATATCAGTAAATAACAGGATACATTATAATATAGAACTAAATATAGTAAACAAAGTATATTATTATAACAGAACATTTATAGAAAAAATATAATTTATGTACGGTACCTTATTGTAAACATAGATTAGATGAAATTATATATTGTTGCGTTGTAAATGTAAATATTGATGTTGATTGTTGCGTAAAGACTTCTGTTCCATTTATTATAATTTAACTTTAAACGTATTCAAGTAATGTAGGGTTAAATTGTATATGACATACTACTTGTAAGTGTTAGACGTTTCTAATATTCCATATTTATTCGTATTCTATATGCGCTACATAGAGGGCAACTTTCATTCCAATATATGAAAGATAGAAAGTATAGTATTTATATAATACTTGAAATCAGCTTCATATAACGAGCTGATTTTCAGTGTTTCGCTTCTTGCATTACATTTTTCCTCTTGGAAATGACAATTAGATAGAAATTGTTAGAAATCATAAATTTCCAACTAATTGTTTCTTAAGTTTAAATTCTATTGTGATTTGTTATACATTTTTATCGACGGAAATATTAAGTTTTATTTTATATGTAACGCCAGATAAATGTCTGTAATCTCATAAATATATTATTTAAATGTACTCAATACCTTTTTTAATGTTGTAAATAAATATTTTTATTAGTTAACATATCATTGCTACTCAGTGTATGGCCATTTTAGTTGAGCACTATTTTTAATTTTATCCAAATTAATTTAATTATTAACGAGACAAGATATTTATTTATCTTATTATTTTTATAGAACTTCCAAATGATTGAGTGCTAAGTAAGGGATGGTAATGTATGAGTTAAGAGCTCTCCATAGGTATGTAGGTATTATGTAAATAGACGTGATACTCTGATGGATTGCATTTAGGCGTCGTGAAAAGGCTTTTACCATATGTTTTATTATATTATTTGTTCTTCCTGACAAATTTATTGTTATAATTAAGAATGGAAAAAAACTCGATTTGTATACATGGAATACTCAAGTTTATTTCTAGCTCTTTCTAAAATACATGTAACAAATGAATGCTAAATAGATTAACTTATATAGAAACAGAAGTGCCAAACCTGCACCGTGTGCTGTTTATTTAACATATTTGCTCATTATCCTAACTTAAGTCATAATTAACTATTTTACTACAAAATCAAGCTATGATCTACAAGATGATATGTTATATCAACATATGTGTTCGCTTTTTTCTTTTAAAAAAGTATTTACGACCAACTATGTTATAGCATCACATTTTTCAATTATCCACAAGAGCACATTATATTACCATATATGAACAGACAGAAATAATCAAAAGAATTAATACTGTTTCTTAATTTCATATTAAATAACCTCCTTTTACTATAGAAGTCGGTTAAGAAGTTGGATATAGACCATATTGTGTTAAACATGAATAGCAATATTAATGTATGTAATTGTATGAAGCTCGCGGCATCGAGTCGGCCAGTTCGCTTCGTTCGGAGTAGAAAATGCGATAGTTTTGTATGTTAGCAATACATCAGGATGCCATAATACTTTTTATTAAATTGTATAAAACTGTGCACTGTGTACCAGCAAATAAAAAGATTTTTAAATAATTAATTTTGTTTGTTTCTATCATCCCAAAATCCTATAGTTTATAATTAGCAGCTTTTTAAACCAACTTCTTGTAAACAAAAAGGACGGAGGAACACTCATGGAAGAAATGCAGGGGAGCTATGCAAGTTTTCAATCTGCAAGTAGCAATTTAAAAATTGACGACCACTTTGGCGTTGGGGTAAACCTATCTGCCTCAGACGCCAGTGGTTGCGGGTTCGATCCAGGGACCGGAAAACCCCTTTATTTGGTTAAGCCTATTGATAGGGTAACTCTATCAAAATCTTACCGTATGGAAGTGTAACCCTATTGATATGGTAAGCCTATCGACGTGGTAACACTTTGAAAAAAGTTAACTACTTTCGGATGCGCTTACCCTGTGATAGGGTTAGCCTATTTCTATCTCTTTTCCGCGCATGCTGTTGAATTCGGAAGTATAATTCGAAGTGCGAGATTGAATAGATGGTGATATTTTTTATAATTTGATATTCTAAGAGATTAAATTTGCCTGCAGGTTTTAAAACCCTATTGAATCGGTAACCTTCAATAGGGTTTTCGATAGGCTTACTGCTTACATGCAGGTAACTCTATTGATATGGTAAGCCTTAAATTAGGGTAAGTCTTCGATACGGTAACCAAATTGATAGGGTTTTTTAAAACAAGTCTATGAAAAACCCAATCAAAAACCTCTTTAAGGGTAAGCGGTTCCGGTCCCTGGTTCGATCCCCGCACGGAACCAGAAAAAAAATGTTCCGTGTCTGGGTGTTTATCTATTTATGTATTTATATTCTAGGTTCCCCCTAGTTCGCTACATGGTATCCCATAACACAAGCTATGCTTACTTTGGGGCCATGTAGTTGGTGTGATTGTCTGGGGATAAAAAATTGTCAGATGAGTAGCATGAGTAGGTACACTAAACATATCTCCAACGGTGATTGATCGATCACTTAGTTGGTTTCTAGTATGGCTGTCGGCCGCTTATCTCTGTGGAAAGCCCTGTTTACAACTTATCTTTGAATGGGGTAAGCGGCTTTTTTTACATAACACGAATGGGATGACAACAGGTAGAAAGTGAACAAGAGTCCCATGGAAATGTTAGTCACTCGACATTTAAAAGCACCAGGACTGTATTGGTTAGGAAAACCAGACACAGGCAGTTTGATCTGCACCTTGGCAATCAGTTCCAAAAAGGAACTGTCGAAGCAATTAGTTTGGTATAATATGATCCGGTGGTAAAATGGAGTAGGTTTAGTTTTTTCGAAAAGAGCACTCACCAAATGATTTCTGTAATATATTGACAAACAAGCAACTCAGTCGTGTCGATGCTCTAAAGTCTGCGATATTTTATTTGTAAGGGTGTCCACACCAATCGATCGATGGTAGAATCGATGTTTTTATGATCGATAGTTTTTACTAGGCCAATCCGATCAGAAAAAAAACTACCTCGTTTGATTGGTGTGGTAACAACCTAAGCTTCTGAGACGTCTACGAAAGTTCTTGCAGATACCGACAAAAATTGCGGTCGTGGAGTCTCTTTCATTACTGGTTTCAAGACAGGAAAAAACGTGACCGGCTCTCGTAACGTATTGCTTTCGACCGGCCTTAATCCTACCGCGGCTCTCGCCACGGAATTGCTTAAAGTTTAGATTTCAGGTGGCCCAAAATCCTACCGAGGCTCTCGCCATGGTATTGCTTTCGAACGGCCTAACATCCTACCGCGGTTTTGTCATGGTATTGCTTTTGGACGACCTAAAATCCTACCGCGGCACTCACCGCGGTATTTCTTTCGGAACAGCAAATATTTCGACTATCGTCATCGGCTTTCGTACGTAACGGTATTGCTTTTAGAGGGTTAAGACACGTCCCTATATACGGAAATGCTGCGCAGCCTTTATCACCAATTGGCTGTCGGTTTCTTCTACAATTAAGTGTCTCTAGAATCATAATGAACAGCAAAGGGGGTGTTTAGTGGGTATGCTCAGTACAGCTGAGCGAGTCGCACACTGTCAGGACAATCTAACTGGACCACGTTAGATTGCTGCGTAATGGCACATACCTATAGAGGGTGACTGGTGGGTCACTTTCAAAATTCGAGGACGGACAGTTTAAGATCATTCTTGAAGACCACCGTACGTCCGTGGTAAGAAGATACCATTAGTGTAACTATGCGTAATGAATTCTTTAACTTTCGGTTAAATTTATTCAGTAAGTAAATAGTTAATATTTTATTTTATTTTTTCTCTTCATGAATGATCTTAAACTATCACGTCCTCGAATTTTGCGCTATGAATACAGAATACGTAGGTAGATATAGACGACTAAAATCTAACACTGACAAAATCAAACCTAAATGAACTTAATTAACAAGGCAATGCGTGCGATATTGCGAGGTCACGCGATTAAGTCGAATTGAGTGTTAAATCTTAGAGATCAAATTTGCCTGCACTTTTTAAAGACCTTATGAACCGGGAAGCTTCAATATGATTTTCGAATATTTTTAGTCTATTGATTTGGTAAGCCTAAAGTTAGGCTATTAATGTAAGCTTATTTGTATACACAGGGCTTGTGTTCGGTCTAACAAGCGCGCCTGCTATTGTTCAGCGAGCAATCGAAAATATACTTTGCTGGCATGACCGAAGTACTGTGTCTGTTAGATGATGTGTTAATTACAGCTCGTGACGATGCCGAGCACCTAGATAGGCTTCACCAGGAGCTGCAACGATTACAAGACTTGACGTTACAAAAAGATAAATGCGAATTTTTCAAAGATGAAGTTAACTACCTAGGCTACGTGATTGATAGGAATGGGCTAAAAAAATACCTGAAAAGGTTAAAGCGGTTTTAGAAGCGCCTACGCCTACAAATTCAAGCCAGTTACAATAATTTTACTACTATAGGTGTTTCGTTGAAATGCTTCATCTATTCTATATCCTTTGTATAATTTATTAAAGAGCAGTACTAAGTGTAAATGGTCTAGTAGTGAAGAGGACGCATTTAAAAAAATAAAGAACCGCGTCCAAGGCCCCGTCGATCGCCGGGACTGGCAGTACTACTAATCTAGAGGTAGTACTACCATCCCAAGCGTCGACCTTGCCGCCGACAGAGACGTCCGCTGTCCCGCCGCTTCCGCTTCCGGTCGGTTTATCGACCGAATATGGCGACCTATGGCGGGAGATGATGAAGTTGAACCCAAAAAACATCACCACCGAGGACACCGAGCGGATTATGGCCATGGCAAGACCATGCCTCAGCCTGTCTGCTCCCACACCGCTGCCCCCACGACTACAAGCCGGGGAATCGAGTTCGTCGCCCTCCATTCCCGGGGCGGGTGACGAATTCTTCCCCGTACCGCCGCCGACGCCTCTGCAGACGCCGGTCCGCGCGAGCCCGCAACCTGTGGGCACCCCGCCGGACCAGATGCTCACGGAGACGCCGCACCAGCCTCCCCGCCTACCTCCGAGGAGACAAGCTGAGGCACGCAGGCGAAAGGTGCCCTCCGGGCCCCCCCCCCGCCACACCCCTCGCCGCCGCAGCCGCGCTCCCTACCCAGGGGCGCCCCACGCCGCCATCTCAAGGGACGCCGTTGAGCATGCCGGTCCTGTCCACCTCACCGGACATGGACGGTGCTCCGGCGCCCACCACCGCAATAGATTACGCAACGGTTGCGGCTTCACCGCCGACACCGCCGCCGCCCGCAAAGCGGCCTGCGCCTGCGCAGCCGCGTGGCAAAGCACCGGTGATGCGGCCTGCCGCGCGGGCCCCGGCAACCCAGCCGACCGCCCGCGCCGCCGCCGCCTCGCCGACGCCGCCCACGCAGCCGAAGTTGAAATATCCGCCGCTGATAGTCGAGCACCTCCCTAACTGGCAGACTCACATCCGCCAGTTGCGGGACGAGCTCGGCCGTCCAGCCTCCGTGCGCCCGTATGGTCGAGGCATGCGGTTCCTGCCTGCCGACGATGTGGAATACCGCATCGTCCAACGGTACCTCGCGAAGCTGGAAGAGACTGAGAAAATCAGCTGGTTTTCTTACTCCCTTCCAGCTGAGCGAACCGTCAAGGTAGCGACCCGCGGCCTCCCTGCGGACACACCACCGGAAGACATTAAGGAAGAGCTCCAGCGGCTCTCCTTCCAGGCGGAGTACGTGCGGCCCATCCGCGCTCGTTCAGGGCGCCCGGGCTGCATCTACTACGCCCAGATTGCCCGCTGCAAGGACTTCGCGCGGATCTACGCTGTGTCGGAGCTCCTCCTCATGCCGGGCATCAAGATTGAAGCCTGGCGTGGTAGGAGGGTCCCGCCACAGTGTCACCGCTGCCAGAAATTCCGGCACTCGTCCCACCACTGCCACAGGCCTCTTGCTTGTGTGCGGTGCGGGGGCGAGCAACTGACCCCCTAGCCCCCTACGCTGATCGCCCGACGGCCGCCAGTCTTACGACTGACCGCCGACGGGCTTGATTGCGAGGGGGGCTAGGCCACTACCGATGCCGCGCCTACGGCACCCCAACGACCGGTCCAACGCTTTGGGCCGCGTGTGCTACCTCCGAAAGGGGCCAATGCCCCGAGCGGACTCCACCGTTCCCCCCTCGGGGGGGGCGAGTGACGACTTACGACCGTTTGCGTTCGCTCCCGAACGGTCGTGTCTGCGGCCGCTCCCGAGTGTTCGTATTGCGCTGCCCTTGTTCCCTCCCCCGCACTCGTGCGGGTCAGGTGCCAAGTTAAGCTCTTCGGAAAGTTCTCTTGTGGAGGCTGTGTGATGTCGGGGCTAATTCATCTGCCCTTTTCAGGGCGGACCCGACTGCTGCCGGCCGAAGCATCGCTGGTCAGGTGGATACGTAACCGTGACAACTAAGCCTGATCGTCCGCCGTTCATCGGTAATAGGTCCGTGTTAGGTTGATCTTTCTTTCAGCGCAGTTTGTGTAGTCCTTCGCCGTTCACCGGCAAGTAGGTTCCTTGTTAGGAATAGGCTTCCTTTCAGAATAGTTCAGGTTCCCCCGGGTTCGATGGAAGCCCCCAGCGAATCTGGGTATAGCCCTGAAGAGATTAAACAGCTCAAGGCGCAGGTAAGTCTTTATCAGATACAAAGTCATCAATTCCAAAACGAAACGCGAAACAGCATTCAACAGTTGTTGTCAGCGATCACGTTCCTAACTCAGCAAATCACATCAGACCCTCAGGCACAACCCGCGACCCTCCCAGCCACTCCGCCTTCTCTCAGTTTCCCAACAGATTCTCCGGCGTCCCCAGATGTCGAGTGTGTTGATACTACGTCAGACTTCATGTCGGTTGATTCTTCCGCGTGCAAACGTAAAACTACCCCGCCGGGTAGCGATTCCGACTCCGCTCTTTTAGTTCCAGAATCTCCTGCTCCGTTCACCGAGGTTCGCAAAAAATCCAAATCAAAGAAGAAGAAGAAAGAGGCTTCTTCGACTTTATCTCCATCCGTTTCAGCTGCTCCAGCCGCTGTTCCTGCTCCGCAAAATGTCGCACCGGCGTCTGCTCCTGCGCCTTTTGTTTCAGCGATCCCGGCGTCCCAGCCTGCGTCGCAATCAGATTCGGCTCCGCCGAAAGTCAAGTCTCCGCCCCCCGTCTTTCTACGGGACAAGAGCCGCTGGACCGAGGTCTCAGCTCTCTGCGGAACGCATTCCCCGAAGATCCAGTATAGTAAGGCATCCAATGTGGGTGACTCTATTAAGGTCGTTGTCTGCTCAATTTCTGATTTCAGGAATTTCACTCGGCTTCTTGCTGACAAGAAGCTCGAGTACCACACTTACGCCCTCCCTGAGGAGCGTAAGATTCGTGCCGTCCTCAGGAACGTGCCGTTCGAACTCTCGAACGAGCAAATCCAAGAGGACTTGTCTTCTCAAGGCTTCCCCGTCGAATCTGTGCACAAAATGCACAGTCGCCGAGGCAAGCAGTTCCCACTAGCGCTAGTAATCCTAGCGAGGAGCCCGCAAGGGCAGTCCATTTTCAGAGGCAAGCTCACCGTGTGCGGTCTCTCCAACATCCGAGTCGAAGTTCCACACAAGCGTGGTTTCCCAGGTCAGTGCCACCGCTGCCAACTGTATGGTCATGCGGCGGCAAATTGTTTTGCTTCCCCTAGGTGCGTCAAGTGCCTAGATCCGCATGGGACCAAGGAGTGCTCTCGCACTCCCGAATCGCCCACCGCTCCGTCCTGCGTCTTGTGCGGCCAGTCAGGCCACACAGCAAACTTTCGCGGCTGCCCCAAGGCACCGCGTGCTGCCAGGGCTACCGTGAAGCCCATCGAGAACTGGAGAGAGCGACCGCAGCCTAGCTCGGACGCTCCTCCAGTCAGTTCAAAGGCCCCCAAGGCCCTCACCTCTTTCGTTTCAGGTCAGCGCAGCCGGGACGCGACTCAATCGCAACCGGCCGCAAAATCGGCTTCCCAGTGCCAGAACGCAAAAGGGTCTCAAGACCGCATGGCGTTCTGGATCCAGCTCGCTCCCATCGACGAGATCCTGGCTTTCGGCGCCGCTCTCGACGCCAGCCCAGAGGGTTTCAACGGTGCTCTTCCGGTCCTAACCAAGTTCGCTCCCCTTATTAGGAAACTCCAACAAGCTCAACGTTTCTAAACGTAGTCCTTCTTTCCAGCATTCCTATCTCAGAGTGAGTCTGATCACTCTAGATAATCTCTTAGTTTCAGCTTTGTCATTTCTGCTAGTCTTAGCTTCTGAATTTCTCGCTTTCAGTTCCTTTTGGTGGCAGCCGTCCGGATGCCACTCACTGCGCAGCCTCTCTCTCCAATTGGCTGTCGCTCCGATAAATGATCAAGAACCTGGATTAAGGTAGGTCGTAAAGGGGGATGTTTAGTGGGTATGCTCGGCTTCACTGAGTGAGTCTCCACACTGTCTGGGCATTCTATTTTCCGTTAGCCACTGGGGTTAACAGCTTATAGAATGCCCATTCGTCCGTAATAGGATTCATCCTCCTCCCGCTAAAGCTTGCTTTACTGGTTAAAGCTTGTTTTAGGGGGTGCCAAAATTTTTCTGTGGCGGAAAAACAAAAAAAAAAAAAAAGCCGCTCGTTCTTTCCATCGGCGGCCGTCGCGTGAACAACACGTCGCGCTGGGAGCGCGCGCGTGGCTTGAGACATCCAAACGGCGGCGTGCGTGTGCCGGCGTGCGGAGCGTGCGAAAACATTCGAACGCCGTGTGTGTGACCTGTGCTGCTTGCTGCTTGCTTCTAAACTAAAAGTTCTTTTCAGAACTACTTCATAATTATTCATTCAATATCTGTGCGTTTTATTTAAATCCTATACCAATTCTGTCCTGTGCCTTGCTGCCTTCTTAATTCATATGATAGTTCTTTTCAGAGCTGCTTCATTTTCATTAAATATCTGTGTTTGTTTTATTTAACTTCTATACCTATTCTGTCGGTAGCCACAGGACTCCCCTTCAAGTGAAACGTACAGGCAGTTTGATGTTACGCCCAGAACGTGTTGTTTGTGTTTTCAATTCTGATCGTGGCGTCACACTGACTTGTCTCGGGAGATCTGACGCTGGTAACTGTGGGTTTTCTTCTGAGGTTATGGTGGTACTTGTGTTAGAAAGTAACTGGTAAGCCGGCTTCAATCTATCTATTGAGATAGTGGTTTGACGATTCGGTAACTGGACTGTGAAAACTTTTTCTGATCGCTTGACAACTAGGTACGGCCCTTCGTATGGTGGTTGAAGTGGTTTCTTGACTGCGTCGGTCCTCACGAAGACATGACTACAATCAAGTAGGTCCTTGTGCACAAATACCGATTGTTTGTTGTGATGCGAGTTAACGAACTGTGGCTTGTTAGCTTGAATAATTTTACGTAATCTTTCAACGTAGGTATAATCCATAGCTGTAGGTATCTCTGTCGTTTCATCGAAAAAATCTCCGGGTAGTCGTAGGTTGTAGCCGTAGGTAAGTTCGGCTGCGCTGACGCCTGTGTCTGTGTGCAGGGCGGCTCGCAATCCGAGTAGCACGGTAGGTATTTCTTCGATCCACGAGTTAGAGTTCGTTAATCTTGCGCGAAGCGATGTTTTGAGTGATCGGTGCCAGCGTTCGACTATGCCATTGCTCTGCGGGTGATACGGCGTTGTTCTTGTTTTCTTTATACCCATAGTTTTCGTAAGTTGTTGAAATAATTGACTCTCGAACTGTCGACCTTGATCGCTCGTTAATGTCGAAGGGCATCCAAATCTCGCCATCCAGTGTTTATAAACGACGTCGGCAACCTTTTCTGCGGTTATATCGTCGGTAGGTATAGCTTCGGGCCATTTAGTAAGTCTGTCGATCATAGTGATAAGATAACGGTGACCTTGACTTGTAGTAGGCAGCGGTCCGACGATGTGTACTTAGATGTTGAAATCGGTCGGTTGGCGCGAAATTTGAAACTGAAGAAGTTGTGTGCCGCTGTATCTTGTTTTGTTGACAGGGAATACAGCTTTTACTCCATTTAGTGACGTCTGCGTTCATTGTAGGCCAAAAGTACTTGTTTGTAATCAGCTTGCGAGTCGTACGTGTTCCTGGGTGGCTTAAATTGTGCACGGTTTTGAATGTTTCGTAACGAAATTCTTCTGGTATATAAGGTCGAATATTGCTTGTAGAGGTTTCGCAGTAAATCTGAATATCGGAGTTCGGAATTATGATTTTTTTTATTTTGAAATTTTCTTGTTTTTGGAGTTCTTTTAAAAGTGGATCTTGTAGCTGAGACTTAGCGATTTCTTCGTAGTTGATTGTTGATGGCGTTGTTATCGTTTCTATGCGGCTGAGTGCGTCGGCTACTATGTTTTGTTTACCGCTAACATGACGTATGTCGGTGGTAAACTCACTTATAAATAATAATTTTTGGTCTTGTACGCCTCGGTGTTTCGGTTGTAGACTGCGTTTTGCTCATGGCGTATATAAGTGGTTTGTGGTCCGTGAAGATGATGACTGGACGACCTTCAAACATTTTTCTGAAGTGTTTTACTGCCATGTACATAGCAAGTAACTCACGGTCGTAGGTTGAGTATTTCTGTTGGGCTTCATTGAACTTTTTTGAAAAATAACCGAGTGGTTGCCATTTCCCGCCAATATGTTTTGTAGTACCGCGCCAGCTGCCTTATCGGACGCGTCGCATGATAACGCGTAGGTAGCGTTATGTGATGGGTAAGCGAGTAAAGTAGCGTGTATTATTCTAGCTTTACAATCTTCAAATGCTTGCGTTGCTAGGTCGGTCCATTCGATAACTGTTTTGTCTCGTTTCTTTACGTTGTGTAGGTAGGCATTCAGCGGTGCTTGGATTAATGCGGCGTTTGGTATGTGGTCGCGGTAGAAATTAATCATACCAAGGAATCGGCGTAATTCTTCGATGTTTGTTGGCCTTGGGTAGTTTTGTATGATTTCGGTTTTGTTAGAAGGTGGCTTGATCCCGTCTTTATTTACTGTATACCCAAGAAAGGTAACTTCTTTTTTGCCAAGGTTACATTTTGCTGGGTTGATTGTAATGCCGTGTTTTTCAAGTCTTGTGAGAACGGCGCGTAGGTTTTCACGATGCTGGTCTTCATCCTTTGATGCTATCAGCAGATCATCGACAAATGGGAATACGTACCTAATCGAGCCCTCGGAGTACTTCGTGGATGAATCGTTGAAATGTTTGACTTCCGTTCTTCAGACCAGGACACATACGTGGGAACTCGAATAATCCCATCGGTGTAATGATTGCTGTCTTCTCTATATCTTCTTCCCTGACTTTTAACTGCTGGTAGGCTCGGTTGAGATCTAGGGTCGAAAATATGGTCATGCTGGTCAGGTGGTAGGTGAAATCCTTGATGCGTGGGACAGGATACCGGTCGGGCTTGGTGATTGTGTTGAGACGCCGGTAATCACCGACTACTCTAATGTCACCATTTTTCTTTGGTACGACGTGTAGTGGTGATGCCCAAGGACTCTTACTGGGTCGGCATAGACCTTGCTCGATCATTGTTTCGAATTCCTTTTTTATTTTGTCGTAGCGATGAGGAGGTACGGGTCTTGCTCGGCAGTGAACTGGTGGGCCTTCGGTTTCTATGTAATGTTGAACGTTGATACTGCTGTTAAGGTTCATCGAAGTCAGTCTCGTAGTGCCAGGAAATTCTGCTAGTATATCGTGGTATGACTGTTGAATATCGATACTACGAACGGTAGGTAGGTCTGTAGCTTGAACTGGTGCGTTGACTCGTAGGTTGGTTACGTTGTCTATTAGTTTTCGATTCTTGAGATCGACGATAAGCTGGTGATGCTTTAAAAAGTCGGCTCCCAATATTGGTTTAGAAACGTCGGCTACGATGAATTTCCACTTGTAGGGTCGGCGAAGTTGCAGATCGAGTTCTAGTGTTTTCTCGCCATAGGTAGGAATGACGGTGTTGTTAGCGGCGTAGAGCTTGAATGGTAGAGGAGTGGATATCTGGCCCTTTCTTCTTGGTAAAACGGAAATATTAGCACCCGTGTCTACCAAGAACGATAGACCAGTTTTCTTATCGGTCACGAATAGGCGGTATGCAAGACTGGGACCGTTGGCATCCGCCTCAGCCAACCTCCCATTTAGTTTTCCGTCTTCTCAATCGTAAATGTACACGGCGTTGTACATTTTCTTGCTTGAGCGCCAAAACGTCGGTGGTATAAACAAAATGGCGACGGAGTTGCGGAACGCGAGTGCGCGTGATTGTGCGAGAGAGACGGCGATCTTGAGTGGCCTTGTGAGTGACCCGTGAGCGGGAACGATTCCACGGACGGCGATGATTTTCGTATCTATTATTATAGGTTTTCAACTCTGCGATCTCGATATGTAGTTTGCGGATTTCTTCAACCAGAAAGTGCAGATCACCTGGTGATGATGATGCTTGAACTTGTTGCGGTGGAGTAGAAATGGCTGCGACTTCTCTGTTTTGCTCCATCATCTTGTCTGCGAGTAAGGCGAGCTCTTCTAAAGCCGTTTGTTTACTAAACGACTCGCTTACGGCGAGCACGGAGCGGATGTGTGGCGGCAAGTGGTTCGTCCATAGGTGACGAAGCGTGGCGTCTGGGATACGATTTCGAGCGAGGTCACGCATTCGTCGTAACAATTGTGTAGGCTTCTGATCGCCGAGCTCCATCTCCGACAGTAGTTTTTGGAATTGGCGGCTGTCGGATTCTTCATAACTTGCGATTAACCGTTCCTTGATCGCAGTGTAGTAGTCTTGAGCAGATCGTTCGCGCGCAGTGCTCGTGTTTATCGTGTGTTCAGTGCTCTCCGTTTCGATCGATAAGGGACTTGTCGACTCGGCAGGACCTTTATCGTTATCGTTCCGTCTTACCGCTTATCGACTCCGAGGCTCTCCGGTCGGTATTGCCGCGTATTAGTGCCGTTTTGCGACAGTGGCGCCACTTGCGTGCTAACGACGCATTCGCGAACTTCGCTATCTTACTACTTGGAAGTTTGAGTGATTTTCGTGCTGAAAAGGACGAACTTTAAACAAACTTCCAAGTTCCGCGTTTGAACGAGTTGATACCTTACGGTGACAACGAAGCTCGTTAGCGTGGCCCCGGAACGCTATTAGCTCTCCAGGGCTAACAAATCCGGCAGACCCGAACCCATTGCACTGGGCCTTTCCCAGGGGGACGGTTAGGTGCCTGCTCGAATTAGGAGCACGCACCCCCTCTTTTCAGCTTTTCCGCCGCCGTTCATCGGCATCGGTTTTTCGTTAGGTTAAGTTCGTTCGCCGTTCATCGGCACGTTCAATCTTCTCGGAGGGTACTCCATCATGGAGCCCTCTCATGGCCGAAACTATTCAGGCCTCTGAGGCCAAACTCCTCGCCACATTTCACGTGCATGAGTCACAACTCCGAAATGCAATGATGCAGCTTCAAACGGAACTGACGGCCGCCCAGGCCCAATTCGCTCTGTTTTATGCCGCTCAGGCTCAAGCCGCTCAGACCCCTCAGGTCCCCCCGGGTTTCGATGCCCAATCCCAACGCTCTACGGTGTCTCCTGGCCCCTCAGAGTACATGGACGGCATCTCCGAATCGGAATCTTCCGAATCCGAGTCTGCCGAGTCCTCCGCCCAATCCGCTGCGTCTAAACGCAAAGCTTCGCCCGTCAGTGCGTCCCACTCGGATTACACTGTTACGGACGATACTCCATTCACCCCAGTCCGAGGTAAAAAGTCCTCTAATAGGAAAAAGAAGAATACCGCTTCTTCCGCTCCTCCCACGCCCTCTCCAGCGGCGGCTTCCGAGGCGGTAGCGGCCCCTAAGGCGGCAATGCGCCCCAAGGTTGCCCCGCGTCCTAAGCCCGCGGGTCCTCCCCCGTGCCCTAAGCGCCCTCCCCCTGTCTTCCTTCGGGATAAACATCTTTGGGGACAGGTCTCGACCCTCTGTTCGGGGGGCCTGACTGCCCCCAAGATCAATTACAAGAAGGCAACCAACACCGGTGCCTTCATTAAGATCGAGCCATGTACTCTGATCGACTTCAGGAATCTGACTTCCCTGCTAACTCAAAGGCAATTCGCCTATCATATTTACGCTCTCCCGGAAGAGCGTAAAGCCCGCGTTATCCTTAGGGGCGTGCCGTTCGAGCTATCGAACGATCTTATCGCCGAGGATCTTAAATCTCAAGGCTTCCCCGTTGAGTCCGTGCACAAGTTGCACAGCAAACGGGGCAAACAGTTTCCCCTTGCGCTTGTTATTCTCAGGAATAACACAGCTGGGAACTCCCTAATTCGCAATGGGGCCCGCACTGTATGCGGCCTCTCGCAAATTCGAGTCGAAAAGCCCCACAACAGAGGTCACCCCGGTCAATGTCACCGCTGCCAACTCTATGGTCATGCGGCACATAACTGCTTCGCCAAACCTAGGTGCGTTAAGTGCCTAGCTAGAGGATCATTCTACCAAGGAGTGCTCCCGCACCCTTGAGTCCCCGACAGATCCGTCTTGCGACCTGTGCGGCCAGTCCGGCCAATTAATTAATTAATTATCAATTACCAAAGCGGCGGCCGATCGGCGGCCGATCCCCTTAATTGGAGACACCGCCCCCAGCCCCCTAAGGGCTCCCCTCAAGCTAAGGCCCCTCAGGCCGTGGAATGCGCATCGAAACCCGTTTCGAACGTCACTCCTACCGCTTGGGCTGGGCGCCCGCCCAACCCGCGGTACAGAACGCGAAGGTCAGTTTTGATCGCTTGGCGTTCTGGGTCACCATCGCTCCTATCGACGAGATTCTTGAGCTCGGCATTGCACTTAACGCCGGCCAGGATTCTCTCACCGATGCTCTCCCCATCCTATCCAAGCACGCCTCCCTCGTGAGGAAGCTTCAACAAGCCAACCGGTTCTAGGTTGTTCTTAACAATTAATTCACACAACATGTGTTTATAACTCTTACGACGTCGTTTCCAATTTTTATTGTTACAGATTCGGTCCTGCGATAAGCTTTCGTGACGGGTTGTCTCTTGGGACGCCCGGTACGCAGCCTCTGACTCCAATTGGTTGTCGTTCAGATGATGAGATTAACCCAACTCGGGACAACTCAGCAAAGGGGGTGTTTAGCGGGTAACACTGGGTTCGGTGAGTCCCGCACTGTTAGGGATTGGCTGGCGGGGTAGTCCCCCAAAGGTCCCCTCTTCGTGCATCAAGCATTCACCTCCTCTCCTTCTGTGGCTCTCTTCGGGGCGTCAAGTTGGTAGTAAAGCTTTCTGAGGCGAAAAAAAAAAAAAAAAAAAAAAAAAACGGCGGTTTCTATATGCGGTTTTCTGGCGACATTTTGATGTTTATTCGTTCTTCTGAGTGGTTTTCTAATCGGGCAGGGATTTCGTTGTTTTCTTGTAATTTTTTTTCAGTCGGGCAGGGATTCCTCTTCTTTTTTTTTCTTGTAATTTTTTTTCAGTCGGGCAGGGATTCCTCTTCTTTGTTGTTCTTCGGGGTCACCACTTTGGCGGAACTTAGGCGGAAGTGTAGAAATGGGTGCTCTTCAATAAGTGGACTGTATATTCTTGAATAGATACAGGAATTTATTGGTACAACAACTATTCAATGACGCGTACAGTATATATTCGATAATAAATGTGTAGTTCGTAGATAGTAGGTATTTGTGCGCGAGCGTAGTACGTCGTTCGCGTAGCTTTAGAATAGCGAGACTGCTTGTTCGTTGCTCGGCGGAACTCGGCTGCCCAAGCGGCGGCGGCGGGCGCCAGCGACGGCGGGGCACGGGCGGGCGGCTCGGTAAGGCGACCGGTTTGAAATCCCGTTACGTGGGTTGCGCCGGCGTCGACGGATCGTTGCTTGAACATACTCCCCCCGTTGAAGAGCCATGGTCTTCAATAGTGACGGGAAGCGGAACAATGGTGTTGAAGGCTCGTCGTACCACTCCTTTTCGTGTGTAGATGTCGGCGACACGTCCAACGCCATCTCTACCTGTAATGACATGTGTAATACGGCCTAGTGGCCAAAGTAGAGGTGGAGTGTTTCGGTCTTTAATAAGCACTAGTGCTCCTTCATTAAGCGTGCCCTTTGAGTGTCGCCATTTAGTCTTTTCTTGAAGCCACAGCACATATTCTTTGGAGAATCGATGCCAAAAGTGCTGTTTTAAGTAATCGATGCGACGAAAGCGTTGAAGACTCGATATGTTGACATCGACCATTAATTCACTCGGTGTTGTGACTAACGACCGTCCAATTAGGAAATGGGCAGGAGTTAGAGGTACAAGGTCTTGTGGATCATTAGATAGGGGAACCAGTGGACGGGAATTTAAAATTGCCTCTATCTGAACTAGACAAGTAGTCATCTCTTCAAAATTTAAATGCGTTAAGCCCAATGCGCGTCGAAGATGATATTTGACAGATTTTACTGCAGACTCCCATAGGCCACCAAAATGGGGCGTATACGCAGGTATAAATGAAAATTTGATTGATGCATCGATATTACTTAATTCTGAATTTTCTGATAATAGTTTAGACAACTCATTAAAGGCTCCGACAAAGGTGGTTCCGTTATCGGAAAATACGTTGCGTGGTTTTCCCCGACGAGCAATAAAGCGGTTAAATGCGGCAAGAAAAGCTTCCTTTGTCATGTCTGACACCAGCTCTAAATGGACAGCTCTGGTAGCCAAACACACGAATACACATATAAAACATTTAATCAATCGACAACCTCTACCTTTTCGATCAGCTATCAAAATCGGTCCTGCATAGTCAACCCCAGAGTCAATAAAAGGAAATTCGAGATGTAAGCGTTGCTCTGGAAGGTTTCCCATAACTGGCTGGATAGTATTAGCCTTAACTCTACAACATTTTATACATTTATGACTTATTTTCTTGGCTAAATTCCTACCACCAATGGGCCAGTATTTTTGACGAATCGTAGATAATAATAATTGAGGTCCCGCGTGTAGTAAATTACAGTGAAACATTCGAAATAATATAATGGTAATATGATGTTTACCGGAAATTATTATAGGATGCTTAACATCGTACTCGTAGAATGAATTGTTCAGCCTGCCACCAACTCTCATTACATCATGATCGTCTATGAAAGGTGATAGTGATAATAATTTATTTTTATTTGGTAACGCCTTGCCTGTTTTTAACAGATTGTACTCTTCAGGAAAAGATTCCTGTTGAGCAATTTTCATTAATAAAAATAACGAATTCGAAAGCTCTTCGCTTGTTAGTAAACCTGTGTGTTTTTCACCTTTGAGATTTTTTATAAAACGCAAAACATAGGCCATGACACGCTGTAGCCTCTTAAAGTTTGAATATTTTAGAATTATATTATTAATGTAATTTTGTTCGGTACAAGATTGTTCATTTAAATATAATGATTGAATAATTTTGGGTGAGCTATTTGAATTTGACATATTTTTATTAAGCTCTGGCCAGTAACATTCATCCTTTAGTAAGAATTCTGGCCCCGACCACCATAACTTTGATTGAGATAGCTTATCTGCTGAAAGTCCTCGCGAAACGATGTCTGCAGGATTTTCAAGTGAAGGAACGTATCTCCACGTAAATTGCCCTACAGTCTCTTGAATTTCGCAAATTCGATGACGAACGAACGGCTTAAGTAAAGCCGGTGATGACGATAACCAGCCAAGTACTATCGTCGAATCACACCAGAAAAAACAATTCGATATTTTTAAAGTTAAACTTTGTATAATTTTTGTATAAAGCCTAGCACCTAGTAGAGCCGCGCAAAGCTCAAGTCTAGGTATGGTAGTGGGTTTGATTGGCGATACTTTACTCTTCGAACATAGTAATTGTGTAAAATATAAACCATTTGGTAACGAACTGCGAACGTAAGCACAACTTCCATATGCTGTCTCCGAGGCATCGGTAAAGATGTGTAATTGGATTGCTACTGCTAAGTCGCAAGTAACCCAACGAGGTATATCAATTTTATTTAAATGCGGTAAAGTTGTTTGAAAGGAGAGCCAAGCTTTGTGAATGTTTTCAGGAACTGATTCATCCCATGAACATTTTGCAATCCAAAGCTGTTGCATGATAATCTTGGCTTCCACAATGCTGGGAGAAACAAGGCCAAGAGGATCGAATATTTGTGCGATGGTTGACAATATTTTGCGTTTCGTAATACTTTCATTAGTTGTAATATCAATTGAAAAATAAAATGTATCACTTAAACATCTCCAACTCAAACCAAGCGTTTTAGATTGCTCATTTTCGCTTAGATTTACTTGAGAGTCCACTTCAGTAGAACCACACAAAGCCTTTAATATCTCAATAGAGTTTGACTTCCACTTTCGTAAACTGTATTTAGCAGAATTAAGTACTGAAATCACACCTTCACACTGGGATAGGACCTCATTCACTGAAGACCCTCCGGAAATATAGTCATCGACATAGAAGTCGTGGCTTATTGTAAATTGTACACGTTTATCGCCACAATCACGAGCAAGCTGAATAAGACACCGCGTAGCTAAGTACGGAGCCGAAGCTGTGCCGTAAGTGATCGTGTTTAATGTGTACGACCTTATAGGTTCATAGGGATGTTTTCTCCATAATATTTGCTGTAACGAACGTTGTTTTTCCACCACGAGGTTTTGTCGGTAAAATTTCTCGATATCGGCTACTACTACTATTTTATGCTCGCGAAAACGTAACAAAATAGATAGTAAATCGTCTTGTAGGGTCGGCCCAACCATTTGAATGTCATTGTATGACTTGCCTGAAGTGGTGACGGCTGACGCGTCAAACACTACCCGAAGCTTTGTAGAAGTACTCGACTCTTTGAGAACCCCATGATGAGGTAGAAAGTACGATGGACTAGAATGACATAGAGATTTGTTTTCTGTCATATGTCCTAGTAAAATGTACGCATCCATGAAATCAACGTACATTTTCTTTAAAGTTGGATTTTTATTTAGGCGAGATTCTAGAGAAATAAAACGTTGTTTAGCTCTATTAAAAGAGTCGCCTAGATTACTGGGATCATCTTTGTAAGGAATAGTTACTACAAAACGACCATCAGAATTACGAAAGGTAGTACTTGTGAAAATTTCTTCACAAGCCCTTTCTTCAGCACTAAACTGATGCTTAGACGACACCGAGTCTAGCTCCCAAAACCTCCGAAGGTCTATAGGTGAGTCAGTACACTCAGAAGCAAACATACCATAGCACATAGACGAGGTGGGTTGTGTTTGCTCTAAAGCACCTGATATAATCCACCCTAGTTTAGATTCATAGAGTGTTGGCTTGTTTTTACCTAGATGTAAGCGATTCGCGCCGAGAATTCCCCAAAACACTTCCGCGCCGACTAATATGTCGATAGACGACGGACAGTTAAACGACGGGTCGGCTAGACGTATACCTACAGGTAAAGATAAGTTTTTTATATCGACATGTGTATTAGGTAATGACGACGTTATTTTTGGTAAAACATAACAGTCGATCGTAAATTCGTAGTCATCATTGATTGACTTTATTGAAATTGAACATGATTTTGAAATATTGCTTGATTGATTATTCAAGCCCGCTACTTTGGATTGAATATTGGATAGATTTAAAGAAAGCTTACGAGTAAAATCTTGAGATACGAAGCTCGCGGTGCTTCCATTATCCAGCAGTATTCTCGCTCGGTGCAACTTGCCTTCCGCGCCCACAACATTCACGATAGCTGTGGAAAGTAACACGACACGCGAATTAACAGACTGGTTGACCGTGAAAGCGACATTTGGAATCGAGATAGGCTCTTTATCGACATGTAATAGAGTGTTGTGCTTAAGCTGACAATATTTACAATGACTAAATTTGCACTTTAATTGATCATGTCCCAATCTAAGGCAATTACAACAAACTCTAAGATCATTTGCTTTTTTAATACGTGACTCCACGGAAAGCTCTTTGAAATCTTTACACGAATATAAATAATGAGGCCCGTTGCACATAGGGCAAAAATTAGATTTTTGAGAAATATTATTAGTTAAAAAAGTTTTAGGTTTAGAGTTATTAAAATCACTATTATTATGCTTCTTACCTCTAACAAAATTTGATTCTTCGAGCGTTTCCAGCAGGTCTGCTCTATTGCTTAAAAAGTTCACAAAAATGTTAAGTGTCGGCGGATCAACAAGGTTATTCCTATGTTGCTCCCACTCTCTGTTCGTAATATTATCTAATTTAGTTGCCATCATGTAAATTATGAGCGTGTCCCAATGTTGGACCGGCTGATCTAAAGTAGCAAGTGCACGTAGATTTTTGTTACAAGTGTCGATAATGTAACGTAAACCACGACTAGACTCCTTTTGTAAAGAGTCAACGTTAAACAGAGCTTGTACGTGGTTGTTAACAAGTAATCTCTTATTATTAAAACGGTCACAGAGGAGATTCCACGCCGCATCGTAATTATCCGATTTAAAATCCAAGTTATCGATAACCAATAATGCACTGCCTCGTAATGACGCTCGTAAATAGTGCAATTTATTTATTTTATCTATGTTGTCATTTCTATGAATTATTGAAATAAAGGTATCTCTAAATTCCAACCAATTTTGATAGCTGCCCGAAAATTTTGGTAAGTCAATTTTTGGTAAACGTATAGAATTATGAATATGCGTTTGGCTACCGGAACTAACCTCGGAATGTTTATCTTCCGTCTGCTCCTTTCGCGCGGTGCTAATCAGCTGACGAGCGGCAGCTATGTGGCTGTAGTACAGCTTTTCAAAATCCTCGCGCTCCGCATATTGCTCGTCCGGGTCGTCCGCCAACGCCTCCAGCTCAGTCTGTAACGCATCGTATTTGTCATATAAGCTTTCAAATGTATGAAGTCGGTACTCTATTTCTGTAACCTGTAAATCACTTAATTTCTCACATGACTTCGAAAGATTAAGATAGGAAGAAAACTGAGTAAGCTTAGCTTTTATTGAAGCCCGCTTTTTTATTAAATTTTTATATTCAGCCATTATTATTTAAGGCTCGAAGGACCATGTAGAAATGGGTGCTCTTCAATAAGTGGACTGTATATTCTTGAATAGATACAGGAATTTATTGGTACAACAACTATTCAATGACGCGTACAGTATATATTCGATAATAAATGTGTAGTTCGTAGATAGTAGGTATTTGTGCGCGAGCGTAGTACGTCGTTCGCGTAGCTTTAGAATAGCGAGACTGCTTGTTCGTTGCTCGGCGGAACTCGGCTGCCCAAGCGGCGGCGGCGGGCGCCAGCGACGGCGGGGCACGGGCGGGCGGCTCGGTAAGGCGACCGGTTTGAAATCCCGTTACGTGGGTTGCGCCGGCGTCGACGGATCGTTGCTTGAACAGAAGGTTTCTTGAATAAAAGAGGTTCAGAAGGTAAAATGTGGAATGTATTTTAGTAGTAAAATGTGCTATATTTATACAAAATTATCAAGGTCATTTGAGTAAGACAACAACAAGTGTGTGAATAATAAAGCAACACAAATTAGGAGAAAACGCGCTTCAATACACGCGCGCTGCCGCGTCTCCCCGATTGTATAAAGGGAGCAGCGTCGCCGCCGCTCGTTCGATCAGTTCGCTTTCATCGTTCGCGCGCAGTGGTCGTGTTTATCGTGCTCTCAGTGCTCTCCGTTTCGTTCGATAAGGGACTTGTCGACTCGGCAGGACCCTTATCGTTATCGTTCCGTTTTACCGCTTATCGACTCCGAGGCTCTCCGGTCGGTATTGCCGCGTATTAGTGCCGTTTTGCGACAGTGGCGCCACTTGCGTGCTAACGACGCATTCGCGAACTTCGCTATCCTACTACTTGGAAGTTTGAGTGATTTTCGTGCTGAAAAGGACGAACTTTAAACAAACTTCCAAGTTCCGCGTTTGAACGAGTTGATACCTTACGGTGACAACGAAGCTCGTTAGCGTGGCCCCGGAACGCTATTAGCTCTCCAGGGCTAACAAATCCGGCAGACCCGAACCCATTGCACTGGGCCTTTCCCAGGGGGACGGTTAGGTGCCTGCTCGAATTAGGAGCACGCACCCCCTCTTTTCAGCTTCCGCCGCCGTTCACCGGCATCGGTTTTCGTCAGGTTAGGTTCGTTCGCCATTCATCGGCACGGCCAACCTTTCAGAGGGTACTCCATCATGGAGCCCTTTCCAGGCTTCCAGCCTCTTCCACCACTCGTGATGCCGAATATTTCGGATGTCGCACGTCAGCTCGACGAAGCTCTAGAGGGGCGCGTGGCCACTCGTGTTGAGTCGGCCACGGCCGCTCTCACTGCCCAATTCCACGTGCAAGAAGCACGCCTTCAAGCCACAATTCAGCAGCTTCAGAGCTCGCTGGTGGCTGCCCAGGCCCAAGTCGCTCAGGCCTAAACCGCTCAGACCCTTCAGGTCCCCCCGGGTTTCGGTGCCCAGTCCCAACGCTCTACGGTGTCTCCTGGCCCCTCAGAGTACATGGACGGCATCTCCGAATCGGAATCTTCCGAATCCGAGTCTGCCGAGTCCTCCACCAAATCCGCTGCGTCTAAACGCAAGGCTTCGCCCTTCAGTGCGTCCCACTCGGATGACACTGTTACGGATGATACTCCATTCACCCCAGTCCGAGGTAAAAAGTCCTCTAATAGGAAAAAGAAGAATACCGCTTCTTCCGCTCCTCCCACGCCCTCTCCAGCGGCGGCTTCCGAGGCGGTAGCGGCCCCTAAGGCGGCAATGCGCCCCAAGGTTGCCCCGCGTCCTAAGCCCGCGGGTCCTCCCCCGTGCCCTAAGCGCCCTCCCCCTGTCTTCCTTCGGGATAAACATCTTTGGGGACAGGTCTCGACCCTCTGTTCGGGGGGCCTGACTGCCCCCAAGATCAATTACAAGAAGGCAACCAACACCGGTGCCTTCATTAAGATCGAGCCATGTACTCTGATCGATTTCAGAAATCTGACTTCCCTGCTAACTCAAAGGCAATTCGCCTATCATACTTACGCTCTCCCGGAAGAGCGTAAAGCCCGCGTTATCCTTAGGGGCGTGCCGTTCGAGCTATCGAACGACCTTATCGCCGAGGATCTTAAATCTCAAGGCTTCCCCGTTGAGTCCGTGCACAAGTTGCACAGCAAACGGGGCAAACAGTTTCCCCTTGCGCTTGTTATTCTCACGAATAACACAGCTGGGAACTCCCTAATTCGCAATGGGGCCCGCACTGTATGCGGCCTCTCGCAAATCCGAGTCGAAAAGCCTCTCAACAGAGGTCACCCCGGTCAATGTCACCGCTGCCAACTCTATGGTCATGCGGCACATAACTGCTTCGCCAAACCAAGGTGCGTTAAGTGCCTAGAGGATCATTCCACCAAGGAATGCTCCCGCACCCTTGAGTCCCCGACAGATCCGTCTTGCGTCCTGTGCGGCCAGTCCGGCCACACGGCGAACTATCGCGGGTGCCCTAAGGCGCCGCGCTCGGTCCGTTCCAAAGCGGCGGCCGATCCCCTTAATTGGAGACACCGCCCCCAGCCCCCTAAGGGCTCCCCTCAAGCTAAGGCCCCTCAGGCCGTGGAATGCGCATCGAAACCCGTTTCGAACGTCACTCCTACCGCTTGGGCTGGGCAACCCGCGGTACAGAACGCGAAGGTCAGTTTTGATCGCTTGGCGTTCTGGGTCACCGTCGCTCCTATCGACGTGATTCTTGAGCTCGGCGTTGCACTCAACGCCGGCCAGGACTCTCTCGCCGATGCTCTCCCCATCCTATCCAAGCACGCCTCCCTCGTGAGGAAGCTTCAACAAGCCAACCGGTTCTAGGTTGTCCTTAACAATTAATTCACACAACATGTGTTTACAACTCTTACGACGTCGTTTTCAATTTTTATTGTTACAGATTCGGTCCTGCGATAAGCTTTCGTGACGGGTTGTCTCTTGGGACGCCCGGTACGCAGCCTCTGACTCCAATTGGCTGTCGTTCAGATGATGAGATTAACCCAACTCGGGACAACTCAGCAAAGGGGGTGTTTAACGGGTAACGCTGGGTTCGGTGAGTCCCGCACTGTTAGGGATTGGCTGGCGGGGTAGTCCCCCAAAGGTCCCCTCTTCGTGCATCAAGCATTCACCTCCTCTCCTTCTGTGGCTCCCTTAGGGGCGTCAAGTCGGTAGTAAAGCTTTCTGTGGCGGAAAAAAAAAAAACGCCGCTCGTTCTTTCCATCGGCGGCCGTCGCGTGAACAACACGTCGCGCTGGGAGCGCGCGCGTGGCTTGAGACATCCAAACGGCGGCGTGCGTGTGCCGGCGTGCGAAAACATTCGAACGCCGTGTGTGTGACCTGTGCTGCTTGCTTCTAAACTAAAAGTTCTTTTCAGAACTACTTCATAATTATTCATTCAATATCTGTGCGTTTTATTTAAATCCTATACCAATTCTGTCGTGTGCCTTGGTGCCTTCTTAATTCATATGATAGTTCTTTTCAGAGCTGCTTCATTTTCATTAAATATCTGTGTTTGTTTTATTTAACTCCTATACCTATTCTGTCGGTAGCCACAAGTTTATATAAAACAATAGGTTTCAGAAGGCCAATTAAAGGTTCCCACGGTTAGAAATTATATAAAATTAGTGTGAGCAAGTAGTACTAAGCTATGTACATACATTATATTAAGGATAACAAGAATAGATTTAATTAAAAAAAGAATTGTTCAACCGCCGTCTTGCAGATTCGATACTGGTGTTAAAGAGATCTAAATCTATATTGTTGCTTAGGCTATTAAAGGTATTGCATGCACGCAGCATATAAGCATTTTGCCGGTAGTTAGTAGCTGATCGAGGCAGATATAATGGAGAAGTGGTACGCGTTGTGCTAGGTATTTTAAGACTGATTTTGCTAAGTATGGGCAATAAATGAAATTTGAAGCTATCTTAATTACAAAAATGATATCAGCAACTTTTAGCTAAAGTTAGAAAGTGGAATTTTTTGCATAAATCTAGATAGTTACATGAGGAATAGGGGTTTTTTAATTTAAAGCAAAGGTATTTTAAGAATTTCACTTGCACTCTCTCTATACGCGATACGTAAATTTCATAACGTGGATTCCACATTCTACTTAGATCACCGGCTTACCACCCAGCAAGTAACGGACAAGCGGAAAGCTATGTGAAAATAATTGAAAAGGGTATTAAGTCCAGCTTACTGAGTAGCAATAATGCAAGAAACCGTAAATTAAATTTACTCAAATTTATTTTTAACTACCGCAACTCTGTTCACTCAACTACCGGTTTATCCCCAGCGCAGGTTGTGTTCGGACGTAAACTATCTACCTCGCTCACTAAAACGGTGAGATCTAAACAGTTTTTACAGATTGAAAGCCGAGGTGGAAATGATAATTTTTTTTTACCTGGACAACATGTACTATATAAAAAATATTGTAATAAAGATAGTATTATAAATGGTGCAAAGGTGTAATTTTACGAAACATTGGAAAAAGACTGTATCTAGTAAAAGATAGTTTGTCAAACTTAAGTGTTAGAAAACACATAGATAATATTGTTTTGTATAAAGGAAATGCTAGTGCAGAAATTAGAATTAGCGATCCTAGGAAAGATGTTTTCTCTGGCCTAGACCCGCCCAGCGCGACACAGCGAGAGCCAACAGGCCCCGCGACGCCGACGCCGACACCGCCGCCGCCCCCGCGAGGTACAGATTCGGGGGAGGGAGATGACTCAGTAGAGGATGACCCTTCACCTACGTTTTCTTCTCAAAGTAAAGAAAGAAAGAAAATATTTATTTGTTAGAATGTGGTAAATACAATTCTTATAATTAATTTCAGTGCAGACACATTCACCCGTTTAGGGCATACATTTAACTCTAACAAAGTTTAAGTAAGTTTATTATAATATTATTATCTAATTAATTGCTTAAAATATTCTAAGGTCCAATATATGTACATATAACATACTAAGTATTTCTTGTCAATTTTTGTGATTAAAATACTCATTTAAGTCATAAAAACCATTTCGGACTAGCCACATCTTAAGGCTATATTTAAATTTATTGCATACAAGATTTTTTATGTCACTAGATAATTTATTATAGATTTTAACAGCCATGTACAGTTTTTAGATTTCATGGCTGTCCGCATAGTTGGTAACAATAACCTATTTGGGCGCCTACAGCTGTAAGTTCGTGGATCATCATATAAACATTTGAATAAATTCAAATGGTTCTTAACAAAAATACAAAGAATCATGACCAACGATGTATGGAAGTCCGTCTCAATTTGAATGACAATAAATCTTTACTTATTGTAGACTACGTTTTATAAACTATTAAATAAAAGTGTTAATTTTCACACAAGTACCCGAGATTTGAAGTAATCCAACAAATTCTGAGATAACCTAGAAATTATGTCGTAACTACTCGCAACTTATAAAATGACCATAAATCACACATGTAGTTACAAAAAAACAGAGTTAGGTAAAGACAAAACAAGAGTTTCTAATTGAACAGTTTCTTATTGAAAAATAAAACATAATTATCATATTTTATGGCCTTACAGAATTGATGTGACAACATGGAAATAAAACAACTTCAGGCAGATAGAGATCATATTTTATTAACTTCGATTTATCCCAGATCTATAGGACAAATAAATAAGTTACCTACATAATGTATACAAAGGTATAAAACACATAACTATGAACAGACTTTTCATGTAGGTGGTCATTAGGTGTATTTAATATTAGAACAAAATATTATCTCAAAACAATTATTTCCAGTCGCGCTGGTTTTCTGGCACAGCCGTGGTACACAACTTTAATATTGTTAACATATTATCATTAAGTCCATTCCTAGACATCGATTATTGAAATCTGTATTCTTTATATGTACAATAAATAAAAAATAAAAAAAAATACAATATTAACAAAATCTACAAAAATACAATATCTAGGTACAGTTACATTGATATGCCCACTCCGAACTACATTATTTTGTTGACAATTGTGTAGGCAATAACAAACTTGTTCAAGCATAAGACCTCTTTATAATTCAATTAAACGTGTTGAAAATAAATATTATAAAAGTAATAAACCAAATACATATTAATATATTCCTTCTATAAATATAAATAGGTACTAAATATTATAAATAATTATATTATTTGAAGGTGTGACAATTGTCTATATTTCGTAATTTGACACATCGGCTTCTCATTATCACCGGGATTGGTTGATCAGAATCAAGCATCGACATGATTGATTAGGTACAGTAGACTCAAGAGTTCAGAAACACAACACAAAACGTACTGGCGTAATAAAACAATTAAATTGAAAACGTTCTGTCGTAAGTTACATGAAACACGCTTAGTTTTTTAAAACAAACACACTAACGAATTTCCGTAAGGAATATTACTATTTAAGTGGAGAGATTAATCGCGGTGACTATTCTCAATCGACAAATAAACAGTAATGACGGCTACCGCAGGCGCCGGCTCATGGATGATGACAGTGGAAGATGACATCTATCTTGACAGTTGCACCTGCGTGAAACGAAACACAAAAATAAATAATTTCACAAAGGTACTATAAAATAAATACATACACAGCACCTACGTTATGATATTACAAATTATTTAGCTATTTATGAGTCTAATATCATTTTTGTCTTGTTTTTGTGTAAAGGTTCATCAAGCTCATACTTACGTAACTCGTTTAAATAAAAACAATGAAAAGAACGAAACGTCAATCATGACTTTTTTTTATATTGTAAGGATAGGACGTTTGTCTTCCATGCCACCTGATGGAAAGATATTATTATACGGAAATGTATATATAGCAATCGTTAATTTACTGTTTATCTCAAAATCATAATTCCGGATGCGAATACCAAATTCCTGACGTGAAAAGCTTGTAAAAAATAAACCAATAATTTCTATAATTATTTAGTTTTCATATGTGCAACATTTTGAGACTGCTTTTGGTCATGTCCTTTCATAAATATATAAACTAGCAACTGTTAAGATTTTGAAGCTTTTGTATACATATAAGTTTTCAATTTCAATTAAGTTTGTTTAAGTATGTTGTTTTCTTGTAAAATTTAATGTTGTAATAATTATACCTTGTATCCATTTGTTTTGAGTGGGCCGAATGTACAGGGAAATAGCTATACAGTAGGTCTCTATGTTACTAGGTTATGATGCCACTTGAAATGTCAAGTAATCGACTTTTAATGTAAGTAGGTTATTATAACGCTAACTAATAACTTACAAAATGCTTATATTTAAAGTTTACTTTTAAGATTAAATAATGAATAAAGTTCAGTGTTAGATCGACTATCTTTGGGTTTGTTTCTTACCATCCCTCATCTCTCACTCATCATATCACTGTAGAAAACCATTACAATAATGATGGAGAAAGACTATCGCAGTGACAGGGAGTCAGCTTATCACCCGCAAAAACGTCAATAAAACCTCTGTCCCTTAACTGACTTTTACAATGCCCGGGAAGAGAAGCAGCTGGCACATTCTATGTTTTTCTTGCGCTCCCAGTCCAGCATGATTAACATATGCAAATATGTATTAATTTGAGGCAGGTACAATCATTTTGGGTAACTTTGAATAATTTTCATAGATTCTTATTTATATTACGTTATTTTCATGTGGATATGTTTTAGGTTTTATATGGTATTATTTGTTCTAATAAACAATTCCTTAAATTTTGAGGTTATTTTAAACATTCATATTTGCATAGTTACATTCATAGTTCAGTAGCAATCGAGGGATTCAATGTTAACATAATTTTTAACATAACTTAATCGTGTTTCCCATACCACACAAATTGCTAAGTTAAGACATAAGTAATGTTTTAAGTTTTTGCATTTATAATGCTCAATTATTCTTAAATAACCGAAAAATGTGATAAATAAAAATTACCCGGCCAGGACTCGAACCTTTTTGACCCATCGTTTGCCGGACGATTGCTCTTCCACTGAGTTACCGGGGCCTGGCGGCACGCCTCGAAATTACTTACCACATTTTTACGTTATATTGCTAACCTATAGCTAATGGTATAGCTTTGCAGCTAAGACCACCCGAGACCATTTTCTTTTCAGAAATTGTGAATCTCAGTTAAAGTGAAGCATTGCAACGTTTAATAATGTTTTTAAGTTTTTGCATTTATTACGTGATATTATCACATTTTTTCGGTTATTTAAGAATTAAGACATAATTTCTGATTGCATGTGGATTTTTTTTTCTGGCAAGTAGTTATTCACTTACATTAGAATGTGTGAGCACGTATTATTATTATTATTTAGCTTTAAAATGAAATAAAAAGTAGGAAAAATGTAAAAAAGAAAACAAAATTAAGTTCCATTCTCTTACTGGCTTTTTAAGTGACTTGCTCGCCAAATGTTGACCCCTACCATTGGCCCAGTGCAATTAAATTCTACTAAGCAATACTTAATATTAAGCAATTCTAATAATTATTTCTGGGGGAGGGGGTATTCGCCCATTTTGCTGCACCCATACTTTTTTAAAGCTCTCCGTAATTTTAATTAATACAAATAGCTAAAAGTTACTACATACATACCTACATACGTTATAAGTACTGAATAGTTATTATCACGGTATTATATATTTAGTGTTGTCATTAAACTTCATAATATCCAGAGTCCAGTTTTGTGATCAAAAGTTTAACCCTAACATCATCTGTTAAAGCTCCGTTACACAAGTGAAACAAAAAATACGTGTTTGTGCAAGTGCGATTGAGAGGCCTGAGTGTTTGAAATCGTTGGAAATTACAATTATAATCTTTCTATAAAATGATTTGCCTCGCATGTAATAGTAGCGCTGAAGAGAAAATAATGCTAGTGTGCATCCTATGTAAAGGCTCGTACCACCACAAGTGCCTTAACATGACATAAACCTACTTCGTAAACAACCTACGGGGCCTCAAGCGTTCTTGGCGTTGCATAGCATGCGAAAATATCACTCCAGAACGCAACACCCAAGCGCGCCCCACCCGAGACATGGACATGTCCTGTGATGAGATCCCTCATAATAATAGTATACACGATTCAACTCACCTGGATAAGACGCAGGTATCGGAGGGCACTCACATCAATACAATTAAACTATCACATTTGATAAGTTTGCCCAGTTACTGGACTCCAAGCTGGACTCGAACCTTAATATTAGATTCGAGCAATTTCGAAAGCACGGTATATAACACGGTAATAGGATGTGGCTACAGCATGATGGTGCACCCGCTCACTATTCACGGCAAGTAAGAAATCACTTAAACGAGTCGTACCCGAACCGGTGGATAGGACACGGTACAATGGCATGGCCACCACGCTTGCCGGATTTCAATCCACTTGATTATTTTTTTTGGGGCAATTTTAAAGAAGCCGTGCATGAAACAGTAGGTAAATGACATTGAGAGAGCGTTACGTGAAAAATTGAACCGTGTAGCTGAATTGGTGAAAAATAACGGAGTTGCTCTTACAAAACTGAAAAGAAATTTGTTAAGGAAATGCTGGCTATGTGTGCGAGCAAGAGGTAGACATTTCGAGCATTTAATGTAATACAATTAGGCTTAACAAATGTTAAAAGTTCAATTACTTTACTCGTACTTCTATCATTTTATTTAACTCGACAATTTGGTCTCTGATCTATATTTGAGTAGTGATAAAAATACATTTCAAATATTTTTTGTAGATTGTTATATACCTTGTAGATTGTTTTTTTTGAAACCTTTTTGAAATCTGTATGAATTGCAGATGTTTTTAAAATAAAGTTCCATTAGGTTGTCATACATTTTTTTCTACACCAGCTTAGTTTAAAAATCAAGTTTGAAATTCTTGAATAAAAAAAATCTACACGTTTTCGCTGTTATTTTTTTTACAGATAAATATTCGTTATTAATATATTGGATAAAAATAATGATCTCTCCTTAATTATCTTATGAAATAAAAATTTGGAAAAAATGCATGACAAAAAGAATTATGACACATTTTTATACGCAGTAGGTAGGTGAAAATTTACAAAATATTTAAAATCGGTATGTCTCAAAAACTACTTAGCCTAGGAAAAAAAAAATGTGTTTCGGATTCCAGACAACCCCTTGTATCTCCAGTTTTCCGTTGGTCCACTATTTACGGGACATCCTGTATAGTAACAAACTTTAAGAGTTCTCGCTGTGTTTAATTCTACATTCACAATTCACGACCCCGAATCTAGGAATGTTCGATCGGATCCGATACTTGAGTGGATCGGTACAAAGGAATACGAAGAGAATGTAAGTTTGTCTTTCATACAAAGTAAAATATTCGATACACTAGTGCGGATCGGGTAGTAAAATCGGTAGCTACATATGCATTTATTTTTTAAAAGACTTGCCATAAATTGTAATGAAAATTCCCAGGACGTTTTATAAAAGTTTGAAACTGAGTAAAGATACCAAGTAACTTAATATTTTTATTTCTTACCCAAACTTTTCACAATGTACAATTCTAGTTATGAAAATTCTTAGGTATGTTTGTGTGTTTAAGTATGTTACCGCAGCAGGAAACTGAATATCTCGGGAACCTTAAGACCCACTAATTATTATTACAGCACATAACGACCCTAACCATTTGTGCGCCCAATTACAGCATTCTAGAAGCAACTTTCCAACTGCAGTAACAGACACCATTTGTTCTCCGACTTTTTACAACTCTTGATAAATAACAAAAAATAAAAACAAAAAAAAATTGCTCCATATTTATTTTATTTTTATTTATTTACACTTCAGTATACAGTACAGATAGTAAATGAGAAAAAAAAACAGTGTGTTGTGTAAGTACTACTAGGCGGTCTTATCACTGACGAGTGATTTCTTACAGACAACCAAGTTACTCATACTCATTTTGTTAAAAGTACCTTTTACTATTATGAAGCGATATTTTACTGCACAAAGTGCGTGGCATACCTACGCTCAGAATAAATAGAGTTACGCCTTTAAACAGAGGCTATAAATACTTTTTGTAAGGGAAAACTAAAATTTTAAAAGTTGTAGAACTAATATTTTTGGGATTGATGTGGAAAGGCAGCCTGCAAGAGGTGATGCGCTAATTAAAATTAATCCTGTATAAACAAAATTTTAAAAACATTCTTAAGTTATTTCATTTATTGAGCCCACATATTTGAGCTTTGAAATAAAGGTACCAAAGAAGCGAAGTTTCTACGTAACAGCCCGTTCACACATGATACGTTTTACTGGATACGTTTTGTGCATCGTATATACGTACACTGAATACGGTGCCATATGTGAAGTCGCCCATACATCTCCATGCGCCATCAATGAAAAAATTACGTATCCGGTAAAACGTATCCAGTAAAACGGACCATGTGTGAACGGGCTGTAACATACATTCGATTGGTGTGGCAACACACTTATAATGACAACAACAGGTAAATAAAAAAAAACAACAAATTCTTTTTTAATTAATTTATTCAATAAATCTTCATCGAGTACAGAACTTCAGTAAGCGCTATCCAACGCTGGTAGTACAACCATGACAGATAACATATTACAATATGTCCGCAGCACGAACTTACAATACAAGGTTATAAGACAGTAGCCTTCACTGGACTATCGTTGACATCAAGTTCCAAGACTACATGAAAAATATAACATTGAAGGGTGCCTTATCTTATCCTTACTGTACATCTTGTCAACAAAAAATAGAATCACTCAAAAAAATACCTAATTCATACAGAACATCTAGTTTTATTTCTATAAGGTACCAAAACTAAATATTCATTAAAACATTTAATATTTATAATAATAAACTATTTAATAACGACAAACTTATTGGCCGGCAATAGTTGATATGATTCCAAAAATTAGGTAAAGCGAGAGATAAATAAGTTCAGTATAATATTTGTAAATCATGTACATTTTACGTGTCAAAGGGTCGAGCTTCACGGATTTCTATACAATCCACTTACATTAGTGGTCCTTTCTATGCGTTATCTAATTATACTAACCTCTAAAATAATATTAGTTTAACAAATCACACGAAAAATTAATACAAAACAGTTAAACATTGCACGATTACCACGAGGCGCGATGGAATCTATTTAGGGTCAAGTGGGCAACAGTGGCTCAGTCGGGTACAGTGACTCACTCAGGTTTCGACCTGATAAATAAATAATAAATATTTCTGACATGTGTGACAACATTATCTAGCCCAAATTAAGTTTCTTAAAGAACTTGTGTTATGGATACTCGATAACTGTTATACTTAAGAAATATATAAACATACGTATTGAACAAATACATTTTTTTTTTTATTAGAATAAACTTAAATAAACATATAAACATCCATGACTTGACGACTAATATCTGTGTTCATCACACAAATATCCGAAGCCGCCGGGATTCGAACCCAGGACCTCTGGCATAGAAGGCAATGTATGTTACCGCTACACCAGCCGGTTATTTATTTATTTATTATTAACAGCTGATTTTCTAAAGAGGAAGTGTGCGACTTATGGCATTGCCACTAATGCGAGACCTGCAGGACTGCCCTGGGACCCAAAGTTCTAACTCTGGCCCGGATTGCGCAGGCATTCGCACCTGCCACTGCAGCTGTGATAATAAGCCATGGTATAAGGGGAAAGCTCAATAAAGTAGGCCTATGTTATTGAAATTTTTCATGTGTTAGAATTAACTCGATTTTTATGTTGCTTGCTGCAATGTGTTTTTTTTGAAAATGGTAGAGTCACTTGAGTACTTTTCAAATTTTTCTACAGTTTTATATGGTGTTTTTTAAGTAGGAGAGTACTGACTCATTAAAAAGCAGAAAACGCTTCCTTTAAAACGATATGAATTACCTACTTGATGCATTATTTAGCATCCGACCAGTTGGGACCAAACTAATCTGTCTACAAAATATTTACAGAAGAACAAAATGCTGCCCTGAAAAACTATTTTATAGTTTGCTTCGGAGGAAAGTCGTAAGTTTATTTTGATTAGGATAAATAAAAATGTTGATTATAAATTCAGGTTTTATGTTCATTATTTCTACTACTGAGTCACTATATACTATTAGAGCCACTGTGTACCTAGGTACTGAGTCACTGTGTAGAAATACAGTACAGTTGCTCAGTTCTCATTTGCATTTTTGAAGAATGTATAGGTCATGATAAAATATAGTTGTTACACTAACATTTGTACAAATTTCAGATCAATGCTACGAATATTTCTTGATTTTTTGACCTTCTAAAAAAATCCGAGTCACTGTTGCCTCCTTGACCCTGTTCATAAATTTCTACCGCTATTTGTAAAGCCAAAGCTCATATTAGTAATTTAATAACTGTATCATAAATTGTATCAAAAGCTCAATCTGTACTTGTCCAGTACTGAATAACTTTTCAATACAAGGAAACACTATAAACTAATCAGATAAATGTGCTGCCAGACGAGTTATGTATTATTTTATATACCCTATAAAAGTAGCCTTGAAAAGTAAAATAAAAATAAAATAAAAAAAGTAAGAATATATCTACTAAATTTTGCACCGTCTTCTCTAAAGCCTCGAATAAAGTTGATTAACATTTATTTATATAGTAAGTAAACAAGGGTTATCTGCATATCAAATCCATTTAGTACTACTAAAATAAAATCATATTTATAAGTTTTCTGCACGAGAAATAATCAAAATTACAATTTCAATATAACCACAGCCATTTCTCGCAGGCTCCCGGCCTATGAACGGAATCGTTGCAGGCCGGGAGCCGATGCCAATTAATTTTCAAAATATAACAATATAGTATTAATAGTCCATGCGGCGCAAGCTCACATTGACGTATGTTGAAGTGTAATACTAGGTACAGTTAGACTACTAATTTGCGATCTAAAACAACCTACGGTAATTTAAATATCTACCTACGACATTGCCCGAAATTTGGCCTTATCCGGCCATCTTGAATCGGAAGAAACAGATCCAAAAGATTGTAATGTTTTACAATGCTCAATCCGTCAATCGGTCACAATCTCAGATCTTAAACACCAATTATGTATGGCCTCCGTGATGGCCAATAACAGTAGGTAACTATTTGTCGATTCAGTGACCATCTAGGATAGAGGATCACGGTTAAATTTCGAAACGGATTGGAGTAACGGGCGGGCCTGTCAGATTTAATTGCGGAGCTCAATCAGAAAAAGTCTCCGAACTAATAAAACGCTCTCAACATTAGAAGCGACCTCGACTTCCATGTAAAGTATTAATTCCGATAGAGTTGCTTGCGAGTGCCCGGGAGAGGTGTCACCACAACTTCGGACCAAGAATTAATTTATCCCACTAGTTATAGTATATGAGGAAGAAAGAGCGATAAATAATAAATTCTATTAAAATCCCTAGTGGAGTCATGAAATATTTATTCGCCGGAAGGCATAAAATTTCAAAAAGATCGATTGAATCGGTTCAGATCGCATTTAATGTTAGAGCGTTCTATTGATCTAAGGAGCTGTATAAGTGTCCACGGGAGGCTTGATATTGGAGCGTAGAGCGCGTAGAATCTATTAAGATGGGAGCTTGTTATTAGGGTCGTAGCTTTATAAGTGTCTGTCAGCAGTTTACTCGTCCCTCGCACATTGAATCGGCTCAGACCACTTAGATGGCAGCGTTTTATTGATCAATTTATTAGTGGGTGTGACCAATCCCGCCTCGTTGTTTCATAGATCCGATTTGATAGTGAATAAGTAACTATTAGCAGTTCACTGGTGAGGCATGGAAGGTCCGTAAGTGACCGTGTACAGTTCACTAATAGCTCTTCTCTCGTAAGTTCTTTCTTCGCATTGCATCCATTTCGATCACGCCAAAGGTCTTATTGAAACAGCTCACAGCTGTATAAAACGCTTCCTCCCATCTTTACACATCGAGCCCGTCGCGTCAATTAGTTTTAATCCCAAGTTAGTCATCAAAGTTAATAGGTTTCTTCTGGCTTACGTCATATGTAGACGAGCGAGCAGGCCCCTCCACACATGTTGTCCCTGTCGCTCACATGTTCTGCCACTGCGTGGACACGAGCATGGTGCTGTCGGTGGCGCGCGCGATGCGCTCGCGCACGCCGTGCGACAGCCACAGCAGGCGCGCCTCGTGGTAGCGGCGCGGGCACAGGCGGAGCGGGTTGCCGCGGCGAAGACCCTGCGGGGAGTACGCGGATTAGTATTGTGCTAAGTGTTGATGATTTGTTAAATGTGGTATGAATTTGTATTAGAATAATTTTGAAAAAATGGACCTTAATTAGATGAGCGATTTGTGAAAGAACTGGACAGAGGTTTTATTGGCGTTTTTGTGGGCGATAGGCTGACCCCTGTCACTGCAATTGTCTCTATCCATTATAATAATACCTCAAAGTCAAACGTGACAGCAGATGGTATTATAACCTCTGGTATACTGCCTACCCCATAAGGGATACAGGCGTGAAGCTATGTATGTATGTATGTAGTAATCAGAGCGATCTCGGTTAGGTGGTAAAAACACAATTAATATGAAGTATGCAAGTCTTATACAAATTGTATGAAGTCTGTCGTCAAACATCGCGACTCTGGTGGTGATGTGTTTTGGCATTAATGTGCTGTCATCATTGATCTCATCTGCAATTACCATCAGGTAAAACAAAAGTTAAATTTAATCGCATTCTGTTTAGTTTAATTAAATGATATATTTTAACTAAATTTTGTGATAGATTTTAAACATATTGTTAAATGTGATAAAATTGATTTATTAAGAGTTTATACAGGGTTCATTTGTAGTCACCGTCCAATTTTTTTTACACAATAAGTATCATTAATAGAAACGATTTTTGTAAAAAATAAGTAGGTATTTATTTTTTTCACAAGAAAATTAATAGATCCGCTTACATATTAACCAAGGCATGTTTACTTTAAATTTCCATTAAAATCAAGATGACTACGCGCTACTAAAAAACAACTTGTAGTTTTTTAATGAAATGCCGCTGCGTAGTAGGTATGTTCATCAACAGCGACTATTTTTTTAAAAGTTTGTGGTTTTATATTATTACTTTTTGGTACTGCGCGACGATAAAATAAATATGCGTACGTGTCTATCGTATCAAAGAAACTAACAATTAAATTTGGCTGGTGACTACAAATCAACCCTGTATTACCGATGACCTTGACAAGATCGCTAGTTTTCGTCGCTATTTATGTCGCTTGCTGCTTTCTTACATGTAACATAGCCCGTGTAATGTGAATGCAATAAATATCAATAAATATTTTTGTCCAGTTGTCATTGAGTTGTTTGTCACTGAGTAGTAATGAAAAGGTGTTATAAATATACAGGGTTAATTTAAATTAGCCCTACACTTCTTGCAGGCAGCCTCAGTACATCAATTTCAATAACATATGTTTTACGAATTTTTAAAAATAACACACAAAGAAAACTATAAAAAAATGTTTTTTACAAAAATGAGATGATTGAAAAGAATAATGTCTGCCCGCTACACAAGGCGATATTTTGCCTACGCAAGGTGCATGGCAAATCTACGCTCAGAGTAAATAGAGTTACGCCAGTTAAGAGCCAATCAATACTTTTTTTGCATGGAAAAACTTATCATCTAACATCAAACAAGCAATTAAAATAAAAGTGACGAAAAAATTTTCTTTCATTTCGCAATTCCCAGGCGCGCACAGCAGAAGCTTCTCTCAAAAGGAATTTTGATACTGATGCGTTTAGTTTCACTCACAGTCGTAAAATACAGTTTAACGTTTTTGATAAGTTTTAAAGACTGTAAATTTTTAAAAATTCGTAGAGCAAGTTTCGTTAGGATTGATGTTTATTAAATGAACCCTTTTTT
The DNA here is from genome assembly GCA_944452665.1 of Stenoptilia bipunctidactyla. Classification (NCBI taxonomy): domain Eukaryota; kingdom Metazoa; phylum Arthropoda; class Insecta; order Lepidoptera; family Pterophoridae; genus Stenoptilia; species Stenoptilia bipunctidactyla. The sequence continues at coordinate 17,728,933 of OX101739.1, forward strand.
TTTATAAGTGAAAGTGACTAAACCCGCGTTTGACCTCAGTCTCACCTGATGGTAAGTGACGATGAGGTCGAAGATGAAAGCACACGGGTTTAGGAAGGAACTGGCTCTTTATACAATATTGCCGGAACACATTACCGCCGGAGCGGTAACATTTGGCGGCAGACTTTATATAAAGGGTGGTCGCTAGCCAGGCGGACCCAGAAGGGATCCTACCACCAAGCATTAACCCTGTGTATTGATATCAATAGCTTACAGTACCTGGTCAGTCTCCCCGTAGGTATCAAGGTAGGGCGCGGGTAACGTGGCGCCGCGCGCAGGCGCGTGTAGCAACAGTAGTTCACAGTCGCGCACGCGCAGCAGCAGGCCGGCGCCGGCGCCGCAGCGCAGCGCGTGCGCGGTGCCGGCGCCCACGTGCAGCGCGCCGCCGCCGCGCCCCGCCTGCGGACCGGGGGGGGAGGGGGGGGTTAGGCGGCCAATATTGCACACAAAGCGAGACCAAAACAATGGACTACAAAACTATTCATTCCAGCCACGGAACATAAAACACAAGAGGAAAGGGCATCGCTTAATAATTCATTAAGAATAGCTGTCGCCAAACTAACACATTTACATTTTACGCACACTGAAATATATCCAATTAGAGCGGTCATAATTTGGTGAAATCAAGAAGACATAAGGACTATTACGAATAAAAGAATATCAACTATAGTACACTTGAAATAGAGTAGAAGTTAGTAATAACACTTAGTGATTTATGTCAGAATTCTATCTGCATGCTTTTAGTTGATTCTGTCAACTTAGTTATGCTCTTCGACGATAGATGTCATATGGACCACGCGTTATGCAATTTTAGATTTTATTTCAATGAAATACATATCATTTTTCATTCACACTAATATTTTTTCCGAATTAATTGGCAAGATCGATTAACGAAACATAAAAAATGAAATTAAACGAAAATAGCGACTTACCGATGATAGGAAACACCTGATCGTATTAACGTTTTAGTACCACTATAGTTTTTACACTCTAGAACAGAACATCGAGTCTTTTTATGGGTTTTTTTGTAATGGAACACACCAGCAAAAGACGTCACAAAGCGCTGTAATCACGACAGCGACTGACTCGAGTTAAGTCTCACTAGTCTTAACTTTGGCACGTACGCCACGCCCACACTTCCCTTCCTCTTGTGTTTTATGTTCCGTGATTCCAGCAGCCGCGCTGATTATGCTGGACCCATAACAACTGGCAAATGCGATAGTGAAAATGAATTCTAAAGTAATTTGATTAATTTGTCAATGTATAGTTGAATTGTTTTCAAATGATTCCTATGACACTGACAGTAATTTCCACAACTATTTGTAATGTACATATATATTAAATCATACCTTACAAAGTAACTTTTGCAGAACGTAAACGTAAAGTGTGATTGAGATAATTTCTTGCAAATGTTATGAATTGTAATAATTCCAACAAAATATCATTTTATTGGAATATACCTACGTAAAATAAATAAATGCCATTCTTAGAAGCATCCAATACGATTCTAATTTAACGGTGACGGCACTACAAGGTTATGTTGTGAAAATTATTGTCAGTGTCATAGGGATCAAGATTCACCGCGCCGACTATAGTTTGGTCTCAGTCAAGTCTTCATTTTGAAAAAAAAAACAACAATAAACAAAGAATTTCGATTGCAACTTCTTCATTTAACAATTTGTTATAGGTCAAGTATGCAAAGCGATACATATCTATTTAAAGCTTTTCGTTCTTTTCCCAATTGGCCAGATACGTATGACAAGATTTGTATGGATTAACACAAGTGAGTGTCTATCACGCTGCTACTTTAAAGAATACACAAAATACAATATCATACACAAATCGTAATCTAATAGTAAGTGCGTATTATGCGCAAGCAATCAAAAAGTAAATAATATTTTAGGTTCACTATTCATTTGCATAAAAAAAAATAACCATAAAATATTATGGAATTATGACATATGGTAATTTAGACTAATGATATGCACAATTTTTTTATCCATAACAAATTTAGCAAAATTGTCTTAATCCTATTATGCAACCTCACCGACTCCGTCTTCCGGAACGGGAGCCCTTCTCGTAAGTCATTATTCCGCAGTACATATGCTGCTAAAAATCGATTATGACCAAGTATAATTATGCCAAATTCATTGTGACAAAACATTTTATAAATACATATATTATGTTAAAGAAAGGGATCCCAATAATTTTGAGATTTTTTATTTGTAGTGTGTCCAAAAATGACAATAGAAAATGAATGTTTTCTATTGTACAAGTTTCTAAAATCTGTTGTTTACAAAGCTACATTAACCAGGAGTAATATATTATGTTACTACATTATGCTCCAATTAAATCAAGAAAATTTCATGGTATCAGAAGATAAACTGGTGAAATAACTTGACAAATGATATTTACATAAAAAGACTTCTTGAACAAAAGACGTTCAAGCCTTTCTATACTAAAGTTCAAATGAAAAATACAATAAAACGTCCTTTATGTATTATACACAGAATAGTGAAAATTTAAAACAATATTACACAAAGCCTTACCTTAGGTATCTCTGTCTGGCAGCAGTAGCTCTGCGAGCACAGAATCTGGCCGCACACAAGACACATCGTCGGGTACTTGCTGTCTTCTCTCTCAGAATTCGGACAAGAGAACTCCGAAACAACATTCATCAGCTCAGAGAAATCATCAGGGAGAGGAATCAGCCGCGGGGGTTCCCCTGTATCAACCACCAACTTCGGATCCACTTCCCCGGCAAACCATTCGCTGGACAATGAACTCCATTCTACAGCCTTCTCTTTAACCTCATCTTCTTCGAACAAGTCTTTGAAAGTTGACGGAAGATCCAAGTACCCACACATAACTTCCCACGTGTCCCCATTTACAACCGTCAGCTCTGTTGGCGGATTTATATCACTGAGGAAGTGATAGAAGATGCAGCAGCATCTCAGGAAGTTGTGGCACTGGGCTTTGACCTTCTCCCAGACTTCTTCGGCGTTTAGCTTCTCTGTATCCAAGTTTCCTCTTCGGAGGAGTTTCACAAAGTCGAGTAGGTTTTCCAAGTCTTGTTTAGGCGGTTTCGATTCTTCCATTTCCATCGGTTCGCTTGTGCAGGAGGAGATATCGGCTACTATCATAGCTCTGGTCATTGCGGCTTGGAGGACATGTATAGTGATTTGTCTAGCGAGGTGTGTGGGTCGCGCGGGGCCATTGTTTTTGCAGAATATTGACGGCGCGCTGAGTACTAGCGGTAGCAATAAACTGAACGGCTGATAAGTCAACGGCGACGAATATTCTAGAGTGTGTAGTGACGTCAAGGCGTGGTGTGCGAGATGTTTGGGCGAAGACCAGATGGCAGGTATGGCCGCTGCTAGTCTGATCAGGGTTTGTAAAGTGTCACGGTGCCGTGACGGAAGGTCTCCCAGTAAGGGCCTGTTCTCCGCTTGAAGGACCACGTTTGTGCTGAGGATCGTGTAGGAAGTGGCTCTGTACAGAGTGCCTATTGTGCCGAGACCGCGGTATTCAGGTAGATTGCACATTCCGGGTAGACCCTGAAGCAAAATTACATTTTGGGTTAGCGTATTCTACTAATATTATTTTATTTTACACTTTAAGGAAAACTTACAGCTATTATAGTACACTAGTGAAGAGAAATGGATTGTTTATGGCTATTTACAAGTTTCCACTTTTAAAACAATTACGTTAAATACAAAAAAAAGTCACATCCCGCCGACAAAATCACGCAGTCACTCAATAAATTCATCAGATTCGCTAGTTAGGCGACAAACAAGAAAGGTTATAAATTGATAGAGCTACGAGTAGGACAAAGCATGAAAATATAACATATTATATTGTAGTAGTCGTCCTATTCACATTGGGTTAAGTCGTGAGAACATCAATTCAACCCCTAAACTCTCTTACAAAAGTGATTACTTTATGGTGGCTAACAGGGATGTGTTCCCACAATGTTTTATGAACAACAAGCTATTTGACTCATTATTAACCAGTGAAATCTTTTAAGGTTTTTCATCACTTGATATATATACTAAATCAAATCGATCCCGATAATTAAATCGTTCGAGTCCCAGAACCCAGATCTCCCGGAACTTTTTATCAACGAAATGATATTTAAACTATTAAGTTTGTTTATATTTAAGCATTATAAAATGCAACTTTAAACACTTATTATTCATCGCGACATAGAATGATACGGTTAAATTAAAATATAGCACGTAGGAATTACGGCAGGCTATAACATAATAACTACTAACATATTATGTATAAGTCAAATTGTTACTAACAGAATAATGGATTATTATGGTCTGAAATAAATGATTTTATTATTATAACAAAACGGAGTTTAGCTCACCGTGACAAACTCTTCCACGAGTGACTTGAGGCTATCGGGGTAGTTGGGTATATCGCTCTGTAGGTGCTGTAAGAACTCCGCCGGCAAAACGTTCTCGGCGTGTGTTGATACAAAGACTTCTGCTTCTTCGCTCGGCTCCGGGTCTTCCGACTGACAAGTAGATTTTTTTAATTAAAGTCTCTGTTGTGAAATGTTGTAAAAGATAATCTGTTTTCTATAATTATGAAAATATTGGTAATCCACATTGGATTATTGTTTAAAATCGACTAATGAAATAGGTCGCTTTTTCGTCGATGTCATCGAAAATAATTATGTGGTGGAAGTAGTCCAACAGATTTAGACAGTTCTTTTTAAAAAGTTATCAATATCATTGCTCAAGCTTTGACTACTTCAGCTGGCTAAAAAATGAGCTAAATAGGTGAACACACAAAAAAAATGCATATTTTTTTTTACAATGAACTGATTGGTTCCGCTGTCTCTTAATGTTCTTATCTCGGATCACATCTCTTTATCACAAATATAAATAACCTCGCTTACATTACATCTTGAAAAAATACAGTTACATTTAAAAAAATAAGAACCTGTTTTTGGCAGTATGAATACATTTAATGTTATCATTGTATTTGTTTACTAGCTGCTGCCCGCGACGTCGTCTGCGTGAACGCTATGCAGCACCAAACGCACCTACGATTATAACACTGCTAGCGTGATAATATGTAGCCTATATGTTGACCCGACTTCTTAACTATCTTCATGCCAAATTTGAAGTAAATCCATGCAGTACTTTGAGTTTATCCCGGAAAGACAAACAGACAAACAGACAAAAATTCTAAAAACTATATTTTTTGTTTCTGTTTCGATTGTAGATCATACCCCAAGTATTCTTTTAAAAAAATATTCAATGTACAGTTTTGTCTTTCCTACCATTTTATTATATGTATAGATTAAGTGGTGTTGGTTCTGTGATAATAAAGATAATAAACAAATTCCTACGACTTTCAAATGAACTACCTTGTTAAAATTTTCACATACGTAACGGCCTTATTATCCAACGACATCCGTACCAAATTGAACCCATATTTAAATATTTCTGTCACTCACACAACATTATCTAGCCCAAATTAATTTTCTTAAAGAACTTGTGTTATGGATACTAGATAACTGATATAATTAAGAAACATATTAGAGAAATAAATTCTTTTTTATTAGAATAAACTTAAATAAACATATAAAAATCCATGACTTGACGACTAATACCTGTGTTCATCACACCGATATCCACCGTCGCCGGGATTCGAACCCAGGACCTCCAGCATAGAAGGCAATAATTTACCACTACACCAGCCGGTCGTTGAAAACACGCTTAAGGCTAAAACCTCTTCTAATTAAGCTTAATTTAAGTACTGACGGGTGCGGCGGCGGCTTGCGGCGGCGCCACTCCGGCGACACTGGCGGGCGCGGCGCGACAGTGCAGCTCCTCGCAGGTCTCGCTGCAGGCGCGCACGCAGCGCGAGCGCACAAGATGGCGGCGCTGCAAGATGGCGCGCACGGCCCGCCGGTAGTCGCCGGGGCAGAGGGGGGGCGGCGCGGCCGCGCGGGGGGGGCCCGCGAGCAGCGGCAGCGCGCAGTTGCACAGCCGCTCGCACAGAGGACAGAGGTACTCGCGCTTTTCTACGTCGAACGCGGATACTTGCCGGAGGCGGTACGGTCTGCGAAGGAATGTTATTTATTTATACTTCATTGCACACTTATAAAATAACAAAAGGAAAAAAATACATCCTTGTCATACAATTATATAAAAAAAAAATATATGGACACATCAGCAGGTCAATACAAAACACAGTGACACAGTTAGTGAAAAAGTTTAAATTGTTTTTGATGGCAGTTTTTGAGGCATTGCACAGAACGCAATACAAATTAAACTTGAATTGCGCGATATCGGTTCTATTAGGACTATGTCTGAGAGTCACTTATAAAAACACGAAAACTACTGGACTGGAAAACTTGATGTTTAAAAGGGGTAATCTACATTTGAAACTCTACATAAAAAAGTTAATTGAAATCAATTTTTGTCTTCAATATAAAACATGCTTTCTTACTAATATTCTAAGCGCACTCAGTTTAATTTAATCGTTTTAGTTCAATTAATTACTAAGCTTCTAACAGAATCATATGTTTTTTACCAACACGGTGTAGTATGATGTTACATAGATAAAAATGGATAGAAAATCTTCATACCGCTAGTTGCAGAAAATACTTTGCAAGTTTGATTCCAATTGAACCTTTACAATCGTTTACAATCTACATATTTAGCTCCAGGTGTATTGAATGTCGCTAATGGTGAATACTAAAGCCAATCATGTGTTTGAATATAATAATGTGTTTATATGTCACTATTTTAACAGTTAACTCTTAGTTTATTGTTTTTTTGCTCAAATTGTACATTTAATGTTAATACTGTATTTTTATAAGTATCCCATTCTATGCAAATGGCAATAAAGTGTTTGAATTGAATTTTTTATTTTGTCTTATAAAGTAAGAATGGGACGTTTGTCTCCCATATGTTAATGTTGAGAGCGCAATAGGCGGCCTTATCATCAAAAGCCGGCTCACCTGCGATTCTCCTTATCCAACAAGGACGTGAGGTACTTGTGCGTGCAGTGCGCGTGCAGCACGTGCCCGCAGGACGACACGTGCGGCTGTGCGCCGGCGCCGGTGGCCACGTGGCCGGCCGCGCCGCCGGGCCCGGCCGCCGGCTCGCCGCCGCCCGGGCACAGCACCGTCGACGGCTGCACGAAGGCGACGAGCACTAGTGGCTCGGAGGTTACGTCTACGCGGGCCTGTGAGATATCATATTACCTAGTATGAGTTTATATTATTCAGGGTCCATTAATAGCAGATTAGGAATGATAAGTGGGTCTGAACTTCGTTTTTTTTTTATATTTTTCATTAATATTTTTCAGTAAAATTTAAGATTAATCTACTTTTATGACTATATACAATTAGATGAAAACGTTTTCATTACTTGCTGTGTAGTCACAAACTACAGATCAAACTTAAATTTTGATCACTTAGAAGAATTTTGAAATTTTAATTTATGGAAAATACTTTAAAAAATTTTTTTTTTCGTAATTATGACCCATTCATCAGTCTTAAAACGCTATTAAAATATTATTGACTATTATAAGGCGACCCTATATGTATATTAGGTGTGAGAAAAATAAAAATAAAAAATGATTTAACTGATAATATGGAACTTAGACGTCATAATGGATAAAAACTTTTAACGCCTGATGTTTCAATGGTCAGATAAAGTGACGACCAGTTTGGCGATGGGGTAACAAAGCCTGCCTCAGATGCCAGTTGTCGCGGGTTCGGGTTCGATTCCCGTGACAACTGGCATCTACAAGAAAACAAAAAGTTCCGGTCTGGGCGTTTATCTATATACCTCTAGTTATATACATGCTATCCCATCACAAGCTCTGCTTAGTTTGGGGCCATGTAGTTGGTGTGATTGTCGGGGGATTTTATTTATTTTATTAGGTATTCATTTTTTATGCCATTTTATATAATTGGCATGCAATTATAAAAATAGTAAATCATGGTAATGGTTATTCCACTAAGTAAAATTTTATCCGACGATTGAAAAATCAGGCCTTGTTAAAATATGACTAGATTTTTAGCTGGAATAGAAAAGCGTCGGATCACTGACCTCCTCCTGGCACATAATACAGACGCGCGGGGGGTCGACGACCCCGCCCCCGGCCACGCCCAACGCCGCGCCCGCGTACAGCGGACGAATATCTTGTTCCTCCGCCGTCACCTGGAATACACAACTTACGTTATTGACCTACCATTTTAAACTCATACATTCAGCTGTTATATCTAGAAATCTTGATTCACAAGTGTATTCTACTAATTTTATAAATGCAAAAATATATTTGTAGCTCTTTCACTCAAAATTCCGAATAAATTTTATGAACCTTACAATATTATTGACGACGACCGGCTGGTGTAGCGGTAACATACACTGCCTTCTAAGCCAGAGGTCCTGGGTTCGAATCCCGGCGGCGGCGGATATTTGTGTGATGAACACAGATATTAGTCGCCAAGTCATAAATGTTTATTTAAGTTTATTCTAATAAAAAATATGTATTTATTCAATATGAATGTTTATATATTTCTTAAGTATATCAGTTATCTAGTATCCATAACACAAGTTCTTTAAGAAACTTAATGTGGGCTAGATAATGTTGTGTGAGTGTCAGAAATATGTATTTATTTATTATAGCCAGTTCATCAGAATAACATATAGGCTTTATGAAGGTATTGGATACATACTACTCCTGTGCAGACGAAGTCGCGGGCACCTGCTACTCATAAGTATTTCTAGTGCTGGACAGAAGTCTATCACCTCTATATTTCAAATTAAGTTGTATTATAAAAAATACCCAGATAAGAAATGTAGATTCTTAACAGTTATCTATAGATATTTGACAGTTAGATAGAGATTTCAAACGTTTCTCGTCAAACATAGAGAAAACACTGTTACAATACTCATTCATTTAGTGTCATAAATTTTATAAATTACTTTACGTTAAATAAAAAAACAGAACTGAATAATTGATTCAAAGATTAGGATTATGATTTCATGCATTCTTCACGTTTTTTGTAAGTCAAGAAATGTATATGTATATATTTGTATTATGTATATTATATGGTTACGTACCTCAGTAGTGGTCTCTTCGAATAACGTGGAGTTATTGGAGATGAAGTTATTCATTTGTGCCTTCATTTGCGCCATTACTTTGGCGCGTCGTTGCGCGGCCAACTTCGCTCGCCGGGTCTTTTCCGCGTCTGAAAGTAAGATTCAATAATAATTAATTTCTGACGAACGGCTGTTCTAGTGGTAACAAACATTGCCTACCGCTAGAGGTTTTGAGTTCGAATCCCGATGAGGTGGACATTTTTGCGATAAATACACATATTAGCCGTCAACTCATGTATAAGTTTAATTAAAAAAATAATAATGTATTCGGTATGTATGTGTTTATATTTTTAAGTTCATTCATCCGTTACCTAGTATCTATAACACAAATTATTTAAGAAACTAAATTTAGGCTATTGTGATAGGTATAATATGAACGTGAGAAATAACTATTAATTATTTATTTATACAAAAATCTTTTGAGCCTACAAAAGAAATAGATACTAGAAAAAGATACAAGAAATCTTTAGATCAAATCAAAAGTATATGGAAATGCGACTTCTAAACCAGATAACATTTTATTGCGTCACAAATGCGTGAAGAGTACTCAAGTTCGTCATAGTGAGCATGAAATTTTGTATTTAATAAGCCGCGGTGGTAAGTCGCAGGAAAAGGTACAATTTATTTATGCCAACAGCTGCTTTACAAAATCATAAATAAATAAACAATGGATATTAAAATGACGAAGACCGTCTTACCTGCAGTTTCTTCTGAAGAGGGCTGGTTGTCCTGATCAGTTTTCATGCTTTCCCCGTCGCCGATGTGTTCGTCTGTCTGTCCTAGCATAGCTCTGAAAGAAACCAAATATTTTTTTAAAACAACGCCATAATTACAGCGGATTTGGGAATACATCGGGATTGAGTCGGTTTGGGTAACTTAATATTGTTATTTAGTAGTTTAAACTCTAAGTTTTAATTTAGAAATAATACAGTTAGGTACGCAAACGGTGATGCCGTTCGAGCCGTATGAATGGTGGTCCTTCGAGCAAGATTAAAGATAGTTTATAGAGACAGATCAATTTTAGTCCTTCAAGTTCGATAAAATTGGTACTTCCAAAAGGATAAGAGTTCCTTCGACCCAGATGAAGGTGGTCTTTTGAGCCGATTTGAAAGTCGTCATTCGAGCCGGATGAAAGTGGTCCATTGAGCCAGATAAAACCGATCCTTTCAAGTTATATAAAAGCAGGCCTTCGTAACCCTTCCAGCTGGTTAAATTGAGGTCCTTCAAGCCGGATACATATGTATAATGGAATATTACTTTCTTCCTGTACTTTACCTCATCTTATCATGTATATGCTGTGCAAGCGCCCTGTGAGCGTCGAGGCGGCGCGAGCGGCATAGCGCCTGCAGTAAGGCGGGTAGACCGGCGCGAGCGGCTCGCTCGGCGAAGGCCACGAACTCGTAGTGACCGCTCTCTTCGTCGCGGAGCGCGTAGCCGATCAGGTGGAGTGCCTGAGGAGGTGATATTATACTTTACTTTATTATAAAAAATTCCAGTGATTTTTAAGTTTTAAGACAGTAGGAATTTATTGACATTTTTAGAGTGGGGTTATCAAAAACAAAAACTTACCATTTAATCAATTGTGAATATTTTTTGTAAAAACGAATAAGGTGATTTAAATTTTTCCGTTCAAAGACAAATCGGCGACAGATTTATCAATAAATAAATGTAAACATAAATGAATGCCAGAGGTTGCATAAATAAAACCTTTGAAATTTATATATTTTGTATGTAGGTAAAGTTCACCAAAAACAATATCTTTAAAAAAAAACACAAATTGATTACATTAAGTATAAAAATGCGTTCTTTACAACTTCTTATGTAGGTATTTTAAATAAAGAAAATTGACGAGCATTACACATCAGTGCAGCACCCACCTTGTGCACGATGCACTCGCTGTAGCAGCGCGCGCGCAGGTCGGCGGCGCGCGACAGCACGCGGCACAGCACGTGCAGCGCCGCGTCGCTCTGCAGCAGGCTGGCCAGCAGGCGGAACGGCGGCGCTAGCTTTGGCAGCGGCGGCGGTGGGCAGCACTCCGGGAGACCTACGACGAAATATTACAGTCAGTGTCGTTGAAGAATAACTGTCACAGATCACACTCATACCAAGCACTCCGGGAGACCTTCTCTTGGTGGTAGGATCCCTTCTGGGTCCGCCTGGCTAGCGACCACCCTTTATATAAAGTCTGTCCGGCGGTAATGTGTTCCGGCAATATTGTATAAAAAGCCAGTTCCTTCCTAAACCCGTGTGCTTTCATCTTGGACCTCATCGTCACTTACCAACAGGTGAGATTGAGGTCAAACGCAGGTTTAGTCACTTATAAAAAAAAACCTACGACAAAATATTACAGTCAGTGTCGTTGAAGAATAACTATCACAGATCACACTCATACCAAGCACTCCGGGAGACCTACGACAAAATATTACAGTCAGTGTCATTGAATAATAACTATCACAGATCACACTCATACCAAGCACTCCGGGAGACCTACGACGAAATATTACAGTCAGTGTCGTTGAAGAATAACTGTCACAGATCACACTCATACCAAGCACTCCGGGAGACCTACGACGAAATATTACAGTCAGTGTCGTTGAAGAATAACTATCACAGATCACACTCATACCAAGCACTCCGGGAGACCTACGACGAAATATTACAGTCAGTGTCGTTGAAGAATAACTATCACAGATCACACTCATACCAAGCACTCCGGGAGACCTACGACAAAATATTACAGTCAGTGTCGTTGAAGAATAACTATCACAGATCACACTCATACCAAGCACTCCGGGAGACCTACGACGAAATATTACAGTCAGTGTCGTTGAAGAATAACTGTCACAGATCACACTCATACCAAGCACTCCGGGAGACCTACGACAAAATATTACAGTCAGTGTCGTTGAAGAATAACTGTCACAGATCACACTCATACCAAGCACTCCGGGAGACCTACGACAAAATATTACAGTCAGTGTCGTTGAAGAATAACTATCACAGATCACACTCATACCCAGCACTCCGGGAGACCTACGACAAAATATTACAGTCAGTGTCGTTGAAGAATAACTGTCACAGATCACACTCATACCAAGCACTCCGGGAGACCTACGACGAAATAGCACAGTCAGTGTTGTTCAAGAACGAAAATCATAGATCATGAACTTAGAATGAATATTATACGTTTTCGGTTTCAAAGTTTTGTCAAAGAAAACGGAACCTCATCAAATGTTTCACATAGATTCGATAGTTGTTTTTACTATACATACAGGGTGTTTGGTCACAGGATGCAAAGCTGAAAGGAGGCGATAGTCTATAGCTAGACCCACAAAGCAGATACATAGTAGAGCTGCTGTAAGCAAAGTTGCACAGCTTCAATTTGGGTTGTCCTGACGTCACAGCCTTTAGTTCAAGCTATTCCTCGCTAGAGGCACTGACGTCAGTTCGTCGCTGACTTCTGTGAAGTATGTACACGCGTAGATATAAAAAAATATTAAATCCTCCATTGTTTCTCGATGTAAAATTTAGTTCTCTATACTTTTATAAAGGAATTACATTGACAATCCAAATAAAACACGGAACTTAAAACACAAGAGGAAGGGACGTGTGGGCGTGGCGCACGTGCCAAAGTTAAGACTAGTGAGACTTAACTCGAGTCAGTCGCTTTCGTGATTACAACGCTTTGTGATGTCTTTTGCCGACTCGATGTTCTGTTCTAGAGTGTAAAAACTATAGTGGTACTAAAACGTTAATACGATCAGGTGTTTGCTAACATCGGTAAGTCGCTATTTTCGTTTAATTTCATTTTTTATCTTTCGTTAATCGTTCTTGCCAATTAATTCGGAAAAAATATTAGTGTAAATGAAAAATGACATGTATTTCATTGAAATAAAATCTAAAATTGCATAACGCAAGGTCCATACGCGCCATCTAGCATAGCATAGCATAACTAAGTTGACAGAATCAACTAAAAGCATGCAGATAGAATTCTGACATAAATCACTAAGTGTTATTACTAACTTCTACTCTATTTCAAGTGTACTATAGTTGATATTCTTTTATTCGTAATAGTCCTTATGTCTTCTTGATTTCACCAAATTATGACCGCTCTAATTGGATATATTTCAGTGTGCGTAAAATGTAAATGTATTAGTTTGGCGACAGCTATTCCTAATGAATTATTAAGCGATGCCCTTTCCTCTTGTGTTTTAAGTTCCGTGAAATAAAATTAACTTACCACGAAGATAATTTCATTCATTATTATTTTTTACAAATTGTTTGTTTTCCAATTATTTGTGTCCAAAATTCCAAATTGTTATTTGTCGCCTAGGTGATTTTTATGCCGCGAAAAAAGGTTGCGCTATCTAGCGTCAAGTAGAAATATTTTATTTCGCGGTTTTTTCTGACAGATTTGGAACGTATGAAATTTCGTTAAAAAACTAGAGCCACCTAGTAAAGAATAGCTGAACTTTTTTGATGATCATGTCAATATTTTAACCTTATGTTTCAACCGGTTTTTACTACTCGCTACTAGGTGACTAATGCCATCGCCCGTTTGGCTATGATTGGCCATAACCCACCGCTTACCCCTCCCGCACCCCGCGCGTAGGCTTCACTTGAGTCCCTAGAAAAAACTGGATAGGGCAGCTCCTCTATATATTTCCTCCGTGGCTAGACCATTCAGAATACTTAAGTGTGATAGTTTTTTTTTTTTATTAAAGTTTTAAGGTTTTTCCAAGAAAACTCCAACATATTCTTTATATTTTCTGTTTTGGATTATCTAAAGTCTATTGGTATACAATCAATGTAATTTGAAAACTGAAGGTATGACTAGGGTAGGTTGGGCAGTTATCTTCCAGTTTCCGGCGCAAGAGTTTGTCGAAAGAAAATTGTTGATATTATTAATAATAACATTTTCGAGTGTATTTAAAACTGCGGATATAAGAAATGAAAACAATTTTATCATAGTTTTATACCCTTAACTGCTTCTAACATCTTTTAACTCCTGCAATTAAAAGTAAAAATAAAATCTATGTAAGGACCATGTCTTCCTTTCATATTTGGAAATATTATCAATTATTCTAATACCAGCTTCTGATATTTTATCCCTTACGAGCTTTGACCCACAACTTCGTACGCCCTAAGCTACCCTTGCTGTGGGAATTTCAGAAACGCCTTCCATAATACAACCAGACACCATTGAAAGAACTTTAAACTAAGTTTCACATCCGTACACTCAAAGAATACGATTTTTCATACGAACTAAAAAGTCCTTTATTTCCCGAACCTGTGAGATTTTCGGGAATTCCTTCTTTAGTACAACCAGACACCCATTGAAGAACCTTTGTACCAAGTATCAAATCCGTGCATTCAAGGAATAAGATTTTTTATACAAGCTTGAAAGTTCTATATTTCCCGTTCCTGTGAGAATTTCGGAAATTCCTTCCATATTACAACCAGACACTCATTGAAGAACCTTTACACCAAGTTCCCAGCCGTGTAGTCAAGAATTAAAAGGTCCTATATTTCCTGTTCCCGTTGGAATTTCAGGAATTCCTTTCATGAAACAACCAGTCATTCATTGCAAATCCTTCATGCCAAGTATCACATCTGTGCACTCAAGGAATAAGATTTTTCATACAAACTAAAATGTCCTATATTACCCGTTTCCGTAGGAATTTCTGGAATTCCTACCTTAGTGCTAACCTACACTCTCTTAACCCTTAGCACCACTCGTGGGGGACCTAGGTCCCCCAGCGCTTTGTTTTTTTCAAATCATATTAATATTTAGAGCCCGACGCGGTTGCGATTCCGTGTATTCCCAGTGACACCCGAGAGCTACAGAAGTGCATAATTGCTGAGACTGCTAATATGTTTACAGAATTAAAAAAAAAAAAATTAAGTCAACTAAGCCCAACATTCCTTTTGTGATTTCGAATATTTTTAAATTTATGAAAGAGTTTATGTCTGTTTTTAATAAAAGGTAAATAGTTTATTTGAAAAAAATCTTTCTTTTTTGTTTTGAAGTAATTTTTTTAAATTATATTGGGCCTGAAAAGTAACGTCTATAAATATACCTATTTTGTATTGTTTCTTTGAGCTTAGAAATGTTTTTAATTATTATAAAAAAAAATGAATAAAACTGTTCATTTTCATTGTTCATGTTTTTTATTTATATTATGAAAAGATATCCCAAGATATTCTACATTTCATAACCTAAATTTTGAACACAAAATGTGGGGACTTAGGTCCCCCACGAGTGTAAATGTGTAGACTGAAAATACCGAGTGGTGCTAAGGGTTAAGGAATGTATGTTCCAAATTTCAGCTCTACACCCAGTAGCACGTTGTCTGTCAGTAACGGAACAGTTTTATACAAGGTGTTCCTGTTGATTTCCCATAACTCTAGGGTTTTAATGGGACCATGTAATAGAATCAAATAGCATGTGAATAATTTTTCAATTTTAATTTTAATTTATTTTTTATTTTTCATACAAAATAATTCAATTAAGTCATAACATCTTATGTAAAACACTTCTATGCTAAGTAAGACAACGTGACAGGTACAGTTCGCAACGCTTTGCGTTGTACATTGTATGCAACGTTCCTCAACGTTTAATTTATTTTGTCGTTTATTGTTATTCAGTGACACGCGTCTATTAAATTTATGTTAAAGAGATTTTACAAGGGTGATAATTTATGAACTCATTATATTAAGATTGATGATATCTTGGAAAGTATGTAATTTTGAAAATATTCTTTGGCAAAAAGTATTGTTTTTTAGTAAGGAACAAAACTATAAAGTTGTGGGAAATCAACAGGAACGCCTTGTATATTAAGATAAAGAATCTAGAACTTTTGTAATTATTTAAAAAATAACGGGCGCAAATTAAATCTTTTTTGTACTAACAAGCTAAAGATAATAAAATGTGTTGTAGTCATTCGTTCTGTAAGGATAGTTAACTTCTTAATTATTTATTCACACATACTTACAACTATCGTTACCTACAGATTTTTAGTAACTTAGCGACAGTCGATAACTGGCACATTTCACATAACAGCTGGAAGCTAGTTTCCGACTACGAAGAAAAGCCAGTTTTCTGTGGTAATTAGGTTGATTGCTATACTTTCTATTTCACAAAGTTGCTCATGTAGTATCAAATGATTTTTGTACTTTCAATCGCTCAGAACTATGTATTTTGTAAACTTACGTAAGACTTTGGTTACTAAGTTCATATAGCATCTTTATCTGCATATAAAAAAAAAAAAAGTCCATTATCTCGAAAACGGTTAGGTTGAGGTAGGGTGTTTCAAAGTACCATTGTGGAGCGGCCGACGACACGGCGGAGCACACCTTAGTGGTGAGTTGACGTCTATCGTCGGAGAGGACCTCTCGCTTCCTAGCGTGGTTAAAGCCATGTTAGGGAGTCGAGAGGCTTGGGCGGCCATGACCTCCTTCTGCGAGGACGTAATGTCGCAGAAGGAGGCAGCGGAGCGGTGCCGGGAGGATGAAGCCTCTTCGGCACCGATCCGCCGTAGGCGGAGGGGGGACGGAAAAGGAGATACGCTCATCTTCTCCCTCCTGATAGCCAGCCGTAGCGGGTGAGGGGAACTGCGGCGGCTATTAGGGCTATGTGTGGGGAAATGGTCTCGTGTACTGGACCATTTCCTACGTGTCGCCGAGCGCAATCCGCCGGGGCTCGCGGGTAATGCCAGTGGCGGTACCGTGAGCTCCATCTATGGCGGATGAGGTACACACCTTGAGGTTTTGAGTGGGTAGATCCGGCAGTGCCGGATCATTCCCATATACCCCACCGTTCCCCCTTGGGCGGTCGTGGACGTGATTGCACGTTTTCCTCAAGTAAAAAAAAGGGTGTTTCAAAGTGAAAACAGAAAAGATGGGTACTACACACCTTTAACGGATTCGACCTGTATATTACAGAAAGCTTAACTACAAAGACAAGGCGACTGTTCTACATGGCTAGAGACTTCGCTGTTCGAAAGAACTATAAATTCTGCTGGACCTAAGGGGGCAGCATATTTTTGCGTAACGAAGAGAAACTTCCCTTCATACGAATGATTACTGAACGATTTACAAGTTACTCAATAGAAACAAAGATGGACAACTAACTAACCAATTTTTATTTATTTGCTTATATACTCAATCAAAAAAATATATACTATTACTTAAACAAAATACAGAATACATGTTTTTCGAACAATCAATAACATAAACAAAAACAAAATTAATCTTCACATAAAAAAAAAATTCTGCTACTTTATGACGGTGATGATAGCCGGGAGCTCAGCTTTAGCATATGCGAGAGAAAACGTATCTGCCGCTACATTCCTGCATCCTATAGATGGAGTGAGGAAAGTTGAGAGTAAAGGTGGATCCCACTTCACCCACAAGGGCCATGGTCCCAAGACATCTGGTGGCAGAGTCTAACTCTTCTTCCGACCAATAAGTGGTGACATCTCCTTCGGGATAGGAACAGCGGAGGTAGTCTCCAAGTTTCTCGTCATTCATCCGATCTGGAAGGCGGAGGCTTTCCATTCTGTTACTCATTAATATCGCCGGGGAGCCTTTTGCATCAAGGGAGATGGCAGTCCCTCGCAATTTTGGCATGTGTTTGGTGATAATAGGTAGTAGGCCAGAAACATAGTGGATATCTGCTCTGTATGAATCAACATTATAGCCTGGTGGAATGATTTCATCTGCGTTGAGCAAGATGTTGCCTCTCCATATGGCTCCTGGAATAGCATTGTTTAGTCTAAACATAGCCCGGTACTCCCTAGGGTAATCACGCTTAGATAAAAGATTTACTGTGTCACGCAAATTCGAAAGCACAACGCGGTGAGGCTCAACTATGCGTCGATCATGTCGGTCGTATGATTCAGCTGGAAAGATTGCTTTATAGGTGCGACTCTGACGAGCGAGATCGCCAACAGCGTTAATAACGCATCCAATCGGCTCAGGCATAGTGCTTATTTGACGGCTAACGTTTTGTAATGCAGCGTCAAAGTTGCTAAACTTATAAGTTGCATGATGCATTACGTTCAGGTAAGTGGACTTTCTGTCAACATTTTGCAATTTCGCTTCCATTATTCCAAGCGCTGCACGATAAACTGCGTAGATATTAATATTAATATTAAACGGTATCATTGCTTTTCCCAAGTGAAAGGTCCCAAATCCTACACCTCGCGTTGAAACGGTTAAAGGTGTCGCGTTTTGCACTACCGGCGCTTGAAGGAGTTTATTGATTACATCTTCTGTAAGTAACCCAACGTTATATTTATTACGAACAACGTTGGGATAGTTCTTCGTAACCAGGGTGGGTGTCGCGTTTTGCACTACCGGCGCTTCAAGATGTTTTTCGATTACATCTTCTGTATGTAACCGAACGTTATATTTATTACGAACAACGTTGGGATAGTTCTTCGTAACATTGGGTGGGTGTCGCGTTTTGCAATACCGGCGCTTAAGGGTTTTTTCGATTACATCTTCTGTATATAACCCAACGTCATATTTATTACGAACAACGTTGGGATAGTTCTTCGTAACCTGGGTGGGTGTCGCGTTTTGCACTACCGGCGCTTGAAGGTGTTTTTCGATTACATCTTCTGTATGTAACCCAACGTTATATTTATTACGAACAACGTTGGGATAGTTCTTCGTAACCAGGGTGGGTGTCGCGTTTTGCACTACCGGCGCTTCAAGATGTTTTTCGATTACATCTGCTGTATGTAACCCAACGTTATATTTATTACGAACAACGTAGGGATAGTTCTTCGTAACCTGGGTGGGTGTCGCGTTTTGCAATACCGGCGCTTCAAGGTTTTTTTCGATTACATCTTCTGTATGTAACCCAACGTTATATTTATTACGAACAACGTTGGGATAGTTCTTCGTAACCTGGGTGGGTGTCGCGTTTTGCACTACCGGCGCTTCAAGGTGTTTTTCGATTACATCTTCTGTATGTAACCCAACGTTATATTTATTACGAATAACGTTGGGACAGTTCTTCGTAACCAGGGTGGGTGTCGCGTTTTGCACTACCGGCGCTTCAAGATGTTTTTCGATTACATCTGCTGTATGTAACCCAACGTTATATTTATTACGAACAACGTAGGGATAGTTCTTCGTAACCTGGGTGGGTGTCGCGTTTTGCAATACCGGCGCTTCAAGGTTTTTTTCGATTACATCTTCTGTATGTAACCCAACGTTATATTTATTACGAACAACGTTGGGATAGTTCTTCGTAACCTGGGTGGGTGTCGCGTTTTGCACTACCGGCGCTTCAAGATGTTTTTCGATTACATCTTCTGTATGTAACCCAACGTTATATTTATTACGAACAACGTTGGGATAGTTCTTCGTAACCTGGGTGGGTGTCGCGTTTTGCACTACCGGCGCTTCAAGATGTTTTTCGATTACATCTGCTGTATGTAACCCAACGTTATATTTATTACGAACAACGTTGGGATAGTTCTTCGTAACCAGGGTGGGTGTCGCGTTTTGCACTACCGGCGCTTCAAGATGTTTTTCGATTACATCTTCTGTATGTAACCCAACGTTATATTTATTACGAACAACGTTGGGATAGTTCTTCGGAACCTGGGTGGGTGTCGCGTTTTGCACTACCGGCGCTTCAAGATGTTTTTCGATTACATCTTCTGTATGTAACCCAACGTTATATTTATTACGAATAACGTTGGGACAGTTCTTCGTAACCAGGGTGGATAGCTGTTTCACAAAAGACGATTCTGAAATAAGAGATACGGCGTAACAGCAAAAAGAAGAATGGGCAGAATATGGAGATAAGCGATGGAGAGCAATCGATTTCGACTTGTTGCTATTTTGTTATTGTATATAATTGTGATGATTTATATCAAAACAAAGGTTCCAATAAGAAAGGAATGTAGTGTATGTAAATAGGGTTATGTATGACTAATGAAAGTGAAAGCGGACGTACGCCTGCGACTAATTAATATCGTTTGTTGCCTAGCCCGTGGACCAGTGGTAATTGTGACAACCACGGAGGAAATATAGAGGAGTTGCCCTATCCAGTTTTCTCTAGGGACTCAAGTGAAGCCTACGGGCGGGGTGCGGGAGGGGTAAGCGGTTGATTATGGCCAATCATAGCTAAACAGGCGATGACATTAGTCACCTAGTAGCGAGTAGTAAAAACCGGTTGAAACATAAGGTTAAAATATTCAAATGATCATCAAAAAAGTTCAGCTATACTTTACAAGGTGGCTCTAGTTTTTTAACGAAATTTCATACGTTCCAATTCTGTCAGATTTCTACTTGACGTAGATAGCGCAACATTTTTTTCGCGGCATAAAAATCACCTATGCAACAAATATCAATCTGGAATTTGGACATAAATAATTGGAAGACAAACAATTTGTAAAAAATAATTATGAAATTATCTTCGTGGTTAGTTAACTTGATATGGACTGTCAATGTAATTCCTTTATAAAAGTAGAGAAAACTTAATTTTACATCGAGGAACAATGTAGGATTTAATATTTTTTTAAATATCGACGCGTGTACATACTTCACAGAAGTAAACTTCGAACTGACGCCAGTGCCTCAAGTGCGGAGTAGTTTGAACTATTGATATCACGACAACACAAATTGAACCTGTGCATCTTTGCATACAGCAGCTCTACTACATATCTGCTTTGTACAACAGAGAACACAACATTGGCGACGAGGATAAAGAACAGCAGATAGTATAGACATCTGGTAAAAAAAAAAAAAAAAAAACGAGCTTTTTCGCGCAACTTTGTTCACGCTAAACGGGAAGGAATTTCAGAAACTACTACCATAATCCAACTCTCATTGAGAAGACTTCTACTGTAAAATTATGGAAAAAAGATTCTTATAACTAGAATTTCAAATTAAGCCTTAATCGACTCCTTTCACTAATTGAGCAAATTTCGCGGTGTTTTAAGCGATTTTATAACATCCATTTGTTCATTCATCTTTATCATAAGAAAGTGGAAAGACTAGAGAAGTTGTCAAGAAATTAATAAAAATAAAAAAATCCCCAGACAATCACACCAACTAAATGGCCTCAAAGTAAGCGAAGCTTGTGTTATGAGATACCATATAGCGAACTAGGGGGGAACCTAGAATATAAATACATATATAGATAAACACCCAGACCAGGAACATTTTTTTTTCTTGTTCCGGGCGGGAATCGAACCCGCAACCACCAACGTCTGAGGCAGATAGGTTTACCCCTTCGCCAAAGTGGTCGTCATATTCATACAAATTGGAAGATCTCGGTAATTTTTTTTACTTTTTTTTACGCCGGTAACCAAATGAAACGGTAACCAATGATATTGGTTTAGGGCGATTTTAAAAGATGCATTAAACAGTACACATTTAAATGAGATTAAAATTAGCTGTCTACACTTAACACTTTTTTTTATTTCTAGGTAAAAGGTAAAAAAAAAGCTTTTGACCTTTTTATAGCGATATAGGCATAGCAGATAACCTACTCTACATGCCGTAACAAAGCCGGCGATGCACCAAACACCCTGTATATTAATATTTAAACAAAATATTACAACAGAGAACATAATATGGAACATAACAGGGAGCAATAATATGTAATACAACATTGTTTTTCTGTATTACATATTATGTATGAAAGCATTCTGGGTGTCCTTTCTTTGTTCTATCATCATTTCACTGCACCTATAGTTGAATTCTTTTCAAATGATTTTCTTGACAGGTCAAAATCGTCAATCATAGTGAAGTGGCCCTAATGAATTTGTTCGATTTTAAAATCGATTGTTTCAAAATACCGATTCAGTTGGTAAAAGAAATGGGATAAAAGATTATAGAATTCAGCTTTCTTTTTATAAAACGGGTACCTAAAATTGTAATAAATTATAGACCATTGGTCTCATATCATTAATTTAATTCGTCACTGTTTGTCCTTGTTTCGGTATCAGTGTCATCTCCGCGTGAAAGAATAAATTTTAGATCGTGAACTTTGGATATATGTATTCCAATCTTCATTTAAGTATATGTTCGCTGAGTTTTGTAACTACTTTTTCCAATTTTCTGTATTCACGAATCGATTACAAGATGGCCGCTCATATTCATCGATTTGGTGTCGATTCAATAGCGTCAATCCCTATTGAGCGAGGTTCCGGTCCCTTGCATCTGACAGTTTAAAAATGTATTTATTTTTATTACATTAACTTATTTTATTAAGATTTAATAATAATAATAACATGAGAAATAGTTTACTTTATACTGTTTAAATTTACAATTTTATTTAAATACTTTTTAATTTTTATCCCTTCGCTTTATTTATTTTCTATTACAAAAAGTTTGCGGAAAATGGAATATGAGAACTGTCACGAAAACCATTTGAAAATAATAATAATAAATTTATTTATTTCTCCCACAATAATATTTTACATACTATAATTAAAAACTATATATATTATAAGAGGTAATATTAAGAGAAGTATATAAGTATATAGTTGAATTATTTTAATATTAAAATAATTCAACTATAGCTGTAAGTTTCCCTCTTTAATTAAAATAAAATAATCAAATAACTTACCAGCTGCCTTCCTCCGATTCCTCTGTTCTTCCTCGCTCCTGCTTAGTTCCTCCCTCGTGTAATGGTAGAAGAACGTATCGTATTCGTCGTATAGATGCGGCTTGAGCTTGTAAACGCCTCGACGGTTGCCTTCAGAGGGTTTCACGAAGTCGGCGACTTCGTGGATCACGGCTTCGAGACCCGTTTCGTGAACTTGGTCTTCGGGGAGGCATCTGTTGGGGATGGCATGAGGGTTTGATTATGATTCAAGCATAGACTTGGTGTCCATTGTTTTTTTTTTTGGAGAACTCTGAAAAGCAGACTATAAATCTGGTACGCTTTCATCATTCAAAGGCTCGAATTATCAAACTTACCACAGAATGAAAAACAGTTCAATGTAACCCCTTTGAAAAAATTACTGCTTATTGGACAAATAATATCATAATTAAGAAAAATAAGGTTTCTTTGTAAAATTTAAACGTAAAATTTACTTATTCTTTCATTTTTAGAAAATTACTTTATCAAGGAGTAACATATACGTTAAATTCCTTTCAAAGCAATGCTCACGGTATCAGAACTTGCATGGACGGAACTAAAATGGCGGTTTTATACATAATTTCAAATCAATAATGGCGTGTACAAATTCATAAATTATTTATCCTAAAATTGGTTTGATCCACGTCAAATTTCACCAAATTATTGAACACTTCTACAAAATATTTACGTTAAAGTCATGAACAAAATAATATAACCCAATGAACTAATTAAATAAGTTTCTACTGATTGGCGTATGCCATGAAAGTTTTCACTAGTTGCCATGCCTTCAGAAACTAGGAAAATAAATTAAAAAAAACTCCACGAAACAGATCATCAACATTTCTTACTGTAAATAATAAAATCACACAATATACATTCGTTACGATAATAAACCTTACAGCTATGTAAATAAATACCTGTTCAGCTCTGAATGCGGCATCGGTTTGACGCACAGCATCTGAATGATTTCCTTCTTCGTGCGATCTTCATTGGTCACCTCGCCAACTCCGGGGACGTAGCGAGAGCCGACAACTACGGAAATACTTTTATTTGTTAGCTCATACGTATGGGGTGGATCAATGAAACATAAAACATTGATACAGTTTGCAACTTATTCGGCTGTAATAAGGTTAAGAGTCCAATGAAAATCAATATGTACATTTTGATTGCAGACGTGAGGGCACAAGTCGTAACATATGCTGAGTCATATAAGACTTTTCATAGGCTTAACACTACATACGAATAATCTTAATTTAATTTATATCCATTTGATCTGTTTTGTTCTTAATTTTGTGTAATTGTCTACTTGTGTTACTGTATACAGGGTTCATTTGGAAATATTTATCAATTAATTAATTTACACAATAAGTTTATGGTATAATCATTTATGATATAATCATTTATAGAAACGATTTTTGCAAAAAAAAAGTATTTATTTTTTAATAAGGAAATTAAGTTATCCGCTAACATATTAAGCAAAGCTTGGTCACTCTAAATTACCATTAAAATAAAGATGACTACGCGCTACTACGCTTTGATAGTACTACGTCGTAGTATTATCAAAGAAATGCCGCGTAACATTTAAATTTGGCTGGTGACTAAAAATCAACCCTGTATATACAGGGTTGTTTTGTAGGCCCTTGCCAAATTTAAATATAACGTACTTTGATATAATACGAATAACCTGCATTTTTATTTTAGTATCGCTCAGTAGAAAAAAGTAAAGATATGGCACCTTGATTTGTTTCACGAATAGTCGTTATTGATGAATGCCCTATACACAATACGATACTATGACGCGGCACTTTATTGATTACGTTTAATAATACTACGAAGACGTAGTACTACAAGATGTTTTGTCGCGCGACAAAACATGTTAACGATATGAGGTTGCAAGGTCACACTTTGAGTTCAGTAGTTATGCATACCTACAGGCAATAAAAAAAGTTACCTACACAAGTTACGTACAATCTTTTCTTCATACTTTTACAGGCTTAGAACCGGCAAATTGCAAAAGGTTTGAGGGATTTAATGTGAAAAAATTTAACATAATACTTTTAAGTGAATGCAAAAATAGATAGAAAGAAGAAGCATTTTGCACTTCGGCGTATTTAAAAAGAATTAATTAATGTACATTAATTAAAGCTCTAATCTGTGTAATAAGTGATCAAAATGCATACCATTTTTCTCCAGGCAGAGTCTAGCACGTTTTAACGTATTTTCATGGGCTTTATTTAGCACTGCAGTGTCACTTTGTCAAATTCACACACTATTTGGTTTTTTAAATCAGAAAGGCTTCGAGCTTCGTTCTGATAAACGATTCCCTATTTGTAAACATTATCGATATTTAGCGACGACTCACTGTCTAATAAACACATGCGGCGCAGGTTTCGCGGGCTCTCGCGAACGCAGCTGCGTTCCGCACGCTGCGCGTGCACTTCCGCCGAGGATGCGCGAGCGACTGAAGGTCATGGCAACAGGCAATGACGGCCGGTTTCGTTCACGTGCGAACATGTTGGTATCTTACCTGCTCGATGTAATGGCACTTATTGTCAAGAGGATACGATTGTTTTTTGAAAATTTAGACGTCTGTGATGTAATTCATTCGGTTAAACAAGTTGTACCACTGCGCGTAGTCTTTATAGTATTCAGTATGACCATGTTATGCTTAACATTTTAGTGAATAATATGAATTTCCGTGTAAAAAAATAACTACTTTTTTTTTGCAGAAATGGTTTCTATTAATGATACTTATTACGTAAAAAAAATTTGGTAGATGTTGTCAAATGAACCCTGTATATATCACTTTTTTTTCAGTAACTTGTTTATATTAACGTAAATTATCCTTAAGCTGTTTTCACTCACACATTACGCCTAGCTTCGCATGAGATTGCACACATCTTTGTAGAAGTACATAGGCGAATATCTTCACTAAAGCGTGGGTAAAAGCCGCTTTATAAACATTGTTATGACTCGCCTATTTATTTTGCTATCGCGTCTCTCCTCTATCTCAGCTATAGATGCGAAGCCGGTTATAAACGATTTTAACCATGCGGTTTAATATGAATTTTTCGTTATTCACTCTGACGGGATCCTACCAACGAGTGTTACAGTGCTTTACACTCGGCTAAAAATATCATAAATATTGTTTTACGCTGTATCTGTCAATGTATTTCTATTGTATATAAACTATCTTCCATGCTGGACCGGAAGCAAAGGAAAAACACAGAATGTGCCAGCTGCTTCTCTTCCCGGGCATACTGTAAAAGTCATTTAAGGGAGGTTATTTTGTGGGCGACAGGCTGAACCCTGTCACTGCAATAGTGTCTCTCCATCATTATAATGCCTCCTTTGTCAAACGTGCAATCAGACGGTTTTATAACCTCTGGTTTTCTGCCTACCCCATAAGGGATACAGGCGTGAAGTTATGTGTGTATTAAGTTAAGTTAGGTCTGCTGTAAGAAATTTCGATAGAGATAAGCTGTACCTTTGTACTTATTTTGTTCTATGTATCCTTATATTGTATCTTAACTTATGTGTACATAAATTGTTAAATAAATAAATAGACTCACTAGTAATAAGCAGTCCCAGAAACTCCTCCACCATGCTGATAGTATGTCGCAGCGTATCGTCCTCGAGCGGGCGTTGTTCGAAGTCCGCCGCGGCCCAGTCCAGCAAATTAAACTTATTCAGTACATGGATTACGAACTCGTTGCTTTCGATCAGGGAAGCTCCGATCTGGAAATGTTGAAATAAAAGACTTATTTAAATAAAGTGGAGAACTAACTTGTTGAAAATGGATTTTAAGGTTTGTGAAAATAAAATGTTTCTATCACAAAACATTATCTAGCCCTAATTAATTATCGTAACTAGTAAGGAATAAATAACTTTTAACAAACATGTTGTTCAGTACACGAATATCTATTACCTACCCTCACAGAGATTCCAACCCAGGACCTACTGGCAAAGAAGGTAATGTGTGTTATCACTACACCAGTTTCTTTCGGTATGGTAATTATTAATAATCAAATATCGAAGAATAGCAAAGTGGGATTCAGAAAAACGTACAAAGATCCCTTTACGTGACCCGAACGATTCCGTATTTCGTCGTAAAGTTGTTTTTTGTAACCTCTTTTTTTCGTTTTCATTTGTTAGAATACGAACTAAGTCATGTTGTTTTTGTTGGCAAATCAATATCCTTACCCCACTGATGTGTTGCTAAAGCCGCCGTGTTCTATTATTAGGTAAGAGCGGTTATGCACTACATCCGATTCTTATCCGATCCGAATACGAAAAAATAATAATCTATAAATTTTGTATGAAATGACCGATGCCGGATGTAGCGTGTAAGCTGTGGGTAGTTCTATATTTATAACATATGATCTGAACGCCAGAGAATAAAGTTAGTCTAAGCTCAGCTGTGGTTGTCTCATTCAAACTCCTTATAACCTACATAACATAAGCTACCTACCACAGAGATAGTTCCACAGCCAGATCGTCATTTCTCAGATTCGGATCGGGTGTAGTGCGTAACCGCTTTAAGCATTCACAAAATGAGACGCATACGTATTATCCGTTACTTTTCAATTTGCTGAATGTTCTGCATTTTTAAGTTACATTGAACAAATTAAATTGTATTATCTATTAATTAAAAACCTAAATTTTGCTAGGTTTTTAAGTAATAAATAATAATTGCTCGAAAAAGTCTCGCTCGCCACATCCCTAACATTGCTTTCGAACTGATGTGACCTTGTCAATGTACCAAACGCAATGTCGTCTATATTTTTGTTTGGATTTGCGCTGGTAGACACTTTACCAAAGTTAAGTCAACAACTCAAAGTGAGCTGTCTAAAATACAATAATCCTCAGAAAGGTCTATTTACAGTATTACAGTATTGCTGCCATATCGATTGTTTAGATAAAGGTACAGAGATATGTACTATTAAGATTTTATAATTAAATTAATTAGTGTACAAGGTGTTCCGCTTGATTTCCCATATCTCTAGGATATTAATGGGACCATGCACTAAAATCAAATAACATGTGAATATTTTTTTAATTTTAATTTATTTTCAACCGACTTCCAAAAAAGGAGAAGGTTGTTAATTCGTCTGTATGTTTTTTTTGCGTCTTTGTTACACGATATTTCAGACAAGTATGAATCGATTTTAAATTTTTTTAATTCATATGATAGAGGATACTTCATAGTTGGTCCCATATAAATTTCATCGAAATCGGAGAATGTTTACGTGGATGACACTATTAGTCGACCAAAGTGTTGACGTGAAGTCGGTTTTTTTAATTCTCTGCATTCATTGTGTTTTTTTTTAATTTTTTATACAAAATAATTCAATTATAGTTCGGCCGTTCAGAGAATGCGTTCCTGACACCTGTCAGTTAGTCACGACTAGTGATGGGCACAACATAACACTGAGTTCGTTACCGTTCCTCCGAAATGAAACGCCGCGTTATTTTTAAGATTATTTTCGTTTTAAATTAACGGGATCATTTAAAATTTATATTTTAGTAATTTAAGTGGAAACCAAAAAAAGGTAATATAAATATAATAAAATTGTTTTATTTATTTTTTGTTACAAAGTTACAATCTGTATTTCTATGCAATAAAGTACATTGAATTGAATGTGCGTACAGAATATTAAAGAGACTCCGATTCGCTTGAGGAGGTAGTGTCTTCATCATCATCTTCGCCTACATGTATAATTATTTTATTATCAATAACAGAATCAATCCTGATATCTCGGTCAAAATGTTCCATAATCAGGTTTTTAGTCTTTCAACAACCTTTGCCCAGTCATCTCTAGTGACTTCCCCGCAGACTTCTTTTAATAGGGTCATCATCTTTTTCGTGCTGAATGGCGGGGTAGTATAGTGGCGGGCGGCGTAACCAAGTTTGGTTTTAGTTTTATTTTTTAATTTAATAAAAGTTATCTTATAGTCCATTATTTTCACATTCTTAAAAAGAAAAACGAAACGTATTATTTCATAAAGTATACCTGTTTAAGAACAGATTACGATACTGTTATTATTAGCACAGCACTACAAATATAAAGCTTTGACATAACCTTGTAATAGCGCAGTATAGATTTTGAAAAATATTGTTTACCAAGTTATTTGACACTCAGTTTGGCACAAAATTATAAAATTCATTGATTATTGATATAATAATGTTGTTTTAATGCTCATCAATTGTTAAAACGGTAAACAACTAGCAAAAATATTTTTTATCGTAACTGCAACGCCATTACAAAGTTACGTCGTCAGTTCAATCGCGATGTGTAAGGAACGCATTCTCTGAACGGCCGAACTATAAGTCAAAACATCTTATGTAAAACACATGCGACATATGACAACGTGTAATTTTATATCCCTATGCTCAGGTAAAGTTCGCAACGTTCCTCAGTATTTAAAATGTTTTTGTTGTTTATTGTATGGCTTCAGTGACACGAGTCTGTTGAATGAATATTAAAGAGATTTTACAAGCTGAAAATGTATGAACTCATTATATTAAGATTGATGATATCTTGGAAAGTATGCACTTTTGAACCACATATTCTGTGGCAAAAAGTATTATTTTTTAGTAAGGAACAAAACCTCAAAGTTATGGGATATCAAAAAGAACACCTTGTAAAACCACCATCCAAAACATAATCTTGTAATCAGCACTACAATATCAATGCTATATCGATAGCTGCCCAATTAATCGATTAGATCAAAATACTACATGCTTTTACGATTATATGGTTGCATAAATTAGTAGATATATAAGCCTCACTAAATAAACAAACTTCGTTACTCATATTAACGCCTTTTATTTTCGGGTCTTCCTCAGTTGCAATATCTAATATCCATGAAATAAACTTAATTTAGGCTTGAAATACGACTTTGAGTTTTTTTCCAAATCTGGTTTTTCCCTTGCGATGTCGATAAAATTTCAAATTGGTACCTAATGCTAGAGTTATAAAGATATAAATAAAATAAAATCCCCAGACAATCACACCAAGTAAATGGCCTCAATGTAAGCAAAGCTTGTGTTGTGAGATAGGGGGGAAACCTTGAATAAAAAATACATACATAGATAAACGCACAGACCCAGAACATTTTTTTTCTTGTTCCGTGCGGGAATCGAACCCGCAACCACTGGCGTGTGACGCAGGTAGGTTTACCCAATCGCAGAAGTGGTCGTATAAGCCCTACAGTAATTGTCACTGACCTGCATCATGACAATATCGCGGTCCAGCATTTCGGCGCGGCACTTGACGTTGTGGTAGAAGTATAGCTGGTTGAGCAGCGCGAACCCGTTGCGTCGCCACATACCCGCGTGCACCTGAGCGATCAGCGCCATTGTTTGCAGCACCGGCTCTGGAGGATTTATCAAGTGTTATCATAGGGACTCTAAAAGCATGAATAGATAGACAAGCTAATATACAACAAATACGCGTATTATAGTTGAATTGTTTTCAAATGATTTTCTTGACAGTTCTCATTTTCCATTACGCGCAAACCATTTACAACTAATTAAATATAAATGGGCACGATAAAAATTAAAAAACTATGTAAATAAAATTGTTTATACTGAAATTAGAAATTAAACTATTAACCAAGTGGAATATTTATTCTTAACTGTAAATAAATTAAGTAAATGTCATAAAAAATATTCATCTCAAATGCACATATTCAAAAAAACGGAAGGTTCAGATGATAGGGGTTGACTACTGAATCGCTGAATATGAGCGGCCATCTTCTAATCGTAAGTCTCAATACATTTTTTTCACCAACTGATTCGATATGTAAAAGCAATCGAATGGAAGATCGAACAAATTCGTTGCGGCAACGTCACTGAGTTGTCAATTTTGAACTGTCACGAAAATCATTTATTCAAATTCAACTATAGTTAGATTTATATTTAAATAGTATCAACATTCACGACAAAAACATTTTACATTTCTTTTTACATGAAAATCATTCAGTACGCCAAGTCAGCACATTACTAGAAGAGCAAAGGGTGGGCGCTGATGTTTTAGGAGATCTAAAGTCATCACGATTAAGAAAAAAAAGGTGACATTTTTCTTACATAAAAACTTTTTTTTAGCAAATCTGAGTATTCCAGATTTAAACAAAAAGAATGATTGCTATAAAATAAACAGTATTTGTATTTTTTATAACACAAGAAACATTTTATTTAAATGATAGAAATCTTGTAGACAAACTATCGAAAATGCCACCTTGAGCTAGCGTCTCAATCTCATAACAGTGATTCCCTATTTTTTTTTTCATCAATTTTAAATATATGTTCATAATTCCAAATTCAAAAATATAACAAAATGGTCACATGCGGTTTCGCTGACACGCGATAACAAATAAATCGATTCTAAATTCAAAATCCACAGGTCAGCGACAAGACAATGGTCCCGATCCTAATATTATACTTCGCTAGTACATCATGATTATTACGATAAACCGATTCGAAGTTACATACATACATACATAACTTCACGTCCGTATCCCTAATGGTAGTCGGAACACCAAAGGCTATGAAACCGTTCTGATATCACGTTTGACAATTTTTTTTTAATTTGTTTTTTTTTTTATTTGGAGTTATTATTATGATGGAGAGAGGCTATTGCAGTGATAGGTGGTGGAGCCTATCGCCCGCAAAAACGCCAATAAAACCTCTGTCCCTTAACTTTCTTGTACAGTGCACCCGGGAAGAGAAACAGCTGGCACATTCTATGTTTTTCTTTCGCTCCCAGTCCAGCATGGAAGTAATCGAAATTCCAAATTCAAAAACCCGCTCACCAATAAGATGCACGGGCGAGGGCAGGTGGTCCCGCGCCAGGTCCTGCTCGCCGTACGAGAGCTGATGGCGGTGTAGCTGCAGGTGTAGACCCGCGATGAAGCGCGACAGCGGCCGGTGGATCGACACCGGCTCCGTGCTCACGTCATACGGGATCACTAGCGCGCTTTGGTTGCCGAGCTCTGAAAGTGAAACATAGAAAGTCAAGGGAGATGATCACTTCAAACTTGAAGTCAAAAAAATTTTTACTTCGTAGGTTTTTTTACATACACGTGAAATATGTCAAATTATTTACAAATTGAACTGAATCTACCACCACTTCGGAAAGTCAATCTGTTGAGAAGAAATGGAAAGAAACTCAACAGCAATCATCTTTTAAAATACACATAACAGCACAAATTAAAGGTACGTCAAAAATATCGGTCAAGTGTGACTCGTTACCTCGAACAAACTGAGTGCGTATTTAGTTTTTTTTTCCAAGTTTCAAGGAATGTATCATTGTAATTGAGTATTACCCATTTTCGGATTATTTCCTCACTCTCACTTCTATCCAAATTTCATGATTCTCACTCAACGAGAAGTACCCTATTAGATTTTGATTACTTTGCGAGTATCAAAATATGCGATAAAAAGAATCCGAAACGGTCGCATCTTTTGATCACTTTGACTAAGAAGTTATTTTTTTTCGCTGCTGCAAGAGATTGCAGACCTGAGTATTTAATTTTAATATGAGCTAAATACCAGAAGCGTTTCTGACAAAAATGGTGTTGCTTTACGAAACCTATAGCAAGCTGTACTCCATATATCACTTCAAAACGAAAACTACAGAAACACACCCTCGCATGTTCTTTTTTTTTCAAATTCAATTTTAAATTTCAAAACCCCGTTCTAAAATCAAACAAAACTGCAGCTCACCTCTCAGTTCCAAAGCCGGCATGGTATCATTATCCGCGTACCGCTTCAAAGCGAGCCTATAAGCGGAGGCGAGTAGCGCGCGGTCCGCACTGCACCACTCTAGCGACAGGGTGATGCTGTGAGCCAGCTTCACGTGCAAGTTGAACGCCGGCTCCCATTCAGGCTCAAACTCCATGTGTTGGGCGACCTGGAGATGAAACAAAGCATTAAACAATCAACGAATGAAGAGCATTAAAAAACCGACGTCACGTCAAAACTTTGGCTGAAGTCGGTAAGGTAAACTATATTCACTCCGCACTGAAATATCCGTTAATTAACATAACACCTTCATTGCAAACACTTTTATTGCAGAAACTGAATTTATAAGCTCTCCAAACATAACTCAAATACAGAATAATTTGTTGGTAATGGGCATTGTTCATTTTTTATAATTTATTTCATACGAAAAACCGTTTCGAGGAATAAGGTTTCTGATTAATTTAGTCGATTTAAAACATTTAAAAATATTGGGGTTTAAGAGATTTTTAACAAAATACATTTGACCTTTATTTAACCTTGATGACGTCATCAAAGGCATCAAATCGATCAAGTGTTATGCCTTAAAGCTGTTTAAAAAAAGTCAAACTAAACTCTTTAGCTCTATGGTGGTTGTTTTGTTTAGTTAATATTTTAACGTAACCTCAACGTAACAAACTCAGCTTCTTTATTTTTCCCTGCGATTGATCTAAGTTTAATTAACAATTAAAATTTTAAGAATAATTAGTTTAACTATTTTAATTATAGATTATTTATACAATCTACAAAGAAAAGAAACTGAGGAAATAAAGACAGTTAAGATTTGATTTGAATCAATGTTTGAAATGTTGGTTTTTTGTCTGTTGACAATCCGTTGGGTGACAGTGACATAGCATGACTTTAGCACACAGACACAGCTAATGTTTTTTTTTACTGACTGACACATGTTTATAATGTTAATGCCACTGATGACGTCATCACGTACTAATTTCATAAAATCAATATAAATTAAACGACACAGTTAAAAATAAAACTATTCAAAGTGTTCTCTCAAAATAGGCTAAAGATTAATATAACATAATAAAAATAATAGGTTAAAAAAGTGAACAATGCCCATTTGTTAAAATCTATAGTTTGGTGTTAAAACAAGTCATCTAAGCCACCAAGAAAATTGAGGTTCAATATAAAGATCGAGTATTAGATCCGCATTATGAAGACATTATAAGCATTAAATAAATGAAAAATGTGATAAATAAAAATTACCCGACCAGGATTTTTATTTATTTAAGAATAATTGAGCATTTTAAATGCAAAAACTTAAAAACATTATTATAAGCATTGATTATGACTAAAGAATAGATTTACTGACATATTTCATCCCTGTCAAGACCTATACTTAGAAATAGTCCCAATTTAAATCAGCTATTATAAAACAAGCTTTAGTTTATTTCATTACAGACTTAATCCGCGTTTGACGTCAATCTCACGTGATGGTGCTTTAGGATGACACATTGCTTTAAGAAGGCACTTCAACTCACCTGTCTAACAACAGAATCCATTCCCTGCATCATGACCAAGAGCTTCAGGATCAGCGACAAGCCATGCAGGAAGCGCTTCCTGAGCTCATCATCGAAGGT
Source organism: Stenoptilia bipunctidactyla (assembly GCA_944452665.1). NCBI lineage: Eukaryota > Metazoa > Arthropoda > Insecta > Lepidoptera > Pterophoridae > Stenoptilia > Stenoptilia bipunctidactyla. Next base: position 17,763,112 of record OX101739.1, read on the forward strand.
AGCCGGGATCGAGCTCAGGAGGTACTTCACGTCGTATAGGATGAACTGCGCGCGACGGAACGCGAGCGAGACGTTGTTACGTTCAAATTCCAGGCGGCCCTGGAATACAAAAAAATATATATGTAAATTTATTTGTTGAATAATTTCTAAGATCAATATTGATGTAACTCGAAGATTTCTAGATTTAGAACATTTTTGAAAATATAGATTGTAATTTTACAAAATTATCCATTTCAATATGGAAGATGTTTTGAGATTTAGCAAGGGATGTGAGCCCTTTTTCACCATAATTTAATAAAATATCATACTAGTTTACGTATTTAGAGAGCTGTCATAAATTTAGGCAGCTCCATAAAACTGTGACGTTTAATTTTAAAGAATATCTCCATAGAATTGACTATGCTTGCCTTCAAATTCAACAATACTTAGGAACACAAAAACCTACTTAAGCTATAATGATAATTTTGATTCAAACAAAAAAAATATATCGAATATTTTTAATATAATGGAGCAATGTACATATGTATGTCCAAAAAAACATATAGCTACTAATAGCTATCCAGCCATTTCATGCTGAGTTGTTATTGACAAAAAACACTCTCTCTCACACGCTATGAATGAAAATATCCACTGTTTTATTTCAATTTCTCAATAGTCAAAATATTGATTATGATCAAAAAGGAATATCTCCGCCATTTTAAAATTATAATCCCTATAGTGACTTCGTTAACAAATACTTGTATGTACAGACATGGTTGCCATGCTTACAATGCTATTTCTAAACTAAATAAATTTTATTATTATTATAGTATGTGTCTTCATAATTGTCTTATTTCGTGAAAAGCACCAATCAGAGAAATAAACGTTATCTTGCTACTTCAATGATAAGGACTATAGTACATGAAATTCAATAAAATTGCTTCCAATTAACCATTTAGTTCTTTAGTTACACCATAACAAATAAATTATTTCCGTCATTCTATAATTAATCTATCAATAGTCTCTGATAGGCAAGTTACTAGTTTTTACCAAATATGACAAGTAGGAAAACACTGACTATGTGTAAATGCACTGATAAATAAACAAAAGATTACCCAGATTATAAATTATACAGGGTGTAACAGAACGATTATTATGTTTCATAATTTTTCTTCACCACGTAAATGTGTAACTTCTACAAACTCAATTGGCCATAGCAGATAATGTTCAAAACAACCTAAATTGACTTAAATCACGTATTATATTATAAATTAACAAAAGTACAAAATTTTCTATTGTAACTTTAAATTGATCGTTGACAAAACATATTTTAGGGATAATTAAAAAATTTAAATAAATTTTCACGGTTCACTACATTTAAATGCAAAATACACTCCCGTCACAATATTTGTCAAAATAAAATACTCTTTATTTCGTAGGTACTTAGCTACATAAGATATTTACAAAACGAAACAAATGATCTCCCTTCCGTTACACCCTGTTTTAAAAAACTCCAGCCCATCATCAGTAAACTCTATCTCCTTACCTCGGCATTGCAGCGACGCACGCACTCACTTACAAAAGTGTTCATGACGACAAACAGAGCGTCGTGCCGCGAGATCAGCAAGTGCGCCAGTGTCGGCGTCGTGTACATCTGAACGGAAAGCGATGAAATGCTGAACGAGTGGTCGTGGTCGTCGCGGATGAAGTCCTTCATTATTGATCCTGCACCAAAAAAAAATATACTTAAATATCGTTAATCATTAAGCGGCTTTTGTCGGAGTCCGCTGTGAGTAAAAGCTGCTATTTATGACAACGAATATTCGTCAAATTAATCATATCAATTTATGTAAATGATTGAATGAGTCTTTACTTTGGGGAAATCTATCACAACCAATATAACCAAGTTAGTGTTTCAAATTCAAAATCAAAGTATTTTCTATTCGTAGGTAGGTATTTTATAATTATTGAGGTTTCTTACAAATTGAAATTAATCTAATTACATTTAAGAAAGACAAAAGAATAGGTAGGTACAGTTTCAGATATTTTATAGTACCTTTTTTACAGAACTTTTATTTAGTATACCATTAAATTCATCTACCATCTAAATCTTGCCAGCCTTGCAACAAAAATGTAATACATACATAATAAAAGAAAAACTCAAACTCACCATAGTTCTTAGTGAACAATATCGCCATCTCCCTCTTAGTGGAATAGTCCATCAGTGTAGTAGCAATGAGTAGGCGGTGCCAGGCCGTCCTAGCCGCCTTCCACATGCGGCAGTCGTTCTGCATGACGCCCACGGCCACGCCCCCCGCGGCCACGCCCCCCGCCCCCGCCCCGCCCGCGCCCGCCGCCCCTTCAGACCCTAACGCGGTCTGACTCACGGCCAGACGTAGTGACGGCTCTTGACTCACGAAGTTTTGAAGCCTACAGAGCACCGATTTAATTAACTTTTGAGAAATTAGTAGTTGGTACCTATGGTCGAATTCAAAAGTGGAGGCATAGCAGCTCATAGCAACATGGGTTATAATTTCCTGCACGTCCATTTACTCACATACACTTTGATTCAAGATGTCTGTCAGTCTAATCACAAGCATTTAAAATTCGAATCCGTAGATATATCATTATTTTATAGAGAACTCTCTGTCTTAGAACTTTGTTTTGAACTTAGTGTCAACTATGCCTCCGTCTTTGACTACGACTATACATAAAGGGTTTTAATTGCATGCTATTAAGACCCACTAAAGTATTAACAGTAAACAGACGACGCGAAACCAGACCTATTTTCTTCTGGGCGGTGGTATAACTTTTTATGCCATAGAAAATAATCAACGTATGCAAAGTATTACAGAAACCTACTCTATTCGAGATTGAATAACTAAACAGATTTATAAATAAGTGATGAAATGAGCAAATCATCAACTTAGGCAATGTCAATTAAATACCAATTATTAGAGATACAAAACTAGTCGTCAGATGTTTATGGTTTAAATTAAAAGACAAAAACTAGCTTTGGAATCTATAAAAGTAATCATTAAAACCGGTACATCAAGTATAAAGTGATGAGGTTTCATGTAAATTACAGTGGAATTGAGAAACTTTTTTTTCACCGCCGACCAAACCTGCATTCTTCTTACCGATCAATCTTACCCGATGATAAGATTAGGTGAAGTCGAGAACACATGGGTTTAGGTTGAAACGGGTTCTTTATAAAACAACCCCGGAACTCAGCACCACCGAAGCGGTTATATCTGACAGCTGACTGTATCAACGCGCACCCAGACGGGGTCCCGCGAGCAAGCCATCATTCTGATTAATCGCCCAATTCTGCACCTTTATTCAAAAGCATTAGGGTCAATTTATGCCAATTTTCAACCAAATTCATACGATAAAGGATACTTCAGAGGTAGACCCATATAAATTTCATCGAAATCGATAAAGTACTCTAAAAACTTTGAAATTGAGCAAATGTATGAATCGGAGCATATTTATACATTGATAACCTAATACTTCAGTCAAAGTTTTGACGTGAAATCTTTTCTTTAAATCGTCGATTATCCAATTAAAAAATAGGTATATTTAGAATTGTACTCACCAGTTGAGAAGCTTCATCGCGAAGGTCTGATGCGCGATGACGTGGACGTGCATGACGAGCACCTTGAGCGTGTGTCCGTGCCGGGAAGTGAACCTTTCAAACATCGCCGTGCGGCTGAGTACAACAACCTATACTGTCACGCTTACAGCACACTTTACTCTATCCTTGCGTTGGCTTACCTATGTAAGTTACGCTCCTAGCGATGACTATAAGTAGCGACCTCTATGGTTGTATAAGGGTGTTACCAGCCAGACCAATAGATCGAAAGGTAGAATGGATAGTTTCTACTACACCAATCGAAAGAAAATATAGTCGAGGTTACTCGATCAATGTTGAGAGACCGTCGATCAATTGGTTAGTCGAACGGTATTCGACGATCAATTAAAGCCACCAGACCAGTTGTTGGACTTCGATCGATGATAGATCGATTGGTCTGGTAACACCCTGAATCAGTATGTCTATTCAGGAAATTAGTAGAGCGCTATCTCTATCACACAATTACCGTCGAGTCAGAAAAAAAGTATTTAAGTTGACTCTATTTTTTTTATCTTCTGAATGAAGTTTACCTACACAATAAAGGACAAAATATATCCACATTATATAACGGTGGGAAAGCGCTGTTCTTTTTGTGAGATATCGTTAACGTTAATAAACATTAAAAAAATGGTTAAATAGAATAATTTGATAGCGTCCTACTAGATCGTTTTCCAGAATAGAATAGTAATAAGACTACTTTATTACGAATACAATTTGCGAATTATTAAATTATAGTTATTCAATTCAGAAATCATGGTTCTTTCACCTTTCTACAACGTGTAACATAATGAAGAGATAATACTTAAGGGAAATTGTATATTGGGTGATGTAGTTTATAAGTAACAGTAACATATATTTGCTATCCTCACGGTTCGGCCGTAAAACCAGTTATGATTTAGATCTAAATATCTAAGTGTCAACCCTAAAAACAGCTGTTAGCTTTTGATGAAATCTATTCGATAACAGATGGCGTAAAAATAAACTGATGGGATGCGGGAAAGGTCATAAGGTCACTGATTGCGGCAAAAGTCTTGTTTTAGCACTTTAACAAAATATTTTGACTAGGGTTGTCAAAATATTTTGTTGCAAAATAATTAAATAAATTCGATGAAAGTCTATACCAGCACTGATCATGCTAATTCTTTGACTGTATATTCTACGTATGGTATAGAAGCTAACCCTTAAGTTTTATCTCTCCAATTTGTTACACGTTGTATAAAATGTTCTTATTTTATTTGACCTCAATCTCACTGGGTCAATGAAGAGGAGGTCGAAGATGAAAGCACACGGGCCTAGGATAGGACTGGATCTTCATAAAATTTGTCGGAACACATCACTTCCGGTGCATTGATATTGGACAGATTTTATATAAAGGGCGATGATCGCTATCAAGAATAAGAAGATGTCCTTCCACCAACCGGCTGTCGTTCGGTTTAGTCTCCTTTTACGGCACGCTTATCCAGGGGCAGTAGAGCTATTCTAAACCGACCCTACACGGCTACGGTAATATTGCAAATCTACCAAATCTAATTACGAAAAATACATCTAACTAACGGTCTGACAAAAGCTATTGATTTATGTCTAGTAGAGTAACAATTCATAATCTTTTATTAATCTTTTAAATAGCTTTGCAATTTCAAGCCTTAAGGGGCTCAAATAGGGAATGAAAGTTAGTATGAATTATCGCCTAATCTAAAACCAAGCCAACGATATTACTGGTTAATTTAAGAAGCTACTTAAATATTTTCTCTGAAGCAATAACAAGTTATACAGGATACAAAGACTCGTGGCAAACATTGCAATAAAACATGGGAATGCATGTCACGTTTTTTCTTGCTCTTACACTGTATATGAGTGACTTCATAAAATCGTACCCCTGTCTCATTTCCATATTTTATTTCACAGTTCTGCGTCGAGTATTTGTATCCAGCGGGGCTAGCACATAATTTTACGATACTTTATCATCTATAAACCGGTGCTAATATGAATGCACAAGAATTCCGCGGCGTCCTGCCGAATAGAATCGTGTCATATACAAAGCCTCAGCGCGCTAAACAATCTAGAGTCTGACCATTGAAAGCTGTCCAAGAAAAAAGGAGGTAATTTTGAAAATCAAGATGCGCCACCTGGCTTCACGCTGCTTAATCGAAGTTAATACTTACTATTGCATATACATCCAATAAATAACGTCCTCCTTTATTGAAGTCGATAAATAAATAGTATCAACTTCATTTGGGCAGGGTAAAACAAGCATTGCCTGATCTTGACTTTTTAAAATTCTCGCTTTTTTTCGTGGAGAGCTTTCATTGGTCAGACTCTAATATAAACCTTAACAAGTTGGACTTACGGTCAACTCTTGCTTACGTCTACGGACGCAAAATTATCACTTTTTTTATGAAATTATAGCTTGTAAGTTGAACTATACCCTGGCAAATAATTCAATGCAGTAGAATGACAGTTGCAGTGTGCCCACTTTAGGGAAGGAAAAATATAGTGATGCGGTGAGTGAACAAATAAATATTTTTTTTAATAATATCGTCAATTGGGGAAAAAAAGTATTTTGACTCACCAAATATTTTATACTTTCATTTTCTCTCTTCTATAGTGACATAAGGCATGTTACTTATTTTATCGTTGACTTTAAAAAATACCAAAATATTAATGTTAATTCTACTATAGCCGTTTTAAAGCTAAATAACTGTTTGGTAATCAATTATTCTCATTGAAGTTACTGTAAAAAAATTACACACTTCATATTAACATATTTAATACATTGTTTTAAAATTTTATACTAAACGAAAGAAAAAGTACCAGTCAATTTAAATCATTCTCATTCAGTTCCTTATACACCACTAAAATTTTAACTGTTATATTTCTTTTTTAACATTTCGAACTGTCGATTACTGTATTGAATTATTTGCCGAGGTATAGTTACGGTTCATATTAAATTGTTGAAATTGCGATTTAATTTGGCGCGTAATAGTGGGACTTATGTTAAATGATACGTAATAGTTTCGTCCAAAAGAAAACTTGACCGTGACTGTCCTCTTTCATAATCGATATAGCGCATACTAGGCCTACATATAGTAGATTTGTTGCAACTTACGATTCAATATCGGACTTGAGTTTATCGCAGACTTGGAAGGAGTTGCACTTCATCAGAGCTCGACCTTCTCTGTCGATGAGGCTGACCAGCTCGACGGAATCCCGGTGGTTACACTTCATCACACGGTTCAATGTTGTTATCACCTGCGAGGAAGGTAGGTTTAGGGGACTTCAATACTCGTAAGAACACAAATACAAGGCAATTATAATATACTAGCTGTTGCGCGATTTGCGGGATTTCGGGATAAAAAGCTTATGTGATAGCAGACTGTACACTATCACTATGCCAAATTTCATCTAAACCCGTTGAGCCGTTCAGCCGTGATTGAGGAACAAACATCCATACATCCAAACTTTCACATTTATAATATTAGTAAGATAAGATAAGATTAAGTAAGATTCATAACAATTGAAAATTATAATGAAATAAGAAAGCAATTTTTCTTTTCTCTATGACATCTTTCAAAACAATGTTTATTTATTATTTTAATAATTAGCTAAGTATTGCATAACAAAATCTGAGCTTTTATACATTGTTTTTTTTTTTTATATATAAAAATATAGTTTACTTCAAACACAGGTATTTTATGTCTAAATGAACAACTGATAACAATACTCTGTCATGTGAGATGCCTTAATGACAGCATTTCTATAAGAATGAGGAAAATAAATCTTACTAATGTTATAAATGTGAAAGTTTGTTCCTCAATCACGGCAGAACGGCTCAACGGATTTGGATGAAATTTGGCATAGTGATAGTGTACAGCCCCCGATTTTCCCACGGATAAGAAATTGCGCGGGTAATACCGCGCGAATCAGCTAGTAATATTATAATGATTATCACTATTATACGAAGATTCCGTTTTTGGATCTCTTTAGCCAAAGTTTAGCAGTCGATAACATGGACGATTCAAATATTTGGGGTAGTCGGTTTTTAATGCTTTTCTTTTTATTATAACTCACCTGTTCGAAAGTATGTGACTCGTCGTTGTAGAGAACAGTGCAGTAGCAGTCAGGCTGGTCCAGGATTTGGAGAAGATCCCGGTCTGCATCTTTCAATCTGAAATAAACAAATTAAGAATATTATTTTAATCTTGAAAATATGCAAGTATTATGTTCCTTAAAACTTATTAATTGGTATCATCTTCGTGCGATTTTTCTTTTGAAAATGTACGGTTTCTTGCTAATATACGGGGTGTGTGTCAGTCGACGTTACTAGGCTAAGACATAACTTACACAGAATTACAGACCAAAAATAATTTATCAGTGAATATATAGTATTGGGATTCAAAAACTATTTCAGGGTGAAACAAAGAAGAAAGAAAAAAAGATTATTCAGCACTCATTAAAAAAAATAAAAATAGAAACCTAAAATACAAAAAAAGAACAAGTAGAAAGCCGAAATGGTTAAAGCTCAGCATAATACCACGGTTTTTAGACCACGGCACTGATTTTCAGCTTCACCAATAAATAGGTTGCTAGAGGTTGGTAGCAATTACATTTAAATTCTAAAGATAAATATTTAAAACTTAAACTAAAGTACAGGAATACATTGAGAGAAAATATAATAATTAATAAAAAGAGTAATTATAACAAATAAGAAATTTTATATAAACAAAGTACCTACAAATTTTTGTGTTTTTCGTATTTTTTTGATAGTCATATTTTTTTAAATCAATCAATCAATCAATATTATATAAAACTGTTCCGTTACTGACTGAGTGACTGAGGTACTGAGTGACTGACAGACAACGTACAGCCGTAACTACTGGGCGTAGAGAGCTGAAATTTGGAACATACATTCTTTAGGGGATGTAGGAGTGCACGAAATTCCCACGGGAACAGGAAATATAGGACTATTTAGTTTGTATGAAAAATCTTATTCGTTGAGTGCACCGATGTGAAACTTGGTGTAAAGGTTTTTCAATGTGTGTCTGGTTGTGTTATGTAAGGAATTCCCGAAATTCCCACGGGAACGGGAAATATATGATGTTTTAGTTTGTATGAAAAAATTACATCCCTTGAGTGCACGAATGTGATACTTGATATAAAGGTTCCTCAATAAGTGTCTGTTTGTATTATGGAAGGAATTCCCGAAATTCCCACGGGAAGGGGTTGGACTTTTTAGTTTGTATGAAAAATCGAGTGTACGGATGTGATAATTGGCATGAAGGTTCTTCAAAGAGTGACTGGTTGTGCTACGAAAAAAATTCCCAAAACTCCCACGGGCACGGGAAATATATGATTTTTAGTTTGTATGAAAAAAACTTATTCCTTGAGTGCATGGGTGTGATACTTGGTATACAGGTTCTTTCAGTGGGTGTCTGGTTGTATAGTTTCTGAAATTTCCACGAGAAGGGTAGTTAAGCGCATACGAAGTTGCGGGATAAAGCTAGTACATGATAAATATCTTTAGCTTACCTCAAATCATTGGGCAGTCCCGGAGCATGGTCCAGCGTTAGCAAGCGGAAGCAGTAGGACAGACAGACGGACGCTACGATCTTCATTCGCTCAACCACGTCCGGGCTCACTGTAGACTCGGCTTGCTCCTCGTCTTTGCACGCCTGAGACACAAACCAAATTATGAGTTCGATAGGCTATTTGACGATTTTTCGCATCTGTTTCATGTTAATAAACCATGTAACAGTTTGTTTGTATTCTGGTACATATTCACCTAGAAATACTCATTTAAAAATTAATTATTTAAATAGCGCGCTAAAAATGCTTCTTTTACAATATGGCGTCACGTCACATGGTTGTAAAGATAAACTGCCAAACATACTTTTAAAAAGAGATTTTATCATAAAACAAAATGTACTATTATTTTCTTTAGCGAAATTTTTTTACCGTGCTTTAACCTCGGTCCTGTGATAAAAAGTATTATTGTTATCCCAGCCTACATCATGTCTATCTGAAAAGCCCTTTCTGAGATCTTTATCCAGCAGTGGACGTTATTGCTGTTATTTTTTACAGGAGAACACGCCATTGATTTACGGTAAGAGAAGATGGAACTAGCTTTTCATAGCCGGAAAACACCGCCGTCAGAGCGGTGATAATTGCCAGCGAATTAATAAAAAAGATTATTAGTCGCCTTTAGAATCGAAAACGCGTGGAAAAGCTATTGGGCTTTGAAATCCTTTATGAAGGGAAACCTTCCGTTAATACATAAAAAAATTGATGGACATGTGTATTCTCCCCGTTCTCACATATGGTGCACAAACCTGGTCTTTGACAGAAAATCAAAAGTCCAAGCTCAGGGTTTGCCAGAGAGCAATGGAGCGTAGTATATCGGGAGTAAAATTAACTGATCGTGTAAGAAACACCACGCAACGCTCCAAAACCAATATCACGGATGTCGCCCTGAAAGCTGCCAGGCTTAAATGGGATTGGGCAGGTCATGTTTGTCGAATGTCAGAAGATCTTTGGGCTAAAACAACAACCGCGTGGCATCCTGACACCAAACGACGTCGCGGACGACCACGCCGTCGCCGACGACCACGCCGACCGACGCGTCGGTGGAAAGATGATCTGGACGCATTTAGCCCAAACTGGCCCGCGGAAACAGCTGATCGCCTAAAATGGAAAGAGAAATGGGAGGCCTTTGCCCAATTTTGGGACACCCAGGGCTAGTAATAATAATAATAAGTCGCCTTACGCCTATCCAAGGGCAGTAGGTCTATGTTAAGTCAAATCTACGCGGGTTAGTACGCATAAACTCTCTGTAAAATGGACTGGTCATTTTGTCAAGGACGCCAATAAATGCATGATGCAAACAGGGACCATGCAATGTTGGAGAAGGTACTAGAATGTTATTGGGCATTTCTAATAACGTGAAAGCAATAAAATTTCGTTCTAATTTCGTTCGGTTGAAGATCAGCAACTTAAATCGTAAACTGGAAACTATATTCGTTAAAAACTCACTGTAATATATTATCGTTGATCGGTTTCCTTGTTTACAACAGAAATGTAATAAAACGTCAACCACACTAAAATAATGTCATTTTGTTTGCGATTGTCCAGTTTGTCTTTTATGCCCTGGCAAATAATTCAATGCAGTAAAACGACAGTTCCGGGATTTGAGTGAATAAATGTAATTATTTGTTAATAATAATATCATAATGTATGGAAAAAAAATTTTGGCTCACAAAATATTTCTTTTTTTATGTTACTGTTAGTAAAAAGTATTCTTGAAATTTAATTTGTAACGACAAAAGGAGTTAGAAAGTAAGGAAGTTATCAAGTCGATTTTACTGTAACCGTTTTAAAGCACTAGGTATTTTTTAAATATTTTTTTTCATTGAAGTTAATTTGAAGATAACCTCAAATACAATTATTTATAAATTGCTTTAAAATTTTATGTAAAACCGAATGTTAATGTTCCGAATGTTAAAACTCGCTAATGTTCAATTATTCTCATCCAGAATTTACACTGCGACGTTTTTAACTGGTATCATTATTTTTCTATTTGACATTTCCTACTGTAATTTTACTGCATTGAATTATTTGCAAGGGTATAGAGAATCATAGATGAATATAAGTACTAAAGTATAGATGACCGTCTCGCGGTTTTTGCACTTTAGCGCCATACAGTGTCCACTCTAGGAACCTTTTCGACCAAAACAACCCTACAATGCAGCCCGGCCGTACCGCCACTTTCTAATTTTCAGAAATTCGTAGTAGTAATAAAAAAATATGCATCTCAGAAAATTATTTATTTTTTCTTAATTATTTGTGTTTGATGCAATAATTGTAGGCCATAGATTTCTTCGGGTCGTTTTCGTCAGCTCAATGCTTTTGCCACACAAATTGTTCACCTCCTTGCACCAGTCATTCAAAATCAATGCAATTCCTTTTCTTAACTCACTATCTCACTAGAACATCAGCATCCTATGTAAAAATATCACATCACAAAAGTAAAATCTTTGATTTGAGATCGTAAAAACGCGAGGAGTGAACACTCTACTCAACTTACTTTGTAGAAAACACTAACAAAAGAATTCAGCTACAAAAAACACAAAGAAAAATAAGCAAATGCAACGAGTGCACAAATTTGATTGGTTGAATTCTATACTATAAATACGCTGTCTGGTACTATAGATATATAGATATCGAACGCAGAAAAAATACAAAAAGTTCCAGTAGTGCCCGGCGCGTAGCGCTAGTAGTAATAGAATTTTGTTATTTGTATGGAAGACAAACTAGCATGTAGAGAATGATGATGCTGCCTTACCGCGTGTAGTTCACAGAACGGGTCCCGCTTCCAGGCCTCAGTGTCCCCGCAGTCGCAGCAGCCCCCGCCGCCGGACTGACCCATCTTGTACTTGTGGTTGCGGTGAGCGGACACTTTGAAACACTCCACGCAAAGCACGCAAGTGTTGTCCATGCCTGAAAAACGTTATTTGTATGTCGTAGTTATATGTGATCTGTATTATATGAAGGTGAACCCGAAAGGTTGCATTTGCAGCGATATGGTTGCGTGTTGCGCCTTACCAAGTAGTTGTGTCATAATGGGGTAGAAAACTGCCTTCTTATTCCACTAGAGGCGCTGGTTACGCTTGACCCATAACAACTGTCAAATACGATAGCAAAAGTTAATTTTATAGTGATTTTGATAAAAAAAAACTAGAAATGCATCATTGTGTAGTCATAAGTTTTATAGAAAATGGATACAACAGTTTCTCTAAGGATATACACATGCGGAACTTGTGGATGTTACTTGATTTAAACTTTTGTGGAAATGTACATATTATAGTCCACATTTTTCATATTTTTATACATGTGCTTACATTATTTTATAGGTTTACCCCAAAATAGAACACAGAAATTTCGATTACAACTTGTTCATTTGATAGTTTATGAGTCAAGCGTATGAAGCGACATCTATTTCGAGCTTTTCGTTTTCTTCTCCATTGTATTTTAATACATTCATGACTTGTAAAAACGCTTTAAATCAAAATTCAAATAATAATTTTCACATAAATTTGCGCGCTCATATTTCAGAAATTTGTAAATGGACGCGTTACCGCGACATATGTAGTCAGACATTCGGGAATACCTCACCCTGCGCCGAATACTACGCATATCTTGTGTTTGATGTCGCGATAACAAACAACGACGAAGTATTGCCAAGCACGTTAGCTATACTTCGTCGTGCTTGCAGCGAAGATATCCTGATGATTGCGGACTAGCCGTTACTGGAAACTAAAAAACTTTTGGGAACAAGGTCTTCGTTCCCAATCCCCAGAAAAGGGATGGCGGGCCGCGGCCCACGGCCCGACGGTTGATGTCGGGATGTCGTATATATGCTATTCGCTATATAAACTTTAATAGCGCGATGTAGGAGTTTCGTCGTGTCGTCGTCGTTCTATGGCGCGTCGCTAGATGTCGCTACAAACTTACCGCATTCTCGACAGCTATACGCCGGTTCGCCATGTTTAAAGACTCGGCCGCACAAAGTCGAGCGCCGCGGCGGAGGTTGCTCCCCGGAGCTGTACCAACCCCAGACGAATTGCTCCAGAGGCTGCAAGAGTAGCTTAGTCGCTAGCTCCTCGTCGAAGGACCAATCTGAACGAACATAAAGAATAAACAATTACCCAACTATGTGGCGCCAAAATAAGCTTGTTTTATGAACACACATCGGAACTATCCCTATCAGACAGACCCGAGCGAGTTTGGAAAAGTTCGTGGCCTAAACTGGCGACGCTGGGACTCGAACTGAAATGAAGCATTTTCAATTTTCAATTAGCCACCTCTTTTTTGTTTTACCGTAGTTTGTTGAGACTTTTTTAAACTTTTTTTATATTAAAATTGACAAAAGAATGGTAATGTTGACTCCAGTTGTTACATGAAATAAAGAAAAACATACATTTTTAACTATTTCTGTATTTTTATTACAGTATTTGGGTAAATAGTCAGTGAAATAAAACAATACATCCAGTAGAGTCAAAGGATAAATCAATCCTTATTGTCATTAAGGTAAAGGCACCAAAGGTTGACACTGCACCAATGCTTGACACCTTGTATTAGAAATATGAAAATAAAGTATACCTTAATAATGTGCCATTTTTTAACACAAAATATCATCTATAATTTCAATTTGTTACTACCCTTACAATCTGAAACGGGTCGAAGTGACAGTATATTACGCCATTTCTTACGGTTGTGCTCAAGGACGCTAATTAGTTTTAGGTGTTTTTTTTACATTTTTAATTAGATTGTATCTTAAAGATAATAGAATATTTCATTACGAGTGCGGAAAGCCTGTCATTGCAAAGAGTTCCGACAAATGTCTACCCGAGCCGAGGCGCAGCCGAAGGCGAGGGTTGACAGTCGGAACGAGTTGCAATGACGGTTCCGCACGTGTGCTGAACGACTATTTTTAATACAGTTGCGAAAAAATTAAGCAATTTTATAAAATATACAAAATGGCGCCAGCCGTGAAAGATTATAAACAGAGATTTTTTTTGTTTACCCATTCTGGGTAGGCAAAGGGAACTATGCCCATACAGCCAAGTCTTTAGTAGATTTTTTGTATTGACATGAAATGAAAATTAATTTAATGAGATAAAATGAAATGAAACCTAACCTAACTCATTGCATCAAATCATTATATCTGATATTGAAACAAATTAGTAGCTTCTTTTAAAAACTTCTATGATTTTTTTTTTGTAAAAACTTCGTGGTTGATTTTTTCTTTTTAATAGACACTATTTTGACATTTGGGAAAGAGAACGCACTAGTTCGGAAAAGGTAAAGAAAAAGCACAAGTGTGTAATTAGCCCACATCCCGAACGCTAAACGTCCCTGCAATACGCCACTTTTTGAGCAACTGTATTAAAAATATTATTATTATTTTTTTTTTTATAAGTGACTAAACCCGCGTTTGACCTCAATCTCACTTGATGGTAAGTGACGATGAGGTCGAAGATGAAAGCACACGGGTTTAAGAAGGAACTGGCTCTTTATACAATATTGCCGGAACACATTGACGCCGGAGCGGTAACATTTGGCGGCAGACTTTATATAAAGGGTGGTCGCTAGCCAGGCGGACCCAGAAGGGATCCTTTAACTATTTCTGTATTTTTATTACAGTATTTGGGTAAATAGTCAGTGAAATAAAACAATACATCCAGTAGAGTCAAAGGATAAATCAATCCTTATTGTCATTAAGGTAAAGGCACCAAAGGTTGACACTGCACCAATGCTTGACACCTTGTATTAGAAATATGAAAATAAAGTATACCTTAATAATGTGCCATTTTTTAACACAAAATATCATCTATAATTTCAATTTGTTACTACCCTTACAATCTGAAACGGGTCGAAGTGACAGTATATTACGCCATTTCTTACGGTTGTGCTCAAGGACGCTAATTAGTTTTAGGTGTTTTTTTTACATTTTTAATTAGATTGTATCTTAAAGATAATAGAATATTTCATTACGAGTGCGGAAAGCCTGTCATTGCAAAGAGTTCCGACAAATGTCTACCCGAGCCGAGGCGCAGCCGAAGGCGAGGGTTGACAGTCGGAACGAGTTGCAATGACGGTTCCGCACGTGTGCTGAACGACTATTTTTAATACAGTTGCGAAAAAATTAAGCAATTTTATAAAATATACAAAATGGCGCCAGCCGTGAAAGATTATAAACAGAGATTTTTTTTGTTTACCCATTCTGGGTAGGCAAAGGGAACTATGCCCATACAGCCAAGTCTTTAGTAGATTTTTTGTATTGACATAAAATGAAAATTAATTTAATGAGATAAAATGAAATGAAACCTAACCTAACTCATTGCATCAAATCATTATATCTGATATTGAAACAAATTAGTAGCTTCTTTTAAAAACTTCTATGATTTTTTTTTTGTAAAAACTTCGTGGTTGATTTTTTCTTTTTAATAGACACTATTTTGACATTTGGGAAAGAGAACGCACTAGTTCGGAAAAGGTAAAGAAAAAGCACAAGTGTGTAATTAGCCCACATCCCGAACGCTAAACGTCCCTGCAATACGCCACTTTTTGAGCAACTGTATTAAAAATATTATTATTTTTTTTTTTTTTATAAGTGACTAAACCCGCCTTTGACCTCAATCTCACTTGATGGTAAGTGACGATGAGGTCGAAGATGAAAGCACACGGGTTTAAGAAGGAACTGGCTCTTTATACAATATTGCCGGAACACATTACCGCCGGAGCGGTAACATTTGGCGGCAGACTTTATATAAAGGGTGGTCGCTAGCCAGGCGGACCCAGAAGGGATCCTACCACCAAGCAAAAAATAAAGCGGGATAAAGCGTATTAAAAATATTATTTTTAACTAGCTTTATCCCGCAACTTCGTATGCGCTTAACTACCCTTCTCGTGGAAATTTCAGAAACTATACAACCAGACACCCACTAAAAGAACCTTTATACCAAGTATCACACCCATGCACTCAAGGAATAAGTTTTTTTCATACAAACTAAAAATCATATATTTCCCGTGCCTGTGGGAATTTTGGGAATTTTTTTCGTAGCACAACCAGTCACTCTTTGAAGAACCTTCATGCCAAGTATCACATCCGTACACTCAAAGAATAAGATTTTTCATACAAACTAAAAAGTCCAACCCCTTCCCGTGGGAATTTCGGGATCCTTCCATAATACAAACAGACACTTATTGAGGAACCTTTATATCAAGTATCACATCCGTGCACTCAAGAGATGGGATTTTTTCATACAAACTAAAACATCATTATTTCCCGTTCCCGTGGGACTTTCGGGAATTCCTTTTATAACACAACCAGACACACATTGAAAAACCTTTACACCAAGTTTCACATCGGTGCACTCAAGGAAAAAAATTTTTCATACAAACTAAAAAGTCCGATATTTCCCGTTTCCGTGGGAATTTCGGGAATTCCTTCCTTAGTGCACCCCTACATCCCCTAAAGAATGTTTTCAGCTCTCTACGCGCAGCAGTTACGGCTGTACGTTGTCTGTCAGTCACTCAGTACCTCAGTCACTCAGTCAGTAACGGAACAGTTTTATATATATTGATTGATTTCTGTCATACATGATTTCTATGTAACTTTAACCATTAAGGCTGCACACGCGACGGAAGCTTAAAAAATGAAGTAATTTCTCCCGTTTTCCCAACATTTCCCTTCACTGCTCTGCTCCTATTGATTGTAGCGTGATAATAAGTATACTATAACCTGCCCAGGAGTATGAAGAATAATTTTACCAAGTTTCGTTAAAATCCGTCGAGTAGTTTTTGTTTCTATAAGGAACATACAGACAGACAGACAGACAGACAAAAATTTTACTGATTGCATTATTGGCATCAGTATCGATCACTAATCACCCCCTGATAGTTATTTTGAAAAAATATTTCATGTACAGAATTGACCTCTCTACAGATTTATTATAAGTATAGATAGAAGATATAGATTGTTGAGTGAATATTAGAGATTATATTTCATGCATGGTTTACGAGTTATTAGGGTTTCATCTATTGGGTAATAATATATTAAACAAATCCAATGCTTGACATGTAAACTTGACGTGTAAACTATTGAAACTTCAAGACTTTTCATATGTTTTGCGTTATTGTATGTTATTTTTTATTATATTTACGGTACAATGTTTACTTTTGTAGAAAAATAACGCTTTCTAAAACAATTCTATCCAACAGTTATCAGCATGACAAACATTAGAGATTCAGGAGTACCAAACAATTATTGTATTTGGTTGTTATGTAGGTTTTTTTTGGGTTTTTCAAAATGCGATAGCACAAACAGATTAGGTAAAAGAAGAGAATACGTAAGAAATGTGACTATGAATATTCACTCTGCGCCAGGAACATATAAATAAGGTTATTTATTATGTTTAGTGAAAATTCCTGGTAAAAATAAATTCTACAAATATTTGTGTACCAGAGGTTTTATCCGCGCAATTTAGAATCCCGCGGGAATACCGGGATAAAAAAAGCCTATGTGCTATTTCAGACTGTACACTATCAGTATGCCAAATTTCATTCAAATCCGTTGGGCAGTTCTTCAGTGATTGAGGAACCAACATTCGTACATCCAAACTATAACATTTATTTTTGTTACCCTACTGATGTTGATATTATGATAATATGTAGTAATTAATGTAAATTTTTAATCATAAGGTAAATGTGGGTGCTGGAGAGGGATTGCAGTAGAATATATTATTATTTGTTCTTGATTAAAATTTTTGATTATAAAGTCATTCCAATTATTAATAAATAAATAAATATTTCTGACACTCACACAACATTATCGAGCCCAAATTAAATTTCTTAAAGAACTTGTGTTATGGATACTAGATAACTGATTTATTTAAGAAATATATAAACATACATATTGTATAAATACATATTATTTATTAGAATAAACTTAAATATATAAACATCCATGACTTGACGACTAATATCTGTGTTCATCACACAAATATCCGTCGCCGCCGGGATTCGAACCCAGGACCTCTGGCATAGAAGGCAATTTATGTTACCGCTACACCAGCCGGTCGTCGTTTACTTGCTAAACTGTCGACTATTGGAGACCTAGGTGTCAGCTATTGGGGTAGAGGAGTGTTTGTTTTTGTTTATAAAAAAAAGTTATTTTTATTGCGAGGAGACTCAACTTATGTTCCTAAATAAATATTTTAATAGTGTAAGAATGTAATAAATACATTTGTGTTTAAAAATATTTAACAGTTTTCATAAAATTAAATGTTCTTTACTTAACTATCCTAATAGTGCCATTGCCTTTGCTATACTAAGTTAAATAATCAAAATAAAATAAAACTAACAAGCTGCACGTTAATTGTATTGTACATTAAACTTACCTAAACAGGTCCTATTAGGCTGCGGCGAGTATATCCTCGGCACGGTCACACGCCAATGATCCTGGAAGTGCGACGGCGACAGCACGCCGTCTTCCATCTTCTTCCTCCATAGCTCCACAATACCAGCCTTGCTCGTGAATCTGTCGAGCAATTCGTTTGTCACTTCCATTACTTTAACTCTATTGCAATTACTGCAATTCTTGCGAGACATTCCTGTTATTTATTTCAGGTACCAGACGCGCTTAGTTTATTTATATTTACATAAACAAAACTGATCGTCTGCCAAAAACTAGTTTCCTTTTTGTTACAAAGACATATTGGAACGATTTATTTGTGGTTATTGTTGTTAATAATGAGTAGATTGTTTATATCGAAATGTGAGATATTGCAATGTTCTTTTTGTATTATTTTCTTGTCTTTTAGTCTTGCTGCGGTGGATGTAAACAGTACACTGGCTTTATTGGCATAACGCCACGAACTGCTTTCTTTCACACAGTAAAAATATAACTAACAATGTAGGTAGTGAGTTGTAAGAATGTTATAGGTATATTGACTCTAAAACCCCTACTTATTAACAATTAATTAAATAGAATAGAATATATTTATTGGAACATAGAACAATATAAATAATTACAGATTAAATTACAGAATAAAAAAAGACAGATTTACCGATCTATGCCACCAATTGGTAACCACTCAGCTTTGTAGCCATGGCATCGCAAGGATGCTATGACGCTGATTTTCAGTGGCACCAGAAGTAGGAGATAGATTTTGTCATACAAGAAAGATTAGATTAGTATAAAAAATTCACATTTGAATTACACTTTTACAAATTATTTTTTTACACTTTTACAAGAGCTGTTTTACAAAAATATTTGTCAAGTTACCTAAAAACAAATCAAATAAAGAAACGAAAATAATTATTTAAAATAAGTAAATTAAAATAAGTAAGTAAATTATTTGGAAATCAATACATAATTTATTAATTAAGACATTATCAGTCAGTCAGAGATGTCATAAATACAAATATAAATATAAAAGAAACACTGACTGTATTGCATTACATTGCAATTACACATACATTTAAAAAAAAATGCCATAAAATATTTTTCGGCATGTGGAATTGGCGTTGTTTATGTGAAATTCGCTTAGCTATCTCTTCCTAAGGTACCTTTAAGTTAAGTCGGAAAATACGTATATAAATAAAAAATAGTTTTACAAAATAAAATCAAATCAAAAGAATTTCATATTTCTTTATTTCATAATAACTTTACGCGTGTATCTCTTACGAGATAAGCAGAACACCAGAGGTTATAAAACCATCTGATGTCACGTGTGACAAATATGGAGGCATTATAATGATGAAGTGAGACTATTGCAGTGACAGGAGTTTGCCCGGGAAGAGAAGGAGTCTGCATATTCTATGTTTTTTTTGCTCCCAGTCCCGCATGGGATATTGTATTATTAATACAAATTTAATTTGGGTAAGTATGATGGTTTCACGATGAATCGTTCAACCTCATGCATGAAGTAGTGACGTGGAAATGATTCGCGTTGGATTTACGCCAACAAGAGAGACAGAGAACGAAAGAGTCTACCACGCGTCTGCAACTACTGCAATACAGTCAGTGTTTCTATATCATAGACATATTTTTATTTCACATGATATATTCATTAGGTTCAAGGGTTTTTTCCCCGAGCGACTATGACCCTATGACGATTTCTTGATATGATGAATGTATATGCCTATGTCACTCTTGTATAACGAAGCTTTGCAGTGGAGCAGTAGTCGTCAAACTTAATCCAGCAGTATTTGAGAAAAGCAACAAAAATTTAATCCCTTTTCATTTAATTATTGAGAGACTTTAGAGTGATTTCTTCTCAATTCCAATATAGGTTCAAGTTGTGACTGTAAATATCGCTGGCCTCAAACTTAACCAGTTTTCATATTTCTTTAATTCGTTAAAAAGCACTGCGGAGATAAATAAAGCAGCAAAGTAGACGGCAGCGACAGCGAGAGCGACAGAACGGAGAATATGGGCCGTTCTCGACGCCAACTGGCAGCGGAGCGATTTGTCGCAGTTACATACAAACTCAATAAATCGCTGCCCGCGCCGCTGTAGCGCTCGCGGTCGCTGCAGTCCAGTTTGCAGTCTTAAAGTAGGTGTCAGTCGCTTGTGATCAAGTGGTCGTCCAAAATGTAAAAATTAAGTATACTCGATTTTTTATGTAATGATTCGCGAAATTGAGTGAAGCCGATACAAGAAATTTACTATTTATTACATTGTTTCACACATAACATTCTATTCTATCTCGAGTACAAAAATGTTCAGGGTAAAGATAAGAAATAATTAGCTAAAATAGAGTGTATACAACTATACACTTTACGCACATAAAAACAACGTGTATTTTCCCTGGACTACAATGTGATAAGTACAACTATATTGCACTCAATATCGCCGTGCCCTATAATGCAAAGGTTACTCGAACAAACGATTATCTGTGACACCGATAGAATAATATAGACAACTATCGAGACGAAAATAAACTATTCAATGTTATCTATCCGACCTTAGAGTTCCTTAAAGATTTCCGCACATGAAACATGTCTAGTACCTATATGTATAAATACATATAATTCTTACCGTAGTCAAACAAGAATACACCGTAGTTCAATGTGTGATTTTCGTAGCAACACTTTTATTTGAGTTTTTTACTACAAGATTTTTTCTTAATGGTTACTAAACGCGAGTTTCACATCCATCGCACCTGATAACATTCGGGTGAGGTCGAGGATGACATCACTGGCAAATCATCAGAGCTGGCTCTTATTTATTTATTCTTCATTGTACACATGAAGTAACAAATAAATTATTATTTATTTATTTACTCTTTATTGCATACAATTACAAAAGGGATTACACACAAGAAGAATTATATATTATTGTATAACAATTGGCGGTCTTATCGCTAGCAAGCGATTTCTTCCGGACAACCCGGGCTATAGAAATAGTGAAATACGCTCTGTACGTACAATATTATTAACAATATTATAGGTACAGAGCACAATTATAGGCGGCCTTATCATCCAACGATCTCTTTCAGACAACCTTCATATAATATTGCCGAGATCCATGACCGCCGGAGCGGTAATAACTGACAACAGAATTTATGATGGGTGGTCGCTAGCAGGGCGAACCCTTAGTGTCTCATTTTTCGACACCCTTATCCATGGAGAGTAGGGCTATCGTAGCCGATCCTACCAGGACTAAAAGCTTTCATTAAACTTGTTTATATTTAACCGTAAATTTGTAAGCAAGTATACCGCGATTAGAGCAGATTTATTTATTATATTTATTTATTCATAAGATATCCAACAGCTTAGTATAACAATAATGATTTAAGAATATTATAACAAAACATCTTAGCCAATAACAGGATACCCTACCCTAATACATCTTTATGATACCATTTTCGATACAGATAATTTACCTGTTGAATCAAATGACAAATACTTTTTGTTGAAATAAAGATTAACATTATCCCAAGTTTACTTCTATTACTCCCATACATTTAATATGATTTCAGTAGAATGGTTCGTTTCGTTATTTTAAATATGGACACGAACTTTAAACCCCATTTAGTTATCCGATCAACACTATTCTCAATCTTTTTTAAAACTAAACAGAGTCGTGTTTTAAACGAACGTCTACTGTAACAATTGAGTTTAAAAATTTCCGCACAAAAGGCAAGTCTGTAACAATTGTTATTTATTTATTTATTTTATTTATATATATGCATACTTCACGCCTGTATCCCTTTTGGGGTAGGCAGAACACCAGACGCTATAAAACCATGTGATGTCACGTTTGACAAATTTGTAGGTACTCTTATATAAATGAACCTGGGACCTCTCGTTTGCCGGATGAGTGCTCTCCCACTGAGCTACCGGGGCCTGGCGGTACGCCTCGAAATTACTGAACACATTTTTGTTTTTAAGTTATATTGCTAACGTAGCTCCATCTAATGGTATGTAGCTTTGCAGCTTAGACCGCCCGAGACCAATTTCTTTAAAGAAATTCTGAATATCCCTGGTCGGGTGATTTTTATTTAACACATTTTTTCATTTATTTAAGAGTAATGTCGCATTTTAAATGCAAAAACTTTAAATATTATTAAATTTGGAGGTATTATAATGATAGATAGAGACTATTGCAGTGATAAAAGTGACCTAATCCCCCTGTCCTCTGTCCCTTGATTGCCTTTAACAATATGCCCTTCAAGAGAAGCAGCTGGTACATTCTATGTTTTTCTTTTGCTCCCAGTCCAAGCATGGAAGCAACTCGGGTTCACTCGCGCAAATCCCTATCACAGTAATATGAAAAAGTAGGCTCTCAATGTGTTATTCCAAGCTAAGCTCATGCATGTGACTCAGAGAGTAACAATCATCGATTTATTCACAACTTTTTTAATTTATAATATTAGTAGGATTCATTTAGTGACATTTCAGTGCACAGAGCAAAAGGAATAAAATAAAAATACAGTTAGTTTAGTGGTACATCTAGGCGGTCTTATTCTTGTAGAGCGATTTCTACAATTTAGACAACCTCGTTTGCAAACTTGGAAGCAAAAACAGAATTATACAATTAAAACAACATATAAATCAAAAAGTTTTAGTATTGAATATGCATATATTCTAACACTTTGGTAATCTATTTTTACAAATTGAATAAGTCTTATGAGATGTATAGAAGTAGATAGAAGCCGGGCTATGAGGCCGATTGATCGTTATAGCAGCTAATATGCACCGAGGCTTTGTTAATATTTGCTATATCGAACGAGCAATCTCGCTATGAGGGGCGGCAAGAACGCAATATGAACATACAGAATAACCTTCATATCAGGTCGAAAATCTAAAGTTATTATCCCCTTATCAACAAAGATACTCTCAAAACAAAGGTAATAAAACTCGAGCAATAATGCAAAAAAAAATACGTATTAAACGTCAGTACGGAAAAAAACCATTTGGAAACTTTCGGCCAGTTTTTTAGATGTTTTTTTTTTACTACAGCAATCTTAATATCAGGGCTTAAAAAATGATTAAGAAGGAGAACAACAACTAGAACGTCAGAAGTGTTTATGGTGATAGTGCATGAGATTATTATAATGATTTTGGTAAAAAAAAACCGTTTTTCAATCTCTCGTTAAAAAAACAAACAGTAGTACAGTAGTACAAACGGCAGCTCACTCAAAAGAAGTCATTAGATTAATTTCTTTCGCGGCAGCGATACATTTAAATTCATCTATAAAAACAAACACACGATTGGGAACATTAAGTTAAACTAAAGTTACATGTTGTGTTGACCATTTGTCTCAAGTGGGAAATAAGCTCTCTCGAACCACTCCAGCAATAGCCCAACTGCAAAATTAGTTTATCCTTCTGCCCACTATTATCATAAAAAATCCATTTGGGTACCGTAAACAACGAGCCACTAGTCTAGTTTGACTTGAGGCATGTAACATTTTCAGTCGTATAACATAAGTCGTCTTGGCGCCGTGGTTACTGTGTAAGTCGTCGTGGCGCCGTGGTTACTGTGTGTATTATACGATATCACAGCTTAAGCAACGTTCGGCGCGGTCGGTACTTGGATGCGTGACCGCCGACCACTCGTTTCTCACGGCGACTTAGCAGGGCACGTTATGCAGTCGGTCCCGGGTGCTGTATACTTGTATACAGCAGTCGTTAGGGTTTGTCAGAAGCCATATCGGTGCCCTGAAAATTCTGACATCCACCACCTAGCTCTGGGCCAGCTTGGTGGATTATGGTCTATACCTCCTCGTCTTCTAGACTCACAGCCCTGCAGTGGGCTCATTACAAAGAGTTGTGATGATGATGATGAACATTTTCAGGGTCCCAGATTGACTTCTAACAAACCCTTAATTTTCAACGCCGAAACAACAAATCGGAAAAGAAATTGCGGAAATTGATTTTCTGATTAATACACGCAAAATCGCATTCGCAACTTGTTATCTGCAATGAGTTTACAGAATTGAATCTTGCCCGCGTTGGCACAGTTACTTCGCTCTTATCGGGCAATACTCAGGCATGTGTTCTAGCGTTTTTGTACGTCATTTGATTAAATTTTTATGATTTTTATTACGACTACTTTAAAATATAGTAAGAAAAATTGATGAATCCTGCTTATAATTCGCCATAACTGTTTTTAAAGTCGCAAGGCCATCAGCATCGGCCCAAAGTGACGACGAGGTTTTAGGGCCGTAAACTACGAATTTTTTGGTGAATTTCAGATTATCCAGGCTAATTAATGGCTATAAAACATGGCTAATTACTAACCCTTCCGACATCAGCAATACCTTTACATTTTTGGTTAAATAACTGTACTTTACGGTTCAACTAGGTTCATCGTCAGTGTTCCCTCAACAGAATAAAATGTTTGTCGTCATTTAATAAGTAAATTCCGGCTGTCATTCGAACATCTTATTAACACAAAAACATGGCACCGAAATAAGAACTAGAGCTATAATTTAATTTTTATTTGTGATGTTCTATCTATTAGGCAAAGGAAAATATAATATACAAATAGTTTCTTTTTATTTGTCTACTTTGAGTAGCGACAATACATCTCTTGGCGATCAGCTACCGCAAATGTTCTGCCAACAAGCGCGTCGTAATAGATTTAATCGATTACTATACCTTCAATAATCGTTATTACTATAGTAACATACATAACTACTATTTATGTACTATATCTTGGCACAATACAAATACCGGTAGTAATAATTTTTTTATGAGAGGAGTTTAAACAAACGATAGGCCGGAATTGAATGCAAGGATCACGGGGGTTTAGACAATCAGGATCTTAAAACCGTCGCTGTTAAAAATATATAAATATTTTTACTAAAGACTAACCCCGCGTTTGACCTCAACCTCACCTGACGGTAAGTTAAGATGAGGTCGAAATTGAAAGCACGCGGTCCTAGGAAAGAACTGGCTCTTTATAAATCAGGGCGGTAATATTTAACTTAATGATGTACCTACATGGAAAACAGTGAGTAAACCCATACAAAGCTTATTCCCACTTAAAAACTAAACCACAGTATAAATAAAATATTCAAAAATAATCACCCATACTCCTGTTCTCAAGATCTATAGGATGTGAGAATCACAAAAGACATATTTGCTTAAGTTTAAACGTGAACATGTATTGATGTTTGTTATAATAATAATCATTCATTTATATGTCGGTTTGCTTTACAATTTGATGTTATATGTGATATATTTCCGGTATAAAGGCAGACTCACGTAAAAATTTATGTAGAAGTCATAAATTCAGAAAGTGCCATTCGCTGAAACTCTTAAACTAACTCTAAAAACTAACTTAACAACTTTAAGTAAACATTTGCCTCCGAGGCATGGCAGTGAGTTGTCTTGAGTTCGGCTGCGGCTTGTGATGTCCTAGTCCGGCCAGACTACGAAACGAACTTTTCTAAATTGGTCTGGGTCTACGTATACAACGTTAAATTTTGTTCATGCGAAACCTAGCACACGGATCAAATATTTTCTTTCCAAAAATCGGTAAACAAAAAATTATCTTAAAAACTCAGAAAGTTTGAGCCCTCTTCTAGTATCTTGCTTTATATTATTATCTTAAAAACACAGAAAATTACAAGTATCTTGTGGTGTCTTGCTTTTGTCGCGCGAGTGGAGACACCCAGCGCTTGGCAATCGCTCGCTGCCTCTTCATCCGAAGTAGGTACCTATTGCATCCTGAGATCGCGTACAACGTGTGCGAGTTAGCGTGCAGAGATTAATAAGTTAAAATATAACCTGTTATAAAAACTATTGCAATCGATTCCGTTGCCGATTCTGAACAAACTGTTTTCCGTTTTCGTAAAAACAATAAATAACGTTGTATACGAGTATACGAGGGTCAAACTGAAAGTTCTTAGAAAATCAAAAACTAAGCAGTCTAGCAAGTTATTAGTTTTATTATAACTTTTCAAAATAGCGTCCATTCACATCAATACATCGCTGCATTCGATGGAACCATTGAGAAAAGCACCTTGCCCACTCGGCCTTAGGGGTCTCTTCGACGGCGTTTTGAAACGCAGCCACTGCTTCTTCGGCGTCCATAAAATGTTTTCCTCGAAGTTTTTCTTTTATTTTC
Source organism: Stenoptilia bipunctidactyla (assembly GCA_944452665.1). Lineage (NCBI taxonomy): Eukaryota > Metazoa > Arthropoda > Insecta > Lepidoptera > Pterophoridae > Stenoptilia > Stenoptilia bipunctidactyla. The sequence goes on from OX101739.1 coordinate 17,789,868, forward strand.
GGGAATAAATAAAAATCGCAGGGTGCGAGGTCGGGGCTATACGGCGGGTGACCCAGTAATTCCACGTCTGAGGTCGCCAAATAGTCGATCGTTTGCCTGGCGGTGTGCGACGAGGCATTGTCGTGATGAAGGAGGATCCTGCTGCGAGGTCGTTTCTCTCGAACTTTTTCCAAGACAAGTGGCAAACAGTTGTTAGTGTACCACTCTGCATTAACCGTTTTCTGATCCTCTAAGACAACTGTCGCGTAATGACCTGTCTTTCCGAAGAACGAGGCCACCATCTTTTTTCCAACACTTCGACCTCTCTTCACTTTAGTTGGCAACTCTTCGGAAGGAAACACCCACTGAGCAGACTGTCTTTTGGTTTCCGGATCATAACAGTAAATCCAGCTTTCGTCACCCGTTAGTATGTCGAACACAGCATTTGAGTCACCTCTGTTAAATTTTTGGATCATTTCTCGGCACCAATCAACACGGCGGAGTTTTTGCCTCGGTCAAATTATGCGGTATGCGGTATCCAGCGGGCACAAAGCTTCCTGACCGCTAAATGTTCATGGAGGATTTTGTGCACTTGACTCATACCTATGCCTAGACTTGTCCGAATCTGCTGATAGGTGACTCTTTTGTCAGTCTCTATCATACGCCGCACAACACTGATATTATCTTCAGTCGTCGCTGTAGAAGGCCGTCCCTCACGCAAATCATCGGTGAGATTAGTTCGACCACGTTTGAATTCATTAAACCAGTTGTAAACTGTGGCACGAGATGGGGCTTCATCGTGAAAAGCCAATCGAAGTCTATCATAACTTTCTTGTTGACTTATATGACATCGAAAGTCATAAAAAATCATTGCACGAAAATTTTCTCGGCTTAAATTCATTCTGACGTGCACAGACAATTTTCAATTTGCCGCCAAATCGTAAAACAAATGACAAATGAATGAAATGAATACTCAATATTATTGGTAAAGAGTTCTATTTTCAAAATTTAAACTTATTTTTTTAATATAATGCTTTTAAGTTGCCAGTTCTAAAAACTTTCAGTTTGGCCCTCGTAAGTACCAGGTTAGCCACTAGTTCCTCTGAGTGCTGTTTATAACACAAGCTTACTTTGGGGCCAATAGCTGGTGTGGCCGTTTGGGAAATTTATTTTATAATGTCAGAAGGAGAAAAGAATAGTCCTTTTATATTACAATGTATTATTTTTTGTTTCCATTGAAATTATTTGGGCGCAATTTGGTTCAAATACCAGAATTTACTGAGCTAGTTAGTAATTATTTATACAAGAAGTTTTGTTTGGATCTGTGTCTCTACATTTTTTTCTATTTGAGTCAAAAAAATAAACCCCCATACAACCAAATATATCTGGCATACATACATAACCTCACACCAGCAGGGCTAGCATGCAACCATCGATAAATAGTCGAATCGACAAGATAAATATTATTTTGTTATTTTATCCTATATAGAATTACTCGATTTGATACCATGATTAAGACCACAGAACCAAATATGTCGTAATCTTAATAAATTACATACACAAAATACCGTATTCTAAGAAAATATCTGTGTCCCTTTGGGGTAGGCAGAGACAAGGGAACCCCCATTGCGTTGCAATTGGATGTGATATGTGATTACCAACAATTACGATTAGATTTATAAAATATAAATTTATAGGTACTGCTATTACTGAAAAAAAGCAAGGATAGGTTTGCAAGAAAGCATTTGCCAGTGTGTATAATAAATATCTAAACATAGGTACCTTTTCAAAAATTCAACACGACATATTGGCACGTAGATGAGCTCAGGAGGCGGTTGTTCCACTTTTTTACAACACCACAAGTTCAGCAACTTATGAACCATTTTGAATTAAATGAAACGTAAACTAAGAAACTTACACATTACAAAATCACCCACACGAAATATATTATGAAATTTTCAAATATTTTCATTGAATTAAGAAAAAAATATTGAGCTCGAAAATATTGCTGTGCCGTCAAAAGATATTTTTGTAATAAATAACGTGGTTTGTAAACTGTAAACAAAATGACAAATAATATCTATGTGTACGATTAGAAAGACAAACCACGCTTTATCAGATGAAGACTTGATACAATAAATGCCTGATATACGTACTAAGGTTTTATTTCGACGATAATATCAACATACTAATATAGGTACTATCGACCCGGACGGTTATCGCACGAGTAGCAAAATAAAGCGATTGAATAATTTTATTGCGTTACTACATCAATTTTCAACACCTTTTAGCGAATTTACACAAAACCATAATAGGTACCATTATTATTATTATTTTTGGGGGTTTTGGGACTATATGAGCAGTCTTGTCCGCTCGTCACGCTGCGACCTAAAAGATCTATTGTGTGAGTTCCATTTTATAACTCGCCGCACACTCCAATGGAGTCCAGGAAATTTAGGATTTTCCTTACGGCGATGCTCCTAATCTCTTTTGGATCCAGCTCGTGCTTATCCAGGTGAAGGAATAGGTACCATAAACTACACCTTAACTTTCCTTATACAGGGACAAATTTGACTGGTCACAAATTTTAGATATTGAAGGAGAGCACTCTGTTCTCGATTCTCATCATAATTATGTAATATAAGTATTTACTTAATTTTTCATCCAGAATTCCCCATAAATAAATAAAGAGATATTACTATACTTTTCCCGACGCGCCGCCTCAGTCAACACAAACACAGTAGTGTTCCCACCACACGCACACCATCACCCGCTATGTATCTATTGTGTTACGCCTATGTAACTATGCGTTGCGTAGTTAATTCTTTAACTTTCGGTTAAGTTTACTCAATAAATAAATGATATTTATTTTTCTCTTCATATATGATCTCAAACTATCACGTCCTCGAATTTCGAAAGTGACCCATCTGTCACCCTGTATAATACTCAAAATTAAATTATAACTAGTCTATCTAAAGGTAGGTTCAGTGTTTAACTTGGCCGTGATAAATTGGCTTGTAGGCAATGTATCATGATGTTCAATAGTCTTCAGTGAGCCCCGAAAACCGATCTTATACTGGTGCCAATAAGATATTTTTCTGTGTCACATTGTGCGATTAAGTGTAAATAAATAATTAAATAGTTCCGAAGATTATTCCAAGCACATAGACAGACATACGTTTCCTTTTAGAACATTTAGAGATTACTCTGTCCATTGGTGAGAGAAAAGTGAAAACCATATGAAAATACGTCTCCTATACCCGACAACTCCGTATCCGATAGAACCGCGTCCAGCCAAACATACCAAACAGTCGCGGCAGAGATATTTGTTTTAAAAGATGTAATGATAAGTCCATAAAAAGTCGATTCATATTTGTGTTCATTTCATTCACAAATGAATATGTTTAGGAAATATTGTTAACCAAAGCTTTTTAGCCTAATAGACAATCTGAAGAAGACTGTCTTTTCTGAAGAATGTCTTTCAACTTAAGAATTAACAATGAAATTCTCGTTAGTTGCAAAGCATTTTAAATACAATAGAACCTCGAAGTGTTTAAGTTTAAAACTCACATATACATATTTAACTACTCATTACGCAGGTGGCTAAAATATCATAGCAAAAAGATTGCCCGCTAAGAGCCAGTTCACACATGGTCTCCATTTTACGCGTCCGTTTTATCGGATACGTTTTTTTTTTCATCGATGGCGCATGGAGTTGTATGATCGACTTCACATAATATTGCACAGTATACGCCACTAATGAAAACAAAACGTATTGGATAAAACGGAACAGTAAGCGACCATATGTGAACGTTCTTTAAAACGTTAGATTTAGGATAAATGATAGTTACATAACTTCACGCCTGTATCCCGTATGGGGTAGGCAGAACACCAGAGGTAATAAAACAATCAGATGTCACGTTTTTGACGACAAATTTTGAGGCATTATAATAGTGGAGAGAGACTATTTTCAGTGACAGGGGGTCAGCCTATCGCCCACAAATAAGCCTCCCATAACACCACGGTCCCTTAACTGACTTTTACAGTATGCCCGGGAAGAGAAGCAGCTGGCACATTCTATGTTTTTCTTTCGCTCCCAGTCCAGCATAGATATGTTCTCAATATATTTATTTATTTATTCTATGAATGTAATAATGATAATGTAACAAAACTAGCGTAGTCGAAATCCTGGTATAAGCTCTGTGATTTCGTTAAACACATTTAATAAACACCTCATTATGCACGAGATGACATTTAAGTTATTAATTCATTTTTTTTAATCACGGAACTAATAAAGTCGAGGTTAGGCAGGATAGCCGGACGTTCATCCAAGCATTTATCACTACAGCTTCCGCACTACAGAGAGCAGTCATTTCCGGGTAGGGTATAGTCATATACAGGTTTTCGTCAGTTTTCATCATCGGTGCCATATATTCTGACTCCGCCAACCAGTACTGGGTCAGCTTGTTGATTTACGGCTTAAACCTAGAAGAGACTCATTGCCCTTTAGTGGGCTCGATAAAACGGTTTGTGATGGTTATGATGACAAATTGGTCTAATTTAATGATTGCTAGTGATGTACTAGCGATTTTACCCGTATCTCTTTCCCGCGGGTATATTAGAATTAAAGTATTGTGTTTCAATTACTCATTATTTCAATTTTATTCCGCATGACAACATTTAGTAAAATAGGTATACAGATATTTGTCATGTGCGTTTATATTTTTATAGACATACTTGCAGCTGTGCTCGTATTTACTCTTTTGTGGGCGATAGGCTGACTCCTTGTCACTACAAATAGTCAGTCTACATGTTTATAGTACCTCGAAATTTGTCAAACGTGACATCAGATGGTCTTATAACCTCTGGTGTTCTGCCTACCCCATAAGGGATACAGGCCTGACGTTATGTATGTATGTACAAATTGTTCAGTTAAATTATATTAAAAATATAAATTTTTGGTTTCCATATCAACAGCTCTGCCTATACGTCGCAATGTGAAAATTACTACACTACCTACTCATTTATCGAACGAGATTAATTTGACTATCTCTTCATCGTTCTAATTTTCAATCCTATCAATGATATCAATGTCCAGTAACTTGTTATTATTATGCTTCGATTTGATAAACATTCGATTTTAGTACAACAGCTGATTAGTTCGCGTTATTTCGGCTAAGAATAGAACCAATCGCTTCTTAATGAGCGAGTTGTAAATGCGACTAATAGTTATAGTCTATGTCAAGTTTCTAGCCTTCTCTTCATAGAAATACGCCGCCAAATATCTACGCTCTGGTGGAGAAAATTCCGGTTTAATATTATATAAAATTCCTTTCTCAATCTTCCTGTTTTACGAACTCATACATACACACATAACTTCACACCTGTATCCCTTATGGGGTAGGCAGAACACCAGAGGCTATAAAACCATCTGATGTCACGTTTGACAAAATCGGAGGCATTATAATGATGTAGAAAGACTATTCCAGTGACGGGGGGTCAGCCTATCGCCTACAAAAAAACCTCCAATAAAACTGTCCCTTAACTGACTTTTACAGTATGCCCGGGAAGAGAAGCAGCTGGCATATTCCATTTTTTCTTCGCTCCCAGCCCAGCATGGAAGTAACGAGTTTTACGAACTCATTTCCACATTATGCTGTTGTTGTGGTTAAAGTGCTATTAATAATAAAAAAAACTTACCTAGCTGTAGGCGGGATGGTAGACGGTTCCTCTTCCATGGACTTATGACCGTCGGTGATCAGCCCCACCTGCTCTTCCGGCGGAGAGCTCATCGTAACAGTCCCTGCGAATAAAATATGTTAAATAAAAGAAAATAAAAAAATGCCATTTCAGTTCATACATCTCTACATCGTCTTACAAGTCTCTCTAGTATAATTAGTCGCGTAGTGTAGGTTTAGAGTGTTACCAGGCAGACAACTATGTGATTATGGTATTAATTAAACATTACAACATAATGGTACACCTTGGTGTGCTAAAAAACTTTAGGTAGATTGTGCTGGCACTCCAGGGGTTAATACCAGGAACTGCATATCGGTATAATTTTTTTAAATAGTACTAGTAAAATTTCAGTACCCTTATTAGTGTACTGCTTCATTAAACACAATACCTGTACAAGTTATTAAAATCTAACTTAATTATATCAGTACCCAAATAATGTATACTGGATTAATTTCTGTCCCTATGCTTCATAGGCTTCAACTAAACTATAGAACATTCTACAGTTATGTAAAAATAAAATTTTATTATCAATATTAATACTGGGAAATTTCAGTAAACTGAAAAAAAAATCAGTTATGCTACAATACTAAAAAAGGTACACAAATTATTTCAGTATGAATGCCTGTACTGTATCTATTCATACCAGTATGCGGTCCTTGGTTAATACAAAACAAAATGGACAGAAATTATTTATGACATTAAATATTTTATGAATGGTAAGTAATACAATATTACTTAAATAATTATCTAAAAATTGGGAAAGCAGGTTTAGTTAATTGTACAAAAATAATATTTGAATGAATGAATAATCAAATACGAATGTTGAAAACAGTCCCTGTTCAAAAATCATCATCATGCAGAGCAAAAATTCACAATCAAAATAAAAGAAAAGCTTGAGTCATTCACTACAAAAAGGCTGTTGGATAAACATAGTAATAAAAAAAAGACACATAAAATACATAAAAACAAATGATAGAGTGAATAGAGCCTTTCTTTCAGATTATGGGTAGGTAAAGTGTGTGTGTGTACACCAAAAAGTAATGCCAAGATATAAAATACAAAAGAAAAGTAAGAAAAACTAGATTTCACAACTACCATAAGCCTCAGGGATTGTGAAAACTAACTGTAACTGCAGAAGAGCAAACAGAAATGTACTGTAGAAAATCTTATGTAAGGTTGAGTCTTGTAATTGCAACTAATAATATTGGAGTCTTTATTTCACCACTTAATAATTCTATATTCATAAGCAGAATCCATTTTTTTTATGATTCATTACTAAGTAAATTTTATGAAGATTTGTATCAATGTTATAAAAAAAGGAAAGCTGTAAAGAATTAAAAACTATTCAATACATTTCTGACACAGGCACAACTAGTCCCGACTTTTTCTGTGGGTGCTGCTAATGTTAAATTTAACAAAAATATGCCTTGTTCAATATTTTACAAGAGTTTGATATCTTTGCCTTGGTAGTAACATTCAGTTTTGCACAAAATAACTTTTACTATTTACCTACAAATAGTGCTGAAAACCGTGTGTGGTTTCATCGACTAATGGAGGCAAAATTTAAAGTCAGGAATAAGTTTTATAGATTTTTATATTGAGTGTAATCACAGCACAACATTGTACATGTATATGTATACAATATACATGTACAATAATTCTTAAAATTAACGAAAATAACTCATAATACTTTAGAAGTATGTAGAAGTATTAGTGTAAGATTACTAATCACAGTAGGTAAATTTTCAACAAACAGCCATTTCTAAACAGTAGGGACAAAATGGCTTTTTATTGTGGTTTTGTCGATAAAATTTATAATATTACTTCGCCTTAATGGGTCGGACACCGTTAACCAGACACACTGTATAATTATGTTAAGTTCGTTTGTAAGGAAGGTAGTTAAAAAAAGGATCTCGTAGTATGGGTAAGCATGTTCCCTAAGTGCCCAGGATTCCATTTATCAAATACTGAGATAAACTGAAAATAAGTAATTTATTATTCACTACTACTTTAATGGATAACAATTTGTATATTTGTCTCAAATAATGAAGGGTGACACAAGCGCTGAAAGTTTCAAATATAGGTATGTAGGTAGTAGTTAAATACTACCTACTGCTTAGGTCCCTATGAATAGTATCCCTTTCGATAAAATATTTTTATCATAGTAGTCGTTATCACTGTCTCATCATTAGCACTATAATACTTCATACAAAGGCAGTCAGATAATTGCAACTACCCTAAAACTTTAGAAATAGTTGCTATAACCTGACTTTTGATTTTTAGTGGTAAATGTAACTGAACCCATAACTTTGGCTAGATTTATTGTGGAATTAAACAAATACTGAAAAATAAACTTACCGTGGTAGCTAATCACTCCCACTAAGTACAACCCACTCTAAAACCACTTAAAAACAGAATTTTAATACTTAGTAGGCTCTGCGCGCACTCAGCATCACTCCAAATAAAATGACAGTTTGATAAAAGGCTAATATCATTCACACAGTTTAAAAACACATCAGGACCATCTATATTGTTTCGTGGGCACTGGATAGAAGAAAAATATTATGCTTGTCGTTGTTCAATACAGTGATGGTAGATGGAGTCATTTAAATTAGTTGCAATAACCAGATAGTTGCAATTACAAGATTTGACCTTATTACATAAAAAAAGCACTGGGTCTGTATTGGTAAATCCAGGACCCATGAACATCAAGTATACATGCTATAACAAATTATGTATAGCCTCAGCTTATGTTGAAAAACTATAGCAAAACAAAGATCTAGAAAAATTTAATAATTAATTTTATAGAATTTATTCCTATTATTTTATTCAATAGTTCTTTCCTTACCCAGCACACTTACTTACTGTGCATAGATAGGACTATAGGAAGGCTGGTAATATCTAACCAAGCGCCTTATATAGAAGAAGCTGAAATCTGAATTTATTTTTATCTTAATTTTATTTCGAGTATTGCCTAGTACAGAAATTGTAAAGGGTAGCAGTAAACAAACATGTATCATATTTTTTTCTTGATTCTTACAAATATTGTATATTTAAGCACTGAATACATTCAAACTAAAAAACCTAGCTATGTAATAAGTAAGTAATATTGAGAAATTAAAAATGATATTAGATGATGCTTATGTGGTTATATTCAATGAGCTGTGTAAATTAGGCAAATGTTATATGGAAGACGTACGAGTATAAAAGCGAAATTAATTCCATTACTTTCCAATTAGTTCAAAATAGTAAGTGCACGCGTAAAAGATGCAGATGTAGAGAGTTTAAGACAAAAGAATTTTCATACCTCAGATTTTTATCCGAATCCACATGAAAATCATCAGCAAACCTGAAGCATTTCTTTAGACGAAGAAACTTTATATATTTTTCACTTGAGCACGAGATATATTTTATAACAATTTTTTCAAAGTCGTCTGACGACAAAATCCTCTCATTGGCACAACTCCACGAATAAGTGACATTTCATTTTAAAGATCACAAAGGAATTATTAATTTAAAAGCGTAGGACATTTAATGCAAACCTAAAGAGTAAGTTACTAAAAACTATCACGAAAGTAGCAAAAAATACTGTATTTCTTTATTAATGAATAAAAACAAATAATCGCAAAACTGCTGATTGACGGTCGACCATATTGGATTTATTTTTGTACATATAATAGTGTTTCCAAACGACATTTACCGGTTTTCTCTTTTTCCATTTGCGGTTTCATAAGTTAATTTTATTTTTATGTCAAAATCTAAAACATTAATTTTTGCACTTAAGATTTAATCTAAAAACATTGTTATTAATCTATCACTTAACATAACATTATTACTTCATGTGTAAAGCTAATAAGCTAAGGTATCTTACTCTTAGAACAGACAGGGACAGCTGTCAGAGCGACATTTCCTATATACTATACGTGACGATACTATTGTATACCGTAAAACGGGGATTATAGGAACGGCGGGGTAAATAGGAATTAATGTATGCATTTCTAAACGTTGTGTTATTGTCAATACTATTTAACAGAGAACAAAACTTTTTTATGTTTGAACGAAACTATATATTTTTGCTGCTGGCTACACTGAGCATTGAAGCTAACCAATCAGATTACATTTAAAAAAACGCCTTTAGAGTGAGGTCGTTCTAGACACGTGAATTTTGTCGTTTTTAACTTTGAGTTTTAGACCATTTATAGTGAAAAACAGTGGTCAAATATATGTTTTTTTTATCATAAAAGTGATTAGTGGTCTTAAAAAACCTTGAAGGTAAGTTAATAATTGCGTTATTTCACTAGAAATCTTAGCTTTAGTCAAACACTCGTTTTGGAGTTAATTTGGGGAAATTAGGCACGCGAATGGGGGAAATTGGCACATGTACAGGTTTAATTGGAACTCTTCGGGGGTTATTTGGTTTGATTTAGAGGTTAATAGGAACATCTAAATAGGGTTGTCATAAACCAAAACCTTAGTAAAATATTAATTTAACGTATTTTAATTTTGTCTTGACATGATTAATTCAATTTACACTGCTATACACGAAAGTAACACAGTACCTAACTTCAAGAGTTTTTATGTCACCGATCTTCTATGAGATAAGTAGGTATTTACTAATCTGAAACAACGTATGACAGCCCTAGACAAAATTCCATTTAACCCCTGTCTCAAACCTTTTATCCCCGTCAGGGTTAAATTGGGATGCAACACGGTTTTTGTTGAATTTCTCAAAATAACATAATAATTTGGGAATCTAAGGCTACTTAACATATAAAAGAGTTTCCTATACATGTTTATGTACTTTCTAACATACTCTATACATAACGGAACAAGTTTTATCTCCAGTCGAAATTGAAGATTGGACCAATTTACCCCGTTTTACGGTATTGAAAATTGCACGTGACAGCTGATTTTCCCGGCCTGCGTTCTTCACTCACTTCACTACAGGTGAAAGTTTGTAACAAGGAACATAATACTCTATAGAAAGAGAAGGTTTGTCGCGTACACTTTGAGAAAAACGTTAGTGGTACAAAACACAGGGTTGAAGATATAAATATATGTTTTTATGATAAATTGTTTTCCTCGTCATCCTCGTCACCGTTACTTTCTTTAATATGTACCTACTCGTATAACTCCCGGCACGTAACTTGGCCGAAGCCGAATCGTAAGATGCGCAGAAGTCGATTTTTAGATCTCCTTGGGTTGCGGGACGTGGGGCGGGTGACGCGAAGTTTGACGTAACATAGTTCCGAGCACGTGATTGGTTCGCCAGTCGATCTTTGCCCACGCACTGTGCTTACTACCCGTTCGCTCAAGTGTACACTTACGTGCATCAATATTGTACCTCTTGTTGAAGTTTCGTTATTGTTAAGTTTTTGTTTTCATATTGTTAAGTTTTGATTTTAGTTTTAATTGAGTAGAGCAGTGTTTTAGTTTTAATTGAGTATAGTTTATTACTATGCCACGTACAAACGTCATTGTACGACGACAAGCCAGAAAAATGGTTTACGACATCTACTGCTTCATGAAAAAAGAAGCGACAACGGAAAAAGATGCAGTGAAAAGAACAGCTGATGCCACTAAAACCCCAATAAGAACGGTTAGGCGTATAATCAGCGAAGGCAAAAATTCAGAATTGCTCGCCATTTTTAGGACTCCTGGTAAAAAAGAAATATAAAAAAACTATCACTGATGTAGATACATTTGATCAGTCTGTTATAAAAACCTGTGTACATAACTTCCACAACACAAATAAAGAGCAACCCACTGTAGTAAAACTGCAAAAAAAGTTAAAGGAATACATCAATTTTAATGGCTCTGAGCGCAGTCTTCGGAGAATTTTATGTAGGTTAGGTTTTCGGTGGAAAAAACTGAAAACAACAGAAAATTAATAATTGAAAAAACTAATGGGGCAGCGACTGCGTTCTGGAATTTGTAGAGTTGTTACAGGGGCAACTATGTACAAGGAACCCGAAAAATAACAAATAAAAAAAATATAATTACATGCACACAAATAATACAGGCTAACTGAGTCTACAAAATCGTTGTCCATCTTGTTTGTTGTCTACTAGCATACTGTGGAGAAAAGTGTTTGCGAAGCAAGTCTGGCAGGTTACGTCAATATGTGTTCAAATGACTTTGCAAAGTCGTCAAAGATTTGTGCAAATCTTTGAAGCTAAGTGTAGCGCCCGGGTTACACTTACCTTACAAAACTATATAAGGTGAAGAAAATGTACACAAATTTTCTTCTCCATGGTATCATCTATCTTTATATGCATAACTCCTAACCACAAACATAACTACCTACATATCTTCTACCTTCATAACAAAAGCACATTGCGTTATTGATAAATCGCAAAAATCCTCCTTAAATTGTAGCTTATATGTAGGTATGTCATTCCAGGTAAAGCTTTCTTACTGTAAAGTTTCAGAAAAATCAATTCAGTGGCTTTTGTGCGAAAGAGTAGCAAAAATCCATACATCAGTGTTCAATGTGTATCTCTAGTTTGGTGTTTTTCACGGTCAAACGGCTTAGCCAATTTTAATGTACGTACCTAATTTAGTTTGGTAGTTCATAAAGTCCTGTGTTAACACAGTGTGAGGGAAATGTAGTATAAAACGATGTTTATTCTTATAATAAATGCAGTATTGATTCATCTTTCGACGTTTCATTTACTCTCCAACCTACCACTCAGGTGCCATACTTACTAACACATACGCTACTTTTTATTCTTTTTTTTTTTATATGTGACTAAACCCGTGTTTGACCTCAATCTCACCTGATGGTAAGTGACGATGAGGTCGAAGATGAAAGCACACGGGTTTAGGAAGAAACTGACTCTTTATACAATATTGCCGGAACACATTACCGCCGGAGCGGTAACATTTGGCGGCAGACTTTATATAAAGGGTGGTCGCTAGCCAGGCGGACCCAGAAGGGATCCTACCACCAAGCAAAAAATCTACGGTTCCGGAGAAATCTACGGTTTCTGACTTCCCAGAGGCAGAAACGATCACGAAATAAAGAAAAACCTAAACGATATTGAGTTCCATTATTTGAAGTTTTAACTGTATGTACCTACCTACATTGAAATAGCCCTATCAACATAGCAAACTTTTCTAGTACCTACCAACTATCTTTCGGATTTATTATATAAGTTCCACCAGTAGCTGCTTCTCTTCCCGGGCATACTGTAAGAGTCATTTAAGGGATAGAGGTTATATTGGCGTTTTTGTGGGGAAAGGTTGACCCCGTATCACTGCAATAGTCTTTCTTCGTCATATTATGGTTTTATAGCCTCTGGTGTTCTGCCTATCCCATGAGGATACAGGCGTGAAGTTATGTATGTATATTCGTTTAGTCGACGAACTGTAGAATTAGCTACCAGGCGTACCTATGAAGCATTTCAATATTCAACGTCTTGTCATTGAAATTACTACTTACAATTCTTACGCCTACCTACCATTCGTTTGTATTAGCTTTTACTCATGTGCGTTAATTGATTTTGTCGACAATTTAGTTATTATCTCTAATTTACCCCTAGATAACCGTCGCTACCCCTACATACGAACCCTACCACCCCTGTATAAGCGTGTCGTATAAAGCGACTAATCCGTGTGAGCCCCGCTTGGTGGTAGCCTTTCTCGCCTGACTGAAATTTGCCGCCAAATATCACCACTGTCGCGGTGATGCGTCCCGAAAACATATTATGAAGACCCAGTTTTATTATAAGCCCGCTTGCATCTTTGACCTCATTCACACTTACCATGTGAAAATGAGGTCAAACTCGGGCTTAGCACCGACTTGAAAAAAGTAGGAATTTAAAGTTATTGCGCAGAAATTAAACTTGTAAGTAGTCTGACTCCGAACCGTTACATAAATTTGGTGTAGTGGAGTCCATCCCAGGCTACTTTTTATTTCAGCTTTTTTTTTTTTTTTTTCCTTTTTTTTTTTTTTTTTTTTTTTTTTTTTTTTCCCCCCCGCACCTCGGAAGAGTAAACAACCATAACAATCGCTCCAAGTGTATTAATTAATTACTCACGTAAATAAGTGTATTTAGTGCAAATAAATTCAAGAAAGTTCAAGAAAGTACCCCGACTGCCATTTTACGAATCATCTGCTGCTGAACTAGGAACTTCACTAAGAAATACCTCGATGTTTTTATCAATAACGGTTAGTGAATAGCTTTGTCCATCTTTCATAACAAATCGTTGGCCAATTGGAGTCAAACTTTGGTGTTTCGTCATCATCTAAAACCTTTTGTTTACTTTTATTTAACCTCCAATCAAAAGACAACACAAAACTTTTGACAGAACTAGCTACATAGAGTAAAAGCTATAGAGATATAAGACAGGCCAATCTGCCAATCTGTGAACGATTGAATGAACTTCTGGAATTTGATTGAACAAGATATTATTCCCGAGGAAATAATTAAATCTAATTTAATCATTGAAATAATTTTAATAATATAATAATGTCTACAACCTGTGGCGCCTGTGGTAAGCAAATTCTTACACTTAAATACATGGAATGCAGCAAATGCCAAATACTATATGACTTACAGTGCCTTACTATCCCCTCAAAAACGTACGAAGAGTACTCAGATGAATACAAACAAATCTGGACTTGTCCAGTTTGTGTTGCAGACTTACCTAAACGCGATAACTCGGGTACTCCAGTACGAACCTATATCGGGCTCAACAATACATTCACAAGAGCAGAAACATCTAACATAAATATGACCCGAGGCAGTGACTGTACCAAAAGCTCTAGTCCCAACATCTCTGACGGTTACAAAGAGCTGGTTTTGCAAATTCAAAAATTACGCGTGGAGGTCGCCGAAATCAAACAGCAAGGCATCGAAATACTAACACTGAAAACTGAAATTGAAGAACTTAAAACTGAAATAGCTAACATCCCATCTTCTTTTCAAAACAAGATAACAGTCCTGGAAACAGAAGTTGAAAATAAGAAACATGAGCTTACTCGAATGAACCATACTATCGGTGATCTGCAATGCCAAGTAGCATCCCTCGAACAAATGAGTATGAGGAATGAACTAGAAATACATGGAGTCCCTGAGCTGGACCAAGAGAATATAGAGCACATTGTCATGGTGACTGCGAACAAATTTGGTGTTACTCTATCAGATGCAGAGATCGATGGTGTGTTTAGAGTAGGTCAAAGGTTGCCAAAGAATCCGGGGCCAATTAAAAAAGACTGGAGACCACGTCCTATCGTTGTTAAGCTTGCCAGGCGAGCTAAGAGGGATGAACTAATCAAGGCTGCAAAATCAAGGCGAACAGTTACAACCGAGCACATTGTGTCTGGCGTTCCCAGCAAGATCTCAATGTTTGAGCGACTAAGCAAACACAGCCGTAGCTTATTTCGTGAAGCTCGTCAACGCATCAAACAGCACAATTTCAGCTACTGCTGGGTTCTTAATGGTCATATTTACGTACGCAAAGCTGAAAGACATCCGCCTCTACTTATACGGTCACTTCAAGATCTCGCAGACAAAGTGGGAGCTGAGTCTAAGGAACCTCCAGAAAACTTCCAGCAGCGATCGAAGACTGTCACAATCGAGCCACAGCACGCCTGAACTTATTTTAGTCCACAAAATTTTATTTGGAACCTTGTTAATACTTTTTTGTAATTTACCAATCACACTTTTCCATACACACACGTACACACTCAGCACAAACACGAACATATCAAAAATTATCGAACAGTACCTAGTCAAATGCTACTCAATGGTCAAACTCTTTTCATCCGGCAGAGGTCTCATCCCTTGTAATCTTTTCTGTAATCTTTCATTCTACATGTTTGTCTCTCCTAAATGGCCTCCATAAATATAGATATTGTCAATGAACTGGATGAAGCCTTTGCCATTGATTGTCAAGAGTTTGATACGCTGGAAAACTGTAGTGTCGTGCTCGATAAGTCTTACGGGCTTAGGATAGTGACATTCAATATTCGCAGTATTAGCCGTAACTTTGATTCCTTCTTGGTGGCTTTGAAGAGGCTTGACATTGCTTTTGATGTGATTATTTTGACCGAATGTTGGCTTGATTGCACTTTCTCTGTCGGCCAATTACCTGGATATGATGAATACCGAACTATTAATAATTTAAATAAATGTGGTGGTGTTACCGTGTACGTGCAAACAACTTTAAATGCTATTGTGCAAGAGTTGAACATGTCTGAATCGGAGGGCCTCGCTATTGAAATTCCCAAAGTCGGTACTATTTTATCGGTATACCGCTCCCCGTCTTTCACCAACAAAATGCCTTTTTTAAATTCACTCCTTTCATCGCTGCAACTATTCGAGAGCTCGCCATTACTTATTCTCGCAGGTGATATAAATATAAATATCCTAGACCCAAACGACGAAGGAACGGCTCAATATCTAGATATCTTGGCTAATTTCAACATGCTTCCCGCCATCACACGCCCTACTAGATTAAGTTCATGTCTAGATCATATATTTTTAAAAAGCCCTACAACTAACTCGGTTGGAGTGGTCGGCCGCTCCGATATTACTGACCACAGTATTTGCATGCTGGGCACTTGGACGCTCGGCAAGAAAACAAAACCGCAATTTAGGGAAATCAACAAGATAAACTTCCAAGCTGTTGTTGAAGAACTTAAGCAGGTAGACTGGGATCCGGTAATGTCGGAACAAAATGTAGACATAGCTACTGAACTTTTTGAGTCAGCCATATCCACAGCGGTAAGCAAGCACTCCTCGAAAAAACACATCAATCCCAGAAAGTTAATCTTTAAACCATGGATGACTCCCGGTTTGGTTAGATGTACTAAGCATAGAGACAGGCTTCACCTTGACTTTAGAAGGCACCCTCATGATAAATTAAAGGAACTGGTCTATAAAAGGTATCGTAACTACCTAATGAATCTTTTACATCGCCTTAAAAAAGAGTTCGAATCGAGGGAACTTGCCAAAAACAAAAATAATCCAAAAGGCCTCTGGAAAGTTATCAGGACAATCAGCAACACAAAAATAAAATCAAGCCCGGCTATTGAACTGACATATGCTAAGTCAAGCAACGCAAAGGACTCCATCAATTACTGCAACGCTTATTTCGCAAATATCGGCGAACAACTCGCAAATCAGTTACTGAGCCAAACAAAAATGTCACATCATGATTTAATAAATAACCTTTGCCTAGAACACCATGCTCCTGTGTCATTCTTCATGCAACCCACCGATACATTCGAGGTAGATGGGATGATATCTCAGCTCAAAAATGATAGTTCAGCTGGAATAGATGGCATCAGCCCTGCTCTTCTCAAGGCCATCAAACCTGAGATAATCTCCCCTCTCACTCATATCTTTAACCTCAGCATCAGCACTGGTGTCTTCCCCACTCGCTGGAAGAGGGCTTTAGTAGTGCCTATTTACAAAAATGGACCTAAAAAATGTCCAGAAAACTACAGACCGATCTCACTCTTAGGTTTATTCTCTAAAATACTGGAAAAAATTGTTAATAAAAGGCTTCAAATATATTTTGAAAATAATAATCTGCTATCACCCAAGCAATTCGGATTCAGATACCGAAAGTCGACTGAAGATGCAGTCACGAGTGTAGTGGAGTTTGTCTCGGATCGACTTGATCATGGCGATAAGTGCATCGGCGTCCTTTTGGATCTAGCCAAGGCATTCGATACTGTTCCAGTCCATCTATTACTCAAAAAAATGGAACATGCCGGTATAAGAGGTGTGCCCCTGGACTGGTTTCAAAGTTACCTTACCGGTAGACGACAATGCGTTAGGGTAGGAGAGTATGTTAGTGATGACCTTCCAATAAATTTTGGCGTCCCCCAAGGTAGTGTTTTAGGTCCCACACTGTTTTTACTTTATATGAACGACATTCATAGCGTTAAACTACGGGATGCAGAAATTTTTTGCTACGCAGACGATACAATCGCACTTTTTCATGAAAAAACTTGGGAAGGCGCCCTTCATAAAGCTGAAACCGGCTTGACTACTCTGAAAAGTTGGCTCGATGCTAATCTGCTTACATTGAATGCGCCCAAAACTAAATACTTATGCTTTCATAAGACCAAACCTTCAGCCCCCCCTTTTCCCACAAACTTACGACTGCATTCTGGATGTGACTCGAGCCACAACTCCTGCCAAACTATAAGTAGAGTACCTTGCGCAAAATATCTTGGCGTGGTTTTAGATGAGAAGTTAACTTTCACGGAGCACATTAAAACCACTTCGTCCCGCATCAGGAAGTTGATTTATGTTATGAAAACTCTCAGGCACTGCGCTGACAGCGATACTCTCCGTTTGGTATACACAAGCCTTGGGGAATGTCTGCTCAGTTATTGCATCACTATCTGGGGTGGATCCGGAATCACTACCATGTTAGGCCTTGAGAGAGCTCAACGCGGGGTTTTAAAAACAATGCTTAATAAACCTATGATATATCCCACTGACTCTCTCTATACCGCTACGGGGATACTTAATGTGCGGCAGCTTTATATCCTAAAAGCGTCTCTAAAAATGCACCGCAAGATCCTTACGTCTCCCAGTTACCCCACTTTGATTTCTAGAAGAGTATTTAAAGCCCCTATATTCACAGTTACAACAGCTTTCGCACAACGTATGCCTGCACACATGCTTCCATTCATTTATAATAAAATACTAAAACTCTGCGACATCAAAAAAACCACAGTAAAACAGGCAAAACACATAATTTCTAGCCGACTGATATCTATGACCTACCTTCAAACAGAAGACCTTGTAAAGCATTTATCCTAGCCCTTCACACATGGTACCATACTTAATACAAAATACATACTTACCCACTCACCACAAACAACACACGCACGCACACATACGTACACGCATGTACACACAGACGTACCCACCCTATATCTAGTTTATAAGTCTATAAATGCTTATATATAAATATATGTATAAAAAAGCTTAAGTACTTTGACTGCTGTCTTTAATGATGATTTTAATTTTAAAACTTAATGTTAATGTTTAAACTGTTCTCCTAACTTTATTCTGTTCATAAATATGGATGCCCACGATACAGGTTCTTCCTAGTGTGGGATCCACAGTCCATGCATTCTGTATTGTTACAATAAATTAGTTATGTATAAATTGGTTAAGTCTGCTATTAACAATTATGATATAATTTATGAAACAAAGTATTATTCTCATCTTTTTAGTCGTTAAGTCTAAATGTAACAATTTAAAGTTTAAATAAAGAATTTGAATTTGAATTTGAATTTGAAGGAAAAAAATAACTATACGCTAATTCATAAATCAGTCTATAGCGATTATTTAAAACGAAGTCGGAACCACCAAATGTACCAAATAATATAAAAGACACTAAATCAAAGCATGAAATCTCTTTCCGCATGCATCTTTACCGACACGGACAAGGTTCTCGAACAAGGGGTTATTAATATACAAAATAAAATAAGTAAGCACTTGTTCATTTTGTTAATTTATAACAGATATCCTTGTTAAATAAGTAATATTAGTTGATAGTATCAGACTAAGGGATCAGTAGTGCTAAAAAGCATAGTTATATAAAGATACAAACTCTTAAGTTGCACTACTGCGGGCTAATTCAACTTATTTTTTTTTAAATAACTAATAAGTTTTTGGTTCATTTGATAATAAAATGTAGTATTTCGCTTACTCCTTATTCTAATAAAAATAATTGTTACTCTTTATTTTACTGAAACATCTGTAGCCGATCGTTCAAACCCTTTGGACTCAGCCCTTTGGTGGTTCATTCAGATAAATCTTATTTCCAAGTGAAATAATAAAAGTTGAGGGAATATGGCCATGGGCACAGAGATTTGGTAGGTATCTCGGAGAATTAACAGCGCGCGTGGCGGCCATGCCAGTGAATCACTCGCTCGAACATATCTACCTATTTTATTGCAGAGTTATTTGAAATTACGATATCTCCCAAGATATTGATTGAAATCAAGTGAGTCAAAGACAATTTTGTTCACAATTAAATACTTATGATAAATAATGTATTCAATTGGATAGGGATTAATAGTTTACCTATTAATAATTTCCATCGCAAATTAATACATCCATTTCGAACGCGATTTTTAACCATAAAAATGGTTATTGTGAGTCAATCTTAAAAGATACCTAATATACCTAATATTCTGTCGCGGACTTTTTTTAGAACTTTTAAAGAGGAACAATTCCGTCATACATTGTTTTTGCGTAACTTAAACCGTTTACGTAGCGTACGCAATGGAAGCTCTAAAATTTGAACAATTTATTCCCGTTTTCGCAACACTTTCCTTTGTAACTTCGCTCCTATTAGTCACAGCGTAATGTAATATAGCCTAGGTATAGCCTTCCTCGAACAATCGAACACAAAAAGAATTTTTAATTCGAACCAGTATTTCCTGAGATTACCGAGTTCAAACAAACAAACTCTTCAGCTTTATAATGTTAGTATATATACTTACTTTACAACCTATTTACTTTTTCATCAGTCCCAATAAGGTGCCAAAAAGTATCTGGTAAGTATGGTATAGAAATTGTAATTGTAACTAAAATTACCCTGGATGTATCATGCAAATTGTATTTCGTAAAAAACACAATAATTAAACACATTTTTATCATAAGTAGATTTTTTATTTCTTTCTATTAGTTCAACTAACATACTGCAACTAACTATACATTATTAAAATAAAAGTATCTATCTGCTGCATAAATTACATCGATGGCCTTTTAAAGATTAACACAATTAAATTAATTCCGTGAACTAAGATAATATAGTACAACATTTAATAAATAAATACTAATTTTCTGTACCTATTATTTTTGTAACTTCATTTAAATATACTACCTAAATAGTTTCAAACATAGTCATTATGCGTGTTTGTAAAACGACTCAGTTTTATTGCTTTAATGATTCTAGTTCATAATTTCACTTGAATCAAGTAACTTTCATCTTTTGCAACCATGTAAAAGTATGGAGACCTGACTTTGTATCTTATAATATAGCTGGTACTCGTATCTCCCTCCCTTCACAGATAATACAGTCTTCAATTTTAACCACATTATTTATCTGTGCTGATAACATCAAGGGCAATTTTTTTTCTGCTCCGAACATTTCTATCCCATATTTGCGTTATTGTTTTTGTTCTAAATAGATCTTAATGCTCCTTAGACGAAAAGTCCGTAAATCCAATAGGAGGATACTTAAGAAGTATTTCTTCCACTGAAGATGGATATAAAGCTAAGAATTTAAACCGTTCCCCCATTTTCTCTGGATCAACCAGCATTTCATACGCAGTTTTTATTTTTGCTCTTTCGTCGTCCGATTTTGCATTTTTAAGTAAAACCTGAAACACATGAACATTTTAAAAAGGTAAATAAGAAATCATATTTATTCGGGAGTTGCTATGGTCTGGCTAGTAGAAGTGGACTGAAAAACCGCGGTAAAATAAAAAAAAAACGCCATCGTGGTAACCCCGACAATAGCACGACATACAGGGATTAAACAAACTGGAACTTATGCGAGTACTGCCATATAAATAGTTTGCAAAATATCCAGTGTCTACTTTCGTCAGCCAGACTCTAAAGTAAGAGGTTGATACATAAAGACACCAACCTTCTTGGTAAAAAAATATATAGAGTCTGGCTAACGAAAGTAGACACTGTTGTCAATCGAACGGTGGCTGGTGGTTTTGGTAATTGAGATTTTAAAATTTTCGTATTTAAAACTGAATATAAATATAAAATATAAATATAAAATTTAGATAGTCTCATAATCAATGTATGACCAGTGACTCTGACGATTCATCCCACATGAATTGCGCTGGATTGATATTTTGATTACAATGAATAAAAATAATATTGTATTTTGTTGTTTTATTTTTAAACCTGATTAATACTAGTTGTCTATCATTTTAATAATATACTTCCCATCAAAAAGTAGCACTGTAACAAATTTAGTTATTTTTTATGATACTTTTATGAAAAATCCATGTTAAATCCATGTATTTCGTACTATTGTCGGGGTACCATGATGCCATTTTTTTAAATTCGCCAGGTTTTTCCAGACTAGACTTTCATTAGCCAGACTATAAAAAGTTTTTTTTTTTATTTGTAATCCGCATACATTATCATTTATGTACGAGTCACTCTATCCAATCTACTTTCAATTCAGCGTTAGGCTCTTTTATATGTATTTTTTAAACTTACTTACACATTTATAATATAATAAGACAACCTACCTGGAAACGAACATGTGCTTGATTTCTTTCTAGAAAAAGCTTTTGATTCACAGGTCCTACGACATGGGCGTAGTGCTCATCATTAATATTTTTTGAGGCTGCTATTTTTATTTGGCTAAAATCAACGTCAGCTGTCAAATCACTTTGACCGGGATTTTCCAACGGATGTACAACTTGGTGTTTATGAAAAGCCTGAAAATGTTGATAAACTTATAAACACGAAAACAATTAATTTCAAAACGTTTGAAAAGAAGGTAAGTAACCTATGGGTTCTACCTACCCAATAATATCCCATAGAAGAATAATAAAATAAATTAATCAAACATCAAATAATTCCATCGGTTAAATAAAACACTTTTTAAGCGGATCGGATTTAACTGATCAGTCGCTCGTGACCACGGGGTCTGCAGAGACATCGAAACGTCGAGTTAAAATTTAAAATGTAAATATACGCGATAAATCCGGTTAAAAAGTGTTTTATTTAATAGTATGAATCGCGAAAACTTAAGACAATATTAATTCCATCGATATTTTTTTTGAAATGGTTTTGCAAAATCAATGAAACGGAATTGTTAATCATAGAGACCAAATGTAATTTTAGTGGAGTTCAGAGACACTTACCCTGAATGTATCTCCTTTTTCACCTTCATGTCCGTAATCAGCTATTAACGCCAAACCTCCATATTTATCCACTCGTTCTGCCAATTGGCGGGCCACCCCTAACCCTCTGGCACTTATTTCCAGTTCAGTCCTGTCACCACTGTCTAGGGGAGGTCGGATGAGAACTTTGGCTGACGGAGTCTCAAAACCAGCTATCCTGTATAGCAGTTTTTCATTTTCATCTATGTCTATCAAAATCTCGCGCCAACCATCTTTGGTTTTCTAGAAGTAAATTAGTTTTTGATTAAATTGTTTTTCACGTAAATATTTCTGTAACAAAGAATGATTAATAAGTTGCTCGATCATTCTCTTTTAAATAAATATAATGACACAATATTAGTTTAACATTTGAGGCTTGGTTGGCAAAGTATATTGAGGTTTGGGTCAGAAGAAAAAAAAACATTCGGCACGTGGACAGGCTAAGTAAGATGCCAAGCTAGGAGTATATGAAGACAATATAAAGAACACCTACAGTGGAATCAGTTTATAATGACATCGAAGGGAAGTAAGAAACAAGTCATACTAAACGGACGTCATACAAAGCATAGGTACTGCAAGAATAAATAAACTTCTGTTTAAGTTAGTGTGTGATTTATTTGAATAGAAAGGAATAAAATAGAGATCAATAAGTAAATCTACGCTCTGAGACTCAAATCAAAAAAGCCTTTCACGCGCCGAAAGTTTTTGGGTATAACGTGAAAAGGGTTACAATAGGCGATATGTCACTATAGGCGAAGTCATTATATCCGATTTAGTTATATAATTTATATGAAAACCAAACTCTCTGTGTAAACACGTCATAATAAGCGGTTGGTCAATATAAGCGGAGTCATAATAAACGGATTCTACTGTATGTCGACGGCGCTGGCGCTTTAAAAACCGCGCAGGATTCTGTAATGTCGGATAGTTCCATAACTTCATTTTCAGGGCTGTATCATAAATAAAACTTTTTTTATTAATTTTAGCTTCCATGCTGGACTGGGAGCGAAAGAAAAATATAGAATGTGACAGCTGCTTCTCTTCCCGGGCATACTGTAAAAGTCAGTGAAGGGACAGAGGTTTTAAAGGAGTTTTCGTGGGCCATAGGCTGACCCCCTGTCACTACAATAGTCTCTCTCCATCTTTATAATACCTCCCAATTTGTCGAACGTGACATCAGATGGTCTTGTAACCTCTGGTGTTCTGCCTACCCCATAAGGGATACAGGCGTGACGTTAAGTATGAATGTATGTATGTATTCATTATACTTTATTAATTTTTCAACACACTTGCTCGTAAAGTGAGCGTTATTCTATTGAGTTTAGAACTATAAACTGGGCTATAAGTCACGCGTGCATTAATATATTATACCTTAGTGCATAATATAATGAATCCTACAAAGTTGAATTGTACCTTTGTGCAAATAACATGCGAGAAAACAGAGCATATTTTATTGGTCCGGGTTATACACTAAATATTTTCAGAAACAACAAAGAGGTTTTATACCACTTCAAATCCATATACATTTTTAAATGTTTGCGCCTTATATTAGTAAAATAAATTTGTATATTAAACAAATTATTCACAATTTACAATCATTTGTCATAAAATATTAAAATATTTGCATTTACCACTCCAAATTAAACATTTTCACTTAAAATAGGCTGTATATGCTATACAGACATTGACACATTTGACGGAAAAAAAAACCTACGCGCATGCGCGAGGTTCGGCGCCATTTTTCAATCACAATTCACAGCTTTGTTATCAAGTGTGTTTGTTATTTTATGATCACGTATGTCTGTCTTTTACTCACAAGTGTGTTGAAAAACGTCGTATGTAACTCGTGAGCGTTGCTAATTACAGCCTCGACTGTAATTAGCAACTTCGCTCACTTGTTACATAATATACTATTACACTACAGGTACAAATAAAAACTTAAAAGAATAAAATGTATACATAGGCAGTCTTATCGCTGATGAGCGATGTCTTCCAGACTCAGATTTGACCTCTACTTAAGTATTGATTTTTTTATATGTCTCTATAGAGACATTAGCCGTGTATAAAATGAAAATTAGCCGTGTATAATCGCTTAGAATAGCCCTACCAACCTTAAATAAACGTGTTGTAAAAAGCGAATAATCCGATTTACACTCGCTGGTAGAAGCATCCCGTCCGGGTCTGTCAGTCGAGCAAATTAAATCAAATCATGTTATTGCTTTTTATAAAGTCTGGCGCAAATATCCCCGCTCCGGAAGTGATGTGTTCCGGGAAATATGAAATGAAGAACAATTCTTTCTTGAACTTGTGTGACGTCATCTTCAGCCTCATCTTCACTTAACATCAGGTGAGATTATTGAGGTCAAATTAAGGAATAAGTAATTAAAAATAAAAAACAAGTCACCCTGTATATGAAGTTCAATTTGAAGTAATAGAAATAATAAGACGACCGGCTGGTGTAGCGGTAACATAAATTGCCTTCTATGCCAGAGGTCCTGGGTTCGAATCCCGGCGGCGGCGGATATTCGTGTGATGAACATAGATATTAGTCGTCAAGTCATGGATGTTTATATGTTTATTTAAGTTTATTCTAATAAAAAATATGTATTTATGCAATATGTATGTTTATATATTTCTTAAGTATATCAGTTATCTAGTATCCATAACACAAGTTCTTTAAGAAACTTAATTTGGGCTAGATAATGTTGTGTGAGTGCCAGAAATAAATAAATAAAATAAAAAATTTTATGTATGCTATTAATTGCATCAAAATTTAACTTACTTACTTCAAACTTGTGTATTGGCAAGACATCAAAAAACTCATGTGCAATGTACCAAGAGAAATTGCGTGGCACTTTCTTTAGATCATTATACCAATAAACCTTAACTCCACTAACTGTTTCACCCTGAAAAGCAAAAAAATATATGTTGTAAGTTTGTTTCAAATAATGTTTCACTGTATTTATGCTTTCAATGCAATTTATATCCTACTTACATACTATTTCAGACAGATTTTTCCAAACCCCAGTGAGGGTGTTAACTACCTAATTGTAGGCTGCAAGGGTTGACTCCATAAACCAGAATAAACTCTTATATTATGCAATGTGATCCTACACAAATGTATAGTACTAATCTTAAAATAAATAATTATCCTAAATATACATATTTATGAGGCTTTTTTATAATTTGCTGTAGCACTAAATCGAAAAGACAACAATTCCTGGTTATTTGGAAGAATTCGCTTGCAAGTGATTAAACCGCCAATTGTTATACAATAATAACAATACAATCCTTTTTTTTTGTATTTACTTTGTAATGGTATGCAATAAAGAGAAAGGGCACGTTTAAGGAGAGGCGTCTTGCGGGACTTCATGTCTTTTCGTTACATCGCCGGATGTACATACTCTAAACGAGAGGATAGTTCCATAGTAAGTGAAGTAGTAAAATGCACAAAGCGCCGCGCGATGCGTCGCCTGTCCTTAAACGTGCCTGATACTGATAAATCCTTTGAATTTTTCTCGAGGAATAAAATGATATATTTGTACTAACCTCATGAAAGTGGGGTGAATCAATTTCTGTAGCTCTGTGAGATATGCAAAGACGATTAGCTTGAACAGTTTTCATTGTTTCAGAGATTTCTACTAAATGGAGACTGAGATCAGCTGGTTCATATTTTAGATGATTCAGAACCTGAAAATAATCACACCAATAAATAGGTCAATTGTTATTGATGGTGATGCACACAGTTATAGCCGTGTCGGCTATAAGTGTGATGCACACACTAGTTCAGTGATGTTAATATGTTTAATATTTTTTGTTTATCATCCATTATCCATCTCCAATTCACCCACCAGCACTGGGCCAGCTTAGTGGATTACAACCTAAACCTCCTCATCACTCAGGAGAGAGACTCATTATACGGAGTTGTGACAATCCATCTCCCATAACACAAGTTCTTTAAGAAGCTCAATTTGTATTTCCTTAATTACCTAATATTTTTATAATATTCATAAATGCCTCACATATTAAAAAAAAAAACAAAATACTATTATTGATAGGAAATATGATTTGTAGAAAGTTCTTTCTATGTAAGGTACAAAAATGTATTTAAAAGTTGATTAGAATAGAATAAGAATATATGATTGTTCGAGCTCAATAAGTAAAAAAGTAAAAATAAAAAACCTGTGGCGAACTTGCAACTACAAAAAACACTTTTATTTATGGCAAAAAAAATTTGACACTTACATTTGGTTAAAATTTTAATAAGATTTTTAAAAACTATTCTAAGAATAGAACATAATAAATGTATCGCATTTTACTACATTCATTGTATTGTTTACCTCTTTCAACAATTATTTTGTACTATGATAGCTTTGATTGTTATCTTTAATAGACATTTTAATGTACAGATTTGCACTTTGATATGTAGCTTACAAACTAATAAATAAATATAATAATGCTTTGAGTAGTATGTGTGGAGTGAAATTGAGTGATAGGGTGAAATAAGAAAGAGATGGGGATTGAAAGAAGATGTACTGACTAAGATTGAAAGGGGGTATGCTACAGTGGTTTGGACATTTGGAAAGGATGAGTGAAAGTAGATTTACGAAAGAGGTGTACAGAACAAGAATGGATGGTGGTGTCAGAAGGGGCCGCCCTAGGCAAATGTATACTGATCAAATTGGGTAAATTTCTTAAAAAGGGCCTAGTTAAAAGTAGCCATAACCGGTGATCATCAAGCAAAAGAGGTATGTCTGGATTGTAGCAATTGGTGTTCCTTTGTCTCTGCTACCCCAAAAGGAGCCAGGTGTGAGGTTATGTATGTATGGTAGCTTTGATTGTTATCTTTAAATAGACATTTTAATGTACGGATTTGCAATTTTATATGTAGCTTACAAAGTAATAATTAAAAAAACCAAATAAACTTCTTGTAATTTTTGTAAGTCATAATTTAATGATAGAATGTTAACATAAAATAAAGTAATTTTGAGTTGCTAATAGTTATTGTTTTTCATGGTTCTGAATCATAAATAATATATACAGTAATGGGTAAGAACCAGCTGTTTAAACATCAACTAATATTTTTTTTTCAGTATTGCATATTTGTTTATATGAAGAATGATAGAATAGAGAGATAAGATAGAAAAAATTATAAAAAAAATAATAGAGGTAATATTAGAGGTAAAGACAATACTAGTAATATATTTTTCCTTTACCTTTAGAAAATCAACCATCAATGTTCCTTTCCCAGGGCCTAATTCAACAAGCTGTAATGGTTTACTGATACTCATTTTTTGGGACTCACTATAGAACCATACAGCCATAATTTCACCGAAAAGTTGACTAATTTCTGGAGAGGTTATGAAATCTCCAGACTGACCTATAACTTCTTTTTTCATATAGTAACCTTCGGTAGGATTTGTAATTACTATATGCATATATTCAGATACAGTGATTGGTCCATTTAATCTTATCTTCTCTTTTATAATTTCCATAAGTGAAGGCGCTGAACCGGGAGCAGGCATCTTAAGGGATTCTGGATCAGGTCTTTTAACTATTTTATATGTTCCAACGAATCTCACGGTGAATTGTGGATGTAATATTTTGTTACACATACTTAACACTGGGCGTATAATCATTTTTATAAATATTTATTAATAGAATTGAAATCTTAATTGTTTACAGTACAGACAGCTGGTTAGTTTGACAGCTGTCAAATGTACAGTTAATGAGAGGTTTTCTGACAGCTCATTAAAAAACCAAAACAAATTGGTACAAAAGGCTTCGATAGATGGCGCTTTACAAAAGGCGAAGGCGAAGAATTTATTCCACACTGCGTTTTTAAAAGTAAAATAAATTAATTGACGTCTTTATCAGAAATTGAACGTTTAAACAACCATGGATGGTAGGTACCACTTACCTACACTATAGTATACAGACTTAACGCCTTCGGCTTTTTAAAAGGGAAATAATAAAACGAGCGACTAAAAAACAAATTTGGAATGGAAATAATAAAACGAGCGACTAAAAAACAAATTTGGACTGTCTTGAAAAATATATGAAAATGAACGGTTTTAAATATTAATATTGCGACTGAATTACTAAGTGAGCGACTAAAACACATATACATTGCGATGAAAGAGATAAGTTACGAGAAGGGCTCCCGCACCGGAAGGCGGAATCAGTACGGTTAGGTGCGACGACGAGCGCAGCGAGGAGGAGCATGTTAGGTTGCATATAGTTATACACGTGCGCGAGCCGAGCGAGCGAAGCGAGCGGTGCCGCGGCAGCGGCCGGCGAAGCGCCATAAACCTGGTCAGCTATTATAGTCAACCCTGGACAATCCCGACATGGTCAAAAGTGTTTTTAAGTCGCTGTTTCATTGATTCTTCGTCACTCGCTCTCAGTCGCTCACTTAATTAAAACAGTAAGCCAAATTCATTATTTTTGTCACCTAAAATTTTTATTTACAGTTACTCGATTAAATACTACCCTTTTTAAAAGTGCCATCTATATAGTGACTTGGTTTTATGAACTAATTTTTATGAGCTGTCAGAAAACTCCCCATTGTTTTGTTGTTATTTAGAATTCTTTTTTATAAAGACGCTTGGATCTGAGCCTGGCCTGTGCCCTACATACAATATAGAAATCAAAGACCTTTGTATAATGTCTGATAAAAATATATTGCATGCGTCAGTTTCTTATATTATATTAAGAAGATGAAGATAATATGGTTAAAATAAAAGGACTCTGGCAATTGGTTGAAGATGAACAATCAGAAGAAGATGAAACAAGGCAAAATTCAACAGATAACAATGAAGGGTTTCGAGAAGATGGAGAAAATGTCAGAAAAACAAATGAAGAAGATGGAGAGAATAGTGTAAATAATAGAAACAATTTTGAAAATAATTTAAATTTTGATAACATATACAACAAGAAGAAAGTGAAGTATTTTTTGATAGTGAAGAAATTGAGGGATGTCGAGCGGCAGAAAATGGAAGTAGTAATGTAGAAATTGAGGAAAGTCGAGTGGTGGAAAATGAAAATGGTAATATAGAAATTGAAGGAAGTCGAGCGGTAGAAGGTTACCAGAAAGGTATAAAGATTATGTGATGGATTTTGATACAGAAGTTAACATTATGTTATGTTTCGATGTTAACATATGAGGAGGCAATAGAATCAAGAGAAAAAGATAAATGGAAGAAAGCAATAGAAGAAGAAATCAAATCGTTAGAAGAAAATAATACCTGGACCATTGTGGTTAAGAAAGAAGCGGAAGGAAGAAGCGTAATAAAGAGCAAATGAATCTTCACGGTCAAGTCAGATAGAAGATACAAAGCAAGACTAGACGCAAGATTTTTTCGACAGAAATATAAAATAGATTACGGTGAAACATATAGTCCTGTCATCATCATCATCATCATCACAACTCCTTGAAATGAGCCCACTGCAGGGTATGAGTCTCTCCCCTGGGTGACGAGGAGGTATAGGCCATAATCCACCAACCTGGCCCAGTGCTGGGTGGTGGATTAGTGTAGTGGGGTAGTGGATAGTCCTGTAGTAAATACAAATTCCTTGAGAGTATTATTGTCAATAGTTACAAATGAAAAAATAAAAATGAAACAGTTTGATATTAAAACGGCATTTTTAAATGGAGAATTATAGGAGTGTATTTATTTAAAGGTTCCAAAGGTTACAGCAACAAATAGGATAAAGGTATGCAAACTAAATAAGAGTTTGTATGGGTTAAAATGAGCCCCTTTAATGTAAAAAAAATGTATTTTTGTAATGGAAGGTGAAAGAAGGATATATCTTGCAATTTTTGTAGATGATGGATTAGTAGCTGGTGAGAGAGAAGAAGACTTGGTGCATGTAGTGGAAACGTTAAGAAAAGGTTTTGAACTTAGAATCTGCGAAGAAGTATCTACCTATATCGGGTTGGATATAACACAAAAGAGGAAGGAATTAAAAATTTTCAGAAAAATAATATTGAAAAAATTTTGAAGAAATTTAACATGAATGAAGCAATAGAGTGCAAAACCCCAACCATTTTGATAGAACAACATCCAAAGATGAAAATACATACAGAGAGACATAAATTCTATAGGAAAATGATAGGATCTTTATTATATCTGGCAAATAAAACGAGGCCAGGGCCCTATTTCATAAAGCTACAATTCGTGGTAATCTGACAAATGTTAGCGATTTTCACATGATTTTCGTTTCATAAAACTACAATTCTACAGGTGACATACAAGTGTCAGTAAAAAGCGTTTCATAAAAATTGTCACGACAATTTTCGGGGTTTAAAGTGCTACTAGATGTAAAAAACTTAAAATCCATTTATACCTCATTTCACTCACCTTTGTTGATAACGAAACGTAACTAGAAAAGGGTATATACAATTTCGAAATGCATTTCAATTTAAAGCAACGTCTCTTATGCACCTACTCATCGTCATCCTTCCATCCATCACAATTTGTGAATCATTAAATTCTATATCTCTATTTCACATACGTACTTCTTTAATACTTATTTAAATCCAAATTAAAGGGTCACCAATCTAAATTACACTTCTTCTCAAAAAAATGCATAAATGGTTCTGATAGGTACTTAATGTAGTTTTTATTAATATACAAAGTTTGTATTCAATTCAATTTTGTGTACAATGGCCACCATTATCATTATTTTGCATCAATTATTATCATTTCTCTTCGATTTTTGCAATTGTAAGTCGTCGACAGGTCCTCGCTTGCCTGTCAATTGTCAGGACAATTCTACAATTAATGGTAATTTTACACATGACAGGCGTTTCATAAACGACAATTCATAGCGATTTGTATGACATTTGTCAGCAGACCGCCTGTCGCTACAATTGTTTTATGAAACGCATTATGTGATAATTTTGGATGAATTGTCAGGGTTTTATGAAACGCATTTTTGTAATTTTACAATGAATTGTCGACATACAATTGTCAGCCGATTTAAGTTTTATGAAATAGCGCCCAGGGCAAAATAGGAATTATCTACCGAGAAGGTCGATGACAAATTCCTATTTTGAGTAAAATTATATTTGACAATCTGCTCTGCACATGCTCAACATTAGTTGTTTTTTAAACACTTCATGTACAGCCGTAAAACGAATCTATTGCTATTTATAAATTATGTTGGTGATGTATAAACAAATACTTATATTAAATACGAGCTTTTTCCCGCAACTTCGTACGCGCATAAACATAAAAGTCTTATTTTTTCCGACCCCGTGGGAATTTCGGGAATTCCTTTCATAATACAATCAGACATCTATTGAAGAATCTTTATACCAAGTATCAGATCCGTGCACTAAAGGAAAAAGATTTTTTCATACAAACTAAAAAATCATATATTTCTCGTCCCCGTGGCAATTTTGGGAATTCCTGAAACAAAACAACCAGTCACTCTTTAAGGAATCTTTATGCTAAGTATCATATCCGTGCACTCAAGGAACAAACTAAAAAGTCCAATAATTCCCGTTCCCGTGGGAATTTCGGGAATTCCTTCCTTAGTGCACCCTTACATCCCCTAAAGAATGTATGTTCCACATTTCAGCCTAGTAGTTACGGCTGTACGTTGCTGTCAGTCACTCAGTAACTCAGTCAGTAACGGAACAGTTTTATATATATTGATAATCTAAGGTCTCCTGGTCTGATTAGTTCGTCGTCCCCCACCGTCGAAGAATAGTCGCATGAAACGATAATTAGTTTGGGCTGATTTGATTTGAAAATAAAAACTTTTTATCTTCCTTACATTTATATGGCGGACAGTCGATAGACCTCACCGTTAACGTGCACGAGAGGTGAGGATTACAGATTCACGTTCAAACTGTAATCCTCACCAACCTATTAGCTATATCGCCGAAATTATAATACGACTATTTTTTTATATAGCGTCACTATTTATGACTATTTCATCACTAATATTTGGCATAGTCAAAAGTCCTTTCCATTGAAATTTCAAAAGTGAGGATTATAGCTTAAAGGACTCACTTGCTTCTTTACTCTTAAAAAGGGATTTATTGAGACTTTAAATAGTTTTTATTACTGAAAACAACTTCTTCAACTATTACTAATATTTTGGCGTATTTCATATCTTAATATTGATTTCATAATATCAAATATGAGCGGTAAATTTCATGAAGTGACATTTCCCAAGACGGTGGTTAGTTCCAATTTTTGCCACGCGCCAAAATATCCTTGTCGGACTATAACTGTTCTGTGGTAATGTCAAGTTGACATGACCTGGTCTCATGCATGTCTGTCTGACATTGTTTGTTCGTTCACATCATAGAGTAACTTATAAGTTCACATTGTCAACAAAACCTGAATAACAGCAAGTTGAGCAAGTTATCTATACAAGAAATATGTCTTTTTGTGTATTTTTGTATCCTACACGCGTGTATATACTGAAGCCATTAATGTAAAATACAAAAACATTTTTCAAATAATTCAAATCGCCTTGTTGGTTTCTGTTCGACGACGACAACTTCTTGAGGTTATATTTTGATTCCATGCACGTGAAAATGACACCCAAAGAAGACTCCAGTATCATGGACTATGATAATACAAAGTATAAAGATGGTGTAAATAGAAATGCCCGTTTAATAGTTCGAAACATATCTTTCAAAGCAACAGAAGAATCGTTGCGTGAACACTTTTCTCCATACGGATCACTTGAAGAAGTAAAATTGTTAAAGAAGCCTGATGGAAAACTAGTGGGGTGTGCTTTTATACACTATTCGCAAGTGCCGATGGCAAATAAGGCGATCGCTGCTACAAACAAAAAACCTTTTATGGGTAAGATAACTTTCAAATCATGCAATATGTTTTGTTTGTAACATTATTGGTAAAACCTATTTATAACAATGATTTTTGCTTTAGGTCGGTCAGTGTATGTGTCTTGGGCTGTCCCTAAACATAAATATGATGATCAAACGCAGGAAAAACCTAAACCCAAATCAAAAAGTGTTGCTTCAGATGGAGATCATGGGAATGCTATAAAAAGTAAGTTTGATATTGCAATTTCATTACTGAAAACTAGGTAGAATCTGTCTGTGCCTATCATATCTTTACTTTTTCAGGTGAAAACAGCATTGAATCTAAAAATATTAAAAAGGAACATAAAGAGAGACTGAACCGCAAAGCTCGTTTAATTATTCGAAATGTGTCATTTAAAGCTACTGAAGAATCACTTAAAGAGCATTTTGAACCATATGGTACAATTATAGATGTCAAATTATTGAAGAAACCTGATGGAAAACTGGTTGGATGTGCGTTTGTACATTTTAAGAATGTACCAATGGCCAAGAAAGCTTTATTAAATACTAACATGAAACCATTTCTAGGTAAGGTGTAGTTTAAATAAATTAATAAATATTTCTGACATTCATACAACATTATCTATTATCTAGCTCAAATCAAGTTTCTTAAAGAACTTGTGTTATGTATACTGAACTATACCCTGGCAAATAATTCAATACAGTAAAATGATAGTTCCAGTGTGCCCACTTTAGGGAAGAAAAAAAATAGTGATGTGGATTAAGTGAATGAATGTAATTATTTTTTAAATAATCAAATAGTAATGTATAGAAAAAAAATAAATTGGCTCACAAGATTTTTCTGTTTTATGGTGCTGTTAGCAAAGGGCAACTGTTCTTGAAATTTTATTTTTAATGACAAAACGAGTTTAAAAATAAATATGTTGTCAAGTATAATTATTTTTCTATTTGACATTTCAAACTGTCACTTTACACCATTGAATTATTTGCCAGAGTATAGATAATATTATTGTACAAGGTGTTTGGTAGCCACCAAGGTGCACCTAGCCAGGTGCAAAGGTTAAAGGAGGTGATAAAAAAGGTATTTTTGAACATTTCTAGCCATACAAAAACATATATAAACATTAAAGGAAGAGAAAGAGGAAGTTTTTTTAAGTAAGAGGAGTTAATTACAAAGATTCGTGAAGCCTTTGATCGTGAGGGAGGAAATGCACCTAAAAATAATAATAATTCAATAAGCCCATGCAGCAATTTAAATAATTAATATCGATGG
Organism: Stenoptilia bipunctidactyla; assembly: GCA_944452665.1. NCBI lineage: Eukaryota > Metazoa > Arthropoda > Insecta > Lepidoptera > Pterophoridae > Stenoptilia > Stenoptilia bipunctidactyla. The sequence goes on from OX101739.1 coordinate 17,824,575, forward strand.
GTACCGGCCTATACGTCGTAACCGACATTTTGAAAACTTTACAGGAGAGTGATTTAAAGTGTGAAAAAAATTAAAAATGGCCATAAAATATTCGTTTTCATAGCCTGAGACCTAAAAATTAGAATAGTTATAAATTATACAGTTCTTTATAAGATGGCATTTAAAATTTTATTAAATTTAGCCCGCTTCACAGTTCTTATGTCGGTTAGAATAAAATGACCTAAAAATACAAACAGCGAAAATGACCTTAACGCCAAATTATTATTTCAATGTGTTGACCCAAATAACCTAAGCTTAATCATAATATATTAAGTTTCCTCATAATTTGCGTAACGTCCACTTAAGTTTGTCTAAAAAGCTGCCCAAATAATCTAGCTACCTGTTCAGTAAATCAGTGTAACAGGAACAATGTACCAAGCACCAGAAATATAAAAAAACATTTAGCCAACAAGATTTTTACAAATTATACACGGAAAAAAGTACGGAATCTATTACTCAATCAACATCATGTCATCATTTTTAAGGGTCGGCTAAAAGATACATTAAGACAGCTTTTGTCCATAAAATAATTTATCATTATGTACGGTCAAAGATCCATCAAGACTTCTTAAAAGAAACGCCTTATTCACAGGCATGTGACTGTGACATACACAGACATGTGCATGATGCAATTATGAATTTTGAGGTTTGATGGTCCCTTTACTGTACTTGATATGATATTGTAAGGTAAAGTTCAGATGAAAGGTGGCAGCTGTGCAGAATAGTTCTCCAGAATCATCAGCAACAACGATCAACAGCGTCTGGGTTCGCATTGAGGATACCTTTCAATGATATGAATAAAATACAATAATTGTTTTACTAAATTCTTTATTATGTCTTTTTTTTTATAATCAACTCACAACCTTTTGTAAAAGTTCTACTACTTACTAACACTAAAAAATATAAAAAAACGTACAACAATCATAATTAGATACCAGTCTTAAGGCACTTTTTATAGTGTTTAAAGGTAATATCACTTTTTTATTAATAATTAGATAATATTATTTAGTTAACGTTAATATTTTTTTTTGGTATAAAATTTAAAACACGAAACAACTAACAACAGTCTTTTGAGACATCTCATTAAACTTTCTTATTATAAAAAGTTAAACATAGTAAATAGGAACAGAACATTATTATTATTCTCTTGTTACAGCCCTGTAACTAGAATACAAAGAGATCAATCAAAATTACATATAAATTAGGTACAAACTATTTTGTACTTCTTTTTTTTTTGTTTTTCCGCCAAGGAAAGTCGTTTGGCACCCACTGAAACCAGTAAAGCTAGCTTTAGCGGGAGGAGGATGAAAGCTATTACGGACGAATGGGCATTCTATAAGCTGTTAACCCAAGTGGCTAATGGCAAATAGAATGCCCAGACAGTGTGGAGACTCTCTCAGATAGGCTGAGCATACCCACTAAACATCCCCCTTTTGACTCACCTTGATTAAGGTCCTTAGTCATCGTCGGAACGACAGCCAATTGGAGCGAGAGGCTGCGTAGTGAGCGGCATCCAGACGGCTGCCACCAAAAGGAACTGAAAGCGAGAAAATCAAAGCTAAGATTAGCAGAAATGACTAAGCTGAAACTAAGAGACTATCTAGAGTGATCAGACTCACTCTGAGATAGGAATGCTGGAAAGAAGGACTACGTTTAGAAACGTTGAGCTTGCTGGAGTTTCCTGATAAGGGGAGCGAACTTGGTTAGGACCGGAAGAGCACCGTTGAAACCCTCTGGGCTGGCGTCGAGAGTGGCGCCGAAAGCCAGGATCTCGTCGATGGGAGCGAGCTGGATCCAAAACGCCATGCGGTCTTGAGAACCTTTTGCGTTCTGGCACTGGGAAGCCGATTTGGCGGCCGGTTGCGATTAAGTCGCGTCCCGGCTGCGCTGACCTGAAACGAAAGAGGTGAAGGCCTTGGGGGCCTTTGAACTGACTGGAGGAGCGTCCGAGCTAGGCTGCGGTCGCTCTCTCCAGTTCTCGATGGGCTTCACGGTAGCCCTGGCAGCACGCGGTGCCTTGGGGCAGCCGCGAAAGTTTGCTGTGTGGCCAGACTGGTCGCACAAGACGCAGGACGGAGCTGTGGGCGATTCGGGAGTGCGAGAGCACTCCTTAGTCCCGTGCGGATCTAGGCACTTGACGCACCTTGGGGAAGCAAAACAGTTTGCCGCCGCATGACCATACAATTGGCAGCGGTGGCACTGACCTGGGAAACCACGCTTGTGTGGTGCCTCGACGCGGATGTTGGAGAGACCGCACACGGAGAGCTTGCCTCTGAAAATGGACTGCCCTTGCGGGCTCTTCGCTAGGATTACTAACGCAAGTGGGAACTGCTTGCCTCGGCGGCTGTGCATTTTGTGCACAGATTCGACGGGGAAGCCTTGAGAAGACAAGTCCTCTTAGATTTGCTCGTTCGAGAGCTCGAACGGCACGTTCCTGAGGACGGCACGAATCTTACGCTCCTCAGGGAGGGCGTAAGTGTGGTACTCGAGCTTTTGATCAGCAAGAAGCCGAGTAAGATTCCTGAAATCGGGAATGGAATTGACAACGACCTTAATAGAGTCACTCACGTTGGATGCCTTACTATACTGGATATTGGGATTGTGTCTACCGCAGAGAGCTGAGACCTCGGTCCAGCGGCTCTTGTCCCGTAGAAAGACGGGGGGCGGAGACTTGACTTTCGGCGGAGCCGAATCTGATTGCGACGCAGGCTGTGACGCCGGGATCGCTAAAACAAAAGGCGCAGGAGCAGACGCCGGTGCGACATTTTGCGGAGCAGGAACAGCGGCTGGAGCAGCTGAAACGGATGGAGATAAAGTCGAAGAAGCATCTTGCTTCTTCTTCTTAGACTTGGACTTTTTGCGAACCTCGGTGAACGGAGCAGGAGATTCTGGAACTAAGGGAGCGGAGTCGGAATCGCTACCCGGCGGGGTAGTTTTCCGTTTGCATGCGGTGGAGTCTAGCGACATGCAATTTGAAAAAGGATCGACGTACTCAGAGGGATCTGGAGACGCCGGAGAATCGGTTTGGAACCCCTGAGAAAAGGAGGTGACCTGAGGACGAGCGGACACTTGCTCTCGCAAGGACTTGATTTGAGCGATAAGGATACCCTTCTCGCTTTCGAAGTTAGACCTGAGCTGGGCCTGAGTGGCTGCGTGTTCTTTTTCCAGTTCTTGTTTGTCCCTGGAAAACTTATCGAACTGGTAGGCGATCTGCGAGGCGACCTGCGTGGAGGAAGGACGAGCGGATAATTCCTCTTGCAAGGAATCGATCTGAGCCTGAAGGTCAGCCTTCATCTCTTGCTCGAGAGTTTGTTGACGAGAAAGTTGGCATTTTAGAGAATGCTTATCTCAGGCGCGGTCCCAGGGGGTGGGTCACGGGGGACATGACCCCCCCCAAAATCATGAAAAGATGAACCCATTAAAAGAGAAGGAGGAAGAAAAAGATACTTCTGATACAAAAAAAAATGTCGTGACCCCCCCCCCCAAAATTCAGTCGTGACCCCCCCCCCCCAAATTCAGTTGTGACCCCCCCCAAAATTTAAGTCTGGGACCGCGCCTGGCTTATCTTGAAGAAGATTACGAATACGACCGCGATCGTTTTCGCATCTGATATCGTTGCACGGACTGCGACGAGACATAATGCTGGGCTGGAAGAAGTATATCTAAGATGAATTTGTGTGCCGGTGAACGGCGAAACGGCTGCACAAACTGCGCTGAAAAAAAGACTAAAAAGGAAAAAAGGCCGCAGACACGACCGTTCGGGAGCGAAGGCAAACGGGAAGTGTATTTTGTACTGCCACTCTGGCATATTTATAGAAACAAATCAGCACTTAAAAATACAAAATTTTAAAAAAAGTAGTATTTATGTGATACAATAATCATAAAAAATAAAATAAATAGGAAATTTTGCAAGTTTGCGCTAATGTCATCTAATATCATCTTCTATGTCAGTCTCTGGTAGAGTCTCTTTAACATTAGTAATAGTAATCAGACTTTTGTACTCGTTTTCAAATACTTCAGGAATAACTTTGTCTCGGCAAAGTTTCAACAGATCATCGAGTTTAGGTTTTTCTATGGGAAGTTGGGATCTATAGCAAAAGGCTGGCATTATTTTGTGTCGCATACTGTACTCTACACATTGAAAAATGCTCTTCGTTTTATCCACTATCATAGTTAATAATTATCACAACATCTTACTTTTTCAGGTTCCACCTCATCATACACCAATCTTCTACAGACTCGAAAGTTTATATTTGAATTTTGTAACGCTTTATTGAGTATGTTTGAAATACGTCGCCTCCGTTCTGCCATAATGTTATCTGAAAGATCATAAATAATCTTGTTTAGTAATTAAATCATTAAAACATAGTTTCAAGCTACAATAATGATTTTACTGTATTCATTACATTAGGTACTCACATTACAAGAATAAACAAGTATCTACGCTTCGAGTATATTTGTGGTTAAGTAAATGAACAAAACTCTATGTGTATACATGGTTCTTCAGAATAACAAAACTTTATTTAAAAAAAATGACATTAATTAATAAGTGTTCTTACCTTTTAACACATTTAAAGTCGTTTAAAGTGTTGGCTGAAATGGATCGCGCACGCACGTGGCTAGAGATGGGTTTATGCCCTGGCGTTTTTGGCGCATTGAGTAAATGCCTGATAAATGCCAGTAAATGCCGAGTAAATGTCTTTTGTCTGGGCATAAACTTAAACAGATTTTTTTTTATTTATTTATTATCGTATCTTATATCTAAGTATACAAAAAAAAAAATTCTTTAAAAACATATTTTATTTTAACTTATATACTGCAATAAACCTTAACATTTTACCAAAATCGATTGGTTAAAATTATAACTTGGTTTGAAAGAACAACGGGGGTAGCTGGTAGTCCATTGAAAAGTTACATTTGGGGTTGCGTTTTTCAGAGGACGCAATTTAATTTTTTTGATGTGTAGGGGGGGTCAGTTTAAAGCTAAAACCAAGTTTGTGGGATCGCTACCCTTGTCCTACGGCCGCCATCTTGAAAATAGGGGTTGAAATAGACGATATATCTCTTAAACTATTTATCTGATAAAAAAATGTAATAATATTTTTTGTTGCAAATTAAATTTCCTACAACTTTGATCTAGTATTTTTTGTCGTAGAACTTTAAATAAAAAAGTTATAAGCGAAAATGTTTAGAAATTTGAGAAAATAATTTATATTTTTTGATATAAGTTTTTTTTATCATTTTACGAAAAAATGATATCTGACCATTTTTGTAGATCGTTTTTTGAGGAACAACTTTTACAAGCAAAATTTTTTCATTAAGTCAATAGTTAAGGTTTTACAGCGCTTTACAATTTTTACGAACTGTTTCGGAAGTTACTGTACATATTGCGTGTTATTGTTATTACGTGGAAAATCGAACCGATAATATTGTTCGTCGTCGCAGCAGCAGCTCCAGTAGTTTATCGCCAGTTTCAGAAGCTCCAAATCAAATCAAATCATTTATTTACCAGATTTGTGGTTACATAAGGGTGTTAAAATATAACACAGATCATTCACAATCTAAGTGCCATAACAATGGTGTGTAAATATGTCAAAAAAAAATACAAAGAATTATTATTACATATTAAAGTATTATCATGGCACAAAAACAACATAAGCTTATAATCAAAAATTCCTAATGTCAAAAATTTTATTGAATTATATTAATAAATATGTCAAATAGAAGTTTACAGTAAAGTTTTTTTTTTTAAGTACATAATGCTCATTGGATGTCAAAAATTGTATTAAATTCTAGATAATCAATCCTAATTATTATATTATGTTCTTTGAATGTCAAATATTCTTTTAAAGTATAGAAACATTTTTCTGTAAGCCAAACATTTATACATTTATACTTTCCAGAGCCAGACTTCGATTTTGCGAACAATTGTTTCATCTGTGCCAAAGCGGTTCAGGATCCAAGTAATTCGCGTACAAGCCGACAAGCGCGGGTTTGTGTTGTACGTAATGGGAGTACAAAAACAAGTGTTATGGACGTTGCAATGAATATTACTAATCGCATAGCTAATTTTTTAACTTTCTTCTATGCTGGACTGGGAGCGAAAGAAAAACATAGAATGTGCCGGCTGCTTCTCTTCCCGGGCAAACTGTACGAGTCAGTTAAGAGACGGAGGTTTTATTGGCGTTTTTGCGGGCGATAGGCTGACCCCCTTTCACTGCAATAGTCTCTCTCCATCATAATAGTACCTCCAAATTTGTCAAACGTGACATTACATGGTTTTATAGCCTCTGGTGTTCTGCCTACCCCATTAGGGATACAGGTGTGAAGTTATGTATTATGTATATGTATGTATGCATAGCTAATATTCCCAGCTTAGTGGAAGTTGGAGCAAAGTATTTTCTACCTGGACAGTATTCTCGGTAACGGCCATCAGATTACAATTATTTTAAAAATCAATAATTGTCAAATTCTGTAACGGAGTGGATAAGAGTCAATAATCAATTATTAATAATTAAAAAAATTATAATAACAAAATAAAAACAATTACTGATGACACATTATTAGTACCTACACACGTATAATATAAGTCTAGTTAAGAGTACTGAAAAATAGTAGGTACTCATTTCGGAGCGCTGTAAAACCTTAACTATTGACTTAATGAAAAAATGTTGCTAATAAAAGTTGTTTCTCAAAAAACGATCCACAAAAATGGTCTGATATAATTTTTTCGTAAAATGATAAAAAAAAGTTATATCAAAAAATATACTTAAATTATTTTCTCGATTTTCTAAACATTTTCGCTTATAACTTTTTAATTTATAGTTCTACGACAAAAAGTTACGTAACCAAACTTGTAGAGGATTTAATTTGCAACAAAATATGTTAATAATTTTTTTTTATCAGATAAATAGCTTAAGAGATATATCGTAAAAACCATTTCAACCCCTATTTTCAAGATGGCGGCCGTAGGACAAGGGTGGCGACCCCACAAACTTGGTTTTAGCTTTACACTGACCCCCCCCCCCTACACATCAAAAAAATAAAATTGCGTCCTCTGATAAACGCAAGGTTAGGCCTAAAAAATGTAACATTTCAATGGATTATGGAGTTTACTGTTGAAGCGGGAGGGGAGTAACACTGTGATTATTTAATGACTGATTATTTTATTAAAAGATTTGATTTACAAAATACTTCAAGTTTCATTTTTATTCAAGTTCCTGCTTAATTTTTTACAAAATTAAGTTGTTTGTTTTTGTGCCTAGTGATCGGGCATTTATTTGGACGTAAACTCATTTATGCCCAATATGCCTAGTTTATGCCCATTGTGTCCATATTTGTTTATGCCCCCGACCCATCACTACACGTGGCGCTTGCACAAAAGACGCGAGCCGACTAACTGTTGAAAGGGACGTTTACACTTGATTTCATAAATATGGGATGTTGATAACCGACAATTCAGTTTTATACTTATGGGTAACCGACTTAAAGACTAAAATCTGTAATAGTAACATTTGTCGCAACCGACGTTATAAACAAAATTCTTGGTAAGAAAAAAATGTCTAACCGACATTGTACCAAGTATTATATTTTGCTCATTTTGTCTAACCGCCATAATTTTCAGATTCATTACGAGAAAAATAATATCAAACGCCAATTATTTACTGATTAGGATCAACTAAAATATCGTAACCGACGTTCCACTGACGATTTTTACCGCCCGAATTGCTCAAGCTCCAAACCATTAAATTTATTTTTGGGCTCAAATATCGTAAGTCTATATTCTTCATTAAAAAATGACTAACTGACAAAAAATAAAATTTAACCGAAAATACCGTCGCTTAGGAAAAAAAAAGGTGCTGAAAACCAAAAATCAGGGACGTCGCAAGCGACATAAAATTACGTCGTAGAGAGATGAGACCCGGACTCATCGACGCAGAATAAAAAACTGAATCGAACTGTATATTTAACTCATTTTCGCCAAAAATGTCGGTTACGACATATAGGCCGTTACCCATCGATATTGAAATCGCTCCATGGGTGAAGCATATTAGGAGGTACTCTCAAAGTGTTCAGAGATACAACCAAAATCGTCTCTTCTTGAGTGACCTGAGGAAGTTCTATAAATCCCTGGAGAGTTCCGAACCCTGCTCGGCTGGCCACATACCAGATAAGGCCGACGTCATTCTGGCGCCCTGGATTGATTAGTTGAGGAAGCATGTGCGGGGGTAATCCCTGAGTCAAGTCCTCATATCAGACTAAGATGTAAGGGCTGCAATCTGCCGGAGCCCGAACTGTGAAAGTCCGGGCCCTGATGGATTGCAGAGCTATTGGCTCAAGGGATTTTCTTTGTGCCATGCAACTTTGGCCCATCAATTCCAAAAAGCCTTGGACACCGGAACTCTCCCGAACTTCCTCACTACTGGGGTCACTCATTTAGTTCTTAAGTCCAACGATACCGCAGATCCATCGAAATACCGGCCCATAACGTGTCTATCTACCACCTATAAGACACCTACCTCCGTTCTGAGCACCAAGAGTCGCCAGCATTTAGATGCTAATCGCGTTATGTCTGGTGCTCAGATTGTAGGGGCGGTAGCCGCGGATCAAAGGACCTTGTTCTCGTGGACGCTGAAAAAAAAAACTCTCATTCAATAATCTGACGATTTCGATCTGACGCAAACTCGCGGCCATTATTATAATGTGCAAAAAAAATTCGCCATTTTGAAATACTCAAGCGCGTCAGATTAAGATATATGTTGTTCATCTTTATGTTCTAGGCGTGCTGTCTCATAATCTGACGATTATCTTAAGAAATTTGAAATGAAATTTTAATTTATTTAAAATAAATTAAAATTTAATTACTAGGTACTACCACAGAAGTACGGAATAGGGCCCATTTATGTATAAGAAATCGTTGTTTCCATTTTGAATAAGTAATTTATGTTTTTGATTTGATTTTGCTACTAAATTTTTGAAATTAAAGTAAATGTAGTATTATTAAAAGTGCTCCCTTACTTTGGTTTTTAGCCCTTAACTCAGAGATTTGGCATGCACTGTGAATGACTAATGGAAAGAGCAATAAATAGGCATGTTTTTAAAAGTTTTTTTTTTTTAAATCATTTATTCTGTTTCTCTGAATCATTTATTGAATCTGTGATTTAACCCCTGAAGCGCCGGCCCTAACTACCTCTTATATCATCAAAATACATGAAATTACCTAAAAAATACTATATGAAATTTGTGTTTTCCTTTATCTAATAAAATAATAAATAAATAAATAATAAATATTTCTGACACTCACACAACATTATCTAGCCCAAATTAAGTTTCTTAAAGAACTTGTATTATGGATACTAGATAACTGATATACTTAAGAAATATGTAAACATACATATTGAATAAATACATATTTTTTATTAGAATAAACTTAAATAAATATATAAACATCCATGACTTGACGACTAATATCTGTGTTCATCGCACAAATACCCGCCGCCGCCGGGATTCGAACCCAGGACCTCTGGCATAGAAGGCAATGTATGTTACCGCTGCACCAGCCGGTCGTCTAAATTACCAAGTATGATTTTGTTATAATGTTTAATTAATACAGTAATCACGCATCTCATTATGACGTCAGAAAAAGCTCATGGACACATGTGTGTCTGTAAAGCATGGTATGGGTTAATCAGTTTATTCATATTTTAAGTGTGTTTGTATAAATAGTGATTAATAGTAATGAGGGTATTTGTTTTTAATTAGGAAGGCCTATCTCTGTGGATTGGGCGGTTGCAAAGGACCAATATATGCGTCATATTATAAATCAACAAACGGATTTGCAAAACAAAGTGAAAAACGAGGATTCTGATGAAGACAGTGATGATGAGAAACCTCCTCTTAATGTGAGTGATGAAGTGAAAGCAGAAATCAAAAGTAAGTAGAATAGAAAATAAAATAGAATAGAGCTTCTAGAGGATAAAGCTGTATTATTTAGATCAACTGTCGTATGTTAACACATAGAGCCAAAAAACTTCACAGGAACTCTTTTACAACTACAAAAATTTACTTAAGTCTAGGATAGGACTTTTACCTTGTAGGATAGGAATGTACCGACTTAAAACTAATAAAGTCATTGATTGAATCAGGTGTTATTTTGCGGAAATCCATGACAACTACTTTAACAAAGTTACCTTGCTAATTTCGCGACTTGTACTTGCACTAGTGATGCAGGATTTTCGTTCGATTTTATCACTAGGTGCTAGTTTGTGGTGTGGGTTACATTTTCCAAGTGTGTGTTCATTGCATTTCTTGCTTCTTATTTGAGGGAGGGAGGGCGCACGAAACCAACGCACGAAAATCCTGCATCACTAGTGCAAGTACAAGTCGCGGAATTAGCAAGGTAACTCTGTTAAAGTAGCTAATAAAGTCACATTAAGTGCATAGGTACAGTTTATGTAACAATTTTGATTTAATTCTTAAAGTCGTTAATGTCATATTTTATATTATGGGTAGCTTTCTCAGTTACACTTTTTTAGTGTGTTTTATGTCATTGAATAAATGCTTGTGCTCACAATCGATTACACACTGTACTGTATCCGCGCGCAGTTTTAAGAACAATGTTAGAAAACATACTTTAAATAAAATGTTTCGCCTCATCTGACAGTAACTTTACATAAAAAATATTTATGTCATTCTAGTAGTTGATTTAATGTAGAACTGCATATTAGTAAATCGCTGTGTATTAATTCTATTTTGATTGACATTGAAGAGTCCTTATAATTGGCCCAATAACATAGCAAAATACAATAAAATTAAAATATATTATTTCAGGTGAATCTGACGATTCTGAAAATGAAAACAGCGATGATGAAAATAATGACTCTGAAAGCAATAATGAAAGTTCTGATGATGAGGATAATGTTTCAAAAAGTGATGATGAAAGTGATGAAGAGGATGATGACGATGATGAAGAAGATGATGATGAAGACAATGAAGACATTAAAAATGGACAGGACATGTCTGACGATAATATGAGTGAAACTAGTACAATTGCTGAAAGGAAAAGGTAACAATTATCTTTAATGATTAACTTGATTAGGCTTTATGATTATTAAATAAGTATTAAACAAATAATAATATTGTAATCATAGTTTTTTTCATTTAAATTATATTATACATTTTAACTCAAGGTTTCTGTCTTCAAATCAAATCATTTTATTGCGTCAAATATGGTTTACATTTTGATGGTTGGCTTATATATAGGTCTCATATTACACTGTTATACAGCATGCAATAACACATTTCTTACAACCTATTGAATATAAACATGAAAATAACAATTTAGATTTAGGCTTGTACAGAAATAGAAATGTCCTTAGTAAAGCTCTTTAGTAGTTTCAATTATTACATTAGTATGTTTTAATTCCAATTGAAATTCTATTTTATTTATTTTAATTTAATGTATAATAATGTTCATTTCTAGTAATCACATCTACATCATATTCATTATTTTACCATATTTAGATACACATTATCCATATTCAGACACTGTACAGTATTCATGATGGACTTTATCAATAATCCACATCAAATAAAATTGAGTTTAAAATGACTTTCATTTTGTGATTTTGTTACTCAAATACTCGTTGCTTAAAGGACCATACCAAATATTGGTCGCAGTATGCCCAAGGCGCAAACACAAGATTCCAATTCATCCTTCTTAATATAATTCCCTGATTGAAAACTATTATTCCAACTCCGTTATCTATGTAATAAACAATATTTATCTATAAAATTTCAGGATTAAACTGAATGATGCTGAGGATGGTTGTACTATTTTCTTAACGAATGTCCCATTCGGCGTAGATAATGATATGTTGAGAGCGTTTGTTGACAAGACAGGACCGACCAAGTATGCATTAGTGTGTATGGATAAACTAACTGAACACTCTAAAGGAACTGCGTTTGTCAAGTTTGTGGTGAGAATAATTTTTTGTTTCAATATGTAAATATTTCTGTAAAATAAAATGATTCAAAACAAAACAACTTCATACACATTGACAAGTTATTTGCCATATCAAAACTTTTGCTGAAGTGAAACATCATCTATACATATGTTGTTTTTATTTACACAGATTTTTTCATGAAGTGCTATATCGATTTTGATGAAATTTATATGAAACCAACTTTGAAGGATTTGTCCTCCTACTAATTAAAACAAGAATCATCAAAATCGAGTCATAATTAATCTTGTAACAAACATACAAAACAATATACTAAAAGAATACACAGACGATTTGGGAACCACCTCTTTATTTCAAAATTGTTATTATGTATTTCCCTTTTTTTTGTACTTGTCGGAGCTAAAGATAAGTTGGCGATTTTAAGATGTTAGTATGACTTCATGGTAACGGAAGTATGTTGGTAGCACTGTCGTAGAGGGCGCTAAATGCAATGAATGACTGTTTAACATTGGATTGCAGCGCCAGCGGGTATATCTAGAAGTAGGATGATGGCAAGACAGATACGGTTAGGACGGCTAGGTGCGCTGACGTATCTCGGACTGACGGTCGATAGTAGCTCGGTATTAATTGAGTTGGCATTGTAACAGACGGAACGGACTCGCGAATAAAGATTTTGTAGTGACTAAGCCAGGGTTATACTATACCCAAGCCCACAGACTCGGTACTAAGTAACTGTCCAGTGATTAATTCTATCGTGTTTTGTGATTAACGCTTCTTTTCGTTTTGTTTGTTTTTCGACATACTTATTAATGGCATACAATGAAGTGTAAATAAATACATATGGGAGTCGGCTTTTTTTGAAATTTGAATTTGGATTTATTTGAAAATTCTCTTCTATTTCAGAACAACGAAGATGCAGATAAGTTTCTCGCCTTGCCGCCAAGTGAACTGACTCTAGAAGGCCAAGTCATGATAGCTAAACCCGCTCTTAAACGTGAAAGTTTACAGAAAGGGGATAAAAAGCAAGCTAAGGACAATAGGAATTTGTACCTTGTTAAGGAAGGAGGTATGTATCAGTAGATTTTGTGAATTTTAAGGGCTCTTAAAATAGCCCTACCACCACAGCAGAACAATCACATAACTATCGATTCATATGTTTTTGAATGTAAGCTTAATGTAGAGTTGGTTGCAAGTTGTAAGTTGCATTATTCAATAATAGTTCACTTACATTCAAAATTAACAAGGCAAACATTTATTTACACTATCGTGCAGCAGTGGCTATACCAGAATCTAATTTATTTCACAAAGTCAAAGTAAAAAAAAAACTTTATATTGTAGGTATTTCGAAACACTTGAAATAAGTCAAACTATTTACAAAATCTGTTGAGAAGAAGTGGCAAGAAACTCAACAGCAATCATCTTTTAAAAATACACATTAACAGTTTAAAGCCAGGGAGTCGAAACTTCTTGCATTCGGATATCTTACAGTAACTAATTTAAAGGGTATATTTGAAGGAGACCAGTTTTGCATTCAACTTGCAACCGACTCCACACTAGGCGACACGCACACGCGCATTTTGCGACACTCTTATCCAGACCCAATAAGGCTAATCTAAGCCAACGCTCGCGGGCTAGTGATAACTATTTTATTTACTTACTGACCCTAACGGGGTTGTTTTTTAGTCACCACCATTTCAAATTATAAATAAATATTTCTGACACTCACACAACATTATCTAGCCCAAATTAAGTTTCTTAAAGAACTTGTGTTATGGATACTAGATAACTGATATACTTAAGAAATATATAAACATACATATTTAATAAATACATATATTTTTTATTAGAATAAACTTAAATAAACATATAAACATCCATGACTTGACGGCTTATATCTGTGTTCATCACACAAATATCCGCCGCCGCCGGGATTCGAACCCAGGACCTCTGGCATAGAAGGCAATATATGTTACCACTACACCTGCCGGTCGTCAAAATATTTGATGTAATATAAACGTAATGCACATTATTTGAGGTTACGGGGCTATATGAGCAGTCTTTATCCGCTCGTCATCCTACGACATAGAAGATCTATTGTGTGAGTGCTCAAATACAACTCGCCGTACACTCCAATTGAGTCCAGGAAATTTATGATTTTCCTTCCGGCGATGCTCCTAGTCTCTTTTGGATCCAGCTCGAGCTTAGCACGGTAAGCGGAGCGCCTGTGCATAACTGCGGGGCAGTGGCACAGTAAGTGTAGAGGGGTTTCCTCTGCGCTTTCGCAGTATCTGCAGAGCACCGTGTCAGTGAGGCCCAGGTTGGACATATGCTTGTTTAGTTTTCAGTGTCCTGTTAGTGATCTTACCAATGATCGTAGTTGGGGTTTGTTAAGAGACACTACCGATTCTCTGTGATTTGGAGTATCCCTCTATCAGCTCCCCTGAATGTTTCATGCCTAGTGAAAGCTACCATAGGCTTTTGCTTTCTGAGGCACTGGGTGGTGAGTATTAAACGCGTCAGGCTCTTCGGGATGCCACAGAATGGTTCGGGACCATGTTGACTACCCATTGGTCCTGCTTTTGCGAGTTCATCAGCGACTTCGTTGCCGTCTATGGCCCGGAATGGCCCGGATCCCATTTAAGACAAATTCTATTTTTGTGGCATTGCTTTGCTGTCAGAGAAGATGTAGATGGTTTGACTTTTGTAGTCTCTGTTTAGGCTGATTTCCGCACAGGATAGGATGGCGGAGATTCCTGCACATACAAACTTTTTTACAAATAGTCGTTGTTGATGAACATAGCTACTACGACGCGGCATTGCATTAATAATACTATGACCTAGTACTACTAGATGTTTTGTAGTAGCGCGTAGTCATCTATATTTTTGCTTTTTTCTTATATTGTAAGCAAAGGACGTTTGTCTTCCATGCCACCTGATGGAAAGTGCGCATGAAGACTAAATGATACTGGTCCATCCACGAGAAACCTATTCACTCGAAACTTAAAAGTGCCAGGACTGTAGTAGTCAGGAAAAACTGATGCAGGCATGTCGTTCCACACCTTTGAAATCCATACCAAAAAGGAACTATCGAAGCTTTGTTTAATATTTTAGCAAATATATTAATACCATAACTTTTTTGGAAAAATCGTTTGAAAATTTTGGCCAGTGACTAAAAAACAAAAAACAACCCTCTATAAAACATATGTCTATCTATAAAAACCTTTCTTAAACATTTATATTTGTTTACAGTTGTTATCGCTGGAACAAAAGCAGCGGTGGGCGTGTCCGCGTCTGATATGTCAAAACGCTTGGCTTTAGAACGTAGCAAGACTCAGATGTTGAAGAATTTAAACAGGTAGAGTGTTGGATAAATTAAATTAAATTCAAATTATACAAACTACTAGATGTCGCCCGCGACTTCGTTCGCGTTAAAGTATTAATTAGTTTGTGGGATCAATTTGAAGAGAAATAGCGTAAAATTACGAAGCCATTAAAAATAGTTACAGCGCCATCTAATATCTAAGCTTGTAGTTAAATTCTTGAAACAAATCTATTCCGTAAGATTGGTACGTACTACGGAAACCAGCATTTTTTTCGACATAAAATAACTTATGTGTTATTACAGACTATAAGCTAATTCTGAGCAAAATTTTATCCAAGATCCATTCAGCCTCTGTGCCGTGATTGAGGAATAATAAAAAGATGAGAAATATACATCCCTCCAAATATTCACATTCATAATATCAGAAAGATACGGAGAGTACTGAAAATTAAGGATTATCTTATTGCTGCGGATAGGGCGTGGAGAAATTTTGATATGTCCTACAGTATTTCGTTTTGGCAAAAGTTTCGCCAGTATTGACCTAAGGAAAAAAGATATCGGCATAATTAAGCTACTGTCTTTTTCGAGTTTTTGAGACATGTGAAATATTAATTCGTTGTAAGGATATTTGTGACACTTTTAAACTCGAATAAGATATGCGAAGTAGCTTAATTTTACAATTACTATAATTAAATAAAATGATCGACCCCTCATCTTTAAATTTATTTTGAAATTAAATGATTTTTATTTAAATTAAATTTATTATACCATGCTGGACTGGGAGCGAACGAAAAACATAGAATGTACCTGCTGCTTCTCTTCCCAGGCATACTGTAAAAGTCAGTTAAGGGACGGAGGTTTTATTGGCGTTCCTGTGGGCGATAGGCTGACCGCCTGTCACTGCAATAGTCTCTGTCCATCATTATACTTGGCCTGCTTTGTACACAAAGTCATTACGAAGAAACGTCCAGTTTATCTTTTTAGCAAATTTCATTTTTACACAGAAGAACACGCATTTAATACAAGGTCTAAAGTGCACAACAAATGTATATTGCCAAAGCATAGCTCAGTAGGATGTAGAGGTGGGTTTAAATTTGCGGCTTCTAAAATATGGAATGATCTTCCACCACCAATTCGAAATATCATGTCTTGTAATCTGTTTAAAGCTAGCTGTAAGGTTCACCATTTAAAGTCTCAGAAATTAGCCGTAAATATTTAGATAAATACTTTGATAATAAAGAGAATCAGTTACGGATAACCTACTAAATTTATGTAATGCCTTTACCTTGCATAGTGATAATCCTTTTTAATAATCTAATCATTTAACTACTTTTGTTATGTTCAATACTATAAATTTATTTAGATAATTAGTTGTGTTAGTAAGTTGAATTTTAAAATGAAATAGTTTTCAATGTTTTTGATATCCTGCATTGTGTTAAACTTCTAAGTATGTGTTTTATTTTTATTAATTCGTAATTTATTTATCTATTACATTTTTTCATTTAAATACTTATGTTGTCGAATTCCACATGTTTTTTATGTATTTCTTTTACTGAGAGCAAAGTGAAGGCTGAAAATCAGCGCTGCTGAGACTTACAATCTTAGCAGCACAAGCTGAGCCTTTTACTGTTTATCACTTTTTTTTCTCTGTAATAATAGTGCTTAATATTTAGTGCTTTTAGTTTTATGTATTTGTTATTGTTATTAGATTACTCTTGTATATCTGTGTGTGTGATAATAAATAAATATTCTATTCTATTCTATTATAATTCCTCCAAACGTAGCATCAGATGGTTTTTATGGCCTCTGGTGTTCTGCCTACCCCATAAGGGATACAAGCGTGAAGTTATGTATGTATGTATTATACTATTATCGTTAAGTTTAGATATATGTGGCCCCTAAGCAAGCTTTTATATAAGCTTGTGTTATTGAGACCACACAGCGGAGCTAGGGGGTATTCTAGACAGACAGAACTGGGCCAGTTTAGAAGACTTTGTTTTATAAACCGTCCCGGCTGTGACTCGAATCCAAAACCTCTCATCCCACAGCCGATCAACTCACCACTGAACACGTTTACTACAAAAATAATAACATAAACAAACTTAAAAAGTTTAGGTGGATTGCTCAGTAATTGGTCAAAGATACTTTGAACGAAAAAATTTACAATTTATTTGAGTATACAAAATTCAAAAAGTTTTATTCATCTTAGGAATTTCACAAAACACTTGATGAAGTCGGTCATCACATACTTCGGCTTTAACTAGTTGTTGATATTTGTTGAATAAGATATTAAAGTAGACCAAGAGACAAAAAAAGCCGGCGGAAAAAAACTCTTGGCACTCTTTTTCAGTCAGAATTATCAAATTAATACAAATAGGTACAGTACAAATTGACCGTGACATGAAAAAAAAAACAAACACAAGACAGCTAATTGTGAGAGCCAATGTCATGCCACAACCAAATTGCTTACATAGTGCAATGAGCTATGGATGCACAATACGATGTACTGGTCCGATTGTCGGGTCTTTTCCGCCGAAAGGGGAGTAGTTATAAGTATGCGTAATAATAATAATAAAATACTCTTTATTGTCAGTAGAAATCAAATACATAACAAAATTATGTATTTGAACAAGAATGGACTAAATTAAAATAAAATTTTGTAAATAACTAAGAACTACCATAGTTTTGTTATTTCAGTTTTCTTGTTCGTTACTAAACCGTTTTTGCCTAAAATAATTAAATAAATAAATGGTAATGAACGTACGCCGATCAAATTGGCGACGTTCTTAAGAAGGGCCTAGTTAAAAGTACCCGTAACCGGCGATCATGTATGAAAAGATTAATGAACGTGGAGGAAGCGAAAGAGGTATGTATGGATCGAAGCAATTGGTGTTCACTTGTCTCTGCCTACCCCAAAAGGAGACAGGCGTGAGGTTATGTATGTATGTATGTATGTAAATAAATGGTATCGTTATAAACATATAATATTATAAATGTGAATGTTTGAATGTATGGATGTTTGTTCCTCAATCACATGAAAACGGCGCAACGGATTTTAAAGAAATTTGGCAAAGTAATAGAGTACAATCTGGAATAGCACATAGGCTACTTTTTATCTCGAAATTCCCGCGCGAACTGCTAGTACATAAATAAATACAAAAAAGTCACATTAATAAACATACAACATGAAATCAATAAGACGTATTTATTTTATGTAAAAGATAAGTAAAGAAAAACTAACCTTTTTATATACTGAATATTTTTAATTACAGATTCGTATCCAAATATAGACTGGTGGTTTCTAACCTTCCGTCTCACTTCGATGACAATAAACTGCGTAGGATATGCGCCGGGGCCGCGAGCGGCAAAGCAGTGATCACCGAATGTCGTGTTATGAGGGACTTGAGGGCTCCTGTAGGAAAGGATGGGCGGCACCCGTGAGTTTAAATTACCTATTTTATGTGTAACTATCTTAAGTTGTCCCATCGTAGGCAAGAAAACGAGGAAGTATCGGCGATTTTCCGCTTAAAAAACCTATACAGGGTTGATTTGTAATCACCAGCCAAATTTAAATGTTAGTTTCTCTGATACGATATAAACTTACCTGCATATTTATTTTAGTATCATCATCATCATCACGACTCTTGTAATGAACCCACTGCAAGGCTATGAGTCTCTCCCCTGGGTGACGAGGAGGTATAGGCCATAATCCACCAAGCTGGCCCAGTGCTGGGTGGTGGAGAATTGTGGTGGTTGGTGGTGGTGTGTCAGAATTTTCAGGGCGCCGAAAATGGCTTCTGACAAACTCTAACGACTACTGTATACAAGTATACAGCACCCGGGACCGACTGCTTAACGTGCCCTTCGAAGCACATATTTTAGTATAGCTCAGTGCAAAAAAATAAAGATATGGCACCACAAACTTTTATGCAAATAGTCACTGTTGATGAATAAAGCTACTACGACGCGGCATTTCTTTGATAATACTACGACGTAGTACTACAAGATGCTTTGCAGTAGCGCGTAGTTGTCTTTATTTGAATGGTAATTTAGAGTGACCATGGTTTGCTTAATATGTTAGCGGATATATCGACTGCAGCAATTAACAAAGTCGGAATTGAAAAAGTACGTTTTTTCAGTACGGCCAGATTAAGTTTCTAAGATGAATTAAATCAACCTAAAACCGGGGATTATTACAATATTTGGTATGATGAAATAGTTTTAAGTACTCTATAAGATAATTAAGAAAAAAACTCCAATTATGTTCAGGAAACCTGAAAAAAGGCACATGTTACATTATTAACCGCTTGAACATCTTACTAAAATGTCGGAAATGGGACATCCTACATTATTAATTGGAGTTGTATTGATCGATTTTGTCGTATGTGGTATATCCTACAATATTTATTGGAATTTTAATTATCGACTATGTTGGAAGTGGGAAAACATACATTGTTAACCGCACATTCTATTCACTATCATGTAGATACTACATATATGACCAACTATTATCAATTAAAAATCTGCTATAATTTAGGTTTTAAAGCTTACAAAATTTTCAAAATATTTCTTATCTTGTTCGGCACAACTACGTCTGCTACCTACCACAGCAATGCTTTGTCCCGGTCACTTATACCATGTTGTTTTGTATCTGGCAGATATTGCTAACAAAGCTTGAGAGTACATATTTGTTAACATTCTCTCCCAGGACATTATTTCATAAACACCTAGGATTATGGTCAAGCAATGAAAACAAATTTTTGTTTTTAATCAAATGGTTACTTTAATAATTGACAAGTAAGTACCACTAAATCTGTATCAGGTACTTAAATAACAATAAAGAATAGGAACTATCAAAACGCATATTAAGACGTGGTAAAAGTTTCATAAACTAAGGCACTTTCTTGGGCATTCTTAGTTATAAAAAAACCAAAACACAACAATAACGTAATTAACTTTTCTTCTAACAATAATCAACACTTAACTTAAACAAAGAACTTCTAAAATTTCTAAAAACAAAAATGATCAAATAAATACTGCAATTCTAATAGGTATTCTGACATAGGTAGGTAATAATGACTAAAATATTGTTTTTTTGCATCTAATAACAATATTAAACTTAAACAGTCTTTTCTCTTAGGAATGAACATAACACAAATTATTCTTCTTAATTCTAACTACCAATCTACTTTCTCAGGAATCACAGTCGAATCATTATAATTATTATGGCACAATCAACTAAACCTATATCTACCTACTAAATTACTCCGAGTCATCATCATCATCTTGAGAATTAACCAAATTTGCAGCATCTGTGTTAGGTAAGTTGAAATAAAATCTATGAAAACGATCGGGTATAATTCCCGTTCTGCAGAGATCTGTCAAATCCTTGTATTTGTCTTTGCTGATAGGTAAATGTCCGTCATAAGCCCGTTTCAAATCAAATTCGTTTGCCAAACGTTGTTGGTTCCGCTTTCCCGCCCTTATTACGATAATTGTCTTTGGCTCATCATCAAAATCGTACTTGTACTCTATACGATCAAACTGTTCAGCATTAACTTTTATTTCTCTTATGGTAGTCCACATAACCTTTTGATTCGCCGTATTTTTAGTCCAGTTTTTATTAGCAAGCAGGGTTTTAAAATCGAAGATTTCCTCTTGTTTTATCTCCTTTACTATGTAAGGGGTGCCTTCGGATTTAGCCCATCGAGCTAAGCAATACCATTCTTCGGGCACCCAAATTGACTTATGGCGGCAAGCTCGCTCGATTGTAGAATGGACACTGTCTCCTTCGTTTTGTGTGTGGCCCTTTTCAAGGAAACGATGAGTGACAGTTACTCCGAATTTTTTAGCCACAAACAAATAGAGCGAAAAAACAATTCTATTGCGGTTCTGTCCAGCGCAGTTGTCAGACCAAAATCGGAATTCTTTAACACCTCTTTCAACGTGATGTTTGATAAAATCTAAAAGACAACTAGACACCTCTACAGATCCTCGCTTAGCAATACCATCATGCCACATGTAGCAAGTACCTACGTTGCTAATCAGATCATAAACGGTGAAATTTAAGGTAGCCAGTCTCCTTTTATAGTATAGTACACTCACTTCACCATAAGGAGTCACTAAAACTTTTTGAAAATCAAATGTAGCTGCAACGATGGTTCTATTGGTTTTCGCTTCTCCTTTGTCTGCTTTCTTCAAATCTCTGGCTTTCTTCTTCCGAACTTGATGTTTAGAAAATACGTGTTTTTCTTCATCAGTAGGTGAAGATTTGTTTTCAAACACATGACATATATCGCACCTATCTTTCTTTGGTCTATGTAATGCCAGATTAAAATTCAAACTAACGATCTCTCGGTATTGTCTTTTGGTTCTTGCTTGTGAAGAATATTTGCTGGAATCAAACCATTCACAATAAAGCTTGTACATACGGGAGATGCTTTCGATGCTTTCTAAGTAAAGCTTACTGGAATTTTTTCGAACATAGTGGGCCTCGACAATAGGTAAACATCTTACATGATCACAGACACTCTTAACCATGTCGTCATTATAAACACGTTTCACATGTTCATAGCGTCCTCGTTTATCTTCTTCTACCACAGACTGTCCGTCATATTTTTTCCATGCTGTGCTTACTACACGCTCACTTAGTGATATGGTGTTAAGAAACATTGTCTTGCAAACAACAACTGCATTTTTATCAGCATCCGGAAGAAAGTATTGAAATGTGTTTTGTCTATCATGCTTTGTAACCTCAGTTGTTTGACGGCGTTTTGGAATTTTATTGGTGTATTTTATGACAAACTCCCAATGTCGTTTCTTCTCACCTAAACGCCAAAAATATTTAAAGATTCGTAAACGTTGTTCATGAGATAGCTTTTGTTTACATTTTAATCTGCATTTATCCGTACACGGTACTTTCAACTGTTTCTCTTCAACCACCTTACCTTTTTTGTTCAAAAACTGTTCCCCGGTGTTTTTCTTCAATTTTCTTTGTACTGTAATCCAATTATTTTTATGAACTAGGCGTTTCTTTCCCCTATCAGTCTTAAGAGTTTTCCTTCTGGAACTGGCTGTAGAAGATGGTGTAGGTACATCTGTAGAAACTTCTGAATAACCCGATGGTGTTCCTATGTTTCCATAATCAACCTGGGGTATTATGCAATCGACACAACAAGTACAAAACGGATTTTCACAATTTTGATCGTGTGGTGGAATAGGTGATGGCATAGGTGTTGTGTTTAAAATCTCGTCTGGGCTATTGTCGTGAATGTCGAGTACCCCATCCTTGTTATAATTAGGATCTGTGATGTTTGATACCTTTAGTGGAGACGTACTGGAAACGATAGGTGTAGGAATGTTTGGAAGATCTAAGTTTTTATTTGACCTCAACATTTCTGGAGCGACTGATGCTGATATTTCTTGATCCATGGCAAGAGGAATGTGTTCTGTCAGGTTCACGGAGCTATCGGTAAACACATCTCCTAGTAGGTCTTGCAGCTGTATAAGATCCTCTTGAAATTCTTCTGGAAGTGGGGATTCTTCTCCTACAATTAATAAAAAATAATGATTAGACTGCTAAGATCGTAGAATGCACATCGTCTTACCTCTCCTACTAATATTAACAATGATCGAGAGAACAGAAGTTCATGAAAATTTGGCATGTTTGAATGTTTGTGTATTTTATTACGCTCAAACAGCTAGAACAGAATCCTGAATAGATTATAGGATAGGTACTTGTTAACCGACTACGTCAAAAGAAAGAGTGAAACAGCCAGTAAATCACAACATAAAACAAGGAAAACCCAAAGAAAAAGTTGTAAAACAGGTACCTAGACGTAATAGTATGACAAAGACATATCCGACTCAATTATTACGATATATTATCCGAATAACAAAGTCGGTTTTACCACATCCAACTTAGGAATTATATGATTTACAATAAACAATGTCGGTCGTACCACATACGACAAACGCTATTGCTAACCCAACAAGTAATATTGTAGGATATGGTACATCCGACCCAAAAACTAAAATGAAAATCAGTTAAGATTGTAGGATCTGGCACATACGACAGTATTAACCGCACATTTTTATTTTTTTACTTTTGTTAGAATAGTGTGATTAAAAATAATAAAAGTACAAATTTAACTTATTCCCTATTAAAAATAATATATAAATATTTAAAAAATATGGACAAAAATATGTAATACTTACTTTTTCTCTTCTGACCGGACTGTGTTTGAACCTCGGTGTCGTTTAAATTTGTTTTTAATGGATTATCTTGCTCCGGAACATGTTGCCGTACCAAATCTAACATTCGCCGAGACCGAGATATCATTAAAATAAACAATATTGCATTGTAACGGTCGAGTTGATCGGAGAGACAACGAGCGTGCGCTCTCCCCGCTAACTAAGTGGGAACTGCCAGATCCGCGCGGCGCACGAGTCTCCTCAACCCCCGCGCGCCCCGTGAAGAGCGTCGCAACATGACTACCTACATTGTTAATCGAGCGACACAAAAACCAATTGAAATTGAAATTGAAAAACACAGAAAACGTCCTTTTTGAAATTTTATACTTTGTGAGGTGAAAGATTATAGGTATTCAAGGCTTCTAATGCAATAAAACAAAATTGGCCAAAATGTAGTACCGACCATGTTAATTGCTGCAGTCGATATTTATTTCTTTGTCAAAAATAAATACTTTTTTTTTTCGCAAAAAGTGTTTCTGTATATGATACTTATTGTGTAAAAAAAAATTGGCGTGAAAAGCGAACCTGATTTTTACAAAAATGCAAAATGCTTAGGTGAGCCCCAAAACTTTTTGAATTTTAGAAAAAATATATATCTCTTAAACTAGAGAAACTTTTAAACTATCGTGGAGCCACGGGTGTAACACCATTCGACCATTTCTGATTCTAAATATGAAACAAAATAATTAACGAACGCAGAACATTAAAAAAGCTTCAAAACTTTGGCTGAGTTATAATGTCAAGGTAAACATTTTCAATGAAGTACTCAACCGACTTCGATGAAATTTATATGAGACCAAATCTGAAGTATCCATCATATGAAACAAGAGCTTTCAAAATCGATTCATAAATTGTTCGAAATATCGTGTAACAAAGACAAAAATAAAAACATACACACGAATTGGGAACCTACTCCTTTTGGAAGTCGGTTGATAAAAGAAATGTTATTTGTGGGTTACAGCAGTTTCGTTTTTTACCGTCGATATAAATTCTGTGTAAATAAAAGATGCATGTGTTAATGCTGTGTAGAGACGGCATAGATAGCCCTACCACCTCCATGTCGTAAAAGGCAACTCATTCAAATGTACCTTTACAATACCAATACCAACATGTTTTTATCGATATCCCCACAAAACCGGGGTAAATATACAGGGTCCGCCTATAATAGTCAATTATATTTAAATAGCAGATTAGGAATTATGAGTAGGCCTGAATTTCGAAATATTTTTTTTTTTTTACTTATTTTTCATAAATTAAAATTTCAAAATTCTTCTCTGTGAGTAAAATTTAAGATTAATAATCTACATTTTATGACCACATACAATTAGATGGAAACGTTTTTATTAAGTAAAAAAATAAAATTTTAAATAAACTACAGATCAAACTTAAATTTTGATCACTAAGATGAATTTTGAAATTTTTATTAATGAAAAATAGGTAGGTACTTAAAAAATATACTTTTTTCGTAATTATGACCCACTCATCAGTCTTAATCAGCTATTAAAATATCATTGACTATTATAAGGCGACCCTATATAGTTATGTATATGTTTATTATTTACAGATCCAAAGGGTATGGTTTCGTGATGTTCATGAAGCATGAGGAAGCCTTGTCCTGTTTACGAAAACTCAACAATAATCCTGACATTTTTGATAAAAACAACGTAAGTAAAGACATGGCATTATTCTAGTTTTAAATACTTTTGCATGACTATAATCAAGCCAGAAGCAGCTGTCATTTATTTAGAGTAAACTTTAGAAACAGATATTAAATAAAAGATTACAAGTGGATCTTAGATTTAAAACAATGTAGTAGCGTTGCCATGACAACCGAAATCCAGATTTCTATTTTATATGAAAAACTTTGTTATGAGTTTTTTTTCAATATAGGTAGCAGTCCTTCATTATTAATTAAATCGCGACAAATTGATAAAAACCGTCGATAAAGACTCTAATTGACAAGATAAATATTACCGAATTATTTTATCCTATCAGCGAGCACAGAACTTATCGACTCATATGTTTACAAATACTCGTACAGTACGGAGTCGGTTGCAAGTTTTTGGTAACATTGTAATTTTTTATTTTACAGTTATTTAAGAGATCAACATGTTAACAAACATTCAAAATTAACAAGGCACACATTTATTTAAGCTGGCCGTGCTGCGATGGATAGATTTCAATTATTGCATACAAACCGCCTCTATACGTAAACATATGAGTCGATAAAGTTCTGTGCTCGCACTGCAGGTTTGCTAACATGTGCAAGTAAGTAAAACGTTTATTTGGTACAAAAATCTGTTGTTTACAAAAGAAAAAAATATTAATTCTACTTATATCTATAGACAACAAAAAATATACTTAACAAAAAAAAAACAATAGTGTACCAAAATGGCCTTCACTCAGCATATGCTGCAGTGCCCAAGGGACCGCAACGCTGATTTTCTGTGACAGCCAGAGATCAAAACGAAATTTAACTTTAAGTGCAACTCTGCGCGAAATAACATCATAAAATTAATATTAAAAGTAACCTAAAAGAATTCTAAAATATACACCATTAAACAGAACAAAACTAATATATAAAACAAAATGTAAAATTTGAAAACATCATGTCCATATTACAAAATTAAAAATAAATCAAAAGTATTTCTAAATATACAAAAGAAAATAAAATGTAGGATTAAAACATCAATGTCAATCAACAAGGTATTTCAGTGAAACATATTATACAGAAACTTAGACCTTAAATAATCAGTATACTCTCTCTCATATATATTTATGGTTATACAATACCATTTTGTAAATTAAGAAGATATATCTTAAAATTATGTTTGAAAGTGCTAACTGTAAGAGAATTTCGTATCGGCGGCTATGTGTGTAATTACTCGATTCAGTACCATGATAAAGCCCACAGAACCAAAGCTGCCATATTCTTAAAACAATATATACTCTAAGTGCCATATTCTGAGAAAATATCGATAAAAAGGCCCGTTTTATCGCTTTTTTATATTGTAAGGATAGGACGTTTGTCTTCAATGCCACCTGATGGAAAGTGCGCATGAAGACTATGGTGTTACACGTCCATCCACGAGAAACATATTCACTCGACACTTAAAAGTTCCAGGACTGTAGTGGTCAGGAAAAACAGACGCAGGCAGATTGTTCCACACCTTGGCAATCCGTACCGACTTCTTGGTAAATCCACTATATAGGGATGGAAGTTCTGTCTGCGTCTGGTAGTCCGGTGGTAAAAAGGAGTGGTTTCAATTTGGTCAAAAGGAGCACTTGCACACTCATCAAAATGTAGCCGATAAAATACTGTCAAACAAGCAACCTCACGACGATGCTCCATCGAAAAATGGTCGCATGGGCTAACATGTAAAAAGAGAGTGCGACAATAATATAAGACATAAATATATTTGTAAAATGAAGTAGTTCAGTTTTTGTGCGACTCTTAGTATATACAAGCAAAATAGACATTTATGCAGACCATTTTATTATAACTACATAATCATTTGTCCTACCAGTATTATAAATGCGAAAGTTAGTATGAGTGGGTGTTCGTTACTCTTTGACGCTAAAATGTGGTACAGATTTAGATTAATGTCTTGAATAACATATTGGTTACTCTTTATCCCGATTTTCCTGCAGGATTACAAATTCCGCGTGAAACAGCTAGTATGTTTATTTAACAATTAATGTTCATACTAAAGTTACTAATTCACATAAAGTTGGCTAAGAATAGATAAGTAAAAAGCTGCAGCTTTTTTCTATAGGGAGGGCCCTGCCGTCCATTAATGAGCGCGTCGTAATAGGTGACAAATACGAGCGAGCCCTTTATAGTCCTTTCACACATAGCCACCGTACTTACGGTACCCGTTTTAACAGATACGACAAAACAATGTGCTATGTTATTATATTTTTTGTAAATCTAGACGTAAAGCATAAAGCTGTTAAAAACTATCTGTTGTAGAAATTAAAACATCTAAATATATTTCTGTTACAGAGACCCATTGTATCATTTTCAATTGAAGATCGAACAGCACTGAACGCACGTAAGAAAAGGTTAGAAAAGTCAATAGCCAATAACCCACTCGTTAAAAAAGACGATACTGGCAATGCTATAACTAATAAACATAGAAATCGTAAACGCAAACTGCAGAAACCAGAAGACAACTATGCTAAAAAAGCCCGCGTTGAGAGAAAAGATTTTAATAGAAATAAATACGAAGACGGTAAATTTGTAAAAACACAAACACAAGACGATATTGATTACTCAGGACTTAAGGCAAAAGAAGGCGCACAACACAAAATGAGAAGCAGTTATAAACTAAAAAATCAAGCGGAAATTCATAAACAGACTGTGAAAAATGAAAAGAAAACCAGCAGAAGAGCGTTAAGGCTTAAGATGGCGCGGAAAGAGAGAATAAAATTGCCGAAACAGAAAATTAACAAGAATCCAAACAAAAAGAGGAATAAGAAAAAATATTAACTTGTTACCTTGGTTAGGTATTAACATTATCTTTTATGCTAATAAAATTGTTTTATTGTTAAATGAAGCAAGAGTCTTTTTATTTTTCTAAACAATTTTTTTACTGATTTCGTGGTCTGCGCCAGTAAAACCAGGCCTGGAGCAAACTGAGAGCACTGACACGAGAGCAAACCTCATAAAATTGTCCATACGAATAACAACCCCCTCACCTAAACCCGCCTCAGTGAGTTTAAGAGTCTGGCCCTGTGATTTATTGACTGTCATTGTAAAGCAGACCTTTACTGGAAATTGGTATGGGAAGTCGTTGTGTATCATGGGGACGCGGTTACGAAGATTGACTCTCCCCTAGCGCGCCCAGTCAATATAGTAGCTTCTAGTACATTCCGATATAATAATAAATAAATAAATAAAATCCCCAGACAATCACACCAACTACATGGCCCCAAAGTAAGCATAGCTTGTGTTATGGGATACCATATAGCGTACTAGGGGGGAACCTAGAATATAAATACATAAATAGATAAACACCCAGACGCGGATTTTTCTTTCTGGTTCCGTGCGGGGATCGAACCCGCAACCACTGGCTTCTGAGGCAGATAGGTTTACCCCAACGCCAAAGTGGTCGTCCATATTAGAATTTGGCAAATTTATCCGGAAGTTGCGCAACATCTAGATAATACAAGTGCAAGATTCTACACAATATATCGGATAGCAATGAAACCTTCTAAAGCAAATCTTCGTTCCCAATTTTAATATAATTTTAGCGCGTTCAACAGCAGATGCGTCACCTCTCATATTTTTATTTAATTTGATTGCATAGACTAAGGGCCATTAGTAAGATCTTTGAAGGCACGCTTTGGCGTCCGTTACCCAGGCCAGACTTTTTCAAAAAACGTCATTCAAATGCAATACATGATTAAAATACAGCTCCTGTACCTAAACGGTACTCATATTTTGTGAGTCATTCGAAAAAAACGAATCCTGCTGCAGTAACGTTACCCCAGCTAGAACTTTTTCTTTCTAATGGGTGTTTTGAAATAAATGTTACCTATACAATTAAAATGCTGGACTGGGATCGAAAGAAAAACATAGAATGTGCCAGCTGCTGCTCTTCCCGGGCACACTGTGAAAGTCAGTTAAGGGACAGAGGTTTTATTGGCGTGTTTAGTGGGCGATAGGCTGACCCCTTGTCATTTTAATAGTCTCTATACATCATTATGATACCTCCAGTCAAACGTGATACAGGCGTGAAGTTATGTATGTACACTATGTACGATAAGATCGTACCCGGGAAAAGTACTTGTAAAAATGGATTCTAAGAAATGAAACTAAGTATAATTATAGTAAATAGTATTTATTTGAATGCCTTATATTAGTAAGGTGTCCAATCCCCACCATTGGCTATTATAGCCTGGCATCTTTGAGGCATGCTTCTACTAATTTTTCAGCGTAGTCGCTGGACAATGACCTCCATATCTCCTTAATATGACGGCTCAGCTCGGCGGCGGTATTTGCATTTTTTCCACGCATCTTCAGCTTCATTAAGGCCCAAACATTTTCAATTGGGTTTGCGTCTGGTGACTGCGAGGGCCACTCCAATACGTTGACGTGATTTTCAGCTTTCCAGGCGGTACACAAACGGCTTCGGTGTTTGGGGTCATTATCCTCTTGCAGTACCCATTCTTCATTTTGTCTAGAGTACATCGCTGTAGCAGAAGGCAATAAAGCTTTTTCGTAGATTTTGTTCATTTTGACAGCATCTAGGGTCCCGGTAAACAAATGCAAATTACCAAAACCCCTTTTTGAGAAGCATCCCCAAACATGGACCTTCACTGGGTGTTTCACGGTTCTGACCAACAACCTGTTGTCGGCAGTTGACCAAGCCCGAGACGTTATATTTGATGCCCAAAAGGATGATTCATCTGAAAATATAACGTTGGTCCAATCGCGGTCTAAGTTTTGCTGTGCCCAAAGCAACCGATTTTCTACGTGCCTTTCGGTAAGGAGCGGTTTTTTGATAGTGCTCCGATATTTTACATTGGACTCAATCAACCTCCTTCTAATCGTATCTAAGGATACATTGAGACCTCTTTTCTTCAATTTTGCTTGACCGGAACGTAGAGATAACCGAGGATTTTTCTCAAAAAGTTTTACTATTCGTTTATCGTCGGCGAGGGTAGTCTTCCTCTGTTTGCCACGCTCTGGGAGGTCATCGATATTTTTAGTTTCCAAATATCGATGAACCCACTTCTTAACGAATGCTTTTGACTTTTTCATGTACTTTGCAGCCTGATTGTAGGAAAATTTAGGTCCTTTTGGGTGTTTGCACAAAAAAACCGCTTCGAAGCGCGACGCGTACGCAGCACTCATTGCGAGAAACGTGCTCCCTCTTCGAAAGTCGCGAGCGCACTGAGTTAAATGTCACAATGCATCTTAGACAATGAATCACTCTACGAATTACAACCACTTATTTGTCAGTCACTTACAATTTTTAGAACACTTACCCCGGGTACGCTCTTGTCAAACAGACTGTATGTATGAATGATACAATTAAAAATCGATTTGGTATTAATGGTATGACAAAATTGTATCTGTATGTGCTTTGGTTGCGATGATATTCAAAATGCATTTCTCATCCCTGATTCTATGGAATCTTTTAAATGTGCAATACCTTTTCCTTTTTGCAAGTAGGTACACACATCAAAAAAAGTTTGAGATCACTAGCAAAAGATGGAAATTTTACCCGTTAAAGTAATTTTGCTTACGTAACATTTTTTTAAATAAAAATTATACACTTTTTGAAATAGAAAAAATTAAAAATTTTAATTTTATTTTTTATTCACAAAACTTGAATTTAAAAGTCATTGCAATTTCGAATAGTAAATAATTGAAAGAAAAAGAGGATGTAACTAAGTATTGTCAACATTTACTATGAAATTGTTTTTATTTAGTACAAGATAACTCCTCTCCTGACTCGAACACATGCGGCAATCCTTGTCGGCATGCTGAGAAATAAGTCATCCAGCATTTCTTGCGGTAACCTGTCCTATTCTTGAATAACGACTTCTGATCTCTGGCACTGTCTGCGGAGGTGGCTGACGGTTCCTAACAGCTTGATAGCATCCAACGCCTGCTCAATCGGGCTTAAGTCAGGCGAGCTGGCAGGCCAGTCTAACCTGGGAATGTATAGCAGCGTTGATTCGTTGAGCTCGATGTGCGGGTGTATTATCGTCAACCATTACGAATCGAGGACCATGGTTTATTCTAAATGACCTGACAATTCCCTCAATAGCAATGGTTTGGTACAAAGCTGCAGTCATCGAGCCAACATACGGGATCAACGGCGTTCTACAACCAATCATTATACCGTCCCAAAAGGATAACGATTTCCCGCATTGTTGAACTGTTCCGGTGCCAGTTCTTTATCTTTCAGCGTCCCCAGGTCTTCTACAGACACGAAGTCGTCGGTTTTCTGGATGAGTGCTAATTCTAGTTTTCCTCGTCGTTTTCTACATTTTGGCAGAACCTTGCCATTCCTTAGCCATAGGTGCAAGCAATTCCTAATGGTCTCAGTGCTACTTTGTAGTCCATTAATAGCTCACAACTCAGCTTTTATTTTAGTGGCATTGAACAGTCAAATACATAATTAATTCCAAGAAATTTAGTTCTGTCAGTTTTCCTAATGATCAAGTTTTCATATTAAATATCTATTTTAGGTAATATTTTATTTGTGTTAAATCTGATGTAATTTGTTTTTGTCAGGTTAACAAAAAAGATTATTATTAGAGAGCCATATAATGTACTCAGTAGATTGAGAAAGACCTGCTCTTTGTCATAACTTTGCTGATTGACCTCGCAGTGGTCGGCCAACTCTTCTTACTGCTGCTCAGAAGCGTTAGGTACATCAGATTGCTGACTACCCGAGACCTAACAATCAATGCCACTAAAATAAAAGCTGAGTTGCGAGCTATTACGCGTGCGTCCGGCTGTCTGGTGTTGGCGATAACGATGAGTTTGCGACATTAAGATGTTTGTATGACTTCATGGTAGCGGAAGTATGTTGGTAGTACTGTTAAAGAGGGCGCTAAATGCAATAAATTAAGGATCAAACGAACTTACCAAGTGAAGTTCGATCACAATTATGTGAACGGCTTAATTCGAAGCGATTTAAAGTTAACATGTTGTAGTAGTACTTCCAAGCATCAGCCTTGCACGGTTTTCAGAGACACGTTTTTTTTTTTTTTTTTTTATTTGGCAACCCTGATCCCCGCTCTTGAACTCCTCTCCACTTACTTCCTCTCATCATCCCTCCTCAATAATCATTTTGTTTAGAGCTAAAGTTCCTAGGTAGTACCCATAAAAATAATTCACATTAATTATGGGTGGGTGATATTACTTTAAAGGAATACTGTTTGGGCGGGTTTATATCAATCGCTTCGAATTAAGCCGTTCACATAATTGTGATCGAACTTCACTTGGTAAGTTCGTTTGATCCTTAATTATGTTTCACGGCTTAATTCTTTGCGATTTAAAGTTAACATGTTGTAGGATGTTCAGAGTATTTTAATGTGAATTATTTTTGCAGTATAGGTATAAGTAAAATTGTTAGAGTATAACCAACAGTAATAAATCACAAATATACATCTATTTATTCTAAGGAGTTACATAAAATACTAGTTGCAAATTGATTGGCATCCGATACAATTTCTTTGTTGTAGAATTTGGCAAATACTGAGGATGTATTACTCCATCCTGCGGTTTTCCGTATGACATCAATATTGACACCGACTCTGCTAGCAGTGGAAGTGGCCGCATGGCGCGTGCTGTGCGCGCTAAACACTGATGTGTCCACGCCACTGCGTTGTAAAGTATATTTGATACAGTGACTCAAAGTTTGAGACAAACTTTTAAGTGAGGTCTTTTGTGGCTAATAAATAAAGTGTCACAACTACGTAAACCACTCGTTTTATTTATATAATCTAAAATGCATCTGGCAGGGCATATTGCAGGATTTGTATGAAAAAATGGTAGCCTTAGAAGGGGTTGAAAGGAGTTTGGTTTTGAAGTTTTTACTAAGTTAGGTATTTTAACGAAGATTTCTGTTCTGTTTTGAGTTATATTATTTATTTTAATGAGAGAAAATGTTTGTACTCTTTGCGCTGTCACCAAACCTAGCACACCAGCGTTTCTTAGAGAAATCTTCTAAACTAAGGCTTTCATTTGGCCATTGAGTGGCCAAATAATTTAACACTATGTTTGGGTCCCAAGAAGTATTATATTTTGGATTGGTGGGCCTCAACTTGTAAACACCCTTCATGAAACGTTTGACTCGATCATCATTTAAGCTATTACCTAACAAAAGAGATAAGGCAGAGCGGTAAGAATTGATGGTCCCGTATTTAGCGCCTTTATCAAAAATATCGGTTAAAAAATGTATTACAATTGGAATAGAAGCATTAAAATAATCATAATTATGTAATCTACAGTAAATTATCCAAGATTTTATGCAAACATCGTACTGTTTGTAAGTATTATTTGCAAGCGAAGCTAGCATAATATCTACTGACCTATTCGATAAATATTTCCTTAGTAATGCTTGCCTGATAATTTCGCGGCAACAAGGCGTAGATTCTTGTGTACACAATCTACAATCTACTGAAAGGAGATGTTAGAAGGTCAATATCTGGTCCAAAATACAAAAAAATTGAAACAGACAACTTTTTAAACATAGGAAACCAAGGTTGACTTGGCCAATATGGCACCACAACAATACCCTCTGCCTTATGACAAATGATTTTCTGCATTAATTTTACTGTAAGCGAGAATGGTGGAAAGGCGCAAAATAACATATTGGTCCATGGCAGTGTAAAGGCATCAACAGCACATGCTTCGGGATCATTTCTCCACGAAACATATTGTTTACACTTAGTATTGGATCTGTTTGCAAACAAATCAATACTGGCATACCAAAGTTGCGAACTATTTCATTAAATGCAATTTGATTTAATTCCCACTCTGTATCCTCAAACTGTTTTCGAGATAATGAATCTGCCTCACAATTATCTTTAGTATTGATGTAAGAAGTGAATAAGATTATTCTACGTTCTTCGAACCATTTCCACATACTTCTAGATATATAATCTAGGTGATCATATTGAATACTGCCCATTCTGTTAATAAGATGTCACAATTAGATAATTCTTTGGTGAAACGTTTCAGAGCTAGAAAGGCTGCTTTTAGTTCCAACTCGTTTATATGACAAGAAGTTTCGTTGTCTTTCCTATATCCACAACATCTAACTGTATCACAATACGCTCCCCATCCCGTAGAGGAGGCATCAGAAAAAAATTCTAAAACAAAGTTGTTCGGTTTGAGTGATGAATGGCCTATATCTATGTTTCCTAACCACCAATATAATTCTTCATGTAGGGTAATTAAGATATCAATTGTCTGATCGTAGTTTGGATTTTTTTTTTTTTAATAAACAATTATATTTATATTGTTCAAGCTTTTTTGTATATAACCACGAATAAGTTATTGTTGGACATGCGGAAATTAAATACCTAATGAGTTTAGCGAATTCGCGTAACTTGCATCGTTTTATACAAAGAAATCTATTTATAAAATCTTTCAATTTCATTTTCTTTTCCTCGGGTGGTTTTAAAATCATCTGCTTTGAGTCGAAAGTGAAGCCCAAGAACTTACATTCACGTTTAGGTATTAAACAACTTTTTGAAAAGTTAATCAAAAAACCCAAGCTCTGTAATAGATCTATAGTTGTAGATACATTAGTGACACACTCCGAGTAAGTCTTTCCGATAAAAAAATGTTATCTAAATAAATAACTGAAATCATACCCCGACTACGCAGGTATTCTATAACTGGTTTCATTAATTTAGTAAACACGAGAGGTGCGGTACAAAGGCCGAACGGTAAACAATTGAATTCATATAATATATTGTTGTATTTGAATCGAAGATATTTTTTGTGAGCTTCATTTGTCGCAACAAAGAAGTATGCATGTTTTAAGTCTATTGTCTACAGCAGTTTTCAGTCAATAATTTTGACGCTGTTCTGTAATCTTCCATTTTAAAATGACTAGCAAGTACAAATTTATTTAACTTTTTTAAATTCAATATAAACCTTTTATCAGCATTAAGCTTAGGTACAAGAAATATACTGGATAAAAATTGTCCTTCAATATAAGTACATTTCGAGATGGCACCATTGCTTATTTGTTGCTTCTGTGGTATTAATGAAGATGATCCTACGAGTGTTTCGGTAGCTCTTCCCAGAGCTGCTATAGCCACACCAGTTTGTCTTTGCCTAAACATGAGGGAGGAATTCCGTTTAGAGACCGCTTCGATAACTGCCACTTTTGCTTCCGGATTCAGAGCAGGGGCAAGGAGTAGTTGACAATTACTAGGAATAAGATAATCCTCTAGGATTTTATCTCTTGTCTCTTTGGGTAGTCCCTTTAAAAGGATTTCAGACCACCGCACCGGGTTGAAATTTCCTTATGTAAAGGTTTTCCTAGTTCTTCAGCAATTATATTAGCCTTATTGTATGATGTTTAAATAGTAAATAGTAATTATTTTGTACTTAGACTGTAAGATTACTCTGTAAAAAACATTCAAGATTTGTGGCATGAATAAAGAAACTTTATTATTATTTATTATTAATCTTAGGAGCATCTCCCAACATCTCTAAGATATCGCTATCCAATTCTATATCCTCAACATCCATCTACTGGTGGATGTTTTGAGGTAGATGGCACTGAAAAGACGAAAGTAGTCAGCGTCTCGAATAATAATTCGAAAGAAGTGTTTTTAGCACCTACGAGCATAAAATGCAAAAAGTAGGGTAGTCATTTTAGCGATAATGATCACTAAACAAAGAAATTTTCCATAGTCTCGAATAAAGATTCGAATTAGGTAAAGAGGATTGGCGGCCACGGTATCACTTAATTTTAGAGTTTTCAAGCGTATCAAAACCGGGCTATATGTAGTTAATAGGTCAATATGAGACACGTTTTTTCCAACATCTATTGTTGTGATAGTTGTTGGGAATATTTAGAAATACAATAAAATCAAATTAAACTTGCCGAAAGCACATTTTTTAATTTCCCGGCAACAAAAAATAATAGTTGTAAAGTCCTACTGTCAAACTTGAATTAAGCCGCCCGCGCCGCCACCCCGTTTCAAACCTCTGGATTGGTTAATACCTGCTTATGTAATGTAATGGTTTCAAAATACGAAGCCATGTTAGAAAAGACGGACTATAAATTCCTGTAATTTTTAGGTTAGATTA
Source organism: Stenoptilia bipunctidactyla (assembly GCA_944452665.1). Lineage (NCBI taxonomy): Eukaryota > Metazoa > Arthropoda > Insecta > Lepidoptera > Pterophoridae > Stenoptilia > Stenoptilia bipunctidactyla. The sequence continues at coordinate 17,860,954 of OX101739.1, forward strand.
TTGTTTTGACTTTTTATTCCCAACTTCTGTATAAATCTAATAATTATATTCTGATTACTCGTTATCTAAGCAATAAAATGCACATATTAAGTTTGAAGTACGTGAATGCTATGTGAAATAAAAGCGGTACTTACAATGTATGGGACCTTGCCATTCTTCTTTTTGAGTTTTAAACTCGGCTCATTGAAATTCAGTGATAAAGATCATTGAACTGTGTTTTCGAATAAGGATTCGAAAAGTCATTTTAGCGATAATGATCACTAAACAATGACATTTACCATCGTCTCGAATAAAGATTCTTACTAGGTAAATTTGTGAGTTTTAAACTCGGCTCATTCAAATTCAGTGATAAAGATCATTGAACTTTGTTTTCGAATAAGGATTCGAAAAGTCATTTTAGCGATAATGATCACTAAACAATGACATTTACCATCGTCTCGAATAAAGATTCTTACTAGGTAAATTTGTGAGTTTTAAACTCGGCTCATTCAAATTCAGTGATAAAGATCATTGAACTTTGTTTTCGAATAAGGATTCGTAACGCAATTATGCGATGTAAAGAGCCATGGATAGTGATAAGGTACAAATTTAACTTGGCATTTGCTTCTTTTGAAGCTTTTTTTCCAGTTTTCTGATCTTCTTGCGTATGGTCTCGATGTCTTCATATTTCCTTTTCACCATTTTTACGAACGACAAATAATAAGTTGAGATTTAAATTTTTAAACTATAACACAAACTATTTAACGTTTAATTTAAGTAATAAATTATAGACGCACGTGCGAAGGCTTGAGCACGGAAATACAGAATGATTATTGAGGAGGGATGATGAGAGGAAGTAAGTGGAGAGGAGTTCAAGAGCGGGGATCAGGGTTGCCAAATAAAAAAGAAAAAAAAAAAAACGTGTCTCTGAAAACCGTGCAAGGCTGATGCTTGGAAGTACTACTACAACATGTTAACTTTAAATCGCAAAGAATTAAGCCGTGAAACATAATGACTGACATTCGATTGCGCCATAGGTTGTATCTTGAAGTAGGATGATGGCAAGTGACACAGATACGGTTAGGACGGCTAGGTGCGCTGACGTATCTCGGACTGACGGTCGATAGTAGCTCGGTATTAATTGAGTTGGCATTGTAACTTACGGAACGGACTCGCGAATAAAGATTTTGTTGTGACTAAGCCAGGGTTATACCCAAGCCCACAGACTCGGTACTAAGTAACTGTCCAGTGATTAATTCTATCGTGTTTTATGAGTAACGCTTCTTTTCGTTTTGTTTGTCTTCCGACATCAGAAGTGGGATAAGCCTAAATCCTAATATTAATTAGTGTGTCGAATTATTTTTGCGAATAGTCTTCTCGGATCTGCCCAAGCTTAACTTTCGTTTGTGATTAGAGAGAGTTGTGGTAACCTCCGACATACAATCATAGATCTGTTGAAATAAGGCAGTATATTTCCTAAGAATAAAGGTGTATAACTGAAACTTATCGGATGCTGCCTAAGTCTAAAGGAGCTATCTGACGGAAGGATCTGTGGTTGTGTGATTATCATACAATCATAGATCTGTTGAAATAAGGCAGTATATTTCCTAAGAATAAAGGTGTATAACTGAAACTTATCGGATGCTGCCTAAGTCTAAAGGAGCTATCTGACGGAAGGATCTGTGGTTGTGTGATTATGGAGAGAACTATAATTAATCCCTGTCTAAGTCTAAAGAAGTGATTAATTATGGAAACAGTTTTAGAGTGAGAGAGTCTGTGATTAGAGTAAATTCACGTGCCTAAGATAGTTCATCATTTTTGTTAGATTTGTATAGCTTGCACAGATGTGACAAGGTAAAATTGATTTGAAATAACGTACGGTTTGTCGAGACGTATCAAATGGTTTTTCGTAACTTTAGTTGATATAGATGAAGTTCAATTTAAGGCGAAAGATAATATTCAAAAGTTTTGATATTGCGTTTTAAGTACTTAATGATGATGAAAGTAAATTTAACGTTGAAGTTGTAGATTTTCTTTCTGATTATCGTGTATCCGTGACTCGGTAGAAATCGCTTTGTATCTTGCCAATCTTAGATTATTTTGCTGCGATTCTTAGGAGACACGTTTTCTTATGTTTCAGTAACAGTAAACTTGTTATTATTTTGGTAATTGAAACGTAATATTACGATAGTGAATCACGGAGATAGGTAATAACGACGAGATTGAAAAGATTGAAAATTGAAAATGCGTTGAACTTGTTGCGATTGACAAAAGAGCTGGATTTTACTGTCGAACTGTTTGCACTTGTCGAACAATTTTAGTACTTTGTTGTTGTGAATTATGAAGTACAATGCAATGCTCTTATTGGTTTGATATACGCCATAGCCGGATGGAGGTTATGAGTGTGAGTTGATATAACCGGATAGAGGTTATGAGTGTGAGGTGATGTAACCTAGTGGAGGTTACATTACGTTTTGTGACGGGATGGATGTCACTGCAGAAGAGCTTTGCATTGTTTGCTAATTAATTGGGTTATTCTAGCAGCTTATGCTTTTTTGTTTATTGTTCGACCGCTGTCAGATTATTTGATGTTACATTCAAAGTAAATTTCATTGTTTAATGTGCGGTTTTCTTATCGAAAGTATTGTGGTTCGTACAATGCGTTGACGTTCGCCGATTCCTACTGAGTTTCTTGCTGGTTCTTCTCAGTAGACGGATCTTCCGAACCAGTGGTAGCTTTACGTAAATTGTTAAATCGTGGATTTAGAATTTTGATGGAAATATTAAAATGAAGTAAAATTAAAAAAAATCTGTAGTGGTTAAAGTTTTGAAGTTGCCAAAAGTACAAGTATCCATTGCAGTTGTAAAGAAAGATGTAATTTCTGGTTTTGGAAGAGATTTAATGTCTTGTGGATACAGGTTCTCGTTTGTTGGTTTTGTGACTACGCCAGAATGATTCTGGGTAGTGTGTTGAAGGAGTCATTGGTTGACTCAGGTTTTCCGTGAGGAAATGATGTTATTGCTGTTAACCACGAACGATATACCTTGTTGTTAATAATGAAATTAATGGATTTCAATGTTTGATTTGGAGATAATTGTTACTCAATGGTGCTTGAAACTTGGTTAACTAAAACGGTATTTTTGTTATTGAGTATTCTAAAAGATTTATAATGTAAAGAATTCAAACTTGTGTTTTTTCTTTTGAGAATTATCTTGACTTCATTGTCAGGAGTGGCCAAGCCGCCACTTTGGTATGATTGTTTCAGATTAACACACGAGGACGTGTGTCATCGCAGGATGGCCGTGTTGGCGATAATGATGAGTTTGCGATATTAAGATGTTTGTATGACTTCATGGTAGCGGAAGTATGTTGGTAGTACTGTTAAAGAGGGCGCTAAATGCAATAAATGACTGACATTCGATTGCAGCGCCTTAGGTTGTATCTTGAAGTAGGATGATGGCAAGTGACACAGATACGGTTAGGACGGCTAGGTAAGCTGACGTATCTCGGACTGACGGTCGATAGTAGCTCGGTATTAATTGAGTTGGCATTGTAACTTACGGAACGGACTCGCGAATAAAGATTTTGTTGTGACTAAGCCAGGGTTATACCCAAGCCCACAGACTCGGTACTAAGTAACTGTCCAGTGATTAATTCTATCGTGTTTTATGAGTAACGCTTCTTTTCGTTTTGTTTGTCTTCCGACACTGGACATTTTCTCGCAGAGCGTTGCTGCTTATCTAGGTGGCTAAGTCATCGTTTGTGACGACGATCTGTAAAGGTTTCATCGTTTGTGACGCTATAGTTTCCTCAAAAAATCGAAAAAACTTTGGCCAGCCAGCCAGAATTTCGCATTTTCCAGCATTCCAGATCTCAGCCCCCAGAGGGTTTTGAGGATCCAGCTGGTATATAAAGGTATGTGACGCGATATGTGACAGCAACTAAAGTGGTTTTATCAAGCAAAACGCCATAATTTTCGAGTTAACACGAAAAACAAGTGGCCAGCCAGCCGGACGTTTCTGGCTGAGCCACTTTGTTTTTTCCTTATATCTCAGTAATTAAAGCAATTGGAACTGAGTTTTAAGTCTAAAAGGAATGTGACGCGATATGTGACAGACCTCATATAGTTTAAAACATACCTGACGCATGTGTTTAAGAGTTATTTCGATAAAGATTTTGATGACAGATGACAAATGTCCGGCTGGCTGAGCCACCCATTCCAGCGCTTGCAGACGGTCTAGAAAGCTAGATTCTTATCAAAAGGAATGTGACGGCGACGAACACAACAAATCGTCGTATGTGACAGCTCTAAATACTGCCAAACAAAAAATATAAGCGATTGTTGATTCTTTCATACAAAGTCAATTAGGGTGACCATATTTTACTCCTGTACATTGTCATCCTTATAAAATACTTCCACAAAATTTGTCAAACATGACAAATAACTTGATCATTACGTTGCTCTAATTAAGTGTAATTAAACTTACAAGGTACTTGGTGTTGTAGAATATATCAATGGTGGTTCACTAGGGCATTATAAATGTCATTTTTATTGTAATGATAATGATAATTATTGGTTTTGCTATGACGATATGGATTACAAAATTAGGCAAAGCCTTAAAAAGCCAATGCTTCTACATTGTCTTGTTTATGTTTCGACAGACTGAACTGAGAGATGCATACCTACATTATAATGAAGATGTTTTAATTACTGAGGAACTTGTTTTATTAATGAGTATTTAATACGTTAAGGCTGATTGAAAATAATTAAGTATAACTCAAAAGACTGATTTATTAAAACATACCTTTATTTATTAAGTAATACTTATTTACACACAAATTAACATTAACAATTAAACAAACTGAATTAGATTCAATTATTAATTTAATGATTGCGGTTGTTATGTGAAGTAAAGAATTGTAAAGTATATAATATTATTTGATTAATACTCATAAGTAATGCCATAATGTTAAGTGTAATTAAAAATAACCTTTTAAAAAAAGTGGTTATCAAGATTTCAAAAATTTTGATTATTTTTACAATTAAACATAGTCAGTAAATACTTTCCAATTACCGAACTAGATTTAATTATGATGTCAGATTATGTAAATTTATAAATATTTTATTTTTACTTTTTATTGTCGCGATGACGCTAATTAAACACGATAGAAATAATCACAAGGCAGTTACTTAGTACCGAGTCTGTTCCGTCAGTTACTTTACAGTTACAATGCCAACTCAATTAATACCGAGCTACTATCGACCGTCAGTCCGAGATACGTCCGCGCACCTAGCCGTCCTAACCGTATCTCACGGTGCTTTCACTAAATTTCGTTAGTATCACTAAGATATAGATGGCGCTGTTTATAATTTATAAAATTAGAAAAATGCCATAGACAATGTCTCTTTCATCCTACTCTTCATTCTTCGGTCCATTCAATCAATCACCTAACCGACTCATTAAATCTATTTTTCATTCGTTACCTGTGTTCGTTACTGCGCACCCGTTTTCGATTCCGATTTCGGAAACAACGCTGCAATTCGACCTTTGCATGTTTATTGGAATTTCGATAGTGATAACGGTTTTCTGATATACTTATACATATTTCATATAATCATGATAATATACATATTAGAAGAATCTTAAATATTCTTAAAGAAAAATACAGGGAAAGTTCCCGACTGGTTCTAGTAAAAGTTTCCGTCACTAAGTTCTAGATGGCGCTAGTTCCCCGTTTTAGCTGATATCTCTATCTCAACCTATAAAAGTTACTTTATGCCGTATCTGTGTCACTTGCCAGCATCCTACTTCAAGATACAACCTATGGCGCTGCAATCGAATGTCAGTCATTCATTGCATTTAGCGTCCTCTTTAACAGTACTACCAACATAATTCCGCTACCATAAAGTAATACAAACATCTTAATATCGCAAACTCATCGTTATCGCCAACACGGCCATCCTGCGATGACACACGTCCTCGTGTGTTAATCTGAAACAATCATACCAAAGTGGCGGCTTGGCCACTCCTGACAATGAAGTCAAGCTAATTCTCAAAAGAAAAAAAACACAAGTTTGAATTCTTTACATTATAAATCTTTTAGAATACTCAATAACAAAAATACCGTTTTAGTTAACCAAGTTTCAAGCACCATTGAGTAACAATTATCTCCAAATCAAACATTGAAATCCATTAATTTCATTATTAACAACAAGGTATATCGTTCGTGGTTAACAGCAATAACATCATTTCCTCACGGAAAACCTGAGTCAACCAATGACTCCTTCAACACACTACCCAGAATCATTCTGGCGTAGTCACAAAACCAACGAACGAGAACCTGTATCCACAATACATTAAATCTCTTCCAAAACCGGAAATTCCATCTTTCTTTACAACTGCAATGGATACTTGTACTTTTGGCAACTTCAAAACTTTAACCGCTACAGTTTTTTTTTTTAATTTTATTTCAATTTTTTTATAAATAACCCTTAAACACATGCGTCAGGTATGTTTTAAACTATATGAGGTCTGTCACATATCGCGTCACATTCCTTTTAGACTTAAAACTCAGTTCCAATTGCTTTAATTACTGAGATATAAGGAAAAAACAAAGTGGCTCAGCCAGAAACGTCCGGCTGGCTGGCCACTTGTTTTTCGTGTTAACTCGAAAATTATGGCGTTTTGCTTGATAATACCACTTTAGTTGCTGTCACATATCGCGTCACATACCTTTATATACCAGCTGGATCCTCAAAACCCTCTGGGGGCTGAGATCTGGAATGCTGGAAAATGCGAAATTCTGGCTGGCTGACCAAAGTTTTTTCGATTTTTTGAGGAAACTATAGCGTCACAAACGATGAAACCTTTAGGCCGGCGCCAGACTTAGCTTCAAATGTTTGAACAAATGTTTGAACAAATGTTTGAACAAATGTTTGAACAAATGTTTGAACAAATGTTTGAACAAATGTTTGAACAAATGTGTGGCGCTGGACTTTGCATATGTAGGCCGGCGCCAGACTTAGCTTCAAATGTTTGAACAAATGTTTGACCAAATGTTTGGACAAATGTGTGGCGCCCGGGTTACAGATCGTCGTCACAAACGATGACTTAGCCACCTAGATAAGCAGCAACGCTCTGCGAGAAAATGTCCAGACAGCCGGACGCACGCGCTATTACCGGTCTACAAATTAGCACTGAGACCATTAGGAATTGCTTACGCCAGGTTGGATTTCGAGCGAGCAGATCCTGGCGGGGACCCCTGAACTCACAGCAACGACTGCGACGCTAATTGCAGTGGCCAAAATGTTCATCAAAGATAATGCAACGATAATGGAAAAAATCGAAAAAGGTTTAGAGCGACGATTTTTTATGATTTTAAAAGGGGTTGTGCCGTCATCATCCTATGAGGTCTCATCCTAATTCTTCGCTCATCCTAAACTGGTATTCCGTATTCACCTATGACAATATTTTAATATTTTTTCTTAATTCATCCAAAATTTATGCCTTACTAAAACAAGTGTTACCAAAAAAAAGTACGAACTGTAAAACAATCTATGTTTACGATATAAAAACTTAAATATTATTACAAATTAATACATGAGCATATATATACATCTCGAGACCAATTTTGATAGTGACAAAGCCGTTATTAATTCAATACAAACCGTTTAACCTAACACGAAAATCAAGGGATGCTCTTTTCACTTTTGCCAAGCCCTTGTTAAACGAGTTTTTTTGGCACCGACATCAGCTGCAACATCTTTCTCTATGCTTGGCTTTACCATTAGTACCGGATGAATTAATTGATTATGCTTATCTCTACACAATGGACGAATGCCCAGTATACAATAATATTACACAGTTCAACGACTATTTAGTCCAGACATGGTTTGAAAGATATTTCCACCCAATATTTGGAATGTATGCGGACAAAATAGAACCACTCTCGCTTATTAAAGTTGGTATGCTATTTTTAAATAGATATTACCAAATAACAAAATGCTTCATATTTTAAGAGAGATCAAGAGATGCCTGTTAAGAAAATGCTAGGATTCTCCAATATGAAATTGGTGGGTCAACTTCAACTTGGATTTATTTAAAAGGCCAATAAATAAAAAATATAGTGTGCTATCCAAAAATTGATTGAGCAAAAAATAGTGCAGGCTTAGAAAAATCAACTCCATTTATTTATTTTGAAGTATCAACAATTTAGAAATAATCTTTAATCTGTGATTTTATATACGATTTTGAAAATTTTATTGATTGTAATAAAAAGTAAGTATTATAATTTTTTTTACTTAATTCTAAAAAAAGTTTAGTCCAGTTTGTACTTCATTAAAATTGTTAACTGAAATCGATATATTAGGTATGTTATAAAAATATAATAGGCATAACTACTTGTGTGTTTTAGTACCCTGTTTGTTATTTAATTCTTAACAAAAGAATAGTCCAAGCCGTGCCTTTTAAATATGTTATCTTAAATCGATAGTAGATATAATCTTATTTTAGCTAAATATAATTAAAAAAAATTGATTGCTTTGTTCATCTTAAAAAATAATGTATATACCTATTGTGATAAAATATATTGCACAACTTTTATTCTTAATTGAATCATATAATATTATCAAATTTCCTGCCGTTTAGTTTAATAGAACCACATAAAATAAAAATTTACTCAAAAAGCTACATTCTCCTACATTATGTCAGCGCTTTTTCACATATGGCTAAACAAAGTCATTTTTAGCTTCCGAAAAAGTGCATCTCATCACCCATGTAGCACATATGAAAAATGGTAACATGCTGGGCTGGAAGTGAAAGAAAACCTTAGAATGTACCAGCTGTTTCTCTTCCCGGGCATACTATAAAAGTCAGTTAAGGGACAGAGGTTTTATTGGCGTTTTTGTGGGCGATAGGCTGACCCCTGTCACTGTCACTTCACCTGTCACTTCTCTCCATCATTATAATTTCAAACGTAACATCAGATGGTCTCATAACCTCTGATGTTTTGCCTACTCCATAAGGGATACAGGCGAAGTTATGATGTGCTAGTTGTTGCGCGCGGTTTTACCCGTGCAATTTTGATTTGATGGAAAAGTAGCCTACGTGCTATTCCAGATTGTACTCTATCACTATGCTAAATTTCATTGAAATCCGTTGTGCCGTTTTGCCGTGATTGAGGAACAATTAATTATAGATCCAAACATTCACATCTATAATATTTGTAAGATGTATGTAATCGTAATAAAAACTCTTTTCGGTGATTTTTACGATCTGCCTTAAATTTAAATACCTATTCATTTTATCTTTTTTTAAATAAATGAAACCCATACCCTGACAATTAAACTAATTAAACCTAATGAACCTAATACTATGGCCTATGTCCAGCAGTGAACGTCTACAGGCTGTGGATGATGATGATGATGAACCTAATACTACAACTAGAATTATTTTTTTGCATTTAGCAAATTCGAGTTTCCCGAGTGGTAGATGCTACTAGGGCGAGATATACCTACATAGTGCAAGAAAAAATCTTAGAAGTTGAAAAAAAATAACTGAAAAATCCTGACAGTCAATAGTTAACTGACTGAAGAATCTGGAACTTAGAATTTTCGGCATCGTTTTAGTCAAGTTTTTGGTTTCAAGATACAAATCACATTCTTGATTGTTTACTTTTTAAAGGGGGCAAAAAACGTTACGTCTATACGCTTCAAACTATGGGAGGCGTGTGGTGGTATAATCTATTGTAGCCTGAAAAATCCTTAGTTCTATTTCAATTAACAAAACTAAATTCTTGTTTAAAGTTGTTAATTAAAAGAACAATAAATAATACACATTTTTAATATTTTTTCCTGAGGATAAAACAGTAATACTATACATTATAATAAATATTGTTATTAACCTGTTTACTTACTGACATAGGGTTATTTATTATTTATCTTCTAATAAGACAAATGTCGTTTGGGGACTTGCCAAAATCGTTTAGGTATCGTATTTGTATTTATAATTCGTTTCATATCGGTGAGGACCTATAATTAGCCCACTATTGCTACTGTATTTTTATTATTGTTATAATGGCTGTTGGTCTTCGTAAAATAAACAAATAAAAATAAAGGTAATTTATAAGACATTGTTAAATTGCAGAGCAATGACGGTGTACGTGGTAAACATCATTACACATGTGGGTAAGAGAGTCATGTTTATTTGTAGAGATCCGAAAGCTTCGATTTTGATCGGGCGCATGTTCACCATTCGGAGAAGATCCTTAGTTGCTTTGTATTCTTCATTATCTGCCAAAAAAACAGGTAATTTAACAATGATGGACACACAACATTTTCATTTGTTTTATATAGGGTCGCCACATAATAGTCAATAAAATTTTAATAGCAAATTAAGAATGATGAAGGATTCTGAATTTGGAAAAAAAAAGATTCTTTTTGAACATTTTTCATAAATTAAAATTTCATTTTATTACCTAATAGAGTACCTACACAGCAAGTAATAAAAACGTTTCCATCTTTTTGTATGTAGTCATAAAATGAAGATTAAACTTAAATTTTACTCACTGAGAAGAATTTAGAAATTTTAATTTATGAAAAATATTTTTTTTATGTTACGGAATTCACACCCATTCGTCATGCTTAATCTGCTATTAAAATATAATTGACTTGTGCGGACCCTGTATTCCTCTATGTCAGCCCATCTATAAGTTTTGTTGATAGTTAAAGTTGATTTTGCTGTAACGGAATTATTTGGAAATAACGGAATAAATGTGCTTATTAAAAATCACACGACCAGGACTCACCTGGGACCTCTCGTTTGCCGGACGAGTGCTCTTCCATGCGGTGACGCATTGCAATGTTTAAAATTAAATTTGCATTGCAGTACTTCACTTTAACTGGGATTCACAATTTTTGAAAAGAAATTGATCTCGGGTGGTCTTAGCTACAATATATCATTAGATGGAGCTACTACGTTAGCAATATAACGTAAAAACAAAAATGTGCTAAGTAATTTCGAGGCGTAGCGCCAGGCCCCTGTAGCTCAGTGGAAGAGCACTAGGTTCGAGTCCTGGTCGGGTGATTTTTATTTAGCACGTTTTTTCCGTCATTTAAGAATAATTGAGCATTTTAAATGCAAAACTTAAAAATATATTATTGATTTGCTTCTTTTTCTTATACTTGTGTGAAGAAAATGTTTTTGGTTTCATCCATTTCTAGTAGGTACCGCCCCGGTTGGGATTGCATGACAATATCTTTGCATATTTATTAAATATCCTATTATATCATATTCTATGAAATGTAAAAAGTAATATTAAACGAGTGACACGTACATAACAAACAAAGTGGCGACCGGCTGGTATAGTGGTAACATACATTGCCTTCTATGCCAGAGGTCCTGGGTTCGAATCCCGGAGGCGGCGGATATCGGTGTGATGAACACAGATCTTCGCTGTCAAGTCATGGATGTTTATATGTTTATTTAAGTTTATTCTAATAAAAAATATGTATTTATTCAATATGTATGTTTATATATTTCTTAAGTATATCAGTTATCTAGTATCCATAGCACAAGTTCTTTAAGAAACTTAATTTGGGCTAGATAATGTTGTGTGAGTGTCAGAAATATTTTAAAAAAAAGTGACACAAATACTGATTATATTTTGTTGTTTCATTCTTCAGATATAATAAACAAAGGTAATGCTTCCAGCCTACAAGGTAACTGCTTCGCATTTTTTAGTAAATAAAAAAGTAAGTCAGTTGACTTTAGGTGTCGTTATCACCGGCTTGGTGGGTGCTTCGGTCGATAAGTTTCGTCCGCTGCGGACGAAACAGCACTTTTATAATAATTAATATTTTTGATAAGTGTTTCGGACGGACCCTTTTTCAGTGGAAAAGTAACGTCAGAAACATAATTCGATAATAAGTATTATTTTACTTTGTGGCCATGAATAAATTATTATTTAAAGAAACAATGAATGATCTCTCACGAGTCGGTCCTGTCTCGCTGACTTTTGGCATGTTGAAATAATTTTGATATTTATATAAGTTTTCACGATTTATAATTTAAATAATTTATATATACTCAATAAAAATCACATGTAAGAGATATTTTTATCCAAAAATATTTTTGTCTAAAATACCAAAAATAATCAACAATAGCGCCAAAAGTGATCAAATATACTATAAATATACACAATAAACCTAGCTTTCGATGTATGTAATTTTGAAAAACCAAATATTTTATAATAGAGGAAGCGAGTTCTCCATAAACTAGCAGCATGAACAGTGACGGAGTTGTGAAAGAAACTAGAACAGTGACAGGGCAAAAACTTATTATTAGCTGAACGTAGGGATCGGTCGTGAACTTAAAACATGTGTTTAAGTAATTGGGTGAATTTGGATTAAGTAATACGTTATATATCTGTGAAAGACATAACTGACAAGTTTAACAGAAATAAATAAAAAACATTTTATTCAAATACAAGTACTAAATTTTTTTTGCTTGACTGTACCTATTTTCCTTCATTATAACAGATAGTTTGACTACGCGGAATTTTTTGTCCTGTTGGTCAAATTAGTTTAACAACTTAGTTTGACTACGCGGATGAACCGATTGATTTTTGTTATTGTTATAATATACAATTAATATTATTAAACTTTATCTTTTCCCAACGATTTCCTGACTTTTACTTTAATAATATAACAATAGCTAAGGTTTTTTGTTCTGACTGTACAAAATTTGCTTAAAAAACAACACCGTCCGACACAATACTCAAAAATATTAATAACGATAAAAGTGCTGGACTGGGAGCGAAAGAAAAACATAGAATGTGTCAGCTGCTTCTCTTCCCGTGCATACCGTAAAAGTCAGTTGAGGGACGGAGGTTTTATTGACATTTTTGTGGGCGATAGGCTGACACCCTATCACTGCAATAGGCTCTCTCCATCATTATAATGCCTCCGAATTTGTCAAACGTGACATCAGATGGTTTTACAGCCTCTGGTGTTCTGCCAACCCCATAAGCGACACAGGCGTAAAGTTATGTATGTATGAATGATAAAAGTGCTGAAACTCATCGGCCGAAACACCTACCAAGCCTTATCACCGGCCTCTGGAACTAGATTCATTATTCGCCTAGTAACGACGACGGCTGGTTGCCATTACACTAACTAAACGAAGAAGAAGAAGTAGAATATTATTTTAAAGATTAAATAACAAAACTTCGGGATGATGGTGGGTAGGGTTTCTATATCTTCGAATGAAACAACTCATATCGAATTTCACTTAAGGTAAGTTTGATTATTTATTTTGCATTATTATTACTTTGACGTACCCGTAACAGTATTACGAAAGAGACAACATCGATGAACTGCAATATCGAATGAACTGGACAACGACTCACTGCTGTTCGACTGCACGCTTATGATGCGTACATTGCTGTAATGGAACTTGTAATGTAAAATTCTGCGCAAGTTGCGTATTTGGACGAGTAGTGCGCAGAATGTTATGGAGCGTACACATTGCTTGTAATGGAACCTGTAATGTAATCTACAAAAAAAGTTCCCATGATTTGTACGCCTCTCGAGCGCGAACTGAGCCGCAGTAGAGCGCGCTCGTGGCCTGCTCTAAGCTATCCGTACATTTTCTGTTTTTTGAATAACATCAAAAAATGCTCGATGCTCAATGTGGACGGGCGTTCGCGCGCCCGTTCACATTGCGCGAGCACCGGTCGCGAACAGGAATTGCGCCTGTGTGCGTGAGACTTGCTCCTGTGTAGTGACGCTCGAAGCGCGCTCTACGCTATCCGTGAATTGTCGGTTTTTTGGACAACATCAAAGGGACGCGGATTGCAATTCATATTTAATTATTTTTTATTGTTTTGCATTTCATAAATATTGGATAATTACGAGAGCAACTTCAAAGTGTGATATTTTGTTTGTTAAGTTATCTTAATGATTATGATGTCAAATGAAAGCTCTAGGCATAAAACCAATTTATCCATTTGAATGATGTTAATCAGTTTAATCATTTAGGAGATAAATTAGAATTAATTTTTATGGTAAATGGTAATGTACTTAAACAAACCAGAACTTGTAAAGTTTTTGTTTTATCAACTGTAAGCAATTCTCTGCCTTTTCTCCTTTTATAAAATGTGGTGCGCCGCAACCAACGTCTAGATCTTCAGCACGTTTTTTATGAATTGATGATTTATCATTATATATTGATGTAAGTATTTAAAAAACCGACTTCAATAACATTTTTAAATCCTCGTATAAACTTTAGCTGTGGTGAAACTTCATATATGTTGATAACTTTCCAAATGCGAGGACGTGATAGTTCAATATCATACTTACACAACAGTACAGATATCTACAGTAATTCAACTCGGCCGCATCATTGAAATAAATGCCTACAGCAGCGCCGCGGTCCGTTCACATGTGACAGGGCTGCCCGCCTTCAGCGTTTAAATTACATTTGCCTACTTTGTGTTTACTTCCATTTAATTTTATGACTGCAAATATACTTTTTGTATATAAACAAATAAAAAACTTTGTAAATTGAATAGGAAGTGTTCAACAAAAATACGTTTTGAGTCAAAAAATCATGTTTACGTTTGAATAACAAATTGGTCTTATAAATTAGCGACCGAAAGATACTTGCGCCTCGACTGAGACGCACGAAAAGATGTATTGTTATATTTTAAAGTATAAAAAATCCGCATATTAATGTAAAGCTCAATCAACAATTGTTTCGGAAATTTGAGATACCTAGTAGAAATTTCGAGAAGCCAATGTTGTATGAACCTATATTTTTAGTTATAATGTGGTAGCTGTAAAGCTGTAAACTGAGTTCTTTTTAATATTGTTTGATATATCTAGAATATTCTTGTTAAATCTTATGGCCGACACGGTAAAATCTTATTACCTACGTTGTTCTTGGAACAATTACCGATGTAGATAGATGGTTATATGTCTTATTTTGATTGAAGGTATGTAGGTACCTACTTGATATTGTTTTATCGTGTCGAGTTGTTATGCAGGTTATTACGATAGAAAGGTATTGTGATTATTTCATATTTATAATATTCCAATAGTGTATCTCTAAATAAATGTGAGAGTTAACCTTTATACCTACCTATTGAGAGAAAATGAATAAGTAGGTATCTTGTTTTACGTTTGGATTTAAATCGATTGAATTGTTTCATTTGACAAGAATTATGATTTGTTATAAATCTGTATTTCGAATATGTTTGTTATCAAGTAATAGAAATTCATCTATTAGCGCAAACTTTAGGTGTTAAGTATTTAGAAGTTTATGTTCTTTGTGTTTTTTTTTTTAGAAATTTGCGTATATTTGGAAGTACCTAGTACTTACTACAACTTATGAAAGGTTTTTTGTAAGTAAAACAACCGCGCGAAACTCCCCGCAACAACTTCAGAGGGCAATGTTTGGCGCGATCTCTACCTACTAACTGTAAATACACGTACAAATACACCGAGCGCAGCATCGAGCGCTGGTTATTACATTACAGGTTCGATTACAAGCAATCTGTACGCACCATTAGATTACAAGTTATAATACAGCAATCTGTACGCACCATTAGATAGTCGACACATGGATTTTTTTGGAATTATTTTAATTTATATTCGTAAGAATAAATTAAAATAAAAAAGGGTACTTATTAATTAATAGTAGGACTTTCAAAATAAAAACATTTTTCAATTAAATTTACGTAAATATTGGTACCTATTAAATGCATTAATCATAGTTATTGAAAAAAATATATAAATAAAAACATGACGAAACTGTCTGTCATACTAAGAAACCGAGCAGATGCAAAAACAGTATGGTTGCATGTACAGTCACGTGCAATAATATGTATACATTTTCATTGGACTTTGAGCCTTATTACAACGGAATAAGTTGCGAAGTGTGTACATATTATTAGACGTGACTGTATTGCCCTTACAAAGTTTTGGATACTTACTCAGCAATGAGTACTTCAACAAAAGTCTTGCAAGATTTATTCGTAACTTTTTGACGCTGGCTTCTACATAATGGGCTGTTCGAGACAGGAGGCCGAGGAGTATGATGTAACCGGACAGTCGTAGCGAGAACAAGCTACCGTTCCATATTTCGAGGTTGCCCTGTTTGAAAATGAATACCCGAAAGCATTAAAGACTATAAAATAAGGTGGTATTGGTGTCTAATGAAAAAAAATACTTATAATTATCTTCACCGTTGTATTTTGTATTATGAAAAGTTTGACCGTTACTATTTAAATAAGATTTTTAGAAAAACTTCAATTCAATTCTTGTAGTTTTGGCAACCAGCTGTCGATACTAAGCGACTAGCTATTACTGCCAGTATCATGTGATGGAATAGACACGTTATTAAGAATTAAGGTCCATGTAGTATTGACATAACAATTAAAACTTGAAAATATATACTTACTTTAACGATGTCATAAGTCATAGAGTATAGATGACTTATGTAATAGACAATAATGGTTACAATTATGGTAGTAAGCTGAAAATATACAGAATGTTCAATAAATTTATTTTATAAGTCTACAGGGTGAATGGTGACACATTTTAGATACTGAAGGAGAACACTCTGTACTTGATTCTGATCATAATTATGTAATAAAAGTTAGTAGGTACTTAATTTTTCACTAGGATACCCTATAAATAAATACTACTATGTTACTATTTACTTTACATACAACTGACTCAATCGCGGCACGGCACGCAGATCGCTGCCAACGCTAGCGTGACCATGCGTTGCGTAGTGAATTCTTTAACTTTCGGTTAAGTTTACTCAGTAAATATTTAATATTTATTATATTTTTTCTCTTTAATTTCAAAAGTGACCAACCAGTCACCGTGTATATGTAGGTATAGGTACCTAAACTTAAAAAGAATATTTACAATTAATAAAGAAACCTATTACCTGCATCCCGAAAATTTCATTAAATAGTTGAGACATTTCCTTAATACGTGTAAAAGTAACACCCCACTTTCTAAAATCATCTAATATTAAGTCATTCTCTTGTACTTCTTCAAATCCGACCTCAGTCAATATTGGTACCCGCAATTTTTCCTCAGTACATCTTGAAATGCAATCTAGTTGTTCAGACATAACCCACAGCAGTGAGCTGATAAACAAACATTCGATGAGATTTCGTAAGTTATAGAATTCTGAGTAAAAGTAAGAGAACATGACGAAATAGTGAACTTCATTGAAAGGATGAAAGTATATAAGTATAGCAATAGTAGTTTGAAGCAACACTATAAAAGTGCCAAAACCGTTTGCTGTACGGAAAATTCTTTTTAAGTTAGATTGATATGTTTGGTTATATCTATACTCTCCGTGGTTTAAGTTAAATTTAAGAAGTAGTTGACAAAACTTTTTGGAAAATGCGGTAACAAAATATGTGAGAAGTAACGAGTTGCTGATGTTTAACACAAAGGTCAAAATCGATTGGGAATCTAAAAACGATAAAATATTTGCCAAAATGTACACAAGTATAAAAATTACACATATCTCAAGTAATATTTTAACATAAATTAAAACTTGATGCAATTGATTCTGAATGGCCAATGTTCGATAAATTAAAATAATTCTTTCAAATAAAAGTACAACTGCAATTGGTTTTATTTCTATCTTCATGACTTATTTATAATCCAATCAAACGCTTTGAATATCTAGACCACTAAAGTCTTCGAAATACGAAGTCTTAATGATCAAATTATTAATATTGCATGTGGAAAATATCGATCATAAGTAATTACTTACCATACTAATTCACTTTAGGTAAATATCTACTTATGATTATTAAAATAAATAATTTGCTTAGAGAATCAATAACACGTAATTCCGCATCGTGACCTGTCATAACATGTGAGATATTGTAAAAACAATGAAAGAAAAATAAATTCTGAATACTATTTTCTTAAAAAACCTTATTACATATAGTTTAAACAGTAGGTATTGGATGCACAACCTTAACCGTATTTCCCGACATACTAAATAATTGTCTGAGCTGATGGGCAAGTGTTGTATTAGGCGCTCGGCTTCTCCAATTACCTACTTTTGTTTTAAAAATTGCATTTTTTGCCCGTTAGATATTAATGTATTTTTATGGATTGCTTCATTAAAAAGATCTTTAAATGATACCCACAGATGATAGTTACCGGAGAAAGTAGGTATTTCCATCTGAGGAGTTGTTTTTTCTCTATGACTTGTAGCGTACATTTTTGAGGAGCAGGCCCAATGCGGAGCAAACACAATGTACGGCTCCGACACGACTACCACTTAAATTTCGCACTGCGTCATTAACTACAGGAATATTCCCTGGGCAGCAGCGCAGTAATCGAGGTTCCCCATTAGGTAATTGAATGGTCGAATCGATACAATGCTCGGGTAACTCAATTTTCTCAGCCACCTGCTGGAGCGCCGTCGTCATTTCAGGTAGCCCATTATTGCGGACCCCTCTTACTCTGACGGAGTGGGTTACAACTCCGTCTTCCCGTCAAATGAGTCGTCCAACCCTTCAATCCTCAGCTCGGATAGCTTTTTCGACCACTCCGCCCGTGCGACCTCGGAGAGTACTGTTCGCAGCTTAGCGGCGAGCTGGTCCACCTTGTCCCCACTTCGGGTGCGGGCTCGTGTAGCGAGCTTACGGATCTTGACCGTGATGATCCCCGATTCAGGCAGTTTCATGCCCTGACGCACAGTCAAAATAACATCTTTGTAGTTGATCATTCTTTGGATAGCCTCTGGCAGCAGTGTAATCACCATTTAAAGGGGTAAGCTTCGGATTAGCTGCCTGTGGAGCACAGCCGCCAACAGTCGCTCAGACTGGTCCGCCGAGTTTGCGGCGGACTTTACCACCTGCGTGTAAGTCGGGGAGGGTCAAGCCACTTCTGGAACCGCGGGGGAGAAGAAGCCCTCTTCTTTTATTGCTGTCCACGGTGGTACTTTGGCTGGCAACGTAGCTCTGGCTTGCACTGGCACAGGCCCGGTTGGGGACGGGACGGGGCCGATTCCCCGCGAGTATCATATGCTTGGCGAGGTCCTTTCTTCGAGGGAATCCTTTCTTCCCTTTTTTGGTAGGGACTCTGTAACGTAACGGATGAACGAACCTCTCCCTTGGGTTCCGCAGGGATTATGGAGTTTGGAACCACTACTCTCCGTGATATCCGAGTATCCATTCAAAATAGAGGAGGCATTCCTCTGCAAACGGGCTCTTACACCCGTGCATCGCTCGGTACTCCCATCTCGGCCATTACGGCATCTGCCAATGGGCATTGTTCATTTTTTTTAATTTATTTCATACGAAAAACCGTTTCGAGGAATAAGGTTTCTGATTAATTTAGTCGATTTAAAACATTTAAAAATATTGGGGTTTAAGAGATTTTTAACAAAATACATTTGACCTTTATTTAACCTTGATGACGTCATCAAAGGCATCCAATCGATCAAGTGTTATGCCTTAAAGCTGTTTAAAAAAAGTCACATAAACTCTATTAGCTCTATGGTGGTTGTTTTGTTTTGTTTATATTTTAACGTAACCTCAACGTAACAAACTCAGCTTCTTTATTTTTCTCTGCGATTGATCTAAGTTTAATTAACAATTAAAATTTTAAGAATAATTAATTTAATTATTTTAATTATAGATTATTTATAAAAACTACAAAGAAAAGAAACAGAGCAAATAAAGACAGTTAAGATTTCATTTGAATCAATGTTTGAAATGTTGGTTTGTTGTCTGTTGACAATCCATTGGGTGACAGTGACATAGCATGACTTTAGCACACAGACACAGCTAATGTTTTTTTTTTACTGACTGACACATGTTTATAAAGTTAATGCCACTGATGACGTCATCACGTACTAATTTCATAAAATCAATATAAATTAAACGACACAGTTAAAAATAAAACTACTCAAATTGTTCTCTCAAAATAGGCTAAAGATTAATATAAAATAATAAAAATAATAGGTTAAAAAAAGTGAACAATGCCCATACTGCGCTAATGAGGCGCAGCAAATCCACTACCTTCGCAGCAATCTTCTACGCCGTCATAGCGTCCCATACAAAATTTGACTCCGCTCTTCTCAGGCACTCCGTGTACTCCGCCCGTCTCAGGCTCAACGTCTACTCTACCCTTCTCGGGCACAACGTCGAGTGATGATTCCATTTCCATATAAGTCCCACGAGTCCTACGTTCGTGACATTGACTTAGTAGAGGCAGTGAAGCGGTGCCAAGGTCAACTCTAATTACGTTTGGGGATCCGGAGGTACCCAGGGTTGGTCGCTAGCTGGCTGAATTGACCCACTCTGCCACATCAGATGCCAGGCGACCTATCGCCGCGTTTCTCAACGAACGGTCTTTCTGGGTTTTTTAAAGAGGTTTTCTCCTTACGGTCTGGCTGGATATGGCGCTAGACATGATCCACGACCACGACACTCGGATGGTTTGCAGTTTTGGTGGCAGTGACAACTTAATGCCTATGCGACGGCAGTGTACCCTCCTCACCCCAATTCCACCGCCGCCCGCTACGGATCGAACACAGATTACCGAGTGGAACACCATGGACGCAAGCACACAATGCTCCTCCTCACCAGCCCCGCACCAGATCAGTTTAGACCCAGGGTACCGGGAGAGGCGCACACAGTTTAGTAATCATTCGTTTCAGGATTGCTTACTACACTGTAGTAAATTGTAACTTTCAGGAGGAAAAACATCTAAGATCTAATTCTGTTTCTTTATGTTAGCACCCTAAGATAACATAGAAATATTATGCCTGTACTGATCGGTACTGACCCACACAGATTTGTCTGTACCGGAAAGCTGTTTCTTTATGTAAGCACCCTATTGCAGGTACATCATCCATCATCATCATCATTGCAGGTACTTCATTAGGAAATATATTTAACATCTAGTCCTGAAGATAAGTAAGAACGTAACGCTCTTGTTCACTTGTTCAATAAAAGATGTTTTTTCCTCGGCAATAAGAAAACTTCTCTGTTTGACATGGGACATTCCACATTTGTTGCTGACAGTGTGTTGGTTTTGTTTGACTCCCACGGTGTTTTCACTCAGAATCTGGTCGCCAAACAAATCTATAGATGGCGTTGTTTGTAAAGTTACAATGTATGAAAGAATTAACTTTTGCTTTATTTATATTAATACATACATACATAACTTCACGCCTGTATCCCGTATGGGGTAGGCAGAACAGCAGAGGTAATAAAACCATCTGACGTCACGTTTGACAAATTCGGAGGCATTATAATAGTGGAGAGAGACTTGTAGTGACAGAAGGTCAGCCTATCGCCCACAAAAAGGCCTCCCATAACACCTCATAAAATATTTTTTTTTTGGTTTAGAGAATTATTAAAACAAAATCATTATAATTTAGAAAATAAGAGCATAGACAGAGTCTCTAGCATTCTATGGTTTAATCTTAATTTCAATCAATCACTGATTGATTCAATCACCTTATCAACTCGTTCATTCCTGCCGTTATATTTTTTTTCATTCGTTTCTGCTTACGCGTTTCTGAATGTTGCTTTCGTCTTTTATACCTTGGATTTCCATTTTTTACCCACAACCACCCGCTACGACCTGGACCCTGCTGAACCCTCCTATTGACCCGGCTAAGCTCTTCGACTTCGGAAACTGCGCTGCAATAAGACCCCTGCTTGTTATTTGGTACTTTGATTTACAAAATGGCCGCGGAAAAATGTTGTGTGTCTCAATGCAATAGAACCCGTAAGTAGTGCTACACTATATTTACCAATTTTTTATCAGAAAATTTATCAAAAAATGTGTTCTGAATATTATAAAACAAGAAATAAAAAAAAATTCAATGAGTGCAAGTATTTGTTTTATTTTTATCTCATAGTAAAGACAATTTAGAGGTTCAGGAAAGTAATTAATTATAATTTAAATTAATTTTACTTAACAAAAGTATGAGCATATATGAGCTTTATAAAGTTTGTATTTACTTTTACTTTATAAAGATATCGAAAATACCCCTGGCTGTTTGCCCTTGTCAAAGTTTTCCAAACAAATATGTAGATGGCGCTGAAGCCACATTTTAACTGATGTCTCTATCTATCTCAGTAATCAGTTTATAAAAGTTACTTTGTGTTGACACCTTTTGACCAGTGTTTTTTCACTTAGTATTATTTCCCTTTCCTTGGAATTCGCTCTTGTGGTAAAAGTATTGATGCTTTCCGATAGATGGCATTATTCTCAACACGGTAAAGATTATGTTCCATTTTAAACCAGCAGATGTCACTTTTGCTCAACGGTTCCTGAAAAAATATATTGCGCTTTAAGTAGTTGATACAAAATTAATATTATTTTATCCGCTATATAAGATGATATATTATTTAATATTTAAATTTAATCATACATACAAAAAATCGTAGATTTTACTAATTGGGTGCGTTCTACGCAGTTAGAGTAACTAATTGGGTGCGTTCCAAGCATATGAAAATGTCTTTTTATGACTGCAAAAAATACCCAATAATAGGGGACTGAACAGGCGGGTTCCCCTCGAACAAAGTATTACAGCCGATACCGACTCAAATCACTCATCTTTCCCATCATCACCCAATAGTTTATTCTTATCACCCAGTTCATCACCTCATTCTTTCTCATCAACATCTTGTATCCAATCATCTTCATCTTCACCAATGTCTGTTGACGTTGTGCCTGAGGCATCCGCCACTCATCTTGCACCCGTCACAGGCTCCACCCGTGCGCGTAAAAAGTGGTCAGAATCGATGAACAGATTTATATGGCGCACGTACCTAACAGTAACAAATCTTGAAACCAACAATAAAGGGTATTTGGACCCACTGCACAAACTTTTTTGTGAAAAATTTCCGGAAATGGAGGCCTCTAAACAAAGAATAGGTTGTCAGAGACGTGCTATAGTTAATAATAAGCTGCTTAAGCAAGAAATATTAGATGAAATAAAATCAGAAGTTACAATCTATCTACAAGGCAATACTTATGTTAACAATGATCCTACTTTTTCTATCTCAACTAACAATAAAAGAATGCACTGGTCAGATGAAATAAATGAATCAATACTAAAAATTTATTATAAAGTTACTGATTTAGAGACTAATTTAACTGCATATAGAACTAAACTATACCGACACTTTGTTGATGAATACCCCCACCTGTCTCACTTAAGTGAGCAAAGAATTGCAGATCAGCGTAGAGCCATTATCCATAATAAATTACTCTCTGAGACTAAAGTAGCTCGAATCAAGGATTCCATTAGGATGAATAATCGTGTGGAAATACTCTCACATATAGAAACACTTTCACATATCGAAACCAATTCCTCACCTTACACAGTAACTGCTACCCAAGAAAATAATACACAGAACGACACCGAAATAATCACGACAAATACTCTAGAAAATATGGAAATTACACTCTCATCTGAAATGACAGAACAACTAGGCCGTTTATTTAATGAAAGTCTAGAGAAATTCAAAAACACTGAACCCACATCTAGGCCTCTTATACCAAAATTAAAAACGTCCTTAAAACTAAATAACATTGTTAAACATATAAATAATTCATTATTGCCTAACACCATTTCCCTAGAATCAAACTTTGAAACAGTTCAGCTTGTTATCTATTGCTCCGCATACGTGGCGGCAACAATGTGTGGAGCTCAGATCTATCAAACACATCATCAAAGACCACAATGCAATAATGTCCCACCCTGGCAGAGACGACTCCATAACAGGATAGAAGAACTCAGAATTCATATAGGTAAAGTCACTGAATATATTCGCGGCAATCACAGTCGAAAGCTGACAAAACATGTAGAAAAAATTAAAGAAAAATATCTTGTACACTCCCGTCACGAAAACAACAACACACAGCTCTCAGATTTTTTAGATACATTAAAACAAAAACTTAACACATTAGCAAGTCGCCTTCGACGATACAAACAAACATCGTTAAGAAAAAAACAAAACAATTTATTTAATAATAATGAAAAAAGTTTTTATAGGAAATTATGCTACCAAAATCAGGCCGGACTAACGTCAGATTCCGCTGTTCCCAACCAAAATGACTTAACTCAATTTTGGTCCAACATCTGGTCTAATCCAGTTAATCATATTGAAGCTGACTGGATGTTTGAATACCAAAAAAATCTAGATAGCCTACCAACTATGCCATTCGAAAAAGTTAATTTAGATCTTCTTCAATCCATTATTGCCAAAACTCATAACTGGAAAGCTGCAGGATCAGATAAAATTCAAAATTATTGGTATAAGAAACTTACCTACACTCACAAAATATTACTTCGCCACATAAACAACTTTATTCAGCACCCTGATACTTTACCACTGTATGTCACTGAGGGCCAGACATATATGATTCCTAAAGACCCATCTGATACCTCCAACCCAGCAAAATATCGACCAATAACGTGCCTCCAAAACATCTATAAAATAATAACTGCATGCATAAACGAGTTAATTACTAGACACACGGAAGAAAATAATATTTTGGCCGAGGAGCAAAAAGGATGTCGGAAACGAACCCAGGGCTGTAAGGAACAACTTATTATTGATAATGTAGTCTCTCGGCAAGCACTCAAAAATAAACGAAACATATATTCAATGTATATTGACTACCAGAAGGCGTTCGACTCAGTGCCACACTCTTGGCTTATTAGGAGCCTCAATTTGTACAAAATCAATCCAACAATTGTTAAATTTCTTGAACACGCTATGAAAATTTGGCGAACTAAATTAAAAATCCAAAGTCACAATCTAACAGTAGAAACAGATCCTATCCATATAAGACGAGGTATTTACCAAGGTGATTCCCTTAGTCCGTTGTGGTTTTGTTTGGCCCTTAACCCATTGTCACATTTATTGAACAATGGTAAGTCCGGTTTCAAAATCAAACATAATAATAGCTTTCAAAAAATAACACACTTGATGTACATGGATGACATTAAACTTTTTGGTTCCAATTTAAATGAAATAAATTCTTTAACTAACGTCACCCAAACATTCTCAGATAATATTAAAATGAGCTTTGGCATAGATAAATGTAAAATTCAGTGCATCCACAGAGGTAAAAATGAACAACATTCGTATACTTTACCAAATCAAGAAAAAATTGATCCCATAAACCCAATCGAAGGATATAAATACCTAGGTTTTTACCAGACGCAACATATACTGCAAAAACAAGCAAAACATACACTGACAGAAAAGTTTAAAAATAGACTACATAAAATACTCAATACACAACTCAGCTCCCGCAACATATTCAAATCCATTAACTCGTTTGCCATACCCGTACTTACTTATTCCTTTGGAGTAATTCAATGGTCACAAACAGACCTCAAAAAATTGCAACGAACTGTAAACGTGCTGCTTACAAAATATCGCAAACATCACCCCAGATCCTGTACACAGCGCATGACTTTACCTCGACATGAAGGAGGTAGAGGACTTATTGATCTACAGAACCTTCACAATAGACAAATACTCACACTCCGAAAATATTTCTACAGTAAACATAACTCTCCTTTACACGCAGCTATTGTCAATTCCGACCTAAAATTCACTCCACTTAATCTCAACGATTCCACTTACCAGCCAAAACTTACCACCGTGCAAGAAAAAATACACCTTTGGGCAGAAAAATCTCTACACGGACGACACCGCGCCGATTTAACCAACACAGTCGTTGACAAGATTGCATCAAACGCTTGGTTAAAACGGGGCGAATTGTTCCCTGAAACGGAAGGGTTCATGTTAGCTATCCAAGACCAAGTTATAGAGACGAAAAACTACCATAAATATATTATCCGAAACCAAAATATACATTCAGACTCGTGCCGAAAGTGTCATAGCAGCCCTGAAACCATACAGCACATTACAGGTGCTTGTAGAGCAATAGCCCAAACCGACTATAAACATCGCCATGATCAAATAGCCGCTATCATCCATCAACATATAGCCCATCAATACAACCTCATAAAAGAAAAAGTCGCATACTACAAATACATCCCTCAGACTGTGATTGACACCGAATCATATAAACTTTACTGGGATCGAACAATCCTTACGGATAAAACCATAGCATGTAACAGACCTGATATAACATTTCATGACAAGCCCAACAAAATAGTTTATTTAATCGATATAGCTGTCCCGAATACCCACAACCTTCAATCAACTCACACTGAAAAAATTAGTAAATATACAGATTTATCCATAGAAATTAAGCGACAATGGCGAGTAGATGAAGTAAAAACCGTACCCATTATTATCTCGTCCACAGGAGTTATACCCCAAATCTTACACACCTCGTTAAAACTACTTTCAATGCCTCATAACTCATATATTCTATTACAGAAAGCTGCCATACTGAACACATGCCGACTTGTCCGGAAATTTCTTTCACTTTGATAGTTTATAACTTTGTCTGTACTACTGTTTGGCCACAAGCTCGCAGTAGTACAAATCCCACCCTGTAAAAAGGAGGTTCTTTTGAAGAATATGATGAAAATAATAATAATAATAATAATAAACATTTATTGACAGACACAACACATAGCAATAATTTAAAGACAAAGATCACATAAAACAAACAACAACATAAATGGACACAAAGTACATCACAAGAGGACAGATACACAAAAATAAGATATAATACAGATTCACAAAAAATAACAACAAAACATTACAACTATTGCCAGTGTTGAGCCGGCCAAAAGGTAACGACTCATCATAATGTTGCGACTTATGTCGCAACGATGTTTTTCAGTCGTGACCTCAGGATAGACGCCCGCCTTGTATTTTAGGGAAAGTAATACCAAGCCCCACAGAAAAAATAGAAAAGTACAGCTAAATACAATGATAAATATGTTATAATAATTATATTGTTTGTTGGTGAAAAATATGAAAAATATGAGACGATTAAAATAATATAAAAAAGAGAAAATATAAATATAAAGAAAAGTATATGTAAAAATAATTGAATAAAAAAATAAATAAATAAAAATAATATGAAATTGTATTAAAATATTGTATTCCATTATAAATTAATTTAATTTATGCCACCGATTATAATTGTTTTTCATTATTTAATAAAAAAGATTTGAATACTGACCTGAATGTTGATTTAGATTGTAGTTTTCGAATGGGTGGAGGAACATCATTCCAACATTTGGTGGCGCTAAATTTAAAACTACCGCGGAATGCTGCAGTCCTGTGTTCAGGAACAGATAGGAGATGACTACACGATCTGATATGCAATTTGGAACGCCATTGTAGTTTTTTGTAAAGATAAGTAGGTTTCTGAGTCTTGATGATATCGAAAAGGAGAGAGGATAATAAGAGTCTTTGCCGTGCTTTCATGGTAAGCATTTTTGCATTTATTAAGTACGGGGTTATGTGAGTTCGAGGAGGGATTTTAAAGCAAAATCGAGCACAAGCATTTTGAATGCGCTGTATTAAGCGTTGTGATCTCTGTAAAGCGCAGGGACCGTACACCGCAATACAGTAATTCAACTTTGATAATACAAGAGCGTCACAAAGTCTGACTCTGATATCTACGGATATATGGTTCCTTATTCTGTACAGAATCTTGAGGCGATAGAAACAGACACGAGCACTTTCAAGTATGTATTTCTCGAATCGAAGATTCGCGTCAAAAACTAGGCCAAGGTTACGAGCTTCGAGTACTCTGTCAATTACCATACCTCTCAATTCAACATTAGGTGGATGAGTTTCGTCAATTTTAGCTATTTTATTTTTGGATCCTAAAATCATGAACTTAGTTTTAGTAGGGTTTAAAACTAAGCAGTTTTTGGAGGACCATAGAGCTATACGTGATAAGTCATTGTTAAGGGACGAAATGGACTCGGTAACAGTGTTTTCATTAACAGGGATGTATATCTGCAGGTCATCTGCGTATATATGGTATTGACAATGCCGGATACCATCAGGTAGATCTGAAGTGTACAAAATGAAAAGTAGCGGCCCTAAAATAGAACCCTGTGGTACACCTCTTGTTACAGGTCTTGAGCTCGAGCTGAGAGAAGTCCAAAAGTGTCAAAATAGTAGCATTACCGTTGTCTTGGTTTGTCAAAATATTATCCACTACGTCTAGGAGAGCAGTGGTGGTACTGCGGCCCCGCCTAAACCCCGACTGGAGTTCTGGGAATATATTGGTTTGCTCGCAGTACTTCAGAACCTGTATATGTACAATTCTTTCTAGTACCTTAGACAAAAAAGACAATATATGGATTGGTCGAATATCACTTACTGTACTTGGGCAAGCCTTCTTTGGCAACGGACGGACTAAAGATACTTTCCACTGGTGAGGGAAAACCGATGTAAGAATAGATTGGTTAATAATTGCAGTGATTGCTTCGAGACTTTGCGGTAATGTAAGCAATATCATGTCCCGTGAGATTGTGTCAATA
Source organism: Stenoptilia bipunctidactyla (assembly GCA_944452665.1). Lineage (NCBI taxonomy): Eukaryota > Metazoa > Arthropoda > Insecta > Lepidoptera > Pterophoridae > Stenoptilia > Stenoptilia bipunctidactyla. Next base: position 17,889,448 of record OX101739.1, read on the forward strand.
CCCCTAGCATTAGATGTTATTGAAAGTATTGCCTTACCGACTTCGTGACAAGAGACTGTGTGTAGAGAAAAAGTGTTGCTGTTCTTTTTATTGAACTCTAGATGCGTGAGTTGAGATAAATTTACTTCATTGACACCAGGAATATCCAGAAAATGGTTGTTCAGCAAATCCGGGTCATTAAGATGGTGAGGTAAATCAGTAGAGTCTTTTGAGTTTACTTTTAAAGATGATTTTAGATTTGTCCATAGCTTTTTAGCATTGTTTATGTTTTTATTTATGTGATAATCATAATATGATTGTTTTTCAGCAATCACACTTGCAATGGTTAATTTTTTTAAAGATTTGTACTGGGTTTTATGAGCAGGAAGGTTAGATTTTTTAAACTTTTTATGCGCTTCGTCCCGAAGTCTCATTATATGTCGCACATTACTGGTCAACCAGGCAGCAGATTTTTCACGAATAGTGATAAATTTAAGGGGAGCTAGTTTGTCGAAAAGGTTCAGTATCGTTTTGTTGAAGACCTCAACCATACTGTCCACATCATTCAATTTAATAATACAATTAAAGTCAATCCTGCCTAGTTCTACAACGTGTAACAAAATGGAGAGATAAAACTTTAGGGTTAGCTTCTATACCATACGTAGAATGTACAGTAAAAGAATTAGCATGATCAGTGCTGGTATAGACTTTCATACAAATTTTTAAAATTATTTTACAATAAAATATTTTGACAACCCTAGTCAACCTCAAGCTAAAAATAGACTTGCGCCGCAATCAGTGACCTTATGACCTTTCCCGCACCGGCTGAATAGCGAGCGATACGCCGCCGCCGCGGCCGCCCACTGCGAGTAGCGCGGTATCAGCGCAGCTGATTGTTACTTACCTATCGTTTGGCACATTGAATGACACAATTTTTATCACACTACCTAGCTAATGAAAACAAATAAAACAACATGTTAGTACAACTTTCAAGATTCTATTTATTAATAATAAACGGGTTGCCCGGAAGAAATCAGGTTGCCTGAAAGAAATCGCTTAAAGCTTTTTAAATCGCTTAAATATTGTGTACATAATTATTTCTACGTTTAATGACAATAAAGAGTGTTTGTTATAATTATTACAACTTAAATTTGTAATATCTGACAAACTCTTATGGCAAGTATCGCACTTATTTCAATCGACATTCAGTTCACTTTGCGTAAAAACACTCACAACTGTATCTAGGGTTTCCCTTACACTTGGCCAGAATTACAAAAACGGCTCACAATTTCTGCCTTCTTTTTCAATACACACACATCCACATGACGTTTGTGCCACCGACAAAAGCCTAACCGAGGAGGTCACAAATCCGCTGGTATCAGCTCTTGCGTCCATCGGGAATGATAAGGATGTTGGCCATCATCACTAAGCGTGCGCCATATCACCATGTGATTGACATCCAAAAGAGCGCCGACTCGTCGAGTGCTGCTCCTCGGATCCTCCTCGAAATGATCCAAGACTTGCTCTTCTAAGTTCTCGGAACGCGAAGGTGGCCGCGCTGGGTTTCGCGTGAAAAGGGCGCGCTGAGCCGCAGTAAGTACAGCCGGGTAAGTAGCGCTGTTCAGCTGCCGGCCTGCACTCCACAAACCGCTGCCTGTAAAGCTTTCGAGCTTCGTAGATGCTGTGGTTACTAGCGGCTCCAACATACAGAATCATATCTTAACATTTGTTGTTTGAATACACATGTCGTCGTGCATTACCTCCAATACTTTCAAGTCGAGACATTTTAAGAAAAGTTCGAAAAAAATTGCGATGACAACTGACGTGTACACTTGAAAACGGACACGAAAGCACTGAAATAAATTTAAACAAATACATAAACCGAAACAAAGCAGTTCTAGTACCTACCTAAAAAATTTTAGGGTTCTTCCGTATAGCGATACGATAAACAAAATCTTAGTACCCAATTTATTTCATAATACAATGAAATGACTTCATTATCTTATTTTTTTGTATTGTTAAGTTATTCTGTTACAAATAAATAGTTTTCAATCGTGAAATCACTTAAATAGTTTTTAAGTTGTTTGTTCAATATCAAAATATTAAAAACTGTTATTTGTTAATTTACGTAACTTATTTTTACGCTTCACACATTTTAAATAAAGAAATTAATCCATTTTGTTTCTCAAGACAGAGAATAATAATAAAAGATAAAGATTCCTCATAAAAAAATAAAGTTTTAGGACAGGTATACTTAGGATATTTTTCCCTATAGCGTTAGAAAATAATTTCAGTTGCCTGAAACAAAAGCAACTAAAAACAATAATTATTTAGTCACAAGTAATTTAACTTTTTTAAATACAAAATTTTGTTGAGTTGAGAATTTGTTCATAATAAATATTGAAAGGAACAACCTTTACTTTGGCTTGGAAGCGGCGTCGGTAAATCTCAAAGGGTATAATTCCGAAAGGCGCAAGTTCGCGACGAGACGCCGAAAGAAGTCCCGCGATTTGAGCGATAATACACCTTGTGTGTTTGATATAAGAGCTATGCACGGGTTATCTTTTATGAAAACGACTTTACTTAGTTGCTAATTTTATTAATTTAAAGCTTTGTTGTTGTATGTATTGATAGTTATAAGTATGTGAGAATATAAGAAGTACAAGAAGCTGTAAGTAGGTATTGTATCATAGTTTGAGGTTTACAAAATCATAGGTATTTACCGAAAATGTTTCCTATTATAATTCTTAGAAAGTTTGAAAGTAAGAGAGAGGATATTTCTTTGTTTTTTATTAGAATTAGGGGTAAGTTTGATTGTCTATTTGAATCTCTCTTCATTAGGTATAAGTTGCGATTTGACGCCGTGCGAAAGAATTTCCACGTAATACCTACCGATAGATTTGTAATAGTTTCATTATTAGTTTCTTACAATAGTGTATTCCTAAAGAAATGTGATAGTTTTTTGTATGACAAGTTTGATATCATAGTTTATTGAGAGTACCTAACTAAATTAATGTTTTGTTTTACGTTTCTCTTAAATTGATGATTACTAATGCTTAATTTGATAACATTTTTGATTTTAGTCGTAAATGTATTTCGATCATGTATGTTGTTAAGTATTAGAAATAGAAGGCTACCGAGCCTCAGCATCCGTTCATAACCACAAACAGTGCGACTAAGAAAAAGTATTAAACGTTTTTAAAATACGTAACACTTAAACGTGAGAGCTACTCCCGACTCCCGGGTAGCGAGAGAGCGATCCGCGGCAGACAAAGGGCATCGAACTTGCTATTTCATAGACTATAAAAATTATGCAGAATGCTGGATTACTTAAAATTTATTTCAAGCTTTATTGTATGGTGGTGATGATAGTTGTAAGTGTGTGAGAATAAACAAGAAGTTAAATATCCTTGTCAGTGATGCATCATAGTTTAAGGTTAAGAAAATATATTCTCACGGATAGTTAAAATTAACGTGTTGTGGGTTCGAACGTGCAAATCTATTATTTTAGTAAAGTTTTAAATTGGTAAACCACGTGATAAACGCACATATTGGTGAAAAGGTAGTTTTAAAAATATTCTGCACTTAGATACTACCGAAAAAAACATTCCCGAGACGTTGTTGTCGTCTAATTTAGTAGGCACAAAATTACACTTTGTAGTATCTCTCTTGGTTACTTATCGCTTTATTTTAACGCCATCTGTTATCGAATAGATTCTATCAAAAGGTAACAGCTGTTTTTAGGGTTGACACTTAGATATTTTGATCTAAACTTTGAACTTGTTTTCCGAACCAACCGTAAGGATTGCAAGTTTATGTTACTGTTACTTATAAACTACACCACCAAACATACAATCCCCTTAAGTATTATCTCTTCATTATGTTACACGTTGTATATTGAGGGTGTCAATATTAATATCTTTAAGGGGTCTTACTAAAATACGTTTCGGTGGTGTCTTATTTTTTTTTATCTTAAATATCGTAGTCACAAAAGCGTGTCCGCCCAAATCTGCAGAATAATAAACATCCACACTCAGAGCTGGTATATTTGTACACACAAGGTCAATTAGGGTCTGGCTATGATCAGTGAAATGTGTCGGCTCATTAACAACGTTTATTAGCTTCATGCTATCAAGAAACTCTAGTAGTTGTCTATATTTCGTGTCTGAATTATTTCTCATGTCAATATTAAAATCTCCGGTCAAAATAATAGTGTCATGATTGGAAAGGGTCAAAATAGATTCTGTCAAGGCATCGAAAAAGGTGTTCGGGTTGAGCCAAGGAGGTCTGTAAGCGGTACCAAGAAGCACTCTTCTTGATTTGAGTTTAACCGAGAGCCACATTTGCTCTACGTTGGCTGCGGTCGGGTGTTCCACGGTCCTCGCGCAGACGCCGCGCTGCACATAGAAACCTACGCCACCGCCGCGCGCGCGCTCGATGGGCGGCCGCGGCACGTGCCGCAGCCGGTAGCCGGGCAGCGCGGGCGCGCGGCCCTCCTCGCCCGTCCGCAACCAAGTCTCATTTATGGCTAGCACATCTGGACTTATACGTGCCACTGTAGCAATAAGCTCGTCATGCCCTGTACCTAAAGACCCCGCATTAAAGTGACTAATTTTAAGATACTTGTCCGTTAACATTATGTATAGACTTCTAAAATTAACATTATCCAATCAACACGGCAAAAAACACGTATCATACTAGTGAAGTATTTTAAATAGAAAAATGACAAAATAAATAATTTTAAATGACTCACAAGAAACAGAAACCATACACATTTAAAACACATATTATATAGGAGCAATAAACATATAATATTGTACCTAATTTTCATACATAAACTAAATTTATAATATAATATAATACAACGAATATAAACATTATAAAAAATACTGTTACAAGTAGTCAAAATAAGTACTGTGAAAAATATATATTTTATAAATAAACCAAATTTATAATATATTATAATGTAATGAATAAGAAGTTTGTATATAATACTGTTACTGGAAGGCAAAATAAGTTCTATGAGATCAATTAATATTAATGTTTTGAATTCCTCTGATGGAGTCCAGAAATTAACAAGGTAGGTCGGCTGAACACTTGCAACATTAATTAACATATTCAACTCGACTTGTATTAAAACAACAAGGGCAGTAAAACAAAAGTTACTTTTTTCTTGCATGCATAAAATAAATGGTAAAAATATAAGAAATAAAAGGAAAACACAAACATATAATTTACATCCACTTAACCAAAATATAAATAATTTGTCTTTAGGTTTTATATACACGGATAAAGGAATATTCTTAAGTTTTTTTTGTCTATAGTACAACAGATTCCTAAGTAGGTCATAAACTAGAAAATATTGCTCAATTGTTAAGAAAGTGAGACATGTAAACAAGAAACTAGTTAAATTAAAATTCTTAGAACTATTATGGTGTGTTATGTGTATCAGATGTTTTAAAAATACGATTGATATCGTCCACAGACCGCAATACTTGCACTGTAGATATTTCATTGCGGCGTGCAAATATTTTTCCATCCCTGCTCCAAACGAATTTCCATTTAGCATCGCGAGCAAGTTCACGAGCTTTTCCTAGTATTACGCGGTTTGTTTTAGTCAATCGTTCGTTAACATAAAACGTACGGGGTGTGTGGGGCGGGAGGCCGAGGTCTGCGGTTGTGGCGCCTCCGCGGCGTACGCGCGCCTGTCTCAGCAGTTCGTCGCGCACCGTGCGCCTGGTGAGTCGTATTACAAGCGGTCGAGGTCGTGTCACGGAGCTTTTTTCGCGTTGGTTACTGCTGGTACTAACGTAACTCCGCGCCTGCTTAGGGCCGACTCGCTCGGCACTGACCACTTCGCTTTCCTCCAGCTTAACACCTATTTTGCTCGCGACTGCTACCGCTATATGGTAAAGAGACTCACCCTCAGTCTCCGGGATGCCGCTTACCTCAATGTCATTGCGTAACGTTGCCTGCTCCCGGTCGTTGATGTCGAACTGTAGCCTTATAACCGCTTCTTGTAAATCTGCCGACGGACCCGACTGCTTTTGGAGACTTGCGACTTGCAGTTTCAGTGCGGTGTTATCTGATTCGAGAGTATGTACTTTTTTTTGTAAGGTCGTGATATTAGACTGAGCTTCCTGTAATTGGTGAAACAACATATCTGTGGTTTCTGTGAGATCTACTTTAAGAGTTTCTAGTGACGCATCGAAGTCATTGTTTAGCTCCTTTCGGAACCGCTCAAACCGTGAGGTGAGGTTTGAATCAAGTTTGGAGTCTAGTAATTGTGCAAACATGTCGAGTGTAATTGTGTCGTTATGGTGATATAAGTGTGGACCAGTGCCATCAGATACCTGCGTATTATCAAGGTGAGTAGTATCTTGCACATTTATATTAGAAGCTGGTACTGGTAGCTCGTCACACGACATATCCATGTCTCGGGCGGCGGGGCGCGCTAGCGTATTGCGCACAGGAGTGTCGTCATTTTTCGGCCTCGATGTAATATTTTCGCATGCCATGCAGCGCCACGAACGCTTAAGGTCCCTAAGATTGCTTACAAAGAAGGCCGACGTCATGTTCAAACACTTGTAGTGGTATGAGCCCTTGCATAGGACACACACAAGTATCTTTTTTTCTTCGGCGTTGCTGTTGCAAGCTAGACAATTCATTTTGCTATTAATATATAAAATATACTATATTATATAAAAGAGTGCTTTTTCGTCGCCCTTGCACAGTCGCGTATCTTTTGCTTCACTCTTGCTACGGCACTTTAACACTGGTTTAAAAACGAGTACTCTTTGTTCACCAAATATGCACTTTTTATTATGTTATTGTAGACTCAACTTTTTGAGAACTTAGTTATTATTGAAACTATAAATTTAAGGCACTTTTTACTTATGATAATGTACTTAATATAATTAAATCGAGTAAAAAAAGCAGAGAGCTTTACAAATGTATGCATGTAGCAAAACGGGCGAATACCCTCCCCTTATTACTCCATTTACCCCTTATTTACTCCACAGTGGATAGTGACATGAAATAGATTTTATGCAATGATTAAAGTTAGGAAAATCTTGAAGTTTTTTGTAATACTAATATATAATACTAGTTGTCAAAACATTGACAGCTCTACTATGTTGATGCACAAAATGTCAAAACGAAAGTGATTGAGAGACTGACATGAGTAAAGAATGAATTTTTTCATTCCTCCTGTGACTCGTGAATGTGCTCTGGATTGTGTTTTATAAATGTTCTACAACTTTTTCAAGCTCCTGGACTCTGAATTCTTCGCATAACACGTTGGACTTACGCACGTTACATGGACACGGAAAAAGAAAATCTAATAAATCACGCAACTGCTAAATTGTTTTTTATTTACTTCAATACATAGACTTTGATTGAATTGCTGAATACCCAAACCTTATTAACCCGTAATTTTATGAATCTAGCTATTCCAAAGTCTTAAGTTATTGTTTAAAATTACCCTTCTTGAGAATACAAGCTAGAGCGGCGCAGCTGGGTTTTGGTTGTCGAGGTACGGTTGTTTTCCGCTAGATCGCGCTAGTACCAAATTTGTTAGTGACGACTCTATACCAGTATATAAGTTACTCTATGCTTTTGACCTTTGTTTGTTTGAGATTCCCTTGATTGTTGGTTAGTTAAATTAAATTTAATTCTAAACTAAACGCTCCATAATAATAGTAAGCATAAACAGAAAAATTTAATCAAATAAAAATTTAAATTCAAGTACCGTGGAAAAGTACTGATAATTTATAATCAATAGGAGCTGCTAGTCAGTCATAAGTTACATATGCCACGGAGAGCGTGTTGTTGGACGCGCAAAATGGAGATCGACTTGGTAGATTTTGTTCGTCAAAAAGAGTGCATTTGGAAACCGCTTGGAAATACAAACTACCACATACAACAAAAATATCGAGCTTACGCAGAGTTTGCTGAAAGATTAGGCCGAGGTTTTACAGGTTAGTTTATTCATATACCTAAACTTTCTTTTTTTGTTAGGATGAAGTTTGCATTAAAAAAAATGCTTAATTTATCGAAATATACATACCTTCTTTAGTTCTCTAGATCATTGTTGATTGACAATCATGTAATATTGTTTCGCATTTAAATAATTATAGCTACTCTTGTTAAATTGACTTACTTTCTAAACAGCACTGTAAAACTTTTAAGTACCTACTTGTTTAAAAAATATTTTCATAACATACATCACAAGAGGCCATTGTACCTTAAAACAGATGTGCTCAAAGTGTAGGAAAGGGTGTGCACTAATATAAGGAGGGCTTATAAAAATTTTCAAGATTTATCCCAGAATTTTAACTTTTTTGATTTTTGATTTATTTTGGTAGATTTCATTAAAATAAAGACATTTTGGTACCTGGGTTGAATATGGCCAACTTAAGGTTTGTTACCTTTTTTTTATAATAAATAAGCTAAAACTCACAAGTTTTAGCATTTGTCCATGAAGAGAAGCTATTAATCTTTATAAAAAAGGCAATAAAATACAAAAATATTCAACAATAAATAGTACTCACAACAGTTTAAAAAAATAGAGAAATTGGCCATATTTCCAAGGAGGTAAGTTAATATGCCCATATATGTGGCCATATTTGCGGTATGAATTTACTTGTTTAATAAAATACAAATTAATAAAGTGAAATAAAAAGGATAATAGCTTTAATAGAGTATTTATTTAAAATATATTCTTTGGACGATATTCAGTACAAATAAAGAACAATCTTTAACAATTTATATAAATTTAAAGATATCAAAATCAACAATGAGATTCAAAAGCTGTTTTTCTTAAACTTAAAATGCTACACATACTTATACTTAAAGTAAATCAAGAAAATTATCAAAAGGAAAACATTAAATCTTTAATAGAGTATTTGGGCCAATCAACTACAGTGGACCCCCGGTAGTCCGACCAACATTTTGCAGGGCAGTGTCGAACTATCGAATTTGTCGGATTATAGAGTACCCCTTTAGTCCGAAGTTTTTAACAAACAATTTTTTATTGTTTACTACAATGAACACACGCTAGGCTGCACCGCTATCATCTTGCATGTAGCAAATTAAAACTAAGCCGTCAGTCTTTACGAAATAAAGATTTTGACTTTGACTTAGACTTCGCAAGTGGTAATTTGTTCATCATGCATTAGAGAATATTATAAAAAAAATATTCGAAAATAAATAATAGTCCATGTCGGATTATAGGGGGTGCCAGATTAGGCAGGGGCCGGATTACCGGGGGTTCACTGTATTTTACCCACACTAAGGACAGGTCAGAAAATTCGTTTTGAAAAAAAATTACAAATATATTCCTTTATTTAAAAAATATAAGAACATCAGAAATATCATTTACTTTAATAAGCTAATAGGGCAGAGACATGTATTAATATTTTCGATAGTTTTTTGAGAAAACTACTACTCAAACTGTCAAAATCTGTCACCTGAGTTACATGCATTCAATGTTACACAAATGATAAATGAAACACTCAAGCATTATCCATTTTTGTTAATTTACTCTTGCGTGCATAATCAAATATTTTGATATAATCAGTCTTCGTATAATTCATAATTAAAGTACAAAACTAACAAACATTGGTCTCTTGCGTTACCTTTGGACAAAGAATTACATCTATTTTTTAAATTAAACTTAATACATAAAAATTACAAATGAAAATGAATTATCTTATAAAAGCTTAATAGTTGTAAGAATAAAAAAATGGTAATCAATAAATGTACTTTGTTTATTTTTGCTTTTTATGATTGGAAATAAAATGTTTATATTAGGGACAGTAGTAACTCCAGAGACTTGGTTTGCGAAATTTGGGTAACGCCTGAGACATAATACCTATTAAACTATTAGTATTTTAAATAGACTACATAAATTGAAAAAGATTAACTTTATTTATTGGGATCAAATAAAAAAATAAACATTACGAATCAACAATAACAATAATTTTAGTACATAGAGCTAATTTCTCATTTCAAAAACATCAACTGTGGTTTCAAATTCGTATTGGCCTGTTTCTAATAAGGACGGAGTTGGTAAGATTTTAATAATATCTTCATAAACACAATCTTTTTCATATTTTTCTTCCTTTCTTATCCATTCGTTGTACTTTATCATACCGGTTAGTTTTTCTTCAACATGCTCCATCTTTTAGTCTTTGCATTTGTCACAATCATTGTACATACAATCCTTAGAATAGTCACTGCAAACTGTGCTTTTGATAATTGCATTCAAATCGTTATGAGGACACCTTGTTTTTTCAATGCTTGAGCCTTGTACGTAATGTTGGCATGGATTTTACACAAACACGTTTCTCTAGCATCAACTGATGCACTTTTGACGTAAAATGGTCGGTTTTTTGTAAAATAGTAATATGAGCAAGTCATGTCAAGGTTTTCTTCCTTAAAATCTCTGTATAGTTTTCGCATGGTATCCAGCAAATAGCTCTTCTATACTTTCGAGTTACTGTTTCCTTTTTTCCGGGTGTAGCTCTAGAGACATCATCACGCAGGAAAAACTGATGAATTTTTTTCTGAAGCAGCGCAGGCGTAGTGTCGTTTTCTTTTTAGCGTACTGTCTGCATATTCCCAACGTTTCTTGTAATAGCTGTATCTTCTTTCCACATTTTTCTATATCAGTACTTTTAAAAAGTTATTTTTCTTTTTGGCTCTTAATTATTTCATACCTCTTTCTTATCGAATTTGTCAATAGGTTATACTTATGTTTCTCTTTCTGATCCTTAGATTCCTTATTTTTAAGTTTGTTTCTATTTAGTCTTTTCCTTCTCACAGTTCTCTTTCAACCTCTTGTTTTCTTCTAGTAATTTTTTGTTCTCTCTGTACACTTTACTTCTATCCTTTCTTACTTTCTTTCTTCCGCGTTCTCGGTGTGTCATTGATGCCGGAGATAGAGGTGGTGACTCATTGTAGACATTGAGTTCACACACCTGAGAACTAGGAGGTGTTGCATCCAACAACGATTGTAAATTCTGCCTCTTCCTTCTGTATTCTTTTTGTCTTAATTTCCAGATAATGTTTGCTTGCTTCTTTTCTTTTGGTGTTAAGTCTTTTGCGAGCCTTTTAACTTTGTGGTAGTGTTCACGGTGCTTTCTTTTGGTCTCTTCGTATTTTTCAGGGTCATTTTGAGTTTTTCCCTGTATCTCCTTGCTTATTTCTGAAAATATTATTTAAATTTTATATTTCGTAAAGATATTACATCTTTTGCATCAAATATTTTGTTGTTTAGTTGCATTATTTCAAAAATAATAATGAATAGAGACAATTTTACATGATGTGTAGACTCTACAATTTTACTGTGAAAGTAAACAGATGATTTTTCACATGGAAATATTCGAATTATCTCTCTGGCCCAATTGACATAAACAGTGGTTCTTATCAATTTGTCTGGAGTTTCTCTTAATATTGCTGTACCGATTATGCGAACTAATCGCTGGCGCGCTGCGTTTTCTAATGGGCTGTTTTTGTCCAAATTAAGAAAGCCTTTTCCTTCATGACTGCTAGTCAATAGCAGTTTTAAATCCTGAAGGGAAAAAAACACTTTAATACACAATAACTATCAAGCAATAAACAAATTTCAATGATAGCACCGTGTAGATAATAAAATTAACAACCAACACCATTAGTATTTACAACTATGTATGTTACAGGGATTTATCAATCGTCATTTTATGAATCATGCTAGTACTTCAACTAATATTATAAATTAAATTTAAGTTAGGTAACACACAATTAAAATAAATTTCAGTAAAAAAAATTAAAGGTATCATATTAAATTAATTTCCATTTCAGATTATTTGTGTATATCCCTCTAAAATAGTCATTGAAATATTTAGTCACTCGAAAGTTTACATTTATGCATACTGAAAATACTAAGGAACAGAATGGTGATACATACATATACATCTATTTGGCTTTCAGCAGGAACAGTAATTGTCAAGCTTGAAGATGAAGCCTTATTTGTATCAACTATTGTAAGCGGAGATTTTGATTTAAGCGTGCTTGTTTCAGCTTCGTTTTCGAGTGGATAGTGCAGCAGGTCTGTTAACGAGATATCCAAACTTTCACAAGCCTGCAAATTAGTTGGTATTTTATATGTAGGGAAAAAAAACAAAGCAAAGCTTGAATACAAAATAAGACATGCATGCACATGCACATCATGCTTTTTCCTAGTTAAGATAGGCACCAACTTACAGTTAAAGTATAGCAGGCGGGCTGCATTGTTTTTTTATAAATTTCCAAATTTCTTAGACATATGGATCGTGGCCCCACTTTAGGAATCAAATCCTTTATTTCTGCCTCTCCTAATAGGGGCAGGGACAAAGATGTTATCTCATTTTCTGTAACGAAAATGATAAAATTACACACAGATCACACGTTACATCGAACGTTAGGCGTCACGCAGGTGAAGCCCTAGCTAGCATATCAGTTATTACACATTATCTGTACTGACCTTGGAAGACTTCGATGTAAGACTCGAGATTCCAAGCCGATAACAAATTTTTGACCTCCTCATCCATGTCAACTTTATTGCACTTGCACTATACCAACACTATACTTGCTCAATACAAGCTTTCTCTCAAAACTTAATGAAAAGCACGCGGCGTATGTGTGATACTATGAATGAAAGCGTCGCGTTCATTCATAGTATGCGTATGAATGAACGCGAATGAAGGCGCACCTATAACACTGGCGGACCAAGTATTATAGGTGCGCCTTCAATCGTTAATGACCGACCAATAATGGCGGCGCGGCGGCGCCGGGCGGCATCTATTTCAATGCACAGACAGACGATGTGTTTCTCTCTCTCTTACGCACATCATTACTTCAATTTGCGTGTGAGAGAGAGGATCACATTGCCAGCGGCAAACTTAGAGCGAACGGGTTGTACTTCGAGATAATACTACGTAAACGAGCGGAGTAGCTATTCTGTAATAAGTATCTTGGTAGTTTCTTACCAAATAACTACTCGGTTAGAATTAAATGACACTAGCGGGTTAGAATTAAATGAGGTAGTTTGCAGGAACCAACCGATTAAATTTACTTATTTAAAAAGAAATAAATAACTAGGCTCGTAATTAACAAGTTCATAAAAAAAAAAAAAAAATATCATGTATTGATAAATCAGATGGTTAGTAAAAATCAACCGAGTAATTACTCGGTTAAAATCAATAAACACTCAGTTTAGAATCAAATGAATTCAACTTGGCTGTTACTAAATAGAAAGGTGGGTAGAAAATAACCGATTAAAATACTTGTTTAAAAACAACAGGATGGTCATCAAGTGTTGACAAAATCATTTAATTGTTTCGAATCAAGTTTGAAAGTGTTTAAATTTAACCATTAAGTTATTTGAAAATTATTAATGTTTTATTTGTTATTAGCCAAGACTATTTAACCAAATAAACAGGTCTACTCTATGCCAAGTTCACTTATAAATTTTACTTAAGTCTTAGTTAAAATTTACTAATATGATTGTAACCGAGCCAAAAAGGTACTTTGCTAAAGTTATATTTTTTCAGTGTAGGTACTGTCGACATCATAGTAACAGGCTTGTTGTCATTCCACTTTGTAATAGTAAATAGTATTAACACTTCCCCGGCCACGTTTTGTCAATTCTTTATCATCAAGTAATACAGTCTTAGCAACAGCTGGAACTCTATTTTTTTGGATAGTTCCTGTAGATCTAATTCCTCTGACAAGAAGCTCTTTAGCCAATTTCAAAGATGTGAAATAACGATCAAAATAGAGTATATGGCACTAAGGAATCTGATAAAGTCAATACGGCCTTTTCTCCAAGTCCGAAATTGGAATCTTTTAATTCGGGATAAGTGGTATCGCCTTGGTAGATGTCAAAGTCTGTTACGAGGGTTTGCTAACACGAAAGCTTTCAACCCGACGAGGTTTGGCTTACCAGGGCAGTATTTTTTTATGCCACAAGATCCCGTAAAAGGAATAATCATCTCATCTATACATAGACGCTTTTCTTTCTCTTGACGTCTGCATCCGTCCCGAACTCTGTTAATTAATGGCCGCATTTTCCACAACTTGTCATTTTTACGAATATCATCTGAGACATCATTGTCAAACACTAATTTTAAAGCATTTCTCAAAGCTGTGAACCTGTTTCGCGACATATGGTCTCCTATTATGGGTACGCGCCATTTATCCTCCCAGTACATTCGAAGCCAAGGATAGTTCAGTGTAGCCATTACAAATGTTATACCTATGTAAGTGTACAACTCATTTTTGTCCAAATTATGTGAGCGCCCATGTAATATCGTCATCCATGTATTGACGAAAAAAAAAGAAATTTTGTCAAAATGACCTCGTTAATGACCTTAATGACCGTTAATGACCTCAACTACCCACCGACACAAAGTAACAAATCTCGATTTGTTGGCCTGTTCGGTAGATAGTTGAGAGTCATTTCTGTCTTTCGTTGGTGGCAAATGAACTTTATAACCGCATTCTTCTAAACCGGGAACACAATCCCGAAAACCTCTACGAGGATTAAAACATCTTGTTCTTCAAAGAACCAATGAAAAACACTGTTTTCATCATTAATAAAATCGGACATGATAGATGCATCGGACTTCGTTGCAGCAAAAGGTCCTAAGATATCTATTATATATCCGTCTGAACAAATAATTACAAAGGGTTTTAATAAGTTTTGAAACTTGTGCAAGCTGTAAGTTAAACGTTGAAATAGAAAATTGGAACTTTTCTGAATGTATGCATACGTTCCATCGCAAATGATTATAGCTTTAGTATTTTCTTGATTTCCAAATATTCCTTTATGTAATGTTAGGTTCCGTTCCAACACATCATTTCTTTGTATGTGATCAAAGCTCAAGTGCCGCGGCACAAATTCGCTTAGTAAGCTATTTCTTACGATATTTAATATTCTTTGTATACTTCGTCGAGACGAGTTGAATTGACTAGCCAGTCGTTGGTTTGACTCTCCGGTTCGGAGTTTACAAAGGTAAATACCCAATGCCAACCGCGGTTTTCTATGACTTTCTAGCAGCGATGGAGTTCCTTGTAGAATTGTGTAAAATTGTCTATTTTTTAACCCGGTCCAAAAATGCATCTCAGTATCAGTGATAGCACCTACAGTTTCAAAATCTAACTGTTTACCATGCCGTACAACTTTGATTAGTATATTGCACACATCATCGAATTGAGCACTATTAAAGCTTTGTGTTACATTACAGAAGTTCACTAATTCATCCCATGCATTGGCTAGGAGATGTTCTTGACATGAACGAGCACTTTGCGGTACATACAGATTTTGTTCACTTAATAAATATACTTTTATCGCTTCTGGTATATGTGAGTTTGCTGGGTTACGACAGTTATTAAAAATGCAATGTGCACTCGTGTTTGGTGCTCTTCTGTAAATAGCAGATTGAATGGTTGCAGCTTAATTTTGTTCTGGGTGGACAATCCGGACAGGTACTATTGCAGTTTGAGCCCTTTGCCAGCACCGGTGGCACACCAAACTCGTATCGTTAAATCTAACCTGGAAAAATAGCAATGAGCTTCTTAGTTAATCCTCGTAATGAGCGAGTAATAACCACTTTTCTTTACTGCTATTTATGTATAAATAGAAAATTAACAAACACAATATAACCCTTGTATAATAATATATCTACTGTAATAAACAATAAAACAAACCTCCAATAGCGCATGCTCCCGTAAATAATCTGGAAGCTCAGGATGATCCTGAGGTATATTTAGAGCCAAAATGTGACGCTGATACCTCCTGTTGTGTATCCCACACCGGCATATGACACAATTATTGTGGTATCCATCCATTACTTAATAGGATGTTTTTAAGCGTTTAGTTTAATCACAGAGTCCGTTAAACAAAGCCACTGGTATCATATAGGAAAAATCACAGAGTCCGATAAACAAAGCCAAAGGTCCAAAAAAAAATGACGATGAATGAAAATGGTAGTAGTTAGACGTAAACGCTGCACTCAAATCAAATAATGACTAACGAACAGGCGCGCGCGCATCTTGCGAAGGGCTACCGTGGCTCACCCCTTTACCTGGTAAACATCTCTTGCCACTCGGCCATCCACTCCTATTGGCTATCTCATCTGGAGTTGTGGTAAGGTGTAAACGAGACAGAGTGTGCATTTTATGAGCCTATGTTGGCCAAATACAGAGCTAATTACAGACCTTCGGTATTGTGTACATAAGACAATGGACCAGGTGTCTATTATAATGGCCAGTAACCCACGATTGCTACTGTAAACAGGGGACAATGGACAAATAATTGCGGGCAATCGATACGTTGTCGGTTTTTTAACGCATATCAAAGGGCTTGTCGAGTTACAAGAAAGGCCAGTTTATGCTTATATTCTTGATCATGCCGCTAATGTAAAATATGTAAAATAAATAGAAAACTGAACCTTGTAAAATAATCTTTATGTGATGCTTTTTGACACTATTATGTAGGTAAGTTGAAATAATTGATCGCTTATTAAAAAAATACATTTTGGCATACATTTATAATATTTTTTTATTATAACCTTTCATTTGCTCCACATACTACCTGAGTTGTAGTACCTACATAAAGAAAAGCATTAAGCTTGTGACCATTTTGAGGAAATTCTGAGTTTTTTTTTTTTCAAGTCTTCTTTATTGCGCCATAACTTTTTCCACGCAGTGATTTGGTACTTCCAGCCATATAATTAATTAAAGTACATAAAAAACCCTTTCCAGTGATATATCGCACGTTGCTATTGAGTCCTAGGCTAGAACGCCTCTTCTCCTTTAAATATGTCCTCATGTGAGGTCACTGGGCGGTAATAAAAAATGCTTAGATTTACATTTGGGCGGTAAAGTACAACCATATTATGTCATCATCTGAGGTCATTAGGCCTTACGAGGTTAAGAATAATTGAGCATTTTAAATGCAAAAACTTAAAAACATTAAAGTATAAAAACATTAAGGTAAACAGTAAAATTGTACCTAAAGGGAAGTAACTGCTTTCTGTAATACAGGAATACCTAGCACAGGAAGCAAAGAATCATTGAAATTGTGTACACATAGTGTTAACAATAAATATTTTTTCATTTTTCAATTTCAACCATCAGTATTTTTGTCGATCCCCTGTAACGTCCCTTCCGTGTAGGCTTCCGATACCCAGCTTTTGGGAATGGTTGTATTTGTTCTGGGGTTTAAAACTCGTGCAGATGTTTCTTAGATGTTGACAGCTCCGACGAAACATTCATCTCAATATCTGCTTCTGGACTACGAGGAACATCTCTCTGGGTCTTTTCAGGGGTTACTTTAATTGCGACTCTCAAAGGTTCTATACAGTTTCTGTGATCTTCTAGTAGAGATGGTGACGACGGTTCAGGTATTATTTCAATGTTATCTGTGGTGAGTTGGATGTTAAATTCATACTTAGTGCAAATTATGTCGAAGGTTGTGGTGAGCTGGATGTTAAATTCATACCTAGTGCACCTGATGTCGAAGGTTGTACTGAACAAGATGAAAAAAAATTGTGTCCCGAAACCGACATAGAGGGTTGTAGTGATTTTGATGCCAGAACCGCACTGCCACGGTCGCTTTCATTCATTAAATGAACTGCACTCTCTAAATTAGCTTCAGGTTTATTTGTGAAAGGTCTGTCCGTCACATAAGAGGAGAGAAACTCATCATCACTAAATATTTCATTATTGAATGGGAAGATTCCTGTCACTCGAAATCCGCTTTGAATATTTTGAGGCGTGAATGCCCTTGGGAAAGCATGCCCGAGCAACTCCGATATGTCATATATTGAAATACCTTTACCAGGATTCTGGAGCATTCAGTTGTCGCAACCATTGTTAAAGTAGGCCTTGAGTGGTCCATATACAGACCTGTCTGAGGGTTGTGTTTTATGTGAGGAAAATGCAATGACTCAATACTAATATGACTCGTGGTTATCCATAATATTCAGCGATGGAAAGTCCAATGAACATTTACTGTATTTCTTAAAATATTTTAAGAAATTCACAAAATTTTCAGCCGTCATCCATCCTGAGGGAAACGTGTTTCCATCTGTGCCAGTCGGTGCACCTTTCAGCTTACAATCTTGCCAATTTTTTCGTGAGAATATCATGTCTGGTGGAATATGATTACCCATCGCATTAATCGCACAACAAGCAGTTACTATTTCACCACGCTCACCTGACGTCTTTGAAATTTGGAAAACGGAAGTATAACAAGGAACGCTGAGTGGAAGGGCATTGGGTCCTTGTTATGACTGAGGATAGGAGGACTCGATTGAGTACTTACTTCCCCAAATAATTAAAATTTTTGAAAAATTATATCTGAGCATATTTGTTCATTGACGAGCCTACTAAAGTTAAAGTTTTGACGTGAAGTTAGTTTTTTTGATGCTCTGCATTCGTTGAATAACGTTACATAGTTGACGTATTTTGTAGTTTTTGATTTTTTTTTATTGTTTTAGTTAATTATATTTTATTGTTAATATAGGTTTAGTTGCTAGGTTTAGTATAGGTGTAATTATCAGGTTATAGGTTTAATTTATTTTAATATTTTTTAGGTTTCTATAATATGGTACTCCCAGGCCTATACCCTTTTTAAACAAATGATAAAGTTTCACAGGCGGCTAAAGATGTCGGAGTCTCCAAAAAGACCGCGATACAAGTCTATCACTTTTAACGGAAACTTTCTCGCAAGCCCATGACAGAGACCTGATTGGCGGAGAAGATGAAAATATGTAGATATCGACTAGTGTTTTACTAATGTAATGCTTTTCTCTACATCTATTGGTTTCTGTTGGGCTAAGCACCAGGTTTTTAGATACTGGGAGGCCTAGCTTGTAATAAAAAACACTTAAGTTTTGAGTGGACTGTAATTTTAAGACTGGTTTTACAAAGTTAATGCTGCGCTATGAGTTGAGTCCTCGTCGTAGTCCCAAGTCCAAGTAGTCGGCCGGCAGTCGGCGCGGCGGCGGGCCGCGACGGACCCCCCCGCACGGCGCAGGATGGTAAACCGGTTACTAGATCGTGCGGCGATGTGACGTCAGGAACAGTTTCTGAGATATACGCTGCTATAATTTAAAAATTAATATTCCTTAGGAACGGTGGCTGGTGTGTACGTGAGCGATGTACTCAACAAAAAATGCTAGATTTGATTAGGTCTACCTACACAATACTTGAACTAACCAAATAAGGTTTGTGAGAAAATAAAATCATTCAAAAACAATCCAAGTCCGGTACCATACGTTAATCTGGTCACCGATAGCCATTGAAATTCCATATATTTTATGGAATATAAAATGAAGCGGAATTTTTCTGTGTTTGTGCCTAATAAAACATAAAAAAGTTCAATCCCAGGCCCCCTTTTCTGTAAAAATGTCATTAGCGCACACCCTTCCCTCCACCGCCTCCTTAAAGGTGCCAAAAAGTTTGCAAAATTCCTTTTTAAGTGCTCACTTACATTACACTTACAGGGTGTCCCGTAAACCCTATATCATACCTTCACATAGAAGCTACAATATAGCATGTTAAGTGCGTTAAGCTCTGGTTATGTCATTCCTTCCTCTTCTATATTTAAAGAAGATATCTGTAAAATCATCAATTGTTGTTTTTTCGTCTTTTTCCCATGGCCTTATAATAAAGTGTAAATTAATAAAAGTTTTAAAACTGTTTTATTCCCGATTCTTTAGCTCGTTCAGTACGTGACCGGTGGGTTAATATAAGGAGTACATTTAACCACAATGTGCGAAGGGTTGAACGATCAAAGGAGGAAGCAGCATCAATGGCAGATATTTTTACTCCATGTTGGCCTTTGTGGAAACCTTTGCAGTTTTTGAGAAATAACTCGAAAAAAGATGTTGAAAAATGCGAGGTGAGTTTTTTTTTACAAGTATGTTTAAATAAAACTACTTTTTAACTGGATTAATCGCGTATAATTTGTATTTTACATTTTAACTCGACGTTTCGGTGTCTTTGAAGAGCCCGTGGTCGATCGTGACCACGGGCTCTGCAAAGGCACGTTGCAATCAGGCAGTATGACCATCAGATAATTATTTCCCTTTGCAATACAAATTTTGCTTTCTTTATAGGCTAAACACTGACTCTTTAAAATTTAGGGCTCTATTTGGACCCTTCGGGTACGGAACCCTGAAAATCAGATAGATAAATTAATAAAGTAGAGCAGACGAAGCTTCGAATATTCGGCTCCCAATTAGGCCTTTTTATCGCGTTGACCCATGCATCTATTATTTTACGGCTTTTTGGAAACCTAAGAAAAAAGTGTTCTTAATAGCATACAATAAAAGATTATTGCACTTTATTTAGTCATCAGATTATTTGAATGAAAATATTCAATGTTCATAAAAAATAAAATAAGTTTATATAAAATATTCAATAATATAAAATCACGGTATGACAAAAGAAACTATCGTAACGCGTATCGACACTAGTAGAGCACTAGTCATTGCGTAGAAAACGTGGTCGGTGACGGTTGTCAGGGACAACCCGCCCCGCGTCTCTCGCATCCACCTTTGAGACCCTTCTGAATTTTGCTAATAGACGTAAATTACTAATTAAATACTACTTACCGATGAAAAGATATGTTGCTATTCGTTTTATTTTCACCATTTTTGTATCAAAAACAAGTAAATATCGTTCACCGACTCGACGTGACGCGCATTGTTTTTGTGGTTTAAGAAGTTTATTTCTCAAAATAAAAGAATACAATTCACTTGTCTTCGAGAAATACAATTTGAAATTCAGTTGTGTACAGGGTGGACTTAGTATTAAAATATTTCATATTTATCTACAAAACAAAGTTTAAAAAGCTCTTTATATAATTTCAATAACAATTTTACTACCTATTGATTTCAATTAACAAATTTCGATACAATTTTTTATTTTTAGTAAAAGGGCTTTTTTTTTTTTTTTTTATAAGTGACTAAACCTGCGTTTGACCTCAATCTCACCTGATGGTAAGTGACGATGAGGTCGAAGATGAAAGCACACAGGTTTAGGAAGGAACTGGCTCTTTATACAATATTGCCGGAACACATTACCGCCGGAGCGGTAACATTTGGCGGCAGACTTTATATAAAAGGGTGGTCGCTAGCCAGGCGGATCCAGAAGGGATCCTACCACCAAGCGAAAACTATATTTTAAACAAGGAAGTTTCTAGTGTAGACAGTCGCTATTACGTATCTTACTTAAGTCATTACGAATATTCATCGTCAACATGGCTTTCAATGGCAATCACTTTAGATTTATTTAATGTAGTATGGGGTGTGCGAGTGTGATTCATATAATTAGACTAATATACGTTGTAAATAAAAGTATGTTATTTTATTATTATTATTTTTAGTTTATTATAGTTATATTATTATTGTGAGTAGGTATGTACCTATTAATTTAGAATGAAATTTTTGACTGATTGACAATGACACGGGCGTACGGTTTTATTCATATTCGTGTTTATGGTTCATATGTGGCAAAGGTGGCTCTATAGCTTGCTTATGTATACTCTAAGCCTTTCACACATAATAAATTATTTAATTTGAATGCGGCTTCGGCTGTTGCGTGACTTATATATCCTATATCAATAATTGTAAAATAGTAATAAGAAGGAAATAGTGTATAATAATATTTCTAAAATCTTTTTTTTTTTCAGGGTATGATAATTGAACAGCCATATTTTGGCCTACAAAATCAGCCTGATCGTACAGAAGAAAGACCATCAAACGAAGTATCCTATGAAATCAAACAAAAACCAAAGGAAATGAAAGATCATATACAAAATATAAATCTGTCAAATTCGAAGAAATGTGTTCAGGTCATTGATAATCTCATTAGTGCAATACAGCCCATTATCAATAATAATGACAGTAATATTGATTGCAAATCATATTGGTATTTTGGTCGTTACGTAACGGAGAGACTAAACAATATATCTCAAATGGATGCTGTATGTGCTAGTCAAAGAATAGTTGAGCTTATAAATAAATGGCCACTGTTTAGTGAATATTCTGGACAGTTCGTATTTTAATTTCTTTTTTATTAAAAAAAAAGTATAAAATGGGCCACACGCCACAACCAAAAACGCGGCCATATGAAGTCAGAAGCGGCTGCAAAGGAATCTGAAGCGAATAACTAAATTAAAAAACTAAGGAAACTATACAATTAGATCACGATATTAGAAATTTTAAAGATGCTTTAAAGCAGGGTTTCCTAACCTTTTAAATATGGCTACCCCTGTGAATTGTGACGAAGGCTGATTTTACCCCCATTTAAAATGTACTAGTCAAATCAAACGTACCGTAAAGTGGGGCTATTTGGCACAAAATTTTGTGAAAAACCATCATAAGACGAAGTCAGTATAGGTAATTTACTTTAATGATTACTCCTAAAAAATCTTCTGTTCTGCTACATATTAACCGTATATTCATTGAAATCCCAGAGCTACCCTTATTCAAATGTGCCGTTCCAAAATCACAACTGTGATTTGTGGGGCTATTAGAAATTTGACACAAAATAATTAAATTTTATAAGTTTCTGGCTTTATTTCAATTTGTCTCATCAATTGAAACAATATAATTTCTAACGGCCTATTCCATATTAACAGTGCCAATAAATTATTTTCATACTAAACTTTTTGTATGGAAATATAGTGGTGCTAAATTAGGGGCTATTAGATGTATGTGGGATATATCTGGAACAATTGAAGAGGAAGACGTAAATAAAATATAAAATTACGGCCACATTTTTTATTAATAAAACATTGATTCATGGTAACATGGAGTAATAGAACTAAGTTGTAGTTAATATGGTGAATACAATAACAATGAATATTTTAAAGTTACTGAACCTAGCAAAAAATCTCCAAAAAATAAACGTTATAACAGCTAAAATACCTATGGTACGAAAAGACATTACAACTACATGTTTACGAAAACAGTCCAAATAGTTAACATTACACTAAATTATGGTACGTAGTTAACATAATATAGATTTAAAATAAATCTCAAAAGAAAAACAACTCAAAAACAAAGCAAATGTAAACAAATAAAATGCTATCGTAATACTATAATGTATTCTAAGTTACAACTGATATATAAAAAAAAACTGTCTAAAATTCTTAAAATTATCGTTTTATAATATAAAACCTAAAAAATATTACTTTGGTGCCCAAAAACACAGCCGATGTTTAATAATATGCTTGACATAATCACACAATATAAAAAAATAAAACTAGATAAATTTAAAACATTATATACTTATTTCAAATACTCCTTATCATCCTCTTCAGCTAGAAGAAGCTCATTTCGGTTATTTGAAGATACTTTCAAAGAAATTTGTTTTACAATAGACAAATAGTCAACAATATCACGATCAATCAATCTCGTCTTACGAAATGCTTGATAAGGTTTTTTCAGGGCATTGATAGTTTAATACAGAAGGACTTCCTCTACCTTCCTCGTCTTCTAATGGAACTGGGCTATCAGCGTTAGTTGCATCAGAAGCGGGGCTGACTTCTCTAGCTCTGTTTGTCACAGACGATGGGAGGGAAATCGATATCTGTGAAGACATCCGGATCATACGGGAAAATGCCACATTTTTTTAATGCTGCTGAAATGTTTACAGGTGTCATTGCTTTAGGATAAGCTTGCCCGACGCATTCTGCTACATTATTCCTGGATTCCTCATTAACCATGAGTGTTGTAAGATACTTTAAAAGGACCATTTAAGCCAACGTCAAGTGTCTGCATTTTAGCAGTGGTATGTGGGTGAAGTGTGACGACTGTAACTCCGGATCGTTTAGCCATATCAAGAGCTTCAATTCTTAAATGGGACTCATGATTATCCATAAGTAGTGCTGGATTTTCAGGACTAGCACATGACTGTTTGATGAAGTGTTCCTGACTTTGACGAACAGTTAAGCATTCATTCTGTATTGGCAGAGCTGTAGCTCGAGCCAAGCTGCAGGCTTCTGGTTTCTTTAGTGATAATTCTGGATGTCTTTTACGATAAGAACGGAGCCATTCAATCGCTGCCATGTTTTCTCGTTTCGAACTATCTGGTGCTTCAATATTATTCAAAACTGCCATTTGAAATGCAACACGACGTACATCCTTAGCTGACAAGCCATAACACTTCAAAGCGCATTCGGTGATATATTCCTTCAAAACAACTTCTTGATTGGCTGAAAATATCTTCTGAACTTCATAATTTGGTGTCATCCTTTTGTTTAGTAATTCTGAAGAAGATACATTCAAATTCTTGCGCACGTAGCGTTGTAAAGTTGGATAGTAGAGATTCAATTGTTTGGCAGCTTGTCGTATACTGAATCCCTGTCTCGTTAATAAAGGGTGATTTTTTAAGAGGTATAGGATTTGAATTAAAAAAAAAACAAAAAATTTGAAAAATTTGATGAAATCTTTATTGGAATCGATAGAACGATCAATATAATTTAATATTTGAAGATGGTTTCATGCAAATGCTGGCCGCGGCTCCGGTTTAGATGGCCCATTCGCAAGGCCCAATTTCGGCACACTCTCTCCAACATATCAGCCGGTATATCACGAATAAATTCTTCAATATTGGCTCCCAGTGCGTCAATCGTTGCTGGTTTATCCCTGTAGACATGAGCCTTAACATGGCCCCACAAGAAATAGTCCAAAGGCGTTAGATCACACGATCTAGGCGGCCAATCGACGGGCCCAAAACGTGAGATAAACTGTTCACCGAAGGCGGCTCTCAATTGGGCCATTGTTTCGCGTGCCGTGTGGCATGTGGCACCGTCTTGTTGAAACCACATGTCAGGCATGTCCAATTCTTCCATTTTGGGCAAAAAAAATCGCCAATCATCACACGGTAGCGCTCGCCATTCACAGTAACGTTTCGGCCATTGTCGTCTTTGAAAAAGTACGGCCCGATGATGCCACCGGCCCATAATCCACACCAAACAGTACATTTTTCGGGATGCAGTGGTAGCTCTTGCAATGCTTCTGGCTGGTCTTCACAGATGCGGCAATTATGCTTAATGACATATCCATTCAACCGGAAATGAGCTTTGTCGCTGAACACAATTTTTCGATAAAAAAGTGGATCTTTCTCCAACTTTACCAATGCCCATTCACCAAATGTTAGACGTTGTGGGAGGTCGTGTGGCTTTAATTCTTGCACCAGCTGTATTTTGTAAGGTTTTACACCCAAATCCTTTCGCAAAATTTTCCACGTAGTGGAGTAACAGAGGCCCAATTGCTGCGAACGGCGGTGAATCGACATTTCACTGTCATCACTAACACTGGCGGATACAGCCGCAATATTTTCTCGGTCCTCACTCTACGTATGCGTGTTCGTGGTTTAATGTCCAATAATGTAAACTGGGTTCGAAATTTAGTCACAAGCTTCCGAGTCTCTGCCTCAGTAGGCCGACCAAACTGCCCATAAATTGGAAGAAGTGCGCGATGCACTCTCTTAACCGAGCATGCATTTTGATAGTAAATGCCTAGGCATAAACATTTCATTTCATTTCATTTCATAGCCTGTAGCATATTTTCTGCAGAATGAGCCCCTTTTTTCCTCTTCAAAACTTTCGTTCGCGCCATCTAAAACGAGAAAAATTATTTGGAAAAAATATCCACATGGTTAATGTATCCATACGCCAAATAATATCTAGGATTTTTAAAGAAAAAAACAGTAGTTACACTATGATAGACACATAGTGCACAATGAGCCGTGGCTCATTCTCTACCATAGGAGTATTTTTTTACAATCTTTGAAATATAAATGACAAATACAGGGTGTCCGGTGGCAAAATTAGGATTTTAAAATTAAATAAAAAAAAAACTACAAAATATATTTTTTTATTTCTATAACTAAAACAAAGAAGGGAAGTGCGGGTTTTATTTCTTAAAAATTACTTCGTCTAAATGTTGACCGTCTCGTCGAACACACTCTTGGAATCTGGCTTCAGTATTCCGCGCGACTCGCTGGAGAAGGGACGTCGGGATGCCATTAATCTCGCGAACGATATTTTCTTTTAATGCTGAGATGGTTGGTGGGGCGGTTTCATAAACTTTAGTTTTAAGGTACCCCCACAGAAAAAAGTCCATAGGGGTAAGATCCGGCGATCTGGGTGGCCAGGGGATGTCTGCGAACCGGCTAATCAATTTGTTAGGGAAGAAATCACGAAGAAGCGCCATGGTCTCTCTAGCAGTGTGAGGCGTGGCGCCATCTTGCTGAAACCATGTCTGTGAACTGTAGGCAGGATGTTCTCTCAATGTTGGCAGGAAAAAGTCGTTAATCATGCGTCGATAAGAAACGCCGGTCACAGTAATGGCTTGTCCTTGACGATTTTCAAAAAAATATGGCCCAATTATTCCTCTGCTTGACAATGCACACCAAACCGTCACTTTGGGACTGTGAAGTGGCTGCTGATGTTTCAGTTTTGGGTTCTGCCCTTTAAGTGCCCAATACCGGCAGTTCTGCTTATTGACGCTTCCATTTAAGTGAAAATGGGCTTCATCACTAAAAAAAATTGTGTTCACGGTACGAAATCGCTGTAACATTGATTCGCAGAAATTTTTGCGCAAATTGTAATCATTAGGCTTAAGCGCCTGCACGATTTGAATTTTGAAGGGGTGAAATTTAAGGTCCTTTTTCAAAATTTCGTGCACAATCGTTTTTGAAAGCCCTAGAGCAGCCGCTCTCTTACGCACGGACTGTCGTGGGTTATCGCGTAAACTTTTTGCGACAAGCTCGATGACGTCATCAGTCCTAGACGTTCGGCTGGGTCCCGGCCGCGGATTATTTTCTGCTGAACTTGTTGCTCTGAACCTTCGCACCCACAATCGAATTAAATCTTCGCTTGGCGCATCACGTAACCGTCGGATATTGTACCGCGAACAAAATCTTCGACGAGCAACAGCACAAGAATCGTTTGCTTTAAAATACGCTTCGATTGCGAAGGCACGTTGTTCACCCGTCCACTGCGACATCATGACTAAGAAACCCGCACGAATGACGAATCGAACGAGACCCCCCGCCCGCCTCTCCGCTCAACGGTTCGAAAACAGTTTGAAATTTAAATCCTAATTCTGCCACCGGACACCCTGTATTATCGGGTTCAAAATTCTTTCCACTGCAATAGATAACCAAATCTACGCGCAAAGTATCACAATATTAAAAATGTGCAACTTGGTAATCAGGAAACTGTAATACTTACATTTTGAATGAAATTTTATTTAAACTCCGTCTCGCGTCCGATTTGTAGACTGCACGCTAACAGACTGGAGGCGCGGGGGTTGGGTCAAGTAACTTGTCTTAACATGTAACGTGCACAACTTGACAACATCACATTTTAGAAATATCACATCGGCTCAATGAGTACCTATGGCTCAATGATGGATATGTGATCCTACTACGTTTTTTTGTGATTCTAATGATTTCTACCGCCGTTTTCTAACCTGTTTGGATCGCCATTTTTGTTTGGTTTTTAGGCGATAAATACATTATTTTCCATAGCCAAATCAATTAAAGCATTAGCCAATGTCAAGCATCTGTTTTGGTATCTACATCCATCACTCCAAAGTACAATTGTCCTTGGTTTAAGATCACATCACTTTCTAACCCTCCGTTACCTTCATGCCAAACATAACATGTGGCTTGTTTATTTTTCATATTATAGATAGTGTAATTATGCACCTTAAGCGTTGTTTTATAATAAGTGGCCGAAGCTTGAATACAAGGGCAAAGAAGAACAGCTTGGACATCCATGCAATATACTAACGTGCCTTTATTACTTACCAATTTATCATTATCTTTTTCTAATCGGCCTTCTGTTTTTTCGCTATATGAGTGTCATAATCTTCTTGAGATAGGTGGCCATGTTTAAAACTAATACACTTATTGCATTGATCTTTTCTTGGACAAAAATATTATTATTCATTTTACAATGATGTCTGGAGCAATGGCTTATGTTTTCATCTATGTAACTTTTTTTTGTATTCTTCATAAATATGATAGTAACTATCTCAAAGTGGTTCTAGATACAGTTTTCTAGAAGAAGCCCTACAATAAGCGGATTCTACTTAAGGAAGTTTGTCCAAAAAAGCAACTACAGTCATTTGCTTATCGCACTCATTATTACGATTGAGTTCAGATGTGTTGCTAGTGGTTGGTACGAGGGTGGATTGAAAAGTTCGCGGCCTAGTCAAGAAAACAGAATAAAGTACATACAAAAATATTTTTATTTTTCGACGTAATCTCCATTTAGCTCTATGCACTTCTTCCATCTGCTTTCCAGAGCTTCCATACCTGTTTTAAAAAAAGATTCCTCAAGGTCTTCAAAATACAGGTTAACAGCGGCTTCGACCTCTTCATTCGTTAAAAATTTCGCCCACCGAGGTGTTTTTTCAGGTTTGGAAACAGATGAAAGTCCGAAGGTGCCAAATCAGGAGAATAAGCTGGATGTGGCAACAATTCGAAACCACAATCACGAATTTGAGCCATAGACTCGACAGACGTGTGGACTCGGGCGTTGTCCTGGTGAAACAACACTTTCTTTCTCAGTAATCCTGGGCGTTTCTGTTTAATTTCTTCACGTAAACGGCGCAGAAGGGTGCTATAGTACGCAGAGTTTATTGTTTCGCCTTTTGGAAGGTAGTCCACCATAATGACACCCTTAGCATCCCAAAAAACCGATGCCATCACCTTGCCAGCCGACAGAATTGCCTTTGCTTTTTTCGGAGTTGGTTCACCTGATTTTTTCCATTGTTTGGATTGTTGTTTTGATTCTGGGGTATAGTGGTGAACCCAGGTTTCATCCATTGTCACAAATCTGTCAAGAAAACCTTGTGGATCAGCCTCGAACATCTCCAAACAGTCGCGAGAAATCGTGAGTCGAATTCGCTTTTGCTCTACTGTAAGCAATCTGGGGACCCACCTAGCCGAAACCTTAGAAAAGCCGAGTTCATGGACAATGATGTTTTGCGTTCGTTCATATGAGATGCCTATAGTGTCTGCAATTTCTCTGATAGTCAATCTACGGTCTTTCAATATGAGATCACACACTTTATTGATGTTTTCTTCGGTCGTAGACGTCATCTAGACGGTAGAGAACGTCTTCGATGTTCTCTCGTCCACGTTTAAATTCTGCAACCCATTTTTTCACAGTGGTATAAGACGGGGCAGATTCCCCTAATGTTGTTTGCATGTCATCATGGATCTCCTTTGGTGTTAATCTTTTTTTAAACAAATATTTAATCACAGCACGTTGTTCAAATTTCTCCATTAGTGAAAATTTGTTCTACACACGTATTTATATTGTTCGTAAAATTTTATTTAAACAAGATATCAAATTGAAAATTCGCGGGCTGACAATTGAATAATGACAGTTCAAAATGACGGCAGAAAAAATAACAAAAGTTTTTTTTTTGATGGCCAGGCCGCGAACTTTTCAACCAATGTAGTAGCAACCAGTCACATAACTGTCTTTTGCCAATACCTAATGTTGACAAAAAAAATTCTTTGCAGACATAAAACTTAGAAGTGCTTTCGTTTGTTTGTAAAATTAAATGATATTTCATGGAAGTATTCTTTTTAAACTCTTCTAGTGTCGCTTTTTTGCGATGAAGAGGCTCATTTTTAAAAACAATACTACGCACAAGAGCTTTCCGCGCTTCCTATGACTGCAACTTGCAGTAGTCATTAAATATTGCTTGTCTTTGGGGTTCGGTTATGGCATCACTTTAAGTGATAAAATTCATCGCTTTAAGTGAAACTGTTCCTATGAACAAAACGTAGCGGATTTCTTTAGGCATATTATTTATTTATTAACCCTTCATTGTTCATATACACAAAACAGAAAAAGAAAAAATAAACACAATGTACAAATAGGCGGCCTCATCTCTAAAGAGTATTATATTTAATTACATTGAAAGAAACCAACTCATTGCGTAATGCAGGTGCTGTTGCCACGCTAACACGCTGACTCGTGTGTACGAGTCTTTTGTTCGATCGCTTATTTTACGTTCCTGTTTCCTTATTATTGTCTTGACGTTTTCTCGTTGGAACGAAGAATTTAATTACACTTATAAGGAATACTTAATATAAAAATAAACCGGTTAAAAATGCCTCGGGATATGCTTCGTTGAGAGCAGAGACGATGCAAAGCTTATCGTTACATGCTCCTATTCCTTTATAGTACTCCACCACTTCTCTGTCTTGTGGTGGATGGGGTTGAGAGTGGAAGAATCTCTCGGAAGGTGTTATCACACATATGTTTCTAGTACAGGATGACACTGGGTGGCCATCCACAGTTATCACACCTTCAAACGCTAGTAAGTCTACGCGCTCAAGGTAACATACCTTCCTGGTGTTGTGCACCTCTGTGGGCCATGAGTAGCTGCAGATCTCCTTCTCCAACTCCACCTGATCTGTATACCGGAGTGAGCCTGGTGGACACACCAGGCCTTGAGTCATGTCTGGAAATTCGGCACCCTTTGAGAGGGTCTGATGTAGAGTATGGGTATATGAGCCCCAGAAGAAAAAGCGGGTTGTGCGCGTAGCGTCCATGACCCTAATTCTTCATCCTGACACCTTGGTGTGGACAGGTCTAGAATATAACACCCTCATGGTCACATTCTTCATAGGGCCCATCTCACAGGGATTCACGTCCGGAACTGTAAAGACGACTGGGGGTCCGTTTGTAGAGAGCATATCAGGGGATCATTGGCTAAGGGGAGAGCAAAGCAGGGACCTTCATATTCACAGGGTTCTTCATTTTCGTCTTCACCAGGAGTGGTTTCGTCCAAAACATTCTTGTAAAATTTTAGCTGGCTGGAACCGAGTTCCGTTTTCCAATTATCACCGAAGTGTTTGCATAAAAATTTATTCACGCCGGCAAGTTTTAAGGCAGACACATTAACAAATAATGGTGGTACGTCCTTGTCTTCAAAATCAGACATCGAGGTTACACCTCGTTTCATTATGGTGCGTACACATTGCTAGTAATGTAATCTGC
Organism: Stenoptilia bipunctidactyla; assembly: GCA_944452665.1. Lineage (NCBI taxonomy): Eukaryota > Metazoa > Arthropoda > Insecta > Lepidoptera > Pterophoridae > Stenoptilia > Stenoptilia bipunctidactyla. The sequence goes on from OX101739.1 coordinate 17,920,508, forward strand.
AAAAAAAGTTTCCATGATTTGTACGCCTCTCGAGCGCGAACTGAGCCGCAATAGAGCGCGCTCGTGGCCTGCTCTAAGCTATCCGTACATTTTCTGTTTTTTGAATAACATCAAAAAATGCTCGATGCTCAATGTGGACGGGCATTCGCGCGCCCGTTCACATTGCGCAAGCACCGGTCACGAACAGGAATTGCGCCTGTGTGCGTGAGACTTACTCCTGTGTAGTGACGCTCGAAGCGCGCTCTACGCTATCCGTGAATTGTCGGTTTTTTGGACAACATCAAAGGGACGCATTTCATAGATATTGGATAATTACGAGAGCAACTTCAAAGTGTGATATTTTGTTTGTTAAGTTATCTTAATGATTATGATGTCAAATGAAAGCTCTAGGCATAAAACCGCTTTATCCATTTGAATGATGTTAATCAGTTTAATCGTTTAGGAGATAAATTAGAATTAATTTTTATGGTAAAGATGTAAACAAACCAGAAGTTGTAAAGTTTTTGTTTTATCAACTGTAAGCAATTCTCTGCCTTTTCTCCTTTTATAAAATGTGGTGCGCCGCAACCAACGTCTAGGTCTTCAGCATATTTTTTATGAATTGATATGAATATGTTAAGAGCACTCGCCATCAACGTAATGGACGTAGGGATACCACAATCAATCCTGGCAGAACCTACATCTGACGCTGCACAAATGTTACATGATGTGGTGGCGAGTGCTCAACTGTAGAATAATTGTTCATATAATAATATAATTTTAGTCTAAATTTTAGGATTAGTTTAATTGTGTTACACAATAGGGCTGACATGTTTAAAAACAAAAGCCCTTTCAAAATAAAGAAAAAAAAATGAATTGATGTATTATCATTATATATTGATGTATTTAAAAAACCGACTTCAATAACATTTTTAAATCCTCGTGTAAACTTTAGCTGTGGTGAAACTTCATATATGTAGGGTGACTGGTAGATCACTTTCCAAATGCGAGGACGTGATAGTTCAATATCATACTTCACCACAGTACAGATATCTACAGTAATTCAACTCGGCCGCATCATTGACATAAATGCCTACAGCGCGCCGCGCGCCGCGGTCCGTTCACATGTAATAGGGCTACCCGCCTTCAGCGTTTAAATTACATTTGCCTACTTTGTGTTTACTTCCATTTAATTATTTTTTTTTAATTTTGGACTGAAATTGGAGCTCTGAAATTTGAATACCGTCGACAAATTCTCGGTCCAACTAACACAAGTAAATTTTCAAAATCAGTTGGCGTCATTGATGTAAAAGTTTTGTACTGTCCACTTATGTGTTGAATTCTCATATCTGTAAGCAGTTCTCTGCCTTCTCTCCATTTATGTAATTTTGTGCGCCACCAACGTCGAGGTCTTCGGTGTGTTTTGATAAGTTGTTGCATTATTAACGATGAAGCACTGATAATCATTAAAGCACGGGGGTGGTCTTCGCAATCCATGTCTCGTGTGATCTATTAATTTTCTGAAGTCTGGCGAACAGAATAAAACGCGTGTCGACGGACCGTGCTCGCGACGAAATACGGAAACATTTTGTCTCAGGATGCTCGCAGTGTATGTTCAGTTCGTGCGAAATACACGTACAAATACACCGAGCGCAGCATCGAGCTCTGGTTATTACATTACAGGTTCCATTACAAGCAATCTGTACGCACCATTAGACTTTTGGGAACACCCATATCATTTTTATAGTTTGTTTAGCCTCTTAATAAAAACCGCTCGGGCTTATTTTTGACTCTTGTCACGTAATATCTTTTGCACTGGTTAAATTTAAAGTGATATTGTGCTGGAGGCCTCATCACTTCACTACCATAAGTCTTCCAATCTTTCACTTTACAGCGTTTACCCAATTCTGTAACAACCCAATAACTCTCATAATTTTTCGATATTCGGATGGATCGATTATGACCTCCTTATTTTTTACTTCCTTTTCAATCAACCCGAACACTCGCATGAATGAATGCCCGGGTACAGGAAAAATAAGTTCAATAGTTTTTATATTTGTTGGAGCACAAATTGTTAGCAAATGGGAAGCCATAGCTATCATTGTGCTATTCTTATTTTGGGAACCGCATCCGTCAGCCATCATTCGGATCTTTTTTTTCCCCGTCAAATCTGTCTGTGAGAGCAAATCAAAAACAGGCGATGCAATTTTATTTGATGATTTAGCGTGGACATTATCAGTCCACGTATATATGCGTACATTTTCTTTTGGAAATTTATTTGTATTTGTTCCTATCACGATAGTGAAATTAAAGTTGTACAACTGCCGAGAGTAGTATGCAATTTGGTTTGCAAATTTAGGCAGAACCTGATTTTTTTGACAGTCGAATGAAATCGTAAATGGTTCGTCATTAAACTCCCGCAAAAACATATAACAGCATTTGGCTTTCAACTTATGAATTCGCAATGTCGTCATGAGAGTTACTTTTTCAGTTTCCACTTTCTCTTTTTTAATTTTTTCCGACAACCCAACACATTTTGAACAAAAATCAACTCTAGCAGTCAAATTCATAGAAAATAGTTAAAAAGCATTTAAAGTGCATTTTAGCTACAACACTCTTTAAGGTTTATAGTGTGTTGTAAGTGAAGGTGATTCATAGACATCTGAAAATCCTATTTTAACTAATACACCGTTATTATACGGATTACATTACGCATGAGCGGAAACGTCGCATTTCATTGCACCAGAGATAAAATTGTGTTTTTTTTTGCCCTAGGGCTATGGATATTTCATTTACTTGCAGTTATAATTGGCATTTGACAGGTCGATACAGACATTTCATTTCATTACTTATTTTTGTTTTCGTCAGTTTCGTCACAAATTATTATAGATTTATCGCCTTGTTCGGTGCCTTCGTTTATTTAAATTTTCTGTGCCCCGACTCCCGACTCCCGAATATTCTTGGAAAAATACCACCAGTTTTTTTTATGCGGATGTGTGTGCAATCTATTGCCCCGATTACATTTGGGAAGTTCCTGATTGCTCGGAACTCCCTCATCACCTGTTCTTGCTCCTGCACAGTGTTGGGCATGAAAATGAACTCTTTACTTAATCGGGCAAGAGCTCTTGCTACTCTAGCGCAAATGCGGCATACAGTAGCTTGGCTTATGCCATGAAGCTCACCACTGTCATCCTGAACCTGAAATTATTGAAATAAAATATTGTTATTGTGGGTGAAATTCGTACAAGTATTACAATAAAATATGAACTCTGTACAGGGTGTACATGGCTTTGCTTCACAAGAGATATCCTCTTTGTAATACCTATCGCCTTATAGTGAGATTTTCTTTTGTGAGGCAAGGAAAATAAAGAGCCAGAAATGGTCAATATAATTACATCAGACTCATCTTCACATCCTCTCACCGCACTCAGATGGAAACACACTCCCTGTACTAACCTCATTTCTCGCCCAGCACCGCAACGCTGTCAGCACCTGTAGCTCAGGGGATACTGCAAACCCTCTTGGACATCGCGTAATTTCATTACGAACTGTGGCGTCCTCCTACGTGACCCACAGAGAATCGATATATTATTTTCTAGAAATCAAACGTGCTCGATAAAATCAATACCAAGATAAGATTAAATATTGTTAACTTAATTATGCACGTATATCTTACTATATAAACTATTTCTATTTGTTAATAAATTGTCACTCAAGATGTAATCGTGTCTTGCTTTAAAACCCTTTTCCTGGTCGTAATACGAACTAAATGGGTAATACGCCGTACAGTATCTTTATTAAACCAGAAAAAAAAACAACGGGCTCTACAATTAGCTCGAACCAGGGCGGAACTTTGTGCTATTCACCCCTACGACCGCCTTATCCTAGCCTACAAAGTGGCAAGAGGTTTTTAGTCGATACCGGGGCAAATATATCAGTTTTAACGACGGAAAAAAGCTCATTGAGAAAGTTACTGAGCTGACAATGCCTGCAACAATTATCAGAGCAAATCATCCTATCGTTGAAACTGTTTCACAGGAAAGTAGTATAAGAAAATTACTGGAAAATATGAAGATATAACCAAGGCAGCAACCAATACATCTAACTTCAAGCTCAAAAGAGGAACACCTGCAACATCTGGACATAGTTTTAAAAGGCCTGCATGAACTTGGGATAACGATTAATATAGAAAAATGCGAATTTCTCAAGACCGAACTCGATTTCTTAGGTTATCATATAACGAGCCAAGGAATCACTCCAACGGATGAGAAAGCAAAAGCTATTCGTCTTAATTGATATTATGGTCTTACGTAATCATAGTAAATTTCTAGGTTTGCAAATATTTCTAATATTATGTCAACAAAAAATGAGTGTTTTGCTTGAAATTGTTATGTAGTATTTAATTTTAGAGTAAGAATATTGAATTGTTATTTTGTGTTTACCTTTTTTAAGGGGGGAGTATCTGTGGAGTCCTCCTACGTGACCCACAGAGAATCGATATATTATTTTCTAGAAATCAAACGCGCTCGATAAAATCAATACCAAGATAAGATTAAATATTGTTAACTTAATTATGCACGTATATCTTACTATATAAACTATTTATATTTGTTAATAAATTGTCACTCAAGATGTAATCGTGTCTTGCTTTAAAACCCTTTTCCTGGTCGTAATACGAACTAAATGGGTAATACGCCGTACAGTATCTTTATTAAAGCGATATCTCTTTTTAAATTCAATATCGTCTAGAGTAAAAGGGTCTTTTCTTCGTCGGTACTCCTTTCTCCTACGTCGCACTCTATTTGCATCAATACGAGCTATCAGCTGTATGTTAATCAAATTGTTCATCACATCCATCATCATCATCATCATCACAACTCTTTGTAATGAGCCCACTGCAGGGCATGAGTCTCTCCCCTGGGTGCAGAGAAGGTATAGGCCATAATCCACCAAGCTGGCCCAGTGCTGGGTGGTGGATGCCAGAATTTTTTAGGGCGCCTAGATGGCTTCTGACAAACCCTAACGACTACTGTATACAAGTATACAGCACCCGGTACCGACTGTTTAACGTGCCCTCCGAAGCACGGAAGTCGTCGTGAGTAATATGAATGGTCGGCTGTCACCCATCAAAGTACCGACCGCGCCGAATGTTGCTTAACCTGTGATATCGTATGATACACACAGTAACCACGGCACCACGACGACTTCCATCCATCACTGACCACAAACTGACGCGACGAAAAATATAATCACAGGGAACTAGGAAGGAAGACGAAGAGTGAAACTGTGAAACTCAAATTATCAATTTCAATAACTCGTTAATATTCGTTAACCTTCGGGTAGACTCGGCCGGTAAAATGGGCTTAAAGAAGCCTCATCCTGATTGTAAATTTGACATGTTTAGAAAGCCGTTATAGTATGTTTACAATGTCATTTATCGTCTATGAATCACCTTTTTTTGATTGTGCTTTGTAAACCCTCTGTAACGCTGTTTTAACGTGGACAAATTCTCTATGAATTCGACAGTAGGTGTTTTAAAACCAATATTGTAGTGTACCACAAAAATTCGCCGAAAAAAATATTGACGCACTTAAAGATTTTCATCTTCCTGCTTTTCTTGATGTTTTGGTCTGAAGATACATATTTTCTTGTTGAAGTGGCTGATCTGCAGTAGTGCGATTCTATACATTGAAATGTCTCGATGAATCTCATCGCATTTTCTTTTTTAGCTAAATTTTTGCTAGATAGTCTATCTCCACCTCGACGATCTTGGGGCATTTGGCCTGATACTAAAAAAAACTTTGCTATTCTTCGGAGTCTACGGGTACTAGCCTAATATTTTTTCAAAAACTTTTTGACAAACTCTCACTAATTTATACGGTTTTGTATATGTACGAATATGATATTTAGTGAAAAATTTAGCTGCAGCACGGTTTTTTACTTTACGCCTATGTCTCTGTGGTGTTCTGACCTTAATGCATTTTTCTAATAGTATTTTGTGGAAAAACAATTATACAAACCGATTAAATTTACCAGTACCGCATCCTCTACCTAATTCAAATGTTGAAGTACCCTAAATCTTCTTGGCAGATGGGGCTTTTGCCCTTTCAGAACATATCATGAAACCATTTCCTGGTAATCACAACGTAGGCACTAAAGAACGTATCTTTCACCAGAAATTGTCTAGAGCACGGGTTGTTGTAGAAAATACATTTGGTGTAATGGTGACAAAATTCCGAATCTTCAAAAAACCTATTCAACTACAGCCAGAGAAAGCTAGTGTCGTTACAATGACATGTATCTTTTTACACAATTATTTGAAGCGAAGCAGAAGTTCTTCACATATTTATACACCATCCGGCACTATCGACCAATATGACAACAACGATGTACTTGTACAACCCGGCTCATGGAGGAGTGAAATTGAAAGAACATGTGCAGTTCGTAATGTACGACATATACCACGCCGTTCACCTGCTACTGCCACGGAGATAAGGAACGAATTTTGTAACTATTTAGTCGCTAAAAATAACTACCGTATTTATAGTTTTATTACATTTTGTGGTGTGACTCAGGAAGGAATCCATCAATTCATAGGCGAACCAAACGGGCTTGTACACGTCGTCTACACCGGCACCAGAACTAAGCGATCTCCTAACTTTAGTTTTATAGCTTCTGCAGCTTGAAAGTAACGAATCGTTACCAATGATAAAAAAACTAAATGTATAAAATTTTCTGCACCAAATGTAAAACAAGTTGAGTCTGATCTGCGGCTTAATGGGAACAGATTGAATCTAGTAGATAACACTGTTTTTCTTGGAATTACCTTAGATTCTAAATTGCAATGGGGCGCCCATATCTCACAACTAGCGAGTAGACTTAGTTCTGCAGCGTTCGCGGTAAAGAAAATTCGCTCATTGACTGATGTTAATACAGCAAAGCTGGTATATTTTAGTTATTTTCATAGTATAATGTCCTACGGCATCCTACTTTGGGGCAATGCCGCAGATATTGACACGATATTTACACAGCAGAAAAGGGCTATTCGTGGAATGTATAAACTTGGAAACAGAGAATCTCTTCGAGAAAAGTTTACAGAGATTGGTATCTTGACCCTTGCATCACAATATATTTATGAAAACATTATGTATATTTATAAGATTAGTTTATATTGAACCACTGAACAACATTTGCGAGAGCATTGTTTACATCGTCGTAGTTTATTTTCTGTCTTATCATTTTAAAAATTAATGATGTGTCGTCAGCAAACAATACAATCTCGTGATTATTGCCTACCATATAGGGTAGATCATTTATATAGACTAGAAACAGAAATGGGCCCAGAATTGATCCTTGAGGCACTCCCATTCTCACAACCGACCCAGCCGACCTTTTCCGGTCAACCTCAACCTTCTGAATTCTATCACTTAGATATGAATTCAAAAGTTTGAGGTCAGTGCCTTTGATGCCGTAGTGGTGGAGTTTCCTGATGAGAGTGTCATGCTGAACACAGTCAAATGCCTTAGATAGGTCACAAAATACACCTAGGGCATCCTCCGACCTCTCCCAGGCACCAGTGATTATTTCAAATAGTTCAACACCAGCATCAGTTGTTGAACGGCCCTTTGTAAATCCAAATTGTTTATTATGAAGTAAATTGTTATAGGTGAAATGGGCCAAGAGTTGATTAAGAATAATTTTTTCAAAAATTTTACTACAAGTAGGTAGAATTGAAATTGGTCTAAAATTAGTAGGGTCTGTAGTGCTACCCGACTTAAACAAAGGTATAACCTTACTATGCTTCATTAAATCAGGAAACTCCCCACTAATAATACAGTTGTTAAATATTTCAACAAGGCAAGGAGCTATTACATCTATAATAGAATTTAATATTTCAACAGATATGCCCCAGAGATCAGTTGTCTTTTTAATATCAATTGTCTTAAATGTTTTAATAATATCCCCGGTGTCTATGGGTTGGAACTTGAAAGACACCTTGCACTCACTTACATGATTTTTGAGCAATGATTCAGCCGCCACAGGTGATGAGTTTAATAATTTAGTAGTTGAAACTGGAATGTCAGCAAAACAGCTCTCAAATAGTTAGTTCTCCATAATCAGGTAATTACATGTTTTAATTGACGAAATTTCTAATGAAATCTACTGTTGAAAAATATGGGTAGAGGAGAAACTATACCAACAAAAGAAACTGCATCAATAGGAGAAACTCTGTTCCAAAAGGAAAAACCCTGTAACAAAACACATGTGATCACATGATGCTACAGCACAAAACAAGGAAAATATGGTCACGTGGAATCTTCAGGATTCCTCGGAAAACTAGGGATTATCCCATAGTGGCGGTCCTGTTATAACCTACTTTCTTGGTGGGTGAGGGCACGGTAGCTAGTGGTCACTTGCCACCAGGCCGGATTAACCCCAGAGCATATGGAAAGCTCATAGATGGTAGCGAGGCTAGCTCTTCCTCGGGACGTGGGATGGCCTACTCAGAGGTGTGAGAGGGAACAAAATTTATATATAATGGGCGCCAGCTCCTCTCAACACACAAACGAGAACGCAGACACGCTATGAAATCTAACACAAAAGTATGGAGCACAGTTATATTTAAGAACCACGGATCTACATCACTCTTGATATTACAAGGTACGGTAAAGCTAAGTTTAAACTAATACATATTAATGATAGAACGTCCAAGTCACTGTCCTGCTGGAAGGAGCTTCCGGAAGGACGGTCCGGCGGACATGCGTCCTGCCAGCAGTACGTAGTTTTTTGTTCAATTTGTATGGATATCGGAGTCTGTCCTTCTAGCAGTACTTGACTTCCATGCATAATAAAATTAGGCAGGGGTGAAAAACATTTGGTACTATGATCATATGATATCTAGTGTACGGGGTAGTAAATTAAAAAACAGTAAATTCGTTACATTTTAATTATTAAATTCAGTAGGTACCTAATAAGTAATTAATTACAATAATATGGAAACTGCTTCATCTACCATATCACGCTGGAATTCCATGTGTGATATGGTAGGTAAAACAGTTTCTTCCCGTCTGCGGAGAACACAGAACACACCGTGGACCACATGTTTTGCAAAAATAACTTGCTTTTTGCTGCTTCTTGTGAACTCGGGAGCACACTATACATTTTCGTTGTACTCTCTTTCTTTCATCGGATTTTGACAAGGCTTCAAGAATATGGTCTCCACTAAGAGCGAGGTTTTCATGTGGTGGTGGCTCATTCTCTTGTTGGTTAGTATCTGCGTCGGTCAAAGCTAATACCAGGTTGGTTGTAAACCACCTGTGAGACACCTGGTCATGTTCGGAGCGAAAAAAATTATTGAAAATCAAATAGGCATTTGTTTCTATGATGCCCAGAAGTGAAGCATATATTCTATGTTCCCATTTATGTGTGCCCCAAGCTTTTTCTAATGCCAATCCATCCTGCCTGATGTGGTTGTGAATATCAATAGCGGCAGCCCCGTCAAAATATTTCTGGACCAATTTAGGCCTGTCAACTTCTTTGAAAAATAAATTTCCTTCATCGTCCCATCTTCTTTTGCGTGATGGCAGGCCAGGAAGTGTCGTTTGACAAGTGGCAATAAATGTGTGTATTTTTTTGTCTCGCCAGGCGCAGGCAGTGAGCTGCACAGAATCTTTTTCTGCTGTACTTACAACAAATGCCCCCTTACGAGTCGGAACCTTTGCAGCCATCTCAGACAAAGGATAAAAGCTGTGTGCTGTCTTCACCAGTCCAATAAAATATAAACCAACTTTGAATAACTCCACAGCTGTTTTGACTGAAGCAAACCATGAGTCTCCGACTATTACTCTTCCTGAACCATGCCATGGCTCGGTCAATCTCAAAGTAGTAGCAGTTCCTGCGCCAAATTCTCTTTGTCCATTCTTCATACTCATTGCTTCCTTTCCCTCATTAATTTCCATTGATATCATTATATTTGTACCACTATCACATGCTGTCTTTACCTCGCAACCAACTCCTTTTGGTTTTCTTTTGATTTTCATGACTGCAGGCATTCCATCTTTGAAGTACGCACCTCTTCCATACCAAGCAAACATGGATTCATCTACAGTAATTTTTGAACCAGGACTGATAGTACCTTTTAGTTTATCATTCACCATCGTCATAAATGTTCTAGTGTTACGCCATTTATCTGAATAATCAAGGTCTGAGGGCTGTGTGAAGCGCAGTGCCATGAGAATGATCTCAAATCTTTGCCGACTCATACCAAATCTTTGTCCGAAATTCGCAGGCGGAAATATTCCATCAGAAGTGGTGCTCCAGTAGGATCGTCTATCTGGCAGTTCTTGAAGAGTCATAGCATATAATATACCAAAAAAAATTAATAATTCCTTCTCATTCAGCAGTTTTTGTCTTGCTGGAATCGAAGAATTAGTGCATTGGACTATATAACTGAGTTTATCTCGGGGAAATACCATAAAAAATGCGTCCTTTACACTACGTGCAGGCCCCAGTGGTACTAGCAAGGTAGCTTTGAAATGGCCTTGTTGTCGTTGATCGACACGTATTGCTTCGTGAAAAGTCCAGGTAACGCCCTTCACAACGGTGGTATTTCCAGCTGAGGAATTTGTAACGCTGCTCGTACTGGTGGTCGGATGTACTGAATTACTTACTGTCTCATCTTCGCTCGAAGAAGAAGAATCCGATTCAGACGATGCTGAAAAAAAAGTTCCATAAGTATAAAGTAAAATTGCTTTTAAAATCCAAAACTAGAATCAAAATTTAAAAATCTGTAATCCGACTACGTAAAATTTATACCGCATATGACACTCAAGTCTTTATTATGAATCTATTGGTACCTATTCATCAAAACTCGTTGACTAGTTTTTAGGACGGACCCAATAGACACACATACCTATTACCTACATAGACTGCTAAAATAATAACAAGTCTTGTTGCCTTCACCGTAGTCGGGTTTTTAAAAAAATGTTGTCAACCAATGCCTATACCAGACAGAACCGCTAACACAACCTCTATAATTTATTTTTTATTTATAATCTATGTGAAATATGAAATAAAACAAGAATATATGTAGGTACTTACAATGTTCTTCATAGGTATCTGCTTCCAATAAATTATCGTTTTCGGTAACAACATCTGCGACTAGAACTCCAACGGGCACGGTTGAAATTTTTTTGTCAATTTCCCAATAAACTCTCGCGTAGTTGTTCTCGACCTTTCTTACTGTACCCCAGCAATAACTAATATTGAAGTCTTCTCCAAAATGTTTACGACTCCAGGTATTTTTACCATCATTTTCATCGAAATATGTAGCTTTGGCGCGAACGCGGACCCCACGTCTTATACTCGCCGCCATTTTGGCCAGACTGGTCGTAGAAGCACGATTCAAAAACTCGCGAAGAGAGAAAGAGATGCACTATGTATCGTAAGTGTTGGCGTCCTGCTAGCAGGCTTAGAAAGCCTCATATAACAAAAAACATTGCGTACTACCGGTAGTACGAAAAGTCCTGCTGGCAGGACTCTGGACGTTCTATCATTAAATTAAGATATAATACCTGAAAACTTGGATCTTGAGGTTTGTAGAAGACTTTGGTCTATTAAATAGTTGTCATGGACGAGCTAAATTCATCATGTCTCCTGTTGTTTGACCAGCTTTCAATATGTTAACGGAAAAGATGATACTGATGTCATTCCGGGAGCGTAAAAACAGAATGATAAAAATATAAAGTCGGAGTGTGAGAAAAAGAGTATCCAGAATAGGAAAACCAAAAAAAAAAAACCCTGTAACAAAACACATGTAATTAGCATATCGCACGGTGAGAAATAAACTGACCGAACTCAAAATCTCATTTTATTGGGAAATTGAAGAAAAGTGTGTCATTAGCCGCGTACTGATTGAGCGAGCAGCCTCGCGAGGCTGCCTCGGACATTTGTCGCAGTACGCATGCCGCGCGAGGCGGCCTCGGTCCGTAAGTTTTCTAATCCGACGCTGCCTCGCGCGGCAAGGCCGAGCCACCGTGAGCATCGACGCTCAGTTTAACTTGAAGTCGAATAGAGACCGCGCGTGCATATAGTTTGCCCGAGACCACCATGAGGCCGCACATTCGGAAAGCTGTCGCTACCACTGCCTTTTTAATAATTCTAAGGCTTGCAAAAAAAAGAAAACAGAAAACTAAACGTTTTTGGATTAAACTCTTATACAAAAATAGATTACAGGCTGGGAACAGATTGTTTGAAGAGTTGTGCTTCGATGACGAAGAAAAAAATTTCACTCGAATGAGTAAAATCGAATTTGACAATGTGTATTCTCTCACAAACTCCAAAATAAGCAAGAAGGACACAAATTTTCGAGAAGCAATATCCGCTAGGGAAAGATTATTAGTGACGTTGAGATTTTTGGCCACAGGAGATTCTTATACCAGTCTATTTCGTATATCAAAACAAAGGATATCGGTTATAGTTCCTGAAGTCTGTGATGCTATAATTGAGGTGTTAAAGGATTATGTTAAGGTAAAATGAAAATACATATTTTTATTATTTTTTTATTAATCAAATTAGAAAATTGGACAAATAATATAAGAAAATTAAACAAACAAATATTTAATGATGAGGAGCTGGAGAAGGAGGAGGGGGAGGCATCAAAATTGGTGAAATAGGAGGCATCGGTGAGGCAGCAGGCATCGGTGAGGTAGGAGGCATCAGTGAGGTAGAAGGCATTGGCATCGAATATGTAGATGGCGTCGATGAGGAAGAGTCATTTTTTGACTCGCGGACTGAATTTCGACAGTTCAATACTTCGACATGTAGCGAACTTCGAAAACACTTAGATCGACAAGTCATTGCTTCGACAGACAATTATTAGACAACACACACCTTCGAATTACCACTACTTCGACAGACGATTATTCGACAGACAATACTTAGACAACACTTATCTTCGAATGACCACTACTTCGATAGATTTTTATAAATATTCTATCGAAATACTCTAATGCTCAGAAATGTAATAAAATGTACCTATTTAAATATGTACCCAATCAATTTATTTTCTGATTAGATAAAAACACAAATTTTACTTTGGCTTTTACTTTGTGTCATATTTGAAAAATGAATGAGGGTACTTTTATATTGTTCTTGTCACATTTGCCAATGTTTCAATTTTATATCGGAGGCTGAGTAGTTCATTGCTTACATGTGTTTTAATTGAGTTATGCTTTAACATCATGTCTTCGTGCGAAATTGTGTTATCTCTAAACGGAAAGGAGCAACTGATATTGAATGGGTACATTTATTGTATAAACAGAGTGAGAAACGATGTGTATTATTGGAATTGCATTGATAAGTGTTCTAAAAAGTGTAACGTAGGACTAAAAACAACAAAACGAGATGGAAAACATTACGTTGCAAGTAAAAATATACATCCACACACCCATATACCTGATCCAGAAAAAATCAGAATACGTAAGTTACATCAGAAGCTCAAAGAAAAGGCTCGAGGGAGCATGGATAGTCCAGTGCAAATTATTCAACAATGTAGGCAAGATGTTCCATCTACCAGTGCACCATTTATGCCAAGTAAAACATCCATGAAAAGAATGATCAACAGAACTAGAAACCAAGGGCTACCAAAAATTCCGATCAAGCTGGAAGACTTGGAAATTCCAGAAGAGTACAAAACGATCGATGGGAAACAATTCTTGATTGCTCATTATGATTCGGACGGTGATATTTTGCTAGTCTTTAGCACCGAGGAAAATTTGAGATTACTTAGTTGTTCTGATTTTTGGGTTATGGACGGAACTTTTAAATGTTGTCCATTATTGTTGTATCAAATGTATACTATACAAGACAGAGTCGGCCAAAGGAACAGTGCTAATGAAATTCTTCCGCTCGTATATGGCTTTATGAATAAAAAAAATGAAAAATCCTATTTCATTTATTTTGAGATATTAAAACGATACATTTTTCACAAATTCGGCAAAGAGCTGAAGCCACAAATGATAATGACTGATTTTGAGAAAGCGGCAATCAATGCTAGTCAACGCGTGTTTCCTAGCGCAAAGCACAAATGTTGTTTATTTCATTTTAAACAAATTATTTGGCGGCATATCGAAGGAGCTGGCCTTGATGAAAAGTACGTAAATGACAGCAATTTTGCTCACAAGTTAAAACATATTTCAGCCTTGCCTTATATACCAGCGTCGGAAATTCCAACTGCATTTCAACAAATTAAAGAAAAAGTATTATCCGCTGAGGCGAAACCACTTTGCGATTGGTTTTCCAAAACATACGTTACTGGAATATTTAAAAAAAAAGAAAACAAGACAAGTCCCCTCAAAATAATTTATAAAAAAATACCACCAACTTTTCCACCAGAATTGTGGTCAGTTGCAGACTCGATTGAATGTGGATTTCCGACGACTCAAAACTCTGTCGAAAGCTGGCATATGAGATGGAATACTCTACTCAACAGAAAAAAAATGAACATCTTCAAAACATTGGACGAAGTTGAAAAAGAAATAAAAAGCACAGAAAACGATATACAGAGAATTTTTGCTCAAATTGAAAAACCAAAGAAAAAAAAACAGTTACAACTGAATGAAAGACTACAAAAACATTTGTTACTGAAAGATGAGATGGATATAATTTCATTCCTTAGTGGTATAGCGTATGTCACGTATATGTCGAAGTAATAAATAAAAAGGCCATATTTATATTTGTGTAAGAAAAATGATAAATCAAGTACATCAAAATATAATCAATGTACACATTGTTGATTTTATTTAATGAAAAGATTATGATAGATAAAAGAAAATTTTTTGATTGTAAAATTTGTGTTTTTATCTAATCAGAAAATAAATTGATTGGGTACATATTTAAATAGGTACATTTTATTACATTTCTGAGCATTAGAGTATTTCGATAGAATATTTATAAAAATCTATCGAAGTAGTGGTCATTCGAAGATAAGTGTTGTCTAAGTATTGTCTGTCGAATAATCGTCTGTCGAAGTAGTGGTAATTCGAAGGTGTGTGTTGTCTAATAATTGTCTGTCGAAGCAATGACTTGTCGATCTAAGTGTTTTCGAAGTTCGCTACATGTCGAAGTATTGAACTGTCGAAATTCAGTACGTGTGCTAACGTAATTTTATCATATTTTCGCAACTCATTTCCTATATATTGGCCATACACATTATAGGGATCATTCTTTTCCGATATATTATCGCTTGCACACTGTTGTAAAAGTGTTAAGGCTTCAGATATAGCGTTATCAGTAAGATCATCGCTTTCGTTCATTTTGGATCTCTTTTTAGGTCTAGTCGACTTTTGTTTAGGTCCTTCCGTTATCGTCGAGTTTGAAGTTTCACTTCTTTCTTCGTTATGACCGTCATCATTTAGAGTATTTAGACTTGCATTCTGTAAAGATAGAAATTATTACTTAATTTTATTTACAGATACCATCATCCGAAGAAGAGTGGCTTACCATAGCGAAAGCGTTTGAGAGCAAATGGAATTTCCCACATGTCATAGGAGCAATGGATGGCAAGCATGTTTTATTACAGTCGCCGATAAATAGTGGCAATGATTATGACTGTTACAAAATGTTTCCTAGTATAGTGCTGTTTGCTTTAGTTGACGCTAACTATAAATTTCTGTACGTAGACGTTGGCAGCAAGGGACGTATATCAGATGGCGGTGTGTTTAAAAACACCAATTTATATAAAAAGCTCGAAAAGAAGGAATTAAACATTCCTCCGCCAGAAATATTACAAATACCGTATAAAATTGCAGTGCCCTATTTTATTCTAGGCGATAAAGCTTTTGCTCACAATGATTACACATTGAAACCTTATGAAGGTACTCCAGAAAGAGGTTCGATGGAAAGGATTTTCAATTACAGGCTGTCCAGAGCAAGAAGAGTTGTGGAGAATGCCTTTGGCATTTTAAGCTCCGTTTTTAGAGTACTGAGGAAGCCGCTACTATTAGAACCAGAAAAAGCTACGAAAGTCGTATTGACTACCATATGCTTATATAACTACTTGCGTAGAGATCAAGCTTCCTCACAAAGGTTCACTCCCCCAGGATCATTCGATGCCGAAGTTGAAGGGACAGTAATACCCGGCCGATGGCGACAGGATACAGAAATGTCATCAATGCTATCTATTCAAGCCATACCACGGCGAGGATCAACAAATATAAAAGAAATACGTTCACATTTAGGTAGACATTTCATAACAAACGGAGCAATTTCTTGGCAGAATAATTATCAGTAAAATAATAGGTACTCACTTCTTCACCTAAAGTATCTTGTGTATTTCCTGGGTGATTTCTATCTCCCAGAAAACTGAAGGCTTCATAGGCATACCAATTTGAAATATATATTTCACCACGACCTGTAGTATAAAATAAAATAAAATATTAGAAATTATATTAAAACCGGTGTAACTTTGGATATAATAAAATGAATGTTGTTAACCCTAATCATAAAAATATAAATACCTGATCCTGTGATTCGGCTTTTTTTTTCTCTCGACTTTTCCCTCCTGTAAGACCCTAGTAAAGAGTCCATTTTTTTCTTTAATACAGCTATTGGAAGGTTCATTTCCTGGCTTATTTTTCTCCATGCATCTTCCTTTAGTCCTCTATTTGTGTAATCATTACATTGCGCATCCCAAAGTCGCCTATATTCACCATATAGTTGTATCAATTTAAGACACTGTTCTTTATCCATTACGCACAACTAACACGCAACGAATAAGCGAGGCAAAACACTACCGTCTTGAGTGAGCGCGGCAAACGTACTGAGGCGCCTTTGAGCATCGACAAAAACCGACAACGCTCGGCTCGGGCCGCGGCACGCTCGGGCGAGGCAGCGCGTGCGTTTGCCTCGGGCGAGGCACGTCTTGACCGACCGAGGACATGCCTCGCGAGGCAGCCTCGCGAGGCTGCTCGCTCAATCAGTACGCGGCTATTAATTGACAGATCCGTACTCATCAAGTGATAACATTAAATCAAAATAAATTAGCTGGTATTTTTTTTCGGAATCGGGATATATAACTCTTTAAGATTAATATTCAATTAAACAAAATTTTTTTTTTTTATTATAAGTACTTTTAAAATAGGAGTATAAAAAAACTGACAAAAATAGGTCACTGTATTACTGACAGAATAAAAATATTTTATGACTCACTTTTGAACAGGTCATTGTAGCATTTACAGCGTGAAATAGACATTTAACATAAATTGAAAACTGCCTATGTATTACTTACTTAAAAAGCGGTTTGCTCAAATTAAGTCAAATAAATTAAACAATTTTTTTTTTTCTATTGAGCTTTAATAATTACTAAAGAATATTGTACCTATTTTTATCATTGAAGATCTTATCCTTATTGGCTCGGTACCAAAAACAATTTAAAACTTGTCAACTTTTCAGTAACTTGAACAAATAGGTATTTACTTTTGTTGGAAATAATCAATATTGTATTGAGATACCTAGGTATTAAGAATTTAGATATAACTACTAGCTAGATTGGTACTTTTTGAACATAATATAATAAAGATAACATAATAATATTAACTTCTACAGTGTAACAAAATTTAAATAGGATCTTTGATTATAATTAAATCACAAATAATCACTTACTTGGCTCGTCTGCCTTGTTCTTAAATCTAATGAACACTTAATCTAGAAAAGTAGGTAGGTAAGTAAGTACCTGTTTAATATTTTGCAGCATTTATAAATAGGACCCTTTAATTAAAATTAGAAATAGCAACGCCTACTAGTCTTTAACGAACAGTCTTCTCGTCTTTATAGCGAATCATAATAAGTAGCGTATGAGCTTGGTATTAAATTTTTCCTGACAAGATCCTTCAGATCTTTCTTTTTGTTTTCTTTCAATCCCAACGGTTTCTCATACAAGCCATGGATGACAATTTCTTCGTATGGTAACATTTTCTTTCGCTTTGGCCGCATATTTATCAGGCAAAATATCTCATCGGTGTATGATTTTTTATAATAAAATTGAAACATTCTCGTTTCTCAAATTTAATTATCTTGATGTCGTTCCAGACTATCATCTGCTTATCAAGGTTTTCGTTAAAGTTATATGCCCATTGCTCTTGTAGATCTTTAAGATTCATGAAGAATTCGTAACTGATTTCATTTAATATGAATGGTTTCCCAGATTTTCTTGCGCTTTTGATCAGTTTAGCAAATTGAATTGGAATGTAAATTGGCCCTGACTTTTCATTTCTTTTTATCTCTTTCTCTATGACGTTGTGAACATTGTCAGCTTCATTTTGGGTGTGACCCTTAATTAAATATTTATGAGTTATACTTTCTATATTTTCAAAATGAGTAACTGAATACGAATATACACTAGCTATTATTTTATTTTTATTTTGGCCGGTGCAGTTGTCTGAGTAGAAAGTTACATGGAGTTTCTTGCCAGGGTTACTTGTACTTAATTTTCTTAAGTAATCGAATACACAGGATCCAATTTCGTTGGCTCCTCTGTGGCCCTGAGTTTCATCCCAAAAGTAACAGTGAACGTCCCCGTAGGATTTTCCATCATCGTTCCCATTCTTCAATTCAGTTATAGTAAAGTTTAAACAATTCATTTTGGAACAGTAGTAGAAATAGTCTGGACTAGGGCATAGCATAACCGACTGTAGGTCGTAAACGGCACAAATATGTGATTCATCTATTATGTCACGATCCTCACGTTTTTCCTTGCGACAGAGCTCCTTTTCAAGTAAATGTTTGTCATATTCAGGTTTTAGCTGTAGTTTAGTGCTCTCAGGTGCAAGCTCATAGGCTACGCATGTCTCGCACCTATCTTTTTTTGGTGAAAAAAAACCGATGTTGTATTCAGTATTAAAAATATGAAGGTAAAGCCAGTATTCTGCTTGAGGCAGATTCTTTACTTTCTGTCCGTTATTAAAATCCGAACAAAGTTCTTTGATTGTCTTGCTTTCACAAATGTATTCTCTGCTAGTTGTAGCTCTTACATAGTGGGATTCTATGCGTGGTATTGAGTTAATGTTCGTTTTTATTTGTTCTTTCAGTTCCGGATTAACTTGTTTGTGGTTTTGATGCTTGCCCCTCATTTCAGGCTCTAAAAATCCTTGGCTATTAGTTTTTTGCTTCACAGTTCTTAGTTGTGTCTATCCGTGATGTCCAGAGTATTTATAAAAAATAATTTACACACGCGAATTCTCTGGCTTTCAATGGTGAAATAAAAAGCATTGTTTGGCAAGCGAGGATTTTGTGCATTGGTATATCTGTACCTCGGGGCCACTGCTACCATGCAAGATCTGATGTAAGCTCGCTGCGATTCTAAACTTGCTAATCCCCAGTAATTTTTGAACAGTTCTTGTCTTTCATGTTCTTTCACATTATCAGAACACTTTAGCCTGCATTTGCTTGTACAAGGTCTTTTCATACTTCTAGCTGCAACGCTTTTTTTCGATTTACTTATAGTCACGTAAGCACTTCCTGCGTTTCTTAAAATTTTGGCTTTATTTTGTTTCCACATACCCGGGTTTCGTTTGCGTTTTCTGGATTTTTTCTTTTCTTGAATAGTCTCTTTTTCTTCGTGCGTGCAAGGTGGCGAAGAATCAGAGGACGAAGAGCTGCTACCAGAGGAAGAAATGTTAATGCCTCGACGTCCGTTATTCGTATAGAAAGTCGGATCGGAATCGCTTAGACCCGCATCACTTTCATCTGACCGGAGCGGTGAAATACGATAAGATGGATTGCTAGATGTCGGTCGTAGGCGGCTTGTGCTTGGTTCAGTACTTGGCCTAACAACAGCTGTGGTTTTGGCTCCGCTAGTTGTAACAAGGCTACTGGAAGTTGAACTATTGCTTGAAGACGAGGACGAGCTGCTTGTGCTTGAACTTCTCGAAGTCGTTCGACTGTTAGGGGCTCCTGCAGTCGTTAGTTGAGCCGTAGTATCTTGTAAAGTTTCTGCTTCAACGTTACAGCAATCATCATACTGCTCAATTCTCTGAAAAGTAGCGATATATAGATAAATAACTCACCTTGTGTGAAAACTGAGCGAGTCATTGGGAAAACGCTGGCTGATAAGAAAAAAGTGAATGTCAACTCTATAACAGCAGGAGCCACTTGCATACTTGACTGCTTAAGTAAATGATATGTATATGTCTTTAAAATATTTATTTTTTGATTTCTCTTATGATGTAACAAGAAAAACTTACATCAAGAAGTTTTGTTCGCGAATTATCTTTTACTCGTAGTAAAGATGATGGTGGCGTGTCTTCAATGATTGAGGGGCTACTTGGTATGTTTTCTTTATATGGATCCTCAGTTTGCTCGCTACGGACCTAAAATAACAAGGTAGGTATTTAGGAGTTGAGCTTGAAATCGTCAGTGCATTAAATTAAAGTTTACTTACTGCATTCGGTTGATTTACATCCAGTAGTTTGAGAATGAAAGCACTTCTCTTCATTTTATCACAGAACGTTGAGTGACTCAATAAATAATTATTAATTGCTGAAATAGACGTAAAGTGAATCATTTGCTTATAGGTCATTGGAAAAATTTAAAGAAAAATAATTAAAATGACTCATTACGAAATAATTTGCAATAAAAAAAATTATTTTAATTTTGTATAGACTTAAAAGTAATTAGAACATGAATTTTATCTACTTAAAAAGTAAAAAAGTGACCTAATACGATTTCGGTCACACAAGGACTTAGTTCAATAATTAATAAACAGACCTAATTACATATTCGGTCAATACTTTACTAACTTACTGTGAGAAACTTACCAGAATAATGCGAAAAACACAGACTTAACTCTTAATAGGTCACTTTATTATTAACAGCACTACGTCCTTCCTCATTGGACGCCGGCGCAACACTAAGTTGGTCTCTTTCACACGCAAGGGTCATGCGTCGGATCCCGGATCGTAAAGTGACCGAAAATACTGTTTTGTCTCTTTCGGACCAAAAAAAGCCAGTGTTTTAATTACTAGGCAATAAAGAACAGGATTTTGAGTCGTTCTATATATAAAACTCAATTTTCATAATTTTTGAGTTCGGTCAGTTTATTTCTCACCGTGCGATATGACGCTACAGCACCACAATACGGAAAATACGGTCACGTGGAAGATGCCCAAGGTGATACATACCAACAACGTTGGGTTTCTCTGAGAAGTAATTCACTCCATATAAGATATTAAGGGATTACATCCCGTGGTGGGCCTGAAAAGAACAGACAAAGGGATATATTTTGTCAAGATGGCTGATTTAACTCAGCACAAAAATCGATATGCCACAAAAGAAAACTCACCAATTAACCTCCAAACATCTTCTAATGATATAAACTAATGCCTCAACGCATAGT
This sequence comes from Stenoptilia bipunctidactyla, assembly GCA_944452665.1. NCBI lineage: Eukaryota > Metazoa > Arthropoda > Insecta > Lepidoptera > Pterophoridae > Stenoptilia > Stenoptilia bipunctidactyla. Next base: position 17,941,878 of record OX101739.1, read on the forward strand.
AAGGACGGTAAACTTCCTTATTTACTTTTATGAGATTTCGCCGACAACTGTACTTGCGAACTCCAAGACCCGAACCAAAAAGATGGATGACTTGATGATTTTTCGTTGCAAGTCCCCTTGCCTATTCTCTAAAACTCAAGCAAACCACCAACGCCTCAAGCTCCAGGAAGTAAAAAAAAAAACGCAACATGAGGTACTGGAACAAAACAATTCCTCCAGATCCCATAACTACTTATTTCACCTAAACGCTCCACTAAAAAAAAAAAAAATACCTGGCTGATTAGTAATCAACCTAACCAAACATAACCCAACACCAAAGATAGGACTTACCTTCTATCTCGAACACCTGCTGCACTTTATATTAAAACAACCCAACACCAAAATTTACTTAGATGACAAAAGATAGGATGGTTCATCATCCTCTACTTATATAAACTTGTGAAAAAAAAAACTTTTAAAAGAAACTCCTAAATGAATACCTGCGCGTTCAAAAGTGTATAAATATAATAAAACTAACTGTTTCAAAAGCACTAAAGGCAAAGAGATCAAGTAACTTTATCAGGTTATTGACTCATTAAAAATACTAAAGGCAAAAAGATAGAATAACTTTATTAGGTTACCTACTCATAACAGTAAAGAGCTAAGAGACAGGTTTTACCAACTATGGATCCCGCTCATTTGAAAGCTATAAAATAAACATAATAACATTTTAACTTTTTTTTTAAACGCACAAAGCAAAAAATTAGAACAACTTTATAAAGGTTATTACTCATAACAGGAAACTTTAAAGCTAAGTTAATATAGTAACATAAAACTAACATACTGTTTTTAAAAAACAAAAATGCGAAGAGATAGAACAACTTAATCAGGTTGTCTACTCATGACAAAAAAGTTAAATTAAAAAAAAAAACTAACCCTACACTTGACCAAAATCTCACCCGAGGGCAATAGATGTTAAAGGATAGTAACAAAGGTTTAGGCAAAAACTGGCTCTTCATAACTTAACTACCGGGCGGCAGGCTTTCTATGAAGGGTGGTTGCTAGCCAGATGGATCCAGATGGATCCTACCACCAAGCAGGGATTACTCGGATTAGTCAGGCTTTTACGACACGCTTGATCCAGAAGCGGTAGGGCTATTCTGCACAGTATGCCGGACCTACACGGCGTAAACCTCGGAGTACCTGTACACCTAAAACTACTAAACCTAATACTATTTTAACACTAGAGACTTGACTTGACCTTGCATGCCGAAAGGTACGTCAACGATTTAAATTTTGAAGACAAAGTCAGCCAAGTCACTTAATCCTAATCACTAACCTAGCCTTTATCTAAATGACTTACTATAATCTAAACGGATTCATCTTAAATACTAATGCGGGCCCACTATAAACAAACACAACCAATACCTAGTTTATTGTTATATCGGGTAGAGGGAGACAAGTGAAACGAGCAAAGGCTGTCAACGCACTGACGTTTATTTCAATGTTATAAATATATCACGTGGTCGCCGCCACGGCTACTAACATAACATTCCTCCCCTTATAATATAAACTACTTAGGTAAACTACGAACTTTAGAAAAAATAATAAATAAAAATAAAATCCCCAGACAATCACACCAACTACATGGCCCCAAAGTAAGCATAGCTTGTGTTATGGGATTCCATGTAGCGAACTAGGGGGGAAACCTAGAATATAAATACATAAATAGATAAACACCCAGACGCGGAACTTTTTTTTTTTTTCTTGTTCCGTGCGAGAATCGAACCCGCAACCACTAGCGTCTGAGGCAGACAGGTTTACCCCATCGCCAAAGTGGCGATGGGGTAAAGTGGCCTTTTTGTAATCGACCTTGGGGCGATTTCTCCTTGGCACTATTGGTTGTAGGTCCTTTTCTGCGTTCCTTTTCTGTGTTACAGTATCCCTCTATGTCCCTCTTCCTCCGGCAGAAAAATATTTAATTGAGAACGATGTTTGAAATTTCTTCTTTGCAAATTCCCCTTACATCAAAACCAAAACTCAACTAAACGGCAAATTACTATGAGCTCGAGCTCCAGAAAATAAAAATAAAAAAACAACAAAACGAAAAGTTTCTTTCAGACGCAACAACTAAAATTCCAAAGACTGCTAAAAAAATCTGACTGACAGTTGCCATCTAACTAAAACAAACAATCAACCATCACCAACGAGACAGGACTTACTTTCTAAGTCGGACACATGCTCAATCAAAAACTATAGGAATATCAAAACATTTCAACACCAAAAATAAACTTCAACATCAAAAAGATCTATCCCCTATCTCACTGTCACCTAACATTCACCAGGAAATAAAACTTCTTCAATACCTGCTTGTTCAAAATTTTATAAATATAATAAAAAAACTGTTTCAAACGCACTAAAGGCAAAGAGATCGAACTTTATCGGGTTATCGACTAATAAAAACACTAAATTTAAAGAGATAGAATAACTTTATTAGGTTATCTACTCGTAGCAATAAAATCTAGGAACAGGATTTACCAACTAAAACAGAACCTGCTCATTAAAAGCTAAGAGACAGGATGTTCCAACTAAAACGGAACTTGCTTATTAAAAAGTTAAGAGACATGATTTACCAACTAAAAAGGAACCTGCTCATTTAAAAGCTATAAAATAAATATAATAACAACTTAACTTCGAACGCACAAAAGCAAATAGTAAGTACAACTTTATTAGGTTATAAAATGTGTAACAAAATGGAGAGATAAAACTTAAAGGTTAGCTTTTATACCATACGTAGAATATACAGTAAAAAGATTAACATGATCATTGCTGGTATAAACTTTCATACAAATTTATTTAATTATTTTACAACAAAATATTTGACAACCCTAGTCAACCTAATTAGCTAAAACAAGACTTGTGCCGCAGTCAGTGACCTAATGAGCTTTTCCGCACCGGCTGAACTTTGTAGAATCACGATAATTAATCGGCTCGCGCGCGTGCCGAGTATATAGCGCAAGTATATAACTATATGCAACCTAACATGCTCCTCCTCGCTGCGCTCGTCGTTGCACCTAACCGTACCGATCTCCTGATGGGTGCCTATATGTTGTGGCCATTTCCATTCCACAAACTAACCTAACCTTAATAACTCAAGGATTTCTTATATTTATTAATAAAACAACAATAATTTTCATACTATTTATTATATTTTATAAACTTGTTTTATAACATTTAACAATTCTATAAATGGGTCTTTTTTATATTTCAGCAAGTAACGCCTCCTGTCGAGAATCGAATATCGACACTCGCCATCGCTCTCGAGCGCCCTCTGCACTGAACAACACCTACCTACGCCGCGCATGAGAGTGCGGGCGAGGGGCGAGACGGACGAGGCGCGAGGACGCGCGGGTTGCGGGTCGCGGGCGCCGCGGGGATCCTACGCTCGAGCTGCGAGCGACGTCACTGCTACTACGGCCTTCTATGAGACCACCGCGCGTGCAAAGTTATATTGTTTCCTTTAAACTTCAATAAACCAACGCTATAGAAATTACAGTCCGCATTAATTATTATTCTCCCAACATCTGAGACCTCAACATATTGGTCCTTCGAGCCGGATTATTGGCTCCAATTGAGGGAGCAAACGGACCAATCATATTGAAGTTGTTGTTAATAGTTGGCAACCAGCCTTGCGGAATAGCACCATTTACTGTAAAGCAAGCGCCTCTCGCGGTATTGGTACGTTCTCGGTGTAGGACGGAAACATTGTTGTAGCCGGCAGTAGCGGAACCAAAACATGCAGAACTTCTTATCTGGCATTGCCGTTGGCTGAGCCGTTGAATATCTGGAACTTGTTCCGGAGTACGGACAAACTGGACATTGCCTGGTAAGGTTTTAGCTTTTATATAGTTCCTAACAGTTGGGGAAGTGCGTCCCAAATCTCTCATTTTATATCTTCCACGCAGCTCAAAAAGTACTGTGTTGACACGGCACATTAGCTCGGGGCAAATACGTAGTCTTGCAGCAACAGAATCACCATTAGGGAATTCAAAGCCTTCGATTCTTGGTCTTGCCTCTGCGGAAATAACATCGCGTGGACCATGTCCTAACAAATTGGGTGTAGGAACAGAACCTGCAGGTATTAATGCTGCGGGCAATGGTGGTATTTCTGGGTCTTGGTCTCCACGACGCGAGTTCAGAACCCTGTTTGATGTAACCAGGGGTGAGATATAGCACTCGTACACGTTGTGGTTTTCGGGAGTAACAATTCCAAAAGATCCAGCTGGAACATGATCATCAGCGGCTTGTGGAACGGCGATATCCGGGAGGTTGAACTTAACTTCTTCGCCTCCAATAGTGACGGTGTTTCCAATACTCGCGATATAGTGGTACAGATTGTCTGGAATACAAAGATCTTCAGGCAATAAATCCTGGAAACGGCCAGAGTCAATCTTCCTCTCACCATTGTCTAGTGTCAAATCCAGTAAATAACAGTTAAGTATAGTAGCCATCGAGTGCTGGAACATTGAGAAGGGCATGCGTCTATGTAATCTAGGGTCAATGCCTCTTAGCGATTCGTATGTCCTCTCGATTTGGTCAATATACCCACTGAATTCAAAATTTTGGGAGTATGTTTCCTGCATGGGAATTGAGCTCGTATGAGGACCAAGATCATACAGTGGTTCATCAACTGGAGCGGTTTCGTCCTTTGCTCGGAAATCATAAGCGGCTGCGGAATCCATCTTCGCTTCCTGCTTTTGTTGTGTTTTCCTGTTCTTCCAGGCGGTGCTGCGCTTGGTTGCACCCCTTGGCTTAACAGGCCTCTCTTCAAATTCGCGAACGTCATTCCAGTCGGTCTCAAAATTCTTACTTTGTTGGAATTCGTAAGCACGACGCTGGCTTCTGTTTTCGCGTTTCTCACCACTAGCGGGCTGTCCACGCTGAACTGGTTGAGAACTTCTTCCGTAACTACGGGAATCTTGTATTTAACTATAATATCAGCAAAATTTTCTGGGTAGTTATAATTATCTTTATAGAAAAACCTTTTAACCACCCGCCACTGAGACTCAATCCTTTGGGTGTGCGTTCCATCTTCTGCCACAAATGGATTGTCTGGATCACTTTGGTTAACTTTTTTATGTATATAACCATGCTGACCCAGACAACAATATGCTCTCCAACAATCGGTGTGGATGGTGGTGCCTTCTTCAACGTGCTTCTGTATAAGTGGCACCAACACATCTGCGGAGCACATTATCGGGGCACACTTCCAGCCGCAGGTCCTCACTTCCATCTTCTATTATTCCGAGGACCCAGTGCCCGTCTACTCTGCGGCCTTTATTTTATTTTCTACTTCCAAATTTGCTTTCATCCAGCTGTGTAATTTTTCTCGAGCTACCAATTTTTCCAACACTATCTTCTTTTTCTATTTGGTATAACACTACCGCTTCCCTACAGTAACAATACCAGTCTGAAATGGTGACCCGGCTTAAACATTTTTGTTTTTCTTCTTTTAATGGGTCTTCAAGAATCACTTGATCGAAACTCATCCTTTGATCATAACAATACATAAAATAATAAATGTGAAATAAATCTATTTTTACATTTTCAAACCATGTTCCACTTGTTCGTGATATTTTCGTTTTCGTTTTGCAAGTTCCCTTAGGACAATAAAAAATTCCAACAGTGTTGTTGGCATGATAATCAATTTTCATGGGGCATCGATGTGATCTGCACATTTTACTTCTTAATATTAAATCATGATCCACTGTAAATGCAACTCCTTGCTCGCAAGTTCCAAGGCATCGGATAATCTTTGCCAGATTCTTCTATATCTGCACAACTTCGCAACTATATAACCTCCTTTTTGAAGGTGGTTCATCCCCTAAAATAGAAAAAATATTGTAGATCAATACAAAAAGACATGAAATTATATGAAATCATAATTTAGTAACAAATTAATACCTTGAAATGCAGTTGGATCATCCCGACTTGTAGAAGCTTGAGGTTGGATGGTATATTGAGGTCCAGGTGAGGGCTCATCACCAACACCAACACCTAAAATCAATCAAAATTATCATAGAGACCTATATGGAGAAATTAGAATATTTACTACATTTTCAAAGTAATCATTTGAAGTCTTAATTTAATAACAATTATTACCTTGAAATCCAGTGGGATCATCCCGACTTTTTGATGGCTGAGGTTGAATGGGGGATTGGGGTCTAGACGATGCCTCATCACCAAAAACTAAAAAATAATGTAAATTATTAAGGTAATCCACAAAAAGCACGAAAAACACAGCGAGAACATCCACGAAACTACGAGAGAAACGGAATGAATAAAATCAGCCGGTATCCGTGCGTCAGCGCGTCATATCAGTTTGGACAGTTTAGATGTCACAAAATGGCGGAAAATAGGTTTCGTTTTACATATTTTTGTATGTAAAATATCGTTTCAGTATAGGAAATTTCAAACACGTATAATTAAAAAACTATGCATCTCCGCAAAACAAGAGGGATATTAATCGAAAGGGGAAACCCACCCCTACATAATGTACCGGTTTTCCCTCTGTGGGTCTGGGCGCTAAGGTGTTGGTAGGTCCCTTGTCACCAGATGAGATTAAACCCACAGCTGATGGATATACCTGGAGTGGAGATACGGCTAACTTACCCTCAGGGCGTGAGAAAGTTTTGGCTCAGAGGCGTGAGAGAGGACAGAATTTATTGATATTGAGCGCCAGCCCTAGCTCTCAACGCACAAACAAGAAGGTGGATATTTTAAGAAATCAAACCAGTTAGTTGGAGCACAAATAAATATAGTATATTTCAAAATTTACACTTTACAATTAAGTTAATGGGCTGAGGGCCTCTTTCAGTTTACATTTTATATAAAGGTCATACCTTGACTACTTCTGGACTTTGTTGGTAAGTGGTTTTAATAAAGGCGTTGTTTCTCGCAGTTACATTAGGTAGGATCCGGTGAGCATCATCTCTTCATAGGCGGTGCAGTCAAAGGCACGTGTACATCAAACCACGTGTCATTCTCGAAGATAAAATATAACTTATCCTTGGATATAATAGAAAAAAACTAGGGATTCATCCAATGAAATGGGTTTTTTTAGAAGATAAATGTCGTCGTTAATCTGATTACAATGGATTTACTCCATTATATATATTTCAGCTCCAACTGGAAAGAAAAACAATAGACATGAGACGCCATTGCGTATGACTCAACAACCAACTGAATTAAGCTCAATACTTACAATAAAAAAAAAAATTATATATGACCCCTTGCGGGCTGTTACATCCTATTAATTTTCTTCAAACCATCAGGAAGCGGATCTCCTCTCCGTTTTCTAAATCGTCGCTCTCGAGCGGAAGACGCAAAATGAAAAGGACGCGCCCTGATCACCTAGTGTTTTTATAACCTAAATTTTGACATTCCTTGAGCAATTGATTCCCGAGGAAAAAAACTTGACATAGATCTGTCGGCCGGAAACAGATTATACTCAAATCTATTAATCATTGATCGAGAGAGAAGAACATTAAAAAAAAAAGTGTTACAATAAATAAACCCATTTCAATCCAATTTTCCGGGTGTGTAACTCAAAACCTCACCCCTATTAAATAGCGATTGTATTCGCTTTTATCATTACAAATATAATCCAGGACTTCTCTCATGTGGTATGCTCTTTCTAGCATCAAATAAGTTGAATTCCATCGCACAGGCATATCCCAAAGCAGAGATAATTCAGAAGCTTTTAACAGAGTACATGTTTCAAACTACAATTTTTGCTTTGGAGAAAAATTAATTTGCTTCACTAAGTTGCCAATATCTTTTATAGGTTTTTCTATAAATGACAGTCCACGTTTCACCATCAAGTTTAAAATATGGGCAAGACGCTTGGTGTGTACTACATTCTCATAGTCATCATCAAATAAAGTTAATAGCTGCATAAATTTGACATTGGCAGCTTCATTATCAGATGTGATAGATGATATTTTCTTTTCTGTATTGTATCGTCTTAATATATCCTTTACTTTTAATAAAATTTGTTCGCTTCCGTGCAGATATAGTAGCAAATCAAAATCTAAAATTAGTGCAGTTAGCTTTACATACATACATACATAACTTCACGCCTGTATCCCTTATACTGAGGCCACACTACCTTTCCGTCTACCGGGCTGTTACCGCGATAATTATGGCATTAAAAAACCGTTTAAATTACCGCATGAACTGGTGTGGTTACACTAGAGTTTACCTAGATACGAGGGTGGATTGAAAAGTTCGCGGCCTAGTCAAGAAAACAGAATAAAGTACATACAAAAATATTTTTATTTTTCGACGTAATCTCCATTTAGCTCTATGCACTTCTTCCATCTGCTTTCCAGAGCTTCCATACCTGTTTTAAAAAAAGATTCCTCAAGGTCTTCAAAATACAGGTTAACAGCGGCTTCGACCTCTTCATTCGTTAAAAATTTCTGCCCACCGAGGTGTTTTTTCAGGTTTGGAAACAGATGAAAGTCCGAAGGTGCCAAATCAGGAGAATAAGCTGGATGTGGCAACAATTCGAAACCACAATCACGAATTTGAGCCATAGACTCGACAGACGTCAAAGTCAAAGTCAAAAGAATCTTTATTTCGTAAGTATTAAAATACATTTGAAATAAGTCACAATTTACAAATTGAACTGAATCTACCACCACTTCGGAAAGTCGATCTGTTGAGAAGAAGTGGCAAGAAACTCAACAGCAATCATCTTTTAAAAATACACAATAACAATAACAACAACAATAATTTACAATCTTCTTGCATCCGGATATCTTATAATAAAACTTTATGCTTATCCTTAAATCTATCGAAGGGTTAATTTTAAATATTTTGGAGTTTTATTATAAAAGCGTACACATCGACCCATGAACGAGTTGGTGATCTTCTGGAGTCTACTATTATATTTATACATTAGGCAATCAAGTAATAGACAGAAACGTAGACATAGATATAGAGGTAAAGATAGAAGTAGATAGATGTAGCGATAGAGGTGAGAGATATTACAGATAATGTGGATGGAGATGAGGATAGTCGTGGACAGAGACTGGACACTAACACGGACGTGAACATGGGGGAATGGGATGGAGATGGGGAAGTCAGAGTCAAATTCAAAAAAGTAACAAGTCATAAAGTCTTCAGCAAAACGACCTGGCACCGCTAGCAGCACCCGTTCACGAGTATAACGCAAGCACCAGCCATCATTCTCCTCAACCATATTTTAGGGAAGAGGGTGACCCGACACCCGACGCTACCGCTAGCCATGCCGCCTGAGGGAGCATGACGTTCTTGCTGTTGTATGGATAAGAAGGAGATGGAGATGGCGTTGGATGAGAAGGATATGGAGATGGTGTTGGAGATGGTGTTGGAGATGGTGTTGGAGATGGTGTTGGAGATGGTGTTGGAGATGGAGTTGGAGATTGAGAATATTTGAAAAACAATTTACAACCAAGGACTTTTATCGTCCATATATTCAGAAATTGTATAAAAGCCTTTACTACACAATTTTTGTTTAATAGTTTCTTTAAATTTATCAAGTGGTAAGTCTTGAATATTTGTGGGAACCTTATTATAAAAACGTATGCATTGACCCATAAATGAGTTAGTGACTTTATGAAGTCTACTATCATAGCCGGCTAGCTTGTACTTATTTCTAGTATTAACATTATGCAAGTCACATTTTCTATGGAACATGTTTAAGTTCTTTTTTACGTACATAAGGTTTTCAAAGATATATTGTGAGGCAAAGGTAAGAATATTAATTTCTTTAAACTTATTTCTAAGTGTCGCCCTGGAATTAAGTTTGTAGATTGAGCGAATAGCCCGTTTCTGCAGCACAAAGATGGTTTTAATATCGGCAGCATTTCCCCACAGGAGAATGCCGTATGTCATTAAGCTATGAAAATAACCAAAATAAACCAACCGCGCAGTAGCTTCATTAGAGATATTTCGCATCTTTTTGACGGCATATGCTGCAGAACTAAGTCTCTTCGCCAACCTTTCTATATGTGGTCCCCATTGTAGTTGTGCATCTAGGGTTATGCCAAGGAACACTGTTGAATTTACAGGGCTCAATTCTTGTCCTTTTACAATTAAGTTAGTATTTACATGCCGGACATTAGGCAAAGAGAATTTTAAAAATTTAGTTTTATTTTCATTGAGTAGTAGGTTATTGGCTGAAAACCATTTCTCCACAGTTTCAATACAACAGTTTATTTCAAAGCAATGCTTCAATTGCCTACTCACTTTAAATAGAAAAGAGGTATCATCAGCAAATAATATGACCTCACACTTGTCTTTCACTAAAAATGGCAAATCATTTATATAAACTAAGAATAAGAAAGGCCCAAGAATCGAGCCCTGGGGCACTCCCATATGAAGTTCCCACAACTTATCCAAGACATTACTTCTGAATCTCTCCAGCCGACCCTCGTTCATGGGTACAAACTTAATCTCTCTTCTTAATGCCTTGTTTGTGTTAATGTTAAAAGATGCTAATTGTCCACAGTGATCCGATTTTAACTTATTAAATATGTATTGACTGTTGGGTGATGCATCAGTGAAAATATTATCAATACATGTTGCTGAAGTGGCTGTAACACGTGTAGGCTCTAAAAAGAGATTTTTAAGTCCATAACAAAGAAACAAATTAGTTAACCTTTGGCTAAGGGATGATTGGATTAATAAATCAATATTAAAATCACCACAGACAATGATATTTTTTTTAGTATCACTAAGTTTAAGTAAAGCTTCCTCCATGATTTTTTCAAACAAATCAAAGGATGAAGCCGGCCGCCTGTATACGCTTATTATAATAACTTTCCCTAGTTCTATACATGCCATTTCAATGGTTTGCTCAACAGAAAGACTAATAATATCCTTTCGTTCTTTAAATTTCATTCCTTTGTGTGTAATAATCAAGGAGCCGCCACAATTAGCCTGGATTCTGCTGTATGAACTGGCTATTTGATGATTATTGAACGAAAATATCATTTGATGGTCTTTTAGCCAGTGCTCCGTTACACACAAAATATCTAAATTTTCTTGATTCATAAAAAGTTCAATTTGCAAATCCTTACCCAGCATGCCTTCAATATTTTGGTGGGCTACATTTAATACATTTTTACTACATTTTAATTTTGCAGCTGGGGCATATGTGCTAATAACATTTTGATTATAGCTAGAAGTCTTATTATCTATTGTCGTCGCCTCTAGTTTAAATTAACTAGAGTAGTCCTAATACTATTACTTGGAATGTTATATTCCACCGGTTTAATAAATATAAGTGGCTGCTCAATAGAAGCAGAGGTTTCAGTCAAGATGACTGGTAAATCATTACTAATAATATAAGATAGCGAAATTGCTATTTGTCGTATAGAATAATCGTACAAATTGTACTTATCATACTTAAAATAAAAAGGTTTACTAACTATAATGTTAGTATCAATCATATGGAATTTATCACTATGCCTACATGTCATAGTGTGTAATATTTTATTCAGATGGTGCCTTATATTGTTTTCTTGCTCTGAGAAAGAGTGGCTAAAAGGTAATGCAAATAATATTATTCTACATATATTTTTCTTTTCATGTAATTTGGAAAAACTGTGAATCATGTCTTTTTTATTTGCATGGTCCCGTCTGCCTACTAAAATAATCAAGACAGTTTCGACTTTAAAGTCAGTCACAAAAACTTTATTTAATATATCACAATATGAAGCACCAGGGAAACAATTATTTATTATTGGCTGCCTTACATATTTACTTACTTGGAAGCCCATTTTTTTCCCAAGTTCATCGCTGTACATAACTACTTCTGGCTGACTTAGCTTATTATTACATAAATAAGATGGCTTTGGTTTTATAAGCAGTACATTATCCTCTATAACACAAGGCATCTGGGACTGGGACTGGCATAGCTCGGGCTGTGGACAACTTAATACACTTTGTTCACAATTATTTTGGGAAGTCAAATACTCAAATTGATCCAGATTATATTTAGATAGTTGAAGTAAGCTGTCCATGGCCAAAGTGTGTTCTTTTATCTCTTTCTGAGCAACTTCATATTTATTAGTTAAACTATTAAGTTGCTCATAAAGCCTGTTTATTTCCAGCTCAAGGTGCCTTGTGTCACTTTCATAGGTGTGGACTCGGGCGTTGTCCTGGTGAAACAACACTTTCTTTCTCAGTAATCCTGGGCGTTTCTGTTTAATTTCTTCACGTAAACGGCGCAGAAGGGTGAAATAGTACGCAGAGTTTATTGTTTCGCCTTTTGGAAGGTAGTCCACCATAATGACACCCTTAGCATCCCAAAAAACCGATGCCATCACCTTGCCAGCCGACAGAATTGCCTTTGCTTTTTTCGGAGTTGGTTCACCTGATTTTTTCCATTGTTTGGATTGTTGTTTTGATTCTGGGGTATAGTGGTGAACCCAGGTTTCATCCATTGTCACAAATCTGTCAAGAAAACCTTGTGGATCAGCCTCGAACATCTCCAAACAGTCGCGAGAAATCGTGAGTCGAATTCGCTTTTGCTCTACTGTAAGCAATCTGGGGACCCACCTAGCCGAAACCTTAGAAAAGCCGAGTTCATGGACAATGATGTTTTGCGTTCGTTCATATGAGATGCCTATAGTGTCTGCAATTTCTCTGATAGTCAATCTACGGTCTTTCAATATGAGATCACACACTTTATTGATGTTTTCTTCGGTCGTAGACGTCATTGGCCTGCCGGAGCGAGGGTCATCTTCGATGTTCTCTCGTCCACGTTTAAATTCTGCAACCCATTTTTTCACAGTGGTATAGGACGGGGCAGATTCCCGTAACGTTTTTTGCATGTCATCATGGATCTCCTTTGGTGTTAATCTTTTTTTAAACAAATATTTAATCACAGCACGTTGTTCAAATTTCTCCATTAGTGGAAATTTGTTCTACACACGTATTTATATTGTTCGTAAAATTTTATTTAAACAAGATATCTTATATCTTGTTTAAAAAATCTTAACTAATCTCTTTTTCTTAGTAAAAGTTAGGTAGGTATGCAAACTTTTTTGTTTTAATTTACTCTGGCTGGTTAGAAAATAAAACGATATTCTATTGTTTTTTTACAAAACAAAAACGAATGCATTTAAATAGAATTTCAATGCATTTTCTTTCCTAATTGAATTTGGTGTTGAATCTTCATTTTACAAATTTTAACAATAATTTAAGGGCGGCTTGCGCATCGTCGTTAAATACAGTTTAAGAGCGACGTAAACGCATTTAGTCTGCTAACTAAAATTAGCGTCTTGCACAACAAAAATTTAGGCACTAATCACGTTTAACGAACTGTCAAACCTTTTTTATTGTATTTAGGCTAAACATATTTAGCAAGATAAACTCATTTAACTAAATTCTGTTTAGACCAAATGTTACGCAAGCCGCCCTAAATAGAGTTATTTACATCATTATATTTTACGTGAGTTATAAGTTGTCGTCTTTAGCGACGTTACACCAAACAAGGAGAATTATGAAGAATAGGAGAACTGAGCTCGTTTTTGTAAATGGAAACATGAACGCTGAAAATTACGTTGAGGATGTACTTAAACCCCATGTCCATCCATTTGCACAAACACTTGGCCCAGACTTCACATTGATACATGATAATTTACGCACTCTAATTTAACTTGGTCACAGAACCTAAAATTTGAGTGTGGTAAATACGGACACATACTGTAATCGTACAAATTATTATAATCTAAATAAACAATTAACGAGCTAGGATGAGAGGAGTCATTTCCAAATATTTGTTATTGGCTTTGGCATGTCGTTTCGAGCACATACAAACTCCCCCTCGAATACCTCTCTGTACCATTCTATATATCTTGATATCCTTTATTAATTCCAATTGAACACCAGTTTTCAAAAGCATTGCGTCGAATGAAAGGCTTGGCGCTGTGAGATAAAATGCAGGATCGAGGTTATAGTATCGTTTACATGTTTTTCTAAAGCTTTCAAAAATGTCTGTTAACAGCAAGACATCTGTTTTTAGATATAAATCAGTGTAACCACCCATATCAGAAATATTGAACTCTGACCAAACTGACATAGCATGCATATAATCCTCATCCGTGATTGGTTCGTTAGTTATTGAATTGTAAAAATGTTCTTTTAAAGGTAGTGAAGTTTCATCATAACGTTCCCGGTGAGACATATAGTCATATGGGTACACTCCTTTTCTCATAGGTAGACTATGTTGGTTTTCTAAAGGGTAGTATGATTTTAATTGAATAAACTGACGTTTTTCCATTGTACTAGCCAATTTTTCTAAGCTCGTCCCTAAAAATATTAAAGAGTCTACAAACCGAACTTGAAAGCTGTTTTCCTTAGTAATTGGAATGTATTTAGTGATAGAAATATAGTTTTCTTTTGTTTTTGGAATAATTTTAATGGGTCCAGGAGCTTCAACTAGTTCTTTTATAAAAAGATGACTATCATATCCTGATAAGTTGTGGAAAAATACCGGCAAAAATTTAGGAAGCTGGTGCAGTAGGTTGCAATACTGATGAGCCGCGCCACGGTATTTACCAGTCACTTGACAGTGATCGCGAACTCTATCACCTAATAAGATCTGCCGCACAAATTAAGAATGCAGTACGCGATTTTAGACGATTTGAGAAAAACGCGTCTAAAATTTTGTTTCGAAAATTTGCAATCACGTCTTCAACATTCCTGTTTCTATCATGGCATCTTGATTTTTATATAATTAAAATAGTGTAGTTTCATATGTAATAGTTAATTTGAGAATACATTACATATTTAGTAAATTAATTATAATAAATACGTTTATTGTTGGCTATCGGGCGTATATAAAGCAAGGTCAAAAAGGCATAAACGCAGTACATGGTGACGTATTGCGTTTATGGCTTGTTTTCAGTGCATTCATACGTAGAAAGGTAAGCAAAGAATGTACTACGTGAATACTCATATAAGCAGTAAACCGCCTCGGAAATTATAATTTTCAGTGGAAAATAAAACATACGCCGGGTTCCCACTACGCCGGACCGGCAGATCTGCCGAAAACCGGACACCGGACAGAGTGTTCACATTACATCGGATCCCGGAAGAAATTCAGACAGTCCTCAGTTGAATTTTGGACGCGCGCACAATGGACGACGAAATTGTTGTGTTGTGGTGGTATCTTAATAGAAGGCAAAATAAAAGAAAACATTGGGTACACCCTATTTTACGGGAAAGATTTTCACTTGGAACATTTGAAACATTAATGGGTGAACTTAGAAGAGACGAATCAAAGTTCTTCAATTATTTTTGAATGACAGCAACCACTTTTGACGATTTACTGGGACGACTAGACATAAGAGTACGAGATACAAGTTTCAGAGAATGTATTTGCCCAGAACAAAGATTAGCCATATGTCTAAGGTAAGATTATTTTATGCACTAGATTGCGTAATAATAGTTTTGACGTAGGTACCTACTTAAGACTGTATGAATGAATGAATGTTTGCTATGTATGTTTGTTTCATGAATGTGAATATATATAATGTGTGTGTGTGGGAGGGTGTATGTATTTGATAATCATTATGAATTAAAAATGCAAACAATTTATTTAAGTATTTATTTGTACTCAAACTTAAATCCCTTCAAAATCTAAGTAATCTGAGTCTTGGAAATGTATGGAATGATTACTAGATGCTGATGGCGAAGCTAGAATCGGATTCGATGTCTGACCAGGGTAGTGTTGATCTTGCGTAGGTATTGGCTGTTGATTGACGCTATTATGTGTGTAGTATCCAGAATACTGATCTGGTCCGGTCATCTGATTATATGAATCACGCCAATGTCCGTAATTTGGTCTCTCATTATTCCTACTTTTAATTTTTTGCAACATTGTCATGACGCTAGCTTGAAATTCTAAAGTCTCTTCGATAGTTAAAGTGTTCAAGATTGGTATAATGCCTTTGAAGAAAGATAGAAGATGGTTTTCCTTTTCTGGGTTTATTCTGGAGTCCAAAAACTTTACCATCCTGTCATTTACCTCTTTATTATCAATTTTTCTTTTATCTTTAATTAAAGGTGAACGAAAATCTGATTCCATGCCTACTTCAGTCTCGGTTCTTGCTTTTTTTGAAACTGACTCATGTGGTGGTCGAGGTTCGGAGACTTTTTTCAAAAACATTAATTGCTCGTGATATAAATAATTTCGTGTCTTTTTGGCCGAAGATCCAGATTTAGACTCATCTTTTTGTTTCTTTACTGTCTTAAGCCACGAATCTCGTATATTATTCCATTTAGTTGAAACCTTTTTTCCTGAAATCAATAAAAAAATATCATAAAACAATACAATTTGTTTCTTGGTGACGTATAAAGTAATAATGTATTAACAAAAAATACTTTTTTTTTCAGATATTTAGCTTCAGGATGTTCATTCAAAGAAATACATTACTCATACAGAGTAGGCGTTTCGACAATAAGTAAATTAATAAAAGAAATGACCCACGTCATTTGGGAAAACCTAAAGACAGATTTCCTTAAGCTGCCTGATACTGAGAGAGAATGGGAGGACATCGCTTCAGGATTCGAAAGAAAAGCCAACTTTCCTCACTGTCTTGGAGCAGTAGATGGCAAACATATCAGAATTTTGAAACCAGCCAAGAGTGGTTCTATGTTCTTTAACTACAAGGAGTATTATTCTTTTGTATTAATGGCAGTTGTCGATTCAGAGTACCGATTTATTTTTATTAGTGTGGGCTCATATGGCAAGGAATGCGATTCTACTATATTAAAGGATAGTACATTTTGGCAAAAGATCAATGATGGTACTTTAAATGTACCAAAGCCTAGACCGCTTCATGAAAACTTGCACGAAGAATTACCGTTTATACTTGTTGGCGATGAAGGCTTTGCTTTAACACCTGATCTCCTACGTCCATATGGAGGTACACATTTGAATACTGATAAAAAGGTTTTTAACTATAGACTAAGTCGAGCAAGAAGGTATGTTGAGTGCGCTTTTGGTATTTTGGCAAATAAGTGGCGAATAATCCATCGAGCTATAGATCTCAACGTAGACACAGCAATTCAAGTAATTAAAGCTTGTGCAGTCTTACATAATTTTGTAAGAGAAAAAGATGGTATAAATTTTGAAAGTTACCAAAATATAGAACATAGACAAGAACAAGAAACTACACCCATGAATCGAAATGTGTCGAGTCGAGGTGGCCCTAATGCCAACGCTATACGGACTAATTATTTTGTTTCGGATATTGGTTCCGTTCCGTGGCAGGCAGCAGCTATAAAATAAAATTTATCAATGCATTTACATTTTATCAATAAAACATTAAAAACTCACCGTACTGTTTTCTTTCTTTTTCATCCAGTTCATCGAAGTTTGGTTTCAGTATTAAACATACTTCACGCCATGCTGCTAACTTTAAGTTTTTGTCTTTATAGACGTCTTCGGTCTTATCCCACAGAACAGGTCTCTCTTGGACAAGCGTAATTAAAGTTTCTGCTTGAATATCCATGCTAAACGTCTACTTTTACCAGAACATGCGAGCCGAATGACGTGAGTGGAACACGGGCGGGGCGAGGGGAGCACGAGCGGGGCGAGCGGGGGACAGATACCGGCACAAACTCGTTCACATTACTCCGGGCCCGGTCGTTCTACCGGTAAATTCGTTGACAAAACGTTCGGATACATAATTACTCAATTACGAACTTTTATTATTAATGAAATTAATATTAAATAAAAGGATAATGAAATAGAATATCATATGAAATTAAACAGTAGCATCATTATTTTTAAATTCGGGTAAGTTGTACCAAAACCTTCGCCTGTTTTCAGGCATCAAAGGCACCAGTTTGGAAATAATTTCAGCTTTCCCCTTTCCTACTTAGGACTCTCTCATATTAATTTAAAATATTTTTTATGCCCAAATTCCAAGGGATTCCGAAGGAATTTAAGAATTAATAAGAAGGTATGTTAACTGGTTTTATAGAATAAAAAATACGAGTTTATTAAGGAATCAACTAGTTATATTATTCAAAAAATATTGTTAAGGTAATAACAATCAAAAATCTTTCGAAAATCAACAGTTTATAACAAAAGATTATAAAATTAAAAACGTATTGAAAAATTGAGATTAAGGCCCGTATTAATAAACCTCTCTCAATAAGATACAAAATGTCAAGTTTTGTATGACATTTTGTTTCTCAAGATCGCACTTAAGATCATCTCAAAGTTGAGAGAGGTTTATGAATACGAGCCTTAAAATTACGTTCTATAACATCATTTTAAATCTCAAACTTTCAAAAATTAACAATCCGTAAACTCTACGAATTTTTACTCTACGGCGAGAGTATACCTACTTAAAAAAGAGACAAAAAGTAACTAAGTAAAGGTTGACATCTTATGAACTTAACTTAAAAAAAAACTGTTTAAAAAAGTTTTAATACACATCTAAATAACATAACTAAAAGGAACAATCATTACTTACGTAATGAGTGGTAAATATACTGAGGTACCTAAGTGAAGTTTTAGACTCAATTCAGGCACTGGTGGTGGTGGTTGGCAGAGGCTCGAAGAGTACTTTCAGTTTTGAAAGAATTTTAAACATTATACTTAAGCATTATTTTAAAGACTAGTTTCGCTGATACTGGTCGCAACTGGCACCAGCTGTTAGCGGCATCAGTCACACGTTTATTCACAGTTTTATTTTTTTATTATTGATTAACTTAATTATTTTAGTGAAGATAAAGTTTAAGACTCTTTCAAAGCTGAAAGTGTTACGCACCGCTGCTTACCGCCTGCCTGAATTGCGCTATAATGCGATATTTAACATGAACTTAAAATAATATTTTTTATTTATTGATCACTTTGTAAATAAATATTTAAAAAGAATATTCTGAATCTGAATCTAGGAAGTTAAAGCGTTTAATTGTCTTTGCAGGAATGTTAAGAACAAAATCATCTTCACTGTCCGAAGAGTTTTGGATTGATTTTTTATCTATTGTATTGACGTGACACATATTTTCATTTTTTGATTTATTCATTAAACTTTTTTTCCATTCTTCTTTTTTCTTTTCAATTTGTGCTTGTTTTATCTTTTTATCGTTTTCTTTTTGTCTTTTTTTTTCTAATGCCTTACATTTTCGCAGTATTTTAAGTTTTTCTTTTTCTTCTTTCTCTTTGTCTAACCTTCTTTGGTGTTCTATGAATTCTGCTGCAGTAGCTACGGTGGGAGTTACCTTTTTAGTGTGTTTTTTGGTTTGGGGAGTATTCTCGGTTTTTGGAAAAAAAAATGCATTTTTGAAAGGCGTAGGTATTCCTTTAAATGGGGTCGGCGGCGTGACATTTTCAATAATTATTGGCGTGGGAGCTTTGCTTGTACTAGGCATTATTTAAGATTTTTGAAGGGTACCTATTTCTTCCGAATACTTGTCTATCAGCATTTTTTTTTGCATTATATTTGGACGTGGACTTAAGGGAGGAGAGCAACTATTAACTTCATACGAACGTAGATCGTTCGTTATTTCAGAGAATGATGGAGCGGTACTAGAACACTTACTTAATTCAGGAGTCGATGAACGTAATATTTGTTGAGCTTTTTCTTCTGTCAATAATTGTGTCTTCTGTGGTGGTGAAACTTCTGATTGCCTCTGATCAATAATCTCTATTAATACAGGTGAATCAACCAATGGTGTCGGTAGAAGAGAAATTGCTTCAAGTGTATTTCCTTCGATTGATGGAACCACATTCATTGATGACAGTGACACTTGCGATGACTTTGGTGTGACCTTTTCTATATCGTTACCTTCGTTATAATTAAGTGGGGTTAGAATACCATCCGATCTAATATCAAAGTTTATGGAATTAGAAACATTTTCTATGTCGACATTATTGGTAAAGGTTGTCTCCCCAATATCTAGAGCAGAGTCTGCTTGATCTTCAAATATGCTTTCCGATGATGTAAGACTTTTCCAGAATAAAAATAGTTTTTCATAACTGGGGTCACCTGTCCACTGGTTTCCTGCCTCTTTAAATGAATTTAATGTATTTTGTGACAATCGATTTTCAAATTGTTTCCTGAACTGCTCATTGTTATCTATATTGCTCATCTGTTGAGTATTTAATTCAGTGTTTTGATTGGCTTCCGATAGTTTTCCTTGGTGTTTATTCACTTTTGTCAAAAGTATATTATAATCAATATTTTGTTCATCAAACGGGTAAAGTCCACAGCATTTAAATCCGCTCATTATTGTTTCAGGCTTGAGGCTTCTGTCAAAACATTTTTGTACTTCTGTACAAAAGTCTGTGCGCTTACGCTTCGCATAATTATGTTTAACTCTGAATTCCCTCACAATATCCCGCCATGTTCCCTTAACAGGCCTGAAAACGGCGACATCAAGAGGCTGCAAGACGTGCGTTGAATTTGGGAGCAAAGCAACTAGTACAATCCCTTTTTCCTTGCAAAAAGTTGTTAAAGGCAGAGATATATGAGAGCTATGGCCATCTAAAAATAAAACAACGGGCAGAGTTATTTCCTGTTGTTGAAGCCATGGGTAAAACACATTTGCAACATATTCATAGAAGGACTCCATATTCATCCAGCCTGATTCGGTGTTGCCAAGTCCCCACCTCGAAGGAACCGTTGACTTGATGTTAACAGGTAGCCTCTTGTATGGAAAAAGTACCATTGGCGGAGCTACATTACCATCTGCTGATACATTGACTAATACGGTCAAACATTCTTTCTCATCATTTGCAACGCGATTATATACTCGTTTACTACCCTTTTTTACCAAAACTTATTTCTCTTTTGGACAAAGAAAAAACCCTGTTTCATCGCAGTTGAATATACGTTTTGGATCTTGAAGAACTTGCAGCAAATCGTTTTCTTTAAAATATGATCCTACTCTATCAAACCACGCTCGCAATGTATCTTCCGTGACTTGGTTTCTACTCGTTGGAAGATTTTGTGCCACACGTTTTGACAATGCTGGATGTCGTAGCATAAACCCTGAAAACCATTTCTTTCCAGGAACTCCATCTTTAAAAGGATTAGGGCGCTGCAGGTTTTCAACTAACTTAGAGACAGTGTGTAATAATTGATTTTTAGAAACTGGAAAGCCACATTTACCAAGATAATGAATCCAATCAACAATTTGTCTCTCTTCGTTAAGGGTGAGTACTGGTTGCTTACCACAACGTTCATTTTCGTAAAGCTCGTCTCGTTTACTCCGTAATGTAGTCTCTGGTACATTATACTGTCTCGAGGCTTTGTAAATACTCATACCTTGTCGAATTGATAAAAGGGCTTCAGCCACTTGGGCATTAGTATAACACTTGCGTTTCTTTTTTTCCATTATATCTATAAAAACATAAATAAAAATTATGTAGATTTCATAAATTTAAATAAAACAATTAAGTACATGGCGTTTTTGTATGGGAGCTCGGCGTAAAACCAACAGAAATAAATTTACTTTAATGTACTTCTAAATACTCTTAGATACTTTTTAACCCCAATCTTTGGATTTTTTTTACAGCAAAATCCGGTCTATATTGAGGTCTATCTTTAGGGGGTATTTAAAATTACAATAAAGTAAATTATAACACATTCTATTTCTGCTGGTTTTACGCCCATTTTAATCACGATCCTTTAATCGTTTTCATTGTTTCTGAAATAAACAATTTATTTATTATTTATTATTATTATTTATTGCTTTTGGTTTTATAAAAAAAACATGCATAATAATATCAAATAATAAAAAGATACAAAACTTTTACGGAACCCTAAAAAAATGTAATTGTATATTATACTAGCAGCCGCCCGCAACTCCGTCCGCGTGGATTTTGTTTTCCGCACACTTAGTGTTATACTATAGCTTAAAGCCTTCTTCGACTTATGGACTATGAGATTAGCGCGTTCAAACAAACAAATAGATTTTTTATAAGTATAGATCAATTGAGCCGTAATAGGAGATCTTAGAACCCTAACACGGAGTCACCTGGAAATAACTACCGCCGTAATAGGAAAAATACTCATGTGTTGATAATCCTAATTCTGACCCATAAATATTTCGATAAACAAAAGAATAAAAATGCCTAATCAAACGTTAACAGTTTTTTGGCTCAGATTTGTAAAACTCAGTTCAAAATTTATACAAAATAAATGTTTTGTGATAATTTAAAATACACCTTCCCATTTTTACCTCGTCTAAGAAACTAACATTTTGTACTCGGCA
Source organism: Stenoptilia bipunctidactyla (assembly GCA_944452665.1). Lineage (NCBI taxonomy): Eukaryota > Metazoa > Arthropoda > Insecta > Lepidoptera > Pterophoridae > Stenoptilia > Stenoptilia bipunctidactyla. Next base: position 17,964,153 of record OX101739.1, read on the forward strand.
GTTTTCATAGTTAATTAGATTTCTAATTAAGAACACATACCACAGAATATGGTTTCTAAATAATATGATTAATAATTATTTCAACTTAACTTGAAACTAATTCAATAAGTTTATAAATTGAAAGTTATGAACAATTAAACATGTCCAGTACTTTTCCTATTTCGGAGGCATACCACCGTAATAGGATCAATCTACAAAATGTGTATCCTATTACGGCGGTATTTTGTTTTTTACTTTTTTGGTAATAAATGACTTACAAACATAAAATAAACTATTGAAATAGCGAGTGTAATAACAGGAAAATGCTATAAATAACAAATGAACAAACTCTAACAGCATCTTAATACGAAAAACTTAGTTTCTAAATATTTGTGTACTTACTTTAGTTGTTCCGCGTTTGTATGGACACACCGCTCACGTCGATGGCGTTACACAGACTAATTGATATTGTTGTGTTGTCTATGTGCTATACTTGCAAATGTCAGTTATGTCATAAAGTAATAGATTTAGAATAAATAGTTTCGGTTTTGATGTACCTACACTGAATAAAACAGAAATAAAACGCGAAAATAGAAATACCACCGAAATAGGAAGCGATTTTGACTACCGCCGTATAAGGTGCCTTTACCTTATTTTCCCCTCAGGTCTTGCTGTTTATCGATTGGCTTTTTAATGGCTGTCATGACTCGACGATCATTTTTAGAATCGTAGCCTAACGTGGCGAGGAAAAAACTTTTACACACCTCAATTTTTTTTTGACTAGATGATTGAAGGTAATAGGCATATATTGCATCCCTTTTAACAACAGTCGTCACATTTTGCCGTCTTATTTTTACAGGCTTTACGTTGATCAAGCCCTTAATGAAGAGGCCTCCTGCTTCGTAATTCAAACTAACGTAATTTTTATTTATTTCGATCCGTTCATTTTCATTAAAATTTTGTGTACACTTTTTCTTACATGTATCTTTACAAGGTTCCTTCAGAGATCTTTGTTCTTGCACTTCAATTTCTTTTTTCTTCTTTCTACTCGCTAAATCTTCTTCAAAAAGCTTCCTTTTCCGAGGATGACCTTCCCTTGTGCAACAAATACTATCAACAACAACTTCCGTAGAAGATGGTTTGTGGTTCTCACACGAAATGTTAGCCGAACATGGAATATAATGGTCTAAACATAACAAGCAATTACATTTTTCACAAGTACCGCCTACATACTCCGTGCAACCAGAATATTCACAGTGCTACGTTTTATCTTCTTTATTTATACTTTTATCAAAGAAATCCTTATTAGATACTTCGTTCGTTTTATTTTTCTTCTTTGTTAGATTTTTCTGCTGGTATAATCATCTTAATAACATGGTTGCCACAGCTTCCTTTATCTTGCGTCTGAAAATGATCGAGGCATAGAAAACAGAAACAATTTTCGCAAGCACTTTGGACGTTTTTAGTACATTCTACATATTCGCAAGTTTGTATATTTTTAGTATGTAGGGGTCTCTCTGTGTTTAAACTTTTAAAATTTTTTGTTTGTTGTTTACTTTTATAAGCTTGTTTCTTTACATTTTGTAACGCCGTTTGTTCATCAAATTGATTACGCAGATGATTTCCACAGTCGTTGAAAGTGCTTTCGTTTTCAAAATGAATCCAACACAGAAACGCAAAGCAATGACTACATGTACTGAAAATCTCGCAAGTGCAATTCTTGTATTCACAACTTTGTACTTGATTTCCATGCAAACCGTCTTCATTAGCAGGTAATAATGTCAAATTTCGGTGTACTATTTGTTTGGAAAATAGCAATTTTTTGCATACATTCATCTTTGGTGTAGGACTTGCGGGAATAGTTGCGTTAGAATCGTTAAATTCGTCATTTTCCGGTACGTAATCTGCATCTCGGCTATTATCGGAGTTATGAAAAGGATCGACCGTAGCAATCAACTCCTCAGAACAAATCAACTCCGAGATAAGCTCATGTGTCTCTTTTGTAGTTTCTTCCTCGAAAATTGGAAACGTTTCGTGACAGTACAATGAATTTAACTCAACATTTAGCTCGTTGTTGTTATCTGATTAATTAAAAGTAATTAAAAGTAATTAAGAGTTGGATATTTATTACATTTTACTGTTCTTGGTATAATTTAATATTTCATGTTTTTACCAATTCAGTAATTTATTGGTTAATGAACCTCACCCTATTCTGTTTATAATCACTACAGAATACAATGGTATGGTCATTGTGGTTTGATCAACAAGATTTATTGATCATGTCTGTTCTCGTATCTCCATATAAGTAATTTATTGAGTTTTTAATTCCCATTATTTATAACAAGATACCTGAAGTTTATTAAGTGTTTTGTTTCTTTCACTCCTTTACGAAATTATACGTATACTTAAACGGTCGATGAATCAGTCGGTCGTGTGAGTATACGTATAAGATTATATGTAAGTTATTAAAGTATGTGTATTTCTGACAGACTGACCTAAAAAATGTTTGTACGTGAATCTTCTCATCTTAGTTTCTAAGCTCTGCTCTGGGGACTTATGTGCAAACAAACTACTTCTGATAACAAAATATGTACAACACAAGTACCTATCAAGGTGCGTCAAGGGTACAACTACTTTTTAGGATAAATGTAGTGTACCTAATATTTTCAATATGGTGTTTGAAATACAAATCGAAACAAAGCAGGAATCTAGTTATAGACAGTTATTTTAAAGTGACAACATTTAGAACGAATAAAACTTGAGGTCATTAAAAACTCAATAAATGACTTATATGGAGATAGGAGAACAGACATGATCAATAAATCTTGTTGATCAAACCACAATGACCATACCATTGTATTCTGTAGTGATTATAAACAGAATAGGGTGAAGTTCATTAACCAATAAATTACTGAATTGGTGAAAACATGAAATATAAAATTATACCAAGAACAGTAAAATGTAATAAATATCCAACTTTTAATTATTGAACAGATAATTAAAGCTAATTACCATTAGCATTATGAAGCGCGAGTGACAATATCTTAAACACAAATGAGTTACACAAATGAATTACAAAAATGGCGAATTCCGACAATCCTCTGACTAATGCTTGAGTCATTAAACGCCCAATAAATTAATTATCTAGAGATAGGAGAGCAGTTATGACCAATAAATTTTGTTAATTGTTCAATGGCTAACTGAAATATCAGTAAATTTATGAAAAATATGAACAATACGTATATCTCAAAAAGTGCGCGTCAGGGGTGCCATGTTTCTTTAAGACAAATGTAGTGTAATACATTCTCTACGTTGTGTCTGAAATTCAAATCGAAACAGAGAGGGATTCGGGAGTTACACATTTTTTTATTATGTTCTCCATACTAATAAACCACGTTTACATCGATATTTCCGAAAAAAACAATCCAATTGAAAAATGATACAATAGTTTTTTATAGCTATTTTTTAGTACATATATTCAATGGTATATATTATTTTTCAAAATTCAAAACTTTAGTTTTTTCAACCCGAATGTCCCGTACGTTGTATGACCTCGATCCACTGTGCGCCGCCGATAGCACTGTCAGGTGTACAATTTAGCCAGTTATTGAACCAAATGCAGTCAACAAATATGGCAAACAAAAATTTCACCCGTTGTGATTTACGATTTTATGGAGATCATGACCACAATAAGTTGGAAGAATTTGTCACGGCAGTAGAGATATTACATAAAAAATTGAAAATATTTCCGATGACGATGCTTTGACCGGACTTCCCCTTCTATTCAGAGACAATGCAATTAATTGGTGGAAAGGTATAAAAAATGATAAAAATCAACCCAAGGGTGGTAAGGAAAAAAGTCCTGCATACTTGAACTTGTGTGCCATTCTCATTTTGTAAATAATATGTGATAGTTTTTGATCGATTATAACGTCTGATATCATCAGTATCATTTGTTCTATCCTTAGGTCTCTTTGGAGTTTTTTGTGATGTAGAAGAAATAAAAAATATTGTTTGCTCCCTCCAAGTCATACCTTTGAAGTGATTATTAATAATCTTTCTTTGTCCTTCGGATATAATAAACTGTGCCTTTGTTTATTAATTTTCAGACAGAATAAAGATTTTGAATAAAACTTCTATTTATTAGTACTTATATTTTAATTAACAGTCAACTTTATAAATTTTTCAGACGTGGGTAATAAATTATCCAATAAAACAATTTATTAGTTTGCGCATAATTGAGATTGAGTAATTATTCAACGTTCAGCGGTTCTGTGTTGTCCCTGCTGCGATAGTAGTCGAGCCAGGCTTGTACGATATTTACGATAGCCCTTAAAACTTCATTTCGCTCGTGATCTACTTCTAAAGCTCTCAAGTTGTATTTCAAGTCGTGCTCATGTTGTAGTCTCGTGCGAGTTTCCTCCATCGCCAGGCGTCGTGATTCCGACGGCCACAAACTCGGTCGCCGCTCTGTCAAAGGGGGTCGGTGCCTGCCTCCGGCGGCGGGCGCGCAGACGTGTCCGGCGAACTCGGCCGCCCGCGAAGTCTGGCGGACGGGGGAGTAGCAGGTGCACGGAGGGCTGCTGTTCGCCGCCGCCGGGGGGTAGCGGGCGCTACCGGCACTACCATGGTGAGGCTGGTGGAGGTGGTGGGGCTGGTGGAGAAGACGGAGCCGGCGGGGCTGGTAGGGCCGCCGAGGATGGCGCAGCCGGCTGCCGTCCCTGAGACGAATTGGTAGCGCGCGTGAGCGGACGGAATGGCGGTGTTTGCGACTGCGATGTGGAAACAGGGAAAAGCCGATCGTTCGAAGGCTGTAAAGTGGAAGGTTCTAGAACAAAAAAAGGAGGTTTGTTTTGAAAATTTTCCAGTTCTATTTAGAGAACTAGAGGCATGAATTCAATTAAAATTACAGAATTCAACGTACCAACATAATTACAATGAAATAATCCACTAAAGATGACACACCATCTACAGTTTCCAAGTACTCCGTATCATCTACAGTGACGAATTCTTGTGCAAGAGCTTGTGATCTCTGGAAAATATATATTTTTTTGCTATCATAACTAGGTTGATTAAAAAGACAATTGACAAATTAAAACAATTTTTATATGTTTGCATTTTCCTTCCATACTATTTTATAAAATACATTTTAATGGCAAAATGCTAGAAAAATGGGAGAGTGGTCAGCTTTTAGAAGGAGCCTCAAGATACTTACACTAAATCCAAGTTCTTCTATGGAGGCTTGTCTTTCCACCGCTAAAAGCCCCATTACAGCTAGCAGCCTCTCCTCATAGGCGACAAGGTTTGCCGGTTTGCTGGCCCTCCTCCAGTCCCTCCTATGTGTCGCCTTATAGCCAATCCTTATTTTTTGGTCTTTGACTTCCAATCCGCCCACACCTATATTGAATATAGATCAGTCATGAGTATTTGGTAAGCACTGGGAAGATTTGAAATATTATTTCAACTTTTTGTTTATTTGCTTTAATAATGCAATTTTTGCTACTGAAATTTGAAAAAAGGTTTGGAAAAAATGGACCTGTATTACTGAGCTGTGTAGTTGCTAGCTCACAGTGGTCCTGTCCTGCCTTGCTATTCTGTAAGACTTCATTCTAAACTCGAATTGTAAATCCGTAGTGAGTTTCTTGGTTGGCATTCTATAACTCGTTTGATAATTTGAATGTACACTAGCGCTACACTTGTGAGCGTGTTAGCGAGTTAAACTAAATTGACTGCGTGATTTTGACAGACAAAGTATGAGATACCGTAAAAAGTGGCATTCTGTAACGGAAATCAACCGTCATTTCGAACACTCGAACCCCATTCAAAGTATCAAAATAAAAGTATCTATTTTACGAATGAAAGCAGAAGAAATCATAGTATGTTAAGCGTTTAAATTAAGCTTTAAAAGTGTCTACCTCCTAAGCTATAACGATGGCAAGAATGATTGTGTTTAAATCTTTATTAGAAGAAGCTCATGCTTTAGATAAATTAGAAAAGCGTAGACAGTCTACAAAAAATCAAAGTTTACCTTTATTAATCCGAGATGACGACTATGTGAGCGTGTATTGATTGTCAAAGGAGCTAATTGACCAACTGAAATATAAGTTACTGCCACTGACAAAGCCCACAAAACGTCGAGGCAAAGGATAAAAGTGTGTGCTTCATTTTACAAGTATAAAGTTAATTATGTAAGTATTTACACAATTTATAGCTGAAATATTTGTAATCAAAGTACACCATAATTAAAAAAACACTTCGTAATAAGTATCAGTATTTCCGTTTGGTGGTTTCCCCGCTAGCTCTATATGTTTTCATGTTAATCTAAGGACCCAGTTATAATATTGGTGTTCTATTAAGCATGAAAATAACCAAATTGGTCCCTATTTTGTTTTGTATATATCTATAAGTATAGTATATTAAGTAGGTATTAAATGTTTTTATTGATTTATGTATTGTTTTAGTTATTATGCACCTTGTCATTCAGGGCTAATGGCAGTGAACAGAAAATGATTAAAGAAAATATTAGGACATGTAGGCAACCATCAGCATTTTGTTGCACAAATAAAGTACCTAGTTGAAGCTCTTAATAATCTGGCAATAGAAAAAAACTATATAAGGTTTCCTCAAAATACACAAGAAAGACGAATATTAAAAGAATGGTTAATATTATAATTAAAGTGACCCTTTGATTTTTACATTTTTTGTGACAGTTGATCATATTAGTGGTTACTGTAAATTACAGGTTGCACAAAAAGTTTGCTTTCCAGCAGCTCTTGGGTTCATTGATGGCACTCCTGTGGCAATGAAAAAACCAGCAGAGAATAAAGAATGTTTGTACTGCTGCAATGGCTACCATGCCAGAAATGTGCAATTGGTAAAATGGATTTCAATTTTGTAATCAATTATCATTAGGTATTCATTTAGTCTTTTCAATATTCCTTTTTTCAGATAACAAATGCAGATCTAAATATTTTAAATGTAGATCCAAAATATGGTGGAACTATTATGATAGCTTCATTATTTCAGAATCGACACACTGGAGAGTGAAAGGTCGTGGGTTTGGGTTCCATTGGAGCTAGTTGTGTAATGGATACTTCATTATCCATTTTCTGATTTGAACTACTTTATTTAAGCTAAATAAAGAAAGTATTGCGTCACTGTTTCTTACAATCAGTCATTCCAAAAATATTCTTGGTTCTTACTTTTTTCCACTTATCTGTCGTCTTGTTGACGCCACCACCAACAGCATTCAACATACAAGTTCCATCCATAATCGATCCGACCTAATTCGACCTTGTGCTCCCGCAAGAGGCCTAGACAGGTCACCATGACTGTAACATAAATTAAGTTATATTCATTAAAAGTGTCCAATTGTTACGGTCTCGTCATTGTCGTCATGCTGGTAGCAAAGTTTTCTGCATATGAATTAATAAATGTTAATTAATGAATATAACCTGCATTTACTTACGTTTCCATATACTCAAGGCGAGTTGATAATTGCTCAGGACTTGCCCGTACTCTTGAATCCATTTTTTATCACTAAAATTAACATGGAACTTCATTTTAATTTGAACTTGCGCCATTCACAAAAATCAATATATTTTGAATGCCATTAAATTTTGGAGGCCACTTTATATAATAATACTCCATTTAATAATAACAATACTCTTTATTATACACAAACATCGTTATATAGATTAAACGAAACAATAATTATAATTTACATACAAAGGGTGGCATTATCGCCGAAACGCGATTTCTGCCAGGCAACCCAGACATTGGTGTAGAAGAATGTGGGCGAGGTGTACGGCTCGTAAAATAAACTACATATGAATTACATACACATACATAATGATAGCATACAGATTTACATATATACCTAAGTACATATAAATAAAATACATAATAATATACATCACATAAATATATAAAGATAGTTAAGATGGACAGTGTTTTGCCTGGTAATACCGTCTCAGCATTCGTTTAAAAATGCGCGGTGTGCGCGCCAAGCGGATCTCAATCGGGAGATCGTTCCATAACGACACCGATCGAATGAAAAAGGATTAATAAAAATGTGGATGTGTGCGATGGTGTCGCCAGAAGCAAATTTGATGAAGAACGCAAGTAACGGTCGTTATTGGTATACAGATAATTTAAGCGGTCTTTTAGGCACGAAGGTATCGCTTTATCGTACAGAATACTGTAGACAAGAGAAAGAATGTGAGTATTCGGGCGAAGGCGAATGGGAAGCCACTTGACATTATTGCGGAAATCAGATATGTGGTCGTATTTGCGTAATCCAAATACAAACCTTATGCAGAGATTTTGTAGCCGCTCAAGTTTGTTAAGAAGTTCTTCAGTTAAATCTAGATAGCTGGCATCAGCATAGTCGAGAATTGGAGGTATGAGAGATTGTGCAATCATAATTTTAGTGGCAGTAAGGAGGATATTACGAAGACGCTTGAGCGAATTCGCCGCGGCAAACATTTTCCTGCTCAGCTCGGTGACTTGTGGTTTCCATGATATCGTGCGGTCACAGATAATTCCTAAGTTTTTTACAGTCTCGCTGTATGGTATGGAGATACCGTTAAACACTACTAGAGGAATTGAGCTCCAGTTGACCCGAGAAATCATTTTGTTACTTCCAATAATAATTGATTGCGTCTTAAGAGGGTTCACTGTGAGACCATGGTTATTGCTTCAGTCTGATATCCGCTTTAAGTCAGCATTGTGTTGTCGAATAGTGTTTGGTAGATTCTCGAGACTGTTTTGTGTGTAGATTTTAGAAATCAAACGAACTTACAAAGTGAAGTTCGATGATAATTATGTGAACAGCTTCATTCGAAGCGATTTATTGACGTATTGTAGTAGCGCCCCCACGCGCTAGCCTTGCACGGTATTTAAAGATCCTTTTTTTTTTTTTTTTTTAAAAAAGGAGGTAGGATCTTAAAACTGGTACTTAGATGGTGGACCGGTCTCACTTTTCTAGCTTCATTTCGTTGAGAGATTTAGTATTTCACATTTTTAAAAGGGTGGGATTATATGTATATGCATACATATATATAAGTACCTTGATGGATACATATTAATTTATCGTGGTGCTATGATGATTTGAACGAGCAGGGTGGGTGTATGTTAATCGCTTCGAATGAAGCTGTTCACATAATTATCATCGAACTTCACTTTGTAAGTTCGTTTGATTTCTAATTATGTCTCACAGCTTCATTCTTCAGCGATTTATTGACGTATTGTAGGATGTTCAGAGCAAATGTGAAATACGACCCTGAGATATTGTGTGAATAAAGAAAACACAGATTATTTGTTATCTTTTATTTATTTATGTGTTACATAACAATTCTTAAATAAAATATAACAATAGCACAGTAGATAATTAAACAAATCATGTAATCAATAAATTATTGACAAAAATTAAGAAATTCAATTATATCAGGTAAGTACAATGTAAGGTAAGATATATTATATTATTTTATTACAATGAGATACACAGTTAAGTATATATAATTAATTAGTTTTAATTTCGTTTACAGATTGTTATTTGCAGAAAGTATAGAGTGTGCAAACAAAGCCGGATCAGAAATCACATCTCTATTGTAAAACCTGGCGAAGACAGAGGAAGACTCGCTCCAGCCGGCGGTTTTTCTAATCAAGTCTATACTAACACCAAGCCGACCAGCGGCAGAGGTGGCTGCGTGCCGAGTGCTATGACTACTAAACACTGATGTATCTATGCCACTCATATTAAGTGTGGATTTAATCCATCTACTTAAAGTTTGTGATGTTACCTTTGAATGCGGTTTTTTGAAAGCTACAAATAAATTATCATGATTGATTCTTAAAGTTTGTGTTTTATTCAAATATGCAAGTAAACTTCGGGCAGGACATATATTTGGACGTGAATTAAAGAATGGTAATCTCAATATCGGTTGCAGTGTATTTGGCTTTGACGTCTTAATTGTATCGGGGATTTTGATTATTACACAATTATCTTGTTGACTAATATTTGGCAATTTAATTAGGGATAATGTTTGCACTCGGTGCGCTGTCACCAATGCTAACAGGGACACAGTCTTTTTGGAAAGAGTTTCTAAATCAAGATTCTCGTTAGGCCATTGCGATGCTAAGAAATTAAGAACCACATTAGGGTCCCATGTTAAGTTATATCTCGGATTCGAAGGTCTTAATTTAGAAACTCCTTTCATGAACCTAGTAATTATTTCATCATTTAATTTACTACCTAAGAGCAAAGCTAATGCTGATTTATAAGAGTTTAAGGTGCCATATCTGGCTCCTTTATCGTAAATTTCCGTTAGGAAGCTTAAGATATCAAGAACAGTTGCGTTAGTATAATCGTAACTGTGCCTGATGCAGTATTCTACCCACGCTTTAATACACCCATCATATTGTCTGTATGTGGAGTCTGACAAAGAAGCTAAAATAATTACTATTGATTGAGCAGGTATAGATTTTCTTAATAGTGTTTGCCGGAAAGCTTCGCGGCAACTAATTGTAAGGTCTTGTGTAATGGATGTACGTTCCTGAAAGGAGATTTTAATAGGTTAATATTAGGTCTAAAATATAAAGGTTCAGATATTGTTAAGCGCTGAAATAGCGGGAACCAGGGCTGTGTAGGCCAATAAGGAGCCACAACAATACCTTCTGCTCGGTCACTGATAATTTTTTGAAGAATTTTTGTAAGTAGTGCGAATGGCGGGAATGCGTAGAAATTGCAGTCTTTCCATGACATAGTGAAAGCGTCAATTGTTTTCGCTTCAGGGTCCAACTTCCAGGTTACGTAAACGGGACATTTAGCATTAGACCTGCTAGCAAATAAGTCAATGTCAGGGCAACCAAAATGCTTAACAATATCTTCAAATGCGCAACTATTAAGTTCCCATTCCGTATCCTGGAAGTTTTTACGAGACAACCGGTCAGCGTCGCAATTATCCCTAGTGTTAATATACGAAGCAAACACAGTAATTCTACGACGTTCGCACCATTCCCAGAGCAACCTGGTGATCTTGTCTAGGTGTTTGTATTGAACACTACCCATCCTATTTATGCACGATATAGCGGTTACATTATCAATACGTAATAGTATTGTGGAATCATAAATATTTTTTGCGAAGCATTTCAAACCCAGAAAAGCTGCTTGTAATTCAAGTTCATTTATATGTAAATTTAATTCATCATGTTTCCAATAACCGTTACAATTGATTTTATTACAAAAGGCCCCCCAACCTGACTGAGACGCATCTGAAAATATTTCGAGGTCAAACACATTTGGGCCTAGTGGTGTAAATCCTGAATCAATGTTTTTTAACCACCATACCATATCCGGTTTTAACGAGTCGGGGATTTGCACATTTTGTTCATAGGAAGAATTTTTACTTAAAATCTCATATTTAAAGGTTTCAAATTTTTTCGTATATAAATAAGAATATTTGATTGCGGGACATGCCGAAATTAACAGGCCAAGGAAACTTGCAAACTCACGTAGTTTACAATATCGTACATCATTTATAAAATAGTTAATACTATCTTTCATTTTTATTTTCTTTTCGGGGGGTAGCGTAAGAATCATATTCATTGAATCGAAATTGAATCCTAAAAATTTACAATGTGTTCTTGGGGTCAAGCAGCTTTTCTTGGTGTTAATAATGAAACCTAAATTTTGTAACAAGGCGATAGTTGCATTGACATTGTTTGTACAATCTGATTGATCAATCCCAATACATAATAGATCATCTAAATATATGACTGATAAGTAATTTCGAGTTCGTAAATATTGTGCAACCGGTTTTAACAGTTTTGTAAAAACAAAGGGTGCCGTGCATAAACCGAATGGTAAACAATTAAATTCGTAAAGAATGTCATTATATTGAAAACGTAAGTACTTTCTATGCGATGTATGTATCGGTACAAAAAAATAGGCATCTTGGAGGTCTATGGTGGCAAGATAAGAATTTTTAGTGATTAATTTTGTGGCAGTTCGATAATCCTCCATTTTTAAAATGTTTCGTTGTAATGAATTTATTGAGGGCCTTTAAGTTTAAAATAAATCTTTTTTCACCATTCGGTTTAGGCACAAGAAATATTTTTGATATGAATTGTCCGGGCTCAGTTTTACATGGTGAAATTGCATTTATAAGTAACAATTTTTTGATGGCATTAATATAATCGGTATTTTCCTGTTGATTTTTAGGCGTAACATTTGGACTATCAGTACACTGTGGTATACTAGAGAATGGTATTTGATAACCTTTAATATATGACAATATCGTATTATCGTTAGTTATTTCAGCCCATTTATGTTGGAAATACTGAAGTCTTCCGGCAAAACATACCTCATGATTTACTTGTAGGTTGTCCGACGGTGTGCAGGCGGTGAGCGATGGGTCGTCCGCGCCGTTGTCGGCGCCATATTGCGTGTTTGCAGACGCGGCTGATAGCGACCGCGTCCGCTGTCGCTGCTGAATGCTATCTTGTTTTCTGTCTTGCGGTGTTGAAGCTTGTAGTTTAAACGACCCCTATTACTTTTGCCTTGGAAATTTGGCCGTGGTTTTGGCTGGTTTTTTAAATCGTCACCGGACTTTTGTATAGATTTAGCGGCTCTTAGTTTGTCAGATATATTTTCGCCGAATAGCCAGGCTTTATCTCGAACCGATTCAATTAAGGTGTCTTTCAACTGGGTGTTAGTTGAAGATATTACCAGGTTTCGTCGAGATTTGGTTTCAACAAAATGGTTGTCGCATAAAATCCGGCAAGCATCACTAATAGGTTTTAGCAGTTTCTGCTTTGATGTCTCATTCGAAAGTATTAGGGAGGTGGCAGAAGCTAATGCAGAAAGAGCAACTCCTAGTTGTTTTTGCTTTTGCATCAGGAACGCATCTCTTTTTACAAGAGGCTCTGAGAGGGCTGCTTTTGCCTCGGGATTTAGCATAGGTGCAATTAAAAAATCACAGTTGTTAGGGACTAAATATTCCTCCAGTATTTTTTCCTTTATGTCTTTCGCTAATCCCTTAGCCAAGATCTCTTGCCATCTGCTAGCCACGTCCTTGTGTATAGGAGGCCCTAGTGGAGTACCAGATTTCGGTGCATCACCGAGCAGGTGTAAGATGTCTTCATCTAGTTCTGGTTCTTCTAGGACAATTTCTGTTTCAGCAGACGTAGATGGCAATGGTTCACAGGGCTCTGGCGGTGGTGTCGTTGAAGGAGATACTGGTGGCGACTGTGATGGCGGCGAAATGGGTTGAGCTGGCGGACAAGGTGACGAAGGTGCTTCGTCCTCCGATCGACCTGTGTACAATACATATACCAGTCAGTTATAATGACTTGCTATAATTGGCAAAGGACAACCTCTATGGCGGATGCCCACATGCGCATTTTAAATATTTGCGAAGGAGATAACCTTTGAGACGGAAACTCACATCGCGTCATTACTGGTTTTGCAAAGGGAACAACCTTTATGTCGGAGGCCCACATTGCACATTACTTTAATCATATTGTGATTACCACGTTGATAACAATGTCACTTTTCACCACATGGAAAATAAAATATTTGCGTTACTTACGGTCAAAATTTTCGTCTGATGAATCCGAAGAATAAATTATAATTCTGCTACGGTTCTTTTTTCTTAATAGTTTTGATTCTAGTTTTTGTATTTTTCTTCTTATTTTTTCTTCACTATCTTCGTGTTTTCTTTTGTTTCCCATAGTTTAAAGCAAATGGTTATATAATTAAATAAAATGAAAATGTAAGTTTAAATGTACAAAATAACTAGCAAAAAATCGTAGGCGTGCGAAGGCTTGAGCACGGAGACACAGAATGAAGCTAGAAAAGTGAGACCGGTCCACCATCTAAGTACCAGTTTTAAGATCCTACCTCCTTTTTTAAAAAAAAAAAAAAAAAGGATCTTTAAATACCGTGCAAGGCTAGCGCGTGGGGGCGCTACTACAATACGTCAATAAATCGCTGAAGAATGAAGCTGTGAGACATAATGAAGATCGTCTGCATATATATGGTAAGAAGAAGATACATTGAGAGTTATCGATTTGATGAAAATAGCAAACAGGAGAGGAGACAACACGCCACCTTGCGGCATACCAGTTTTAATATCACACCAATCAGAGAATTTTATCTCAGTAGATATACGTTGCCGGCGCCCATGCAAGTAAGAATGAAACCAGTCAATAGTCGATGGAGATATGTTAAAAAAACGAAGCATTTGCAAAAGTATGTCAAAATCTACTGTATTGAAGGCATTACTGAAATCCAACAGTGTTCGTACAGTAAGCTTCTTCTTCTCCATGCCCCTACGAATATCTTCTGTGATATTAAGCAGTGCAGTAGTCGTACTATGCCCAGGACGGAAGCCAGATTGCAGGGGGTTCAGTAGCTTGTGTTCTTGCAAGAAAGTAATGAGCTGCTGATGAACGAGTCCTTCGAGTACTTTGGAAAGGAAAGGTAGGATGGAAATAGGGCGATAATCAGAAAAGGAAGAAGGATTCGTTTTTTTAGGGAGAGGTGTGATGATTGCGTCCTTCCATGCATCAGGAAAGACAGCATTAACAATACAATTGTTAAAGATACAAGTAATTACAGGAAGGATTATGTCGAGGATAGGTATGAGCATCTTACGACTAATGCAGTCAGAGAAGATGGCATTGGAGGCAATAGACAGCATCGTCCTTTTGACACCACATTCCGAAAATTGACTTACTGAAAAGGATGGAATATTTGGAATCGGTTAACTAGATATGTGATTCAGAGTGCGCGAATTAGTTAGTGTTTACATTAGTTCTACAATCAATATTCCATCTTTCAGTATTGGCTACACTTACTTATATCCTACATTGGAATGTTTTTATTACTCGGTGGCCACCGTATTTATTATTCATACATTTATTTAAATATACCATTTTTTCGGTACATTATAATATTTTTCATTGAGTCGCGACTCTCAACTTTTACTTTATGCATAATTTATTCATTTCATTCGGGTCACTGTTTTAACACATTTTGTCTCCAACTAGTTTTCACAGTGAAATCTCGTTTACATCATGATCAAACTGAAGGATCATTTTGTGCCCTTGTACCCTTATTGTGTGCCAAATACTTATTTATCATTCGTAATACTATTCACTATCATTATTTACCGATCAAAAATCAATTATTTAAGACTCTACCAAAGTAAATCGTTCCAATAATATGAAATTAGGAAAAACTTCTTGGATGGCCAGTCCAATGATCTTTAATTTTCAAAATTATAGAAGACTTCCAGCAACCTATTCATAAATCCTGACATCCAAATCTTTGTAACTTACAAGTAACTAATCGTATTCTTCAGATGACGAAAAGTATTTTAATACTTGCACAAAGTCTAGTCTAAAACCTTACTGTTCCATATACGCTTACCCACACAAATAAATTAAGCCGACTCTATTCTGAAAACATCTTACCTATCTCTCTAATACGTATTATTTTTTCTTACGTTTAACTTTCCATAAATTTACTATAATATATATAAAAGTAGACTACAAAGATAATAAAATATAATTATTAGACGCATTAAGTTGAAAAGCTTTCGTTATTATTGAAAACAAAAATATCGTTTCTGCTATGAAGATTTTTCATACTAAGATTTTGAAAAGTTAATATATTAAATTGATGTTACACATATCCGTAAGCTATATTTGATAGCAACAGCAAATTGTTGACCTATAAAAACATACTCAGTTACAGTCACGTTGTGCAGTCTTGATTCTAAAAACTCTCGGTATCGGATTACGTTAACGATAATACATGTTACTAATAAGGTAGCAAAAAGATAACAGTGGAATAATACTTTATGAAATTATAACAAAGGACATAGAAATATATTTTAATGAAAGTACAGAAATTTTGTTTAACCGACTACCAAAAGGATTAGCAATTCGGCAGTATGTTTTCTTTTTCTAAGTACACAGAACTACATTTCAGAAAACGATTTACATACATACATTTTTCATATTTAGTTTTAATAAAATTATTCAAAATATGTTTAAGTCTATAACTAGAAAGTAAGCAGAAATGCAGAAAAACTATATGTACCTGCCCAAAGGTTAACATTATTTAAAAAAAACATTGTGTGTATGGCAGTTAAAATTTTTAATAAACTACCAGATATATATAAAATATAAATTCATATTTGAAGAGTAGGTAATTATTTTAGAAAAGTAAATTAATAAACCAAAAACTATACCATTCTTATAGGTAACTAAATTAAATATAATGTTTTACTTTGCATCGAAATAAATATATTTCGATGCAAAATATTATATATTAATATATATGGGGAAAAAGAAATCCATTATTTTTACGTGAACTTCAAGACCTTATTTAACATGTTTTGCATTGTCCGATTTAGGTCAAATATGCACCATTTTGTTCTATAATTTGTTGCCATTTTAATGGTAGCTTCATTATGCCTCTCTCATAAAAGTCTTGGTCCTTATTAGCGAAAAACTCCAGCAATTGATTTTCACACTCTTCCCTTGATGCCAATTTCTTATCACTAAAAAAGTTTTGCAATGCAAGAAAAAGATGGTAATCGCTTGGTGCGAGGTCCGGACTGTATGGTGGATGCATCAAAACTTCCCAACCAAGCTCCCGGAGTTTCTGACGAGTCACTATAGAAGTGTGTGGCCTGGCGTTGTCCTGATGGAACACGACACCTCTTCTGTTGGCCAATTCTGGCCGTTTCTGGTCAATTGCTCGCTTCAGACGGTCCAGTTGTTGACAATAGATGTCTGAATTTAATGTTTGGCCATATGGAAGCAACTCGTAATAAATGATTCCTTTCCAATCCCACCAAACGCAAAGCAGAACCTTCCTGGCCGTTAGTCCCGGTTTGGCCACCGTCTGAGCTGCTTCACCGCGCTTTGACCACGATCGCTTTCGCATAATGTTGTCGTATGTGACCCATTTCTCATCCCCAGTCACCATCCGTTTAAGAAATGGGTTGATTTCATTACGTTTGGCCAAGGCTTCGCAGATGGAAATTCGATCCATCATGTTTTTTGGTGTTAATTGGTGTGGCACCCAAACATCAAGCTTTTTTTTAAACCCAGCTTTGTGCAAATGGTTTAAAACTGTTTTGTGGTCGATCTTTAACTCCTGGGCGATGCTACGACTACTAACATGCCGAGGTCCACTTCGATGATTTCAGTGACTTTGTCGACATTTTCGACGACGGGCCTGCCTGTGCGAGGGGCATCCTTAACGTCAAAAATACCCGAACGGAATCGACGAAACCAAAATTGCGCGTAATTAGCTGTTACAGTATCGGGACCATAAACACTATTCACATTTTCAGCCGCCTGACTTGCATTTTCGCCCTTATCAAAGAAAAACTGTAAAATGTACCGAATTTTCTCTTTGTTTACTTCCATCTTTAACGGCGTGTAACTCAGAACTGAATGGACAAAACAAAAAACTGCAAACGAATTCTTTTAGTGCGAACTGTTACCTTGACAACGAGCATAAATTTGAAATTGTTTGATCGATAATTTACGAGATATCGATCACTACAGCCATCTACCGAAAAAATAATGGATTTCTTTTTCCCCAACCTATTATGTTTGGTTGTCTGTACCCTGCGCATGATACAAACTCCCTTACGCTGCAAATTTCTCACGAACAACCTTGAATTTGAAATATGACGATGTCGATTTTTTTTTTATGTATGAAAACAAAAAGTTATAGTTATGACTAATAAGATATTTAAAAAAAAGGATATGCACAAGACAAACTCTTTTTAAGCTGTAGGTAAAACGCCTACAGAAAATACTACAAAAGCCTACAGAAAACAGGCCTACTGAAAAATTTAAACGTGTTGTAATAAAATTAAGTAAGAGACCTATATATTAGAACCAAGAGCGTATTTAAAATTTATTTGGTTAAATGTTATTGTTTTTTCCTGTTTTGTCAATGCGCTATTAAAAAAAAATTGAAAAAGTTTAAAGGTAAAATTAAATCATAATTAAGAAAAAAATACATATAAGACACTTTGCACTACCTAATAAAACCCGTCATTTAACTTTTTAACGAACGCTTTACTTTTCACATTTCACTCGCTTCCGATTTTCCGTACCACTTATCACTTCACAATGGTGCCATAAGGCAGCACTGGCAGGGTTGCCATGTACTGTACTAGTTCTCTTGAAATCTGTATGAGCTCGTACATCTCTATGTTGCAAGCAATCTTAGGCCTGTCCCATGTACAATTACTTTCATAAGATAACTCCCCTTCCTTCTTTAGATCTTTAGTCGCAATCACTGCATGTGGCGGCTCCAAGCAAGATGTGCATGCATATGTCATCATCACTTTCACTGTGCAATGTGGTTTTTCAACTACTAATTCTGTCAGCTCCACATTCCCAAAAGAAATCGACAAGTGGCCAGCAGCTCTAGTTTTGTATGTCATCCAATCTTCACCATATATTGTTAGCTTTTCTATGTTACCCTTGTCTATCTCATAAGGACTTTTTGGCTTGATCCTTTTCAAAGCCGACCCATTAACTATACACTTTACTTTACATGAGTCAGTACTGCAATCTATATGATTGGTGTAGAATATAATTTGATCATGTTTTAAGGAGACTTGTAGCTCTCCAATCATGTTTGAAACTGGAGAGTTGTGTGGACTTACAAAAAGGTCATAGAAGTGACCATCATGTTCTAGGATTGAGCCCCTTCTCAAAGGCCTCTCATATGATGCACTTGCCACGTATATAGGCATATGAGACATTTGTCCGATGAATATGTCGTTTAGATCATGCTTAGGATTATTAGTGTTGAGATTTATCTTCCGTGTTACTCCTTTGTAATCAACTGTTAGGCGTGCAGACCACAATTCTGAGACACATGTGATAATTTGTCCAATTTGGGCATCAATTTCCATCGATACCAAACACATGACACTCCATGTGTGCACATACTATTGCACGACACAGTTGTCATGTGGCACCCATATCTATGTGGGTTGGTGCTATTAGCCTCCAAGGTGTTTAACATATAACTGTTGCCACAATGTTCTCCGTACCAACACTTGCCAGAGCCGTAGCAGTTCCAAGTCATTGTGTTTTTAAATTTAATATGCGCATGTGTCATATAATTTACTATACCTTGAAACATGATCCATTCTATTGAACTTGATTTCGAGAATCTCATTATTTAGATCATGGAAACATGCTGACTGACCGTCAGATAACATTAGTGAGTACATAGACAAGTCATACACTGTTCATTGTAGCACACTCTTCCATTACTTTTAAGATAGAGCATCTGATCACATGCATACCCCTGTTGAACCAGAGAAAAATCTAAGGTCTGGTTTAAAATGGGGATGTATATCCTGCATAACTGTGACAGGGTCGCCATGTACTGTGGTCGAGGGAGCTCAATCAAACACGTGTTGTTATGTTCAAAGTTGACAGTATATTGGCCTAATGTATTGATACATAACGGGGAGGCGCGTCACACACTACAGTAGAGTATGACATGTCAAGCATAGACTTGTCGGAATGAAGTGGAGAAGGCTGGGCAGATGTGGAAGCTTTTTGTGTAGAGTGCATGTTGGCATTTCCTGAAGAATAACCATAATATTGTGCCGAATAGGTTTCATAATTTTGATTATGCGTGTACTTTCTAATTAACTGTAATATTTCTGATTGAAAATTTAGTTTACAATTTTCGTCAATTTTTTTTACATGTGGAAACTGTGACATCAGAAATTGCTTATCGGGGTCATTTAGGTCGCTTATTTGATCATGTTTACGTTTTAAATTTTCCGAAAGTGTTCTGAGAATTTCATTTTCTGATTTTTCGGCCCTTTTTATATTAATGTTTCTGTTTATTTTCGGGCGAGGTGTTTCCGCATCATTAGTTGCACACGCGGAAGTAACATCGGTAGGCGGTCTCACTTCTTTTAAGGAATTCAAGAAAGATAGATGATTGAAATAAATGTACTGTTTACTGCTTGTTGCTGCCGAACCACTTGCAACGTTTTTATTTTTTGCATTTTCTCTATTGAAACTGTCACGCAGACTCTTCCACTTCCTCTGTAATTTACTCACTGTAACAACAAAAAAATATAATATACTTCATTGTTTCAGGTATCTAGAAACTGGATGCTCGTTTGAGGATTTTGAACTCTCTTACCACCGTGGGGTCTCTACAGCAAGGAAAATACATGAAACATGTCAAATAATTTGGAACTATTTAAAAGCCGTTTGTATTCCAGAACTGTAATACCGTTTTTTTGGTGGGTGTGGGCGCTAGGGTCCTTACAGGCCACTTGTCACCAGCTGAGATTGAACCCACGGCAGATAGAGGTGCCTGAGATAGTTGGTCGGCTAGCTCTTTCTCAGGTCGTGGGACCGTTTTGGCTCAGTGATGGGAGAGAGGACAAAATTTATGAATAATGAGCGCCAGTCCCTCTCCACATACAAACGAGAAGACAGATATACTAAGAAATCAAACAACGAATACAGAACACAGTTGTTTATTGAAAATTACATTCAGTCACTAAGTAGCACTTATTGAAAATCAATTATACTAGATTAACACTAGATAATGGTGAGAGGTTACATTATAGGCATAGTTGTTCTAACGGTAAAAAGAAGGATGACGAGGGCATACCTTTGTTTCCTTTTGGGTTAGATGTTTGTTAGGGAATATGGACCTGCTTCCGATAAAAGTTTGAGAGCTCGGCAATGGCGTCGTCAGGCCAAGATTTTATGAACTTTTCCACAGAACATTCACGAAGACATTGTAGGCTGCAGATTCAGGAAACCATCCATGTTCACAATAAGGAAATACTGTAGAGGAACACTGTAGGTGAAGTTGAAAGTACTCCAGAGAATATTGTATTATATTGTATTAGAAAACCATCACAGGAAACGTTGTAGGTGTAATAGAAAACCCTGTAACAAAATAAATGTAATCAACACCCTATGTTACAGCTCAAAAACATGAAAACTAAGATAAATATGACCACGTGAGGGTCAGACACGATGAGACTTACCAACGAAGTGGGTTTCCTTCTCACTTTATAGCACCATGGGGAAGATGGCGACGGATCGCTCCTGTGGGAAACGAGGCTGGAAGAAGAGAAACAATATCCATTTAATTACGGTCCGCCATTACGCTTACCAAGAGAAAGCCAAACTCAATAACAACAATACTTACGAAATGTTACCCATGCATAATGCATTAAATTAATGGAAAAGATAGCCCACTGGCTAATGAGGACCGAATTTCCTCACATAACGGGGTTACTCCGGCACTCCTCCTTGCTCCAATCTTGCGAGCCGAAAAAAAGGCCAAATGGCCGCGACCGATATCTATCGAACGCTCCCAAGTCTCGTTCACTCCCGCTCACTCAGGTGGAGAGATTCGGAACTAAAGCCCAAAAGGTGGCATAGATTATATAAAAACTAACAATCAATAACAAGGGAACGAGGGCCCTAAAAAAAAGTGTTACAGTACCCCTCTTCCTCCGGAAGAAAAATTTTAAATTGAGAAACGGAGTTTGAGATTGAAAATTTTTCTCTGCAAGTCCCCTTGCAAACTCACCAATACTCAACGAGACGGAAAACTAGTATATTCTATCTCTGGTTCAATGGCAAAAAGGAAAAATAAACTACATTATGAGTTTAATAACAATGACAAGTTTGGTCGTGCAGACCAACTGACTATTAAACCAAAAGATGCAATAAACAACTAAACAACTATTACAAAAGAAAAAAAAACAGAACGCCTTATCTGTCATCAGCTATCAAAGGACAGGACTTACCTTCTAGACTGGGCACCTGCTCGTTCACAAGCTGACGGGAAAGCAAAAAAAAATAAATAAATAGAATGACCAACTGTCATCTACTCATGTAAAACAAACAAAGAGACAGGATTTACCTCCTAAACCAGTACCTGCTCCACATGTATAGAGATAAAATGACCTTATCCGTCATCTACTCTTAACAGAAAAAAAAACAGAATGAAGAACCTCTGCCAGTTCCGCAACATGAAAAAAAAAAAAAAAGAGGTGGAAAAACTTCAACAACGGAACTACGACATAACTGTAGAACTAAACACTTAACATCAACGCACACCTTCATATTCAACCCAAATCTATACCTACACCAACTTATCAGTTACCCATTATAACCTACACGACCTAAGCTAGACCATAAACAAAACATATCCTAAACACAATCTTAATTCTAATTCCGGAAACAAAACTAATCCTAAACATAGTCTTAAATTCTAATGCTGCGCAGCACAAAACAAAACAAATACCTGGTTTAATACCTTTTCAGATTCATGGCATAAACAACAAGTATATAAGAATATTTACATATCCACTTGGGATTTCCAAAAAAAAAACTGTTAAACAGGGTTATTTTATACAAACCATCCTCATGGGAATAAATTTATTCCTCTAGTGAGTAGGCACCTTGCTGACGAACGTGCCATCAAGCATATCAAGGATTTTAGAAAGGATGCCCTGTAAACACAAGGTACAGGGCTAGGATCCTGAGGATGAGCATTTCATACACTCAGGTATCAAACAAGAGTCAACTATGGACTAACGCACACTGTGGATGAGCACACAGGGCTTATACAAACCATGTCCATGAGAATAAGTCAATACCTCAGTGGAACAGGCACCTTGCAGGTGAACGAAGTCAACTAGCATACAAGGAAAAAAAGGAACCACACCAAGGGGCTCTAAAGCACGCCGTGTAAGAAAACACAGGGCCAGGGTACTGAGGAGGAACATAGCCATACAACTCAAGTACCATGTTTATCTCTATCTAAGAGATCTTTAATATGAAAATTACCTAGAGGTTTTCCCTCCAAGGTTTTTAAAGAATAAACCAGGGGTGACAACTTCTTGTCAACTACACACCGTTCATATTTAGGCGATAATTTAGCTGAGAAAAATTTAGGTGCACTAGAGAGAGGAAAACACCTTTTATAGATAATTTGACCAACTTCAAACTGTAAAGGTCTTTTTCTCAGATTATAAAATTGCTCATATTTTCTCCTGTAGGAACGGTGTAAATGGAACTGAACCTTCTCATATATATCTCTGAGTTTAGGCAATTCAGCAGCAAAAGGTTCAGAGCTCACAACTACTGCAGAACCGTCCAAAGGGGAATGAGAACCGTATATAGAACCGTCCATGATTATCTCACGACCGTGATTCAGATAAAAAGGTGAATATTTAGTACTTTCGTGAACAGAAGAATTTAAAGCACATTGTATCTCATGGATGTTCTGATCCCATTTACGATGGTCAGAACGCACGTATGAGGCAATAGCCCTAACTATATCTCTATTAACACGTTCACATTGGTTGGTCTGGGGATGGTATCGAGGATTATAAAATATATGAGGGACACCGTAGTTAGATAACAAATCCCTAAATTCCTTGGAAGTAAATTGGGTTCCATTATCAGTGTATAAGATCCGACATACTCCATGCACCAAGAAAACGTACTTCTCCAGGCATTTCACTACAGCCTTTGATGTAGCAGTACGAAGTGGAAATAGGAGTACATACTTACTAAAGTAATCGGAGACAACAAAAATATACTGATTCCTCGAGTAGGACGGTGGAAAAGGTCCGAGAAAATCACAGGAAATAGCCTCCCAAGGTCTGGTTATTTGACGGGGATTACCCATGTACCCAGGACGATTTATATTAGTGGGTTTGTAGCATCTACAAATCTCGCAATTGTCAACGTAATTTTTAACATCTTTAAATAACGAAGGCCAGTAATAATATGAACTAATTTTCTTATGTGTCTTGGCAACACCGAAATGGGCTGAAGAGGGATCATCGTGGTATTTAACAAGTATTTCCCTTCTGAGCTCAGAGGGAACCACTAATCTCCAGTCACATCGACTTGTGTGTTTATATTTATTCTTAGTCAAACGATACAATTTATTATCTATAATATGAAAATTTGGAAATTTTTGTGGACTTTTCAAACAATTTTTATACAAATTTAAATACCAAGTATCTGAAATATTTTCTAATTCTAACTGTATAGAGCTAATTTTAACTCGAGATAAGCAGTCAGGTATAATATGTTCTTTGCCTTTTCTATGTATGATTTCGAAATTAAATTGACTTAGACGGCAAGCCCATCTGTTTAATCGACCCGAAGGGTTCTTAAGATTATGGAACCATTTAAGTGAGGCATGGTCTGTAACAATAAAGCATTTAGTTCCCTCCACATAAGACCTATATTGTTCAAGAGAATAAATAACAGCTAACAACTCACGTTCTGTGGCAGAGTAATTTACTTCCTGTGCACTTAAAGTCCGGCTACAATAGGCAATGGGGTGATCCACATTATCAATCTTTTGAGTTAAAACACCACCTATGGCAAATGATGATGCATCAGCATGTATGTAAAATGGTTCCTTAAAGCCAGGACACCTCAAGATTGGAGCTGATATAAGAGAAGTTTTTAATGATTGAAAAGCTAATTCAGCTTCATCAGACCAGGAGAATTTAATATTTTTGCTGGTTAAACGAGACAGTGGTCTCGCTACCTTAGAAAAATCTTTTATGAACCTACGATACCATCCAGCCATTCCCAAGAAGCGTTTAACCTCCTTGACATCTCTGGGAGTCGGAAAATTTAGGATAACATCTACCTTGGAAGGGTCTGTTCTTAAACCATATTGATCAACTACATATCCCAAGTACTTAAGCTCGTTCCTACAAAAGAGAGACTTTTCCATGTTGATGGTTAGCTTGGCGTCTTCTAGCTTTTTATAGACACGTTCCAGAATAGACACGTGTTCCTCTAGAGTGGATGTGCACACAATAATGTCATCGATGTAACAAAACACCTTGTTGTCAAACTCGGCCGAAAACAAACTATCCATCAATCTCTGCATCGTAGCGGAAGCTCCGACCAACCCAAAACACATGACCTTATAATGAAAGAGTCCCCTCCCGGGTACGGTGAAAGCGGTCTTCTCTTTAGAAGTCTCTGTCAAGGGAATCTGGTGGTAGGCGGCACTAAGATCTAGGGAAGTGAGATACCTAGCATTTCTCAAGTTATCAAGAATGTAATTGATATAGGGAAGTGGATAAGCATCAGACCGGGATACCGAATTCAGTTTACGACTATCCAGACAGAGTCGCAGTTTATTGTTAGCTTTAGGAACCATTGTCACAGGTGAATTCCAAGGCGAATGAGAAGGTTCCACTATGTCCTGAGCTAGCATATTATCCAGTTCCTCTTCCAAGAATTTAAGTTTCTCCGGGCTAAGCCGGTAATATTTTTGTTTAATTGGCTTTGCATCACCAGTATCAATGTCATGACTAATTAAATGGGTACGACCCAAACCTACTTTAGAAGTGTTGATATTTTCAAACAAAGTCTTGACATAATTTATTTGAGACCTTTGAGTCTCAGTCAAAGAATTTAAGTCTTTTAATCCATTTTCATGAATTAAATCCAAGCTGTCAATTTCTAGATTAGGGTTATATTCAGGAATGCAACTTAAAATATCAGGAGCTAAATGGAAAGCTTTCCAAAAGTTTATGCCAAAATGTATAGGTAACTTAATTTCGGGTTGAATGTAAAACTGTATAATTTTTACTGAATTTGAATATTCTATAGGGACTTCCATGTAATTCCAGCAAACTAATTTAGTCCCACTTGCAACAGATAAAATTCGGGGCTCGTCAAATTTTAAAATAGGAATGTTAAGTTTCTTAAACAGGTTAAAGGCACCGAGTCCAAGTATAGAACAACTGGCTCCGCAATCAAGTAGGCCGGATACCTTAACACCATACACTTTCACTGTTATAAAGGGTCTAAAGTCATTGTTAGGTTTAAAGTGAACGGTGGCCTCTCTCGGTGAAGCCTTCTGAGAGACCACGGGACTTAGTTTTTTGGCTTGTTACATTTCTTACAATCTGGGGTTTTAACACCCTTGAAACCGCATTTATAGCAAACTAGTTCCCTACTAACAGCACAATCCCTAGTAGTGTGATTATCCCTATTGCATCTGAAACAATGTAAACCAAAAGAAGATAATTTATTAATAAAGTTCCTGTTATTCCTGGACTTGAAAAAATTGTGTTTATTATTTTTATCACTAACCTCCCCACTTGAAGTGGAGGGTCTTATAAAAGGTTTAGGAACATCAACCCTAGGTCCCCCTACAGTTGGTTCAGAGAAGTTATCATTCCTGATTTTGACCAATTCGATCTTCCTACACAAGTTTTGTAGCTCGTCTAGAGACCGGACGTCAGTCAAGGCTAACGCGCTGCGGTATTCAGTTTATCCCCTTCCGACAAAGGTTTCGGAAGCCGAGACATCATTCCTAAAATCGTGGCAAGGTAAACTACAATGGTTTCCTTTTTATGTTGGGTCCGAGATTCTATCTCTTTCCTCAAGTGATAGTCATAGTCCGGTGAGTCAAAATCGAGTTTTAATTTATCTATAAGTTGTGTGAAAGTTTTGAAATTACCCCTATACGCTCGGTACCAGTCCAGGGCTGGTCCATCCAACAAATCAATAAAACCGTCAAAAACAACTTGGGTAGGGATTTGTCTGCTCAACCGTAACTCGTCGAGTCGATTGACAAAAGCGCGAACACAGGAACTACCATTAAATTTCAGGTTTAGAGAAAGCAAATTATATTTCACGGACGAATCCCGAATTATAGTCCGATGACCCCTACAACACTTAGTATCCTCAGCCTCTGATTCTGAGGAACTGTCAGAAGCCCCTTCATGCTTAGACAAACATTTGACCAAGGAAGCTCGTAAAGATAACAGGTCAGCGGAAGGTTTATCTATTCTCGCTATGCGTTCCAGCAGGTAATTTACCCTACCTATCCAACGAGAGTGCTTAGTCCGGTCACCTGAAGATAACAAGGAAAGGAGTTCACTTACCTTCGGGGTCAGAGCCTCGAGCTCGCTATCAGGATCTGCTACTACTACACCAGGTGAAAGCCTGATACTACCTCGCCGTGCCAAACTTATTGATTTTCTAAGGCATCTTCGTAGCTCATCACATGTATCATCAGGACTAGCTGGTATATTCCGGATATTAAGCTCATGGATTAGCTCATCCTTTAAAAAGTTCACGTCGCAACCGATCGACATTCTGAAATTGGTATAGAAACAGATGGTCAAACAAACAGAACCCAAAAAAAAAACAAAGGTATTCCTTGGCCGAGTTAATTAAGTTAGGATGAGTATCAACTCTCCTTATATATCGCTCATTTGGAGCGACAGTGACACAATTGCTATTTTGTAAATTTTATACTACGCCAGTTTAAAGATTTTTTCGTAACACTACTGAAGATTTGTTTTTTTTCTAACAGCTAATGGCTAATTCTTTATTTTATTATTGTAGTTTGAAATCTGGGCTTGAAGATATACAAAAGAGTTTTATAATCCACAATCTTTAGCTATGTGAAAAAAAATATTTTTCATTTTAGGTCTTACAATTGCGTCGTTGTTACCGAAGGTAGAGCAAGTTTGAGCAGTTATGACCTTTGTTATTTCTTATAAAATGAAACAAATTTCGATCAATGAACACATTGTATATTTCTTTTATCAAAAATTACCAATGACTTTTATTGGAAACACAATTACGGCCTACAGTATTAATATAATAATGGTTTTTTAAACAATACTTATCTAAATTAAACATAGATAGGAACTTAATTAAATACTATAGTATTTAATATTAATTTTTATCTGTCTTAATAAATGCTTTATGAAATGGCACAGAAAAATCACAGGCGTTTTTATAATAAAATCACATTCAAAAAGTCATTCTTAAAAGTTTAACTTACCTAATGAGTATATTAAAAGTTAGACTTATCTAATGAGTACACCTCATCAATCAATGGAATGTTAGAATATTTTTTAAACATTTCAGTCTCATAATGGCTTCTAAGCACTTAAGTGACTTACAATTATAAAAAACTAAACATTTAATTACAACAATAAAAATATATAATGAAATTACTTAGAACAAGCTTTCGAAAAATCCAGAATAGCATTTGGGTATAATGTTTTTTTCTAGCAAAGTACGCAAATCCCGCTTTTTTTGATCAGACACCATGAGTTTTGAATTGTAAGCTGATCTCAAACGTATTTCAGTAATGTTTAAATTATTTTCTGATCGAGTTTTACGCGTATTAGTAATTATTTTGGATTTTACTGTTACCCATTCACTCTCGTAAGAATATTTAATGTCATAAGTCTCACTATTTTTAACAAGTCGAATTGATTTTATTTCAGATAGTTTTATTGGTTTGCCTTGTAGATCTTTTTGAACGTTCAGTGTTATATCGTCAAACAGTTTCTTTAAATCATAGAAATCGTCATAGTTAAGCTCGTTAACTACAAAGGCATTTCCAGTTTTCTTGGCGTTACGTATTAATTGAACATATTGGTAAGGTATATATATAGGTCCAGACTTTTTGGCTCTTTTAATTGACTTTTCAATGAGTGAATGGGCATTGTCGCCCTCATTCTGAGTATGGCCCCGTATCAAATACTTATGTGTAATTGATTTTATTGCGAGCGTTTCAACTGCATAGTAATACATGCCAATAAGGAATCTGAAATAATAACTTAATTTTAGAAATACATAGTTATTTTAATTATTTTTATTTGTGAAAATAACTAAAGTAAACATACCTGTTCTTCTGTTGACCGCAGCAGTTGTCAGAGTAAAATATAATATTGCAATTGGGATGACGCTCTGCTAACTCTTTAAGAAATTTCAATACGCATGAACCAATTTCTATAGCTCCCCTATTACCGAGTCCCTCATGCCAGAAATAGCAATTTGTAACGTTAGATTTTAAGTTTGTAACCTGTAAAAAATATTAGTATGTTATTTTACTACGCACAAATGTTAAGTATGTATGTAAATGGTACCTCAGAAAAAATACTGACCGTAAAATTTAAACAGTTCAACTTTGATTTGTAAAAAAAAGCTGAACTATTGCCAGTAGGTACAGGCATCACTGCCTGCAAATCGTATATTGCAACAACAGTATCACTACCTTCGTCTGCTGACTCTAATATATCCCTAGCTTTCTCTTTTCGGCTTAAATCTTTTTGCTTTAGATGTTCTTCAAAAGTTTCTTTTAGTTTGAGTTGGTCTTCTCCAACAGCATTTTTGTAAGACTCGCATAGGTCACACTGATCCTTTTTGGGCGCAAAAAATGATATATTAAATTCAGTGTTGAAAACTCGATAATACATGTCAAAGCTTGCTGATGGCATTGTTCCTCTGCTAGATACGTAATTTCTGTGCAACTCTTTAACAGTAAGACCGCCATCAATAAATTCGCGAGTCGTGTTAGCCCTAGTATAGTGGCTCTCAACTCTAGGGACAGAGTTAATGTGATTGCGGACTGATTGTATAATTTCCGGGTTTATTTGGTTATGATGAGCATGTTTGCCACGCTTGTCTTCAGGAACCACACCTGTACCAGAACTATTTCTGCCTTGAATAACCGTCCGTAATGTTCTCTCCGGTATACCCAAAGTATTCATAAAAAATATTTTGCACGTCCGCTTGTTTTCATTATTCACGGTGAAATGATAAACACAGTTTTGGTTCCTAGTTTTGGCAGCTCCTTCTTTTATTCGACGGTAAGGAACTATCAATGTTGATAGACAAGAGTTTAAAAAATCGCGCTGTCTTTGTAGCGTTCCCAAGCTCCAATAACAATTAAATATCTCCCGTCTTTGTTCTTCCGTTATTTTGTTACTACTTTTGAGCCTACATTTCTCTGTGCACGGCGGTTTCATAGATTTTTTGGCTACTGTTTTGCCAGTTCTAGATACGTATTCCTTTCCAGAATTTCGCTGACGTTTGCGCACATTTTTGATCCATGCAGACTCATTACGAATTCTCTTCTTAGCTCTCTTAGCAACAACAGTAGTGTCGAAAGATATCGCTAGACCTTGGCTGGTACTAATCAAATTGGAATTTCTAACAGAGTCATGAGCAGTCGATGTTGATGATGAGCTTGAAGTAGTATCGGACGAACTAGATGATGAAGTAGAAGATGAAGAGCTAGTTGATGAGCTAGATGACGTTGACTTTTCACGACGACGTCGTACAGATTTCTCCGGCTTATATTCGTCACCACTATCGTCGGCAGAAAAGTCTTTGGATTCAGCTTCAATGTCATTTTCGTGGTTAGCTAAAAGGCTTGGTGATGTCACCGTGTTATTTGGGGAAGAAATATCATTGTCTACCACAAATGCTGAAAAAAAAAACGTTTAACTGAATACTTACAACTAACTACATATTTCCATCATAATAATTAAACCCCTGCAAATATTCTATGATCCGTATTAGAACTTGTAATATAGAATTAATAATATTATTATAATAGTTTGGCCAGGAATTTTTCAGCTAACCCACCCAATATATTACTTTATATTTCAACTAATAAACAGACCGACGCTAGTCGTCTCTAATACCGTTCCTCTATAATGTTAAAAACCATACTTACGCTCTCCAGAGCAATCCATATCAGAAATAATGCTGCTAACTTGATTTTGTTCCGTAGAATATACCACTGGAATTTAGAAAAGAAATGTTAAAGCTTGGAAAACATATTATAACATTAAACAAAACTATGAATGCACGTAGCGTTATATTTACCATTGGCACAATCAAATGTTTTTGTCTGGTCCTCAATACTACCAAAGTTTGAACTTTCTTGTTCACATAGTCTAACTAACTTTCGCCCTCGACTTTCCATTTTAATTCCTAAAAATATGTAACATATAAAGTAAAGTGGGTTTTATATTTCATATCAAATTATTTCAATCAGTCATAATTGTTATTTTTAATAAAGCATTTTCAGTGCAATATTGGCGTAATTACATTTACGTCTAAAAAATTACGAAATGCTTGGTGGAACAACGGCGCAATTGTATGATACGTCATTGTATCCACAAAACTGTTTCCATCTTAAATTAATTGTGTCATTAAATACAATTGCGTCGTTTTAGCACCGACATTTAATTTAAAAAAATGTCATATTTACCTTAGAGGCGATGTAGCTCCCTGAAACGTGCACACTTTACGGGGCGCCCCGCACAACTGACTGATCGACCGTTGTTGCCCGGAGTCCGCGCGCAAAAACGGTAAAAGAGAACAACGACCTTTCGCCCTCTAGCGAGTGGTTTTTGAACATACAAATGTGGCGTTTTCATTCCTAACGTAAATGACTACGGAGATAATTTTGGTGTAATTAAGTCAGTTTTGCCTTTTTATGCAGTTGCGTCACTGTCGCTCCAAATGAGCGATATGCAAATATAGTTTAATATTAGAGTTAATTTAATTTAGACAGGTATTTAAATTTACAGCATTAACAGTATTATGTAGTTATTTCAATTAACGATATCTCACACGCAGTGAGTATACAAGCGCAGGGTTGTTATAACAATGGAAATCACACAAACTATTTTAACGAGTACCTTGCAGGTTTATAAGACTGCGGTATTTAGTTATCAAAAACTCTTAAATAAAGAACATAAAAGGTATGTCTAACAAGGGCATAAAAGAATTATACTTCCTATTTACCATTTAGTATTATAGTACAAAATTATCAAAAACAAGTTGCATACAGTTTTATAAGACTGTACACAAGTATCTTAACTTAACACTTCAAAGAGTATATTACAAATTCTAAACAAAATAAACATATAAACATGTCCTATAAGAACATAAAAAGTATAAAAGTTACTAATATGGCATCAAAGCTTTACATGAAATAAGTTCAAAAGTAATGATAGCTTTATAAGGCTACATTCAATTATATTTGTATGCCATACAAGTATATAAACAAAAGAATTATGACATTATTAAAGTTTAACAGAAAACCTCCAGGAGCGACCTACAGTTTTATTTTATAGACAGATTTTACCAAGCTACATCAGACTCCACAAACAAAAGTAAAAGAATTAATTCACCAATTAATAAGTAGTTAAGTATAACAAGTAGTATTATTGAATTGTTGAGAATATATTTGCAAATGCAGACTACAAGTTTATAAGATTGCAGTATCTAGTTACTTATGACTTCCCATTAAAGAACCTAAGAAAACAAAACAAATAAGTATTTTGTTATTTCAAAAAAAAAACCATTGACAAGTATTGGAGTCTGATACTACTCTAATTTTGAACAAATAGTTAGTTTAAATAGCACCTACAATATTCCCTAGTTTATATATTCAAAATTTTAAGTTGAATTATAAAAACTCAGATAAACAATATCAGTGCTACTAACAACAGTGCACAAAACAACCAGATTATCATCAATATATATAAAACTGTTCCGTTACTGACTGAGTGACTGAGGTACTGAGTGACTGACAGACAACGTACAGCCGTAACTACTGGGCGTAGAAAACTGAAATTTGGAACATAAATTCTTTAGGGGATGTAGGGGTGCACTAAGGAAGGAATTCCCGAAATTCCCACGGGAACGGGAAATATAGGACTTTTTAGTTTGTATGAAAAATTTTATTCCTTGAGTGTACGGATGTGATACTTGGCATGAAGGTTCTTCAAATAGTGACTGGTAGTGCTACGAAAAAAATTCTCAAAATTCCCACGGGCACGGGAAATATATGATTTTTAGTTTGTATGAAAAAAACTTATTCCTTGAGTGCATGGGTGTGATACTTGGTATAAAGGTTCTTTCAGTGGGTGTCTGGTTGTATAGTTTCTGAAATTTCCACGAGAAGGGTAGTTAAGCGCATACGAAGTTGCGGGATAAAGCTAGTTAAGTAAATATTAACATCAAGACTTACCAGGTTAAACAATTAGTAATTATTTACTTATTTTAGAAATTGTATTGCAATAACACCACATTAAAAGTTATTATTAAAACAAATTAAGTTTTCACTGACCTACTATGACAACAAACAATAAATTCCAACTTAAAGGATTTGTCCAATTAAAAATTGCCGAGGATAAAACCTATTTTTAACATTTGATAAACAAATTAATGTTTTTACTTCAGGAAAAAAAAATTGCCCCCTTATACAAGTAGTATATAAGAGGTAGTAAAGTGGTATTTACTATTAATGCAAACTAAATGAATGACTTTAACAGAACATTCTTTTAAAAGTTATCGTTGTAAACAAGTCGCTTGGACATTAGAATAACAAAGTTACTATTATAAAATGATATATGGACTATAAGAGTGCCATCGATATAAGTAAATTACGATTAGATAAAGAATATAAAGAATTCTTTGGAATTATGAGACTTAGTTTATAAGTTTTACTATAAAATTCATTATAGAACAAAAGAAAGCTACTATGGACTTCCTAGGATATCTGTTCTCTCTGAGCCACACGTTGGGTACCCCACTGTAATACCGTTTTTTTGGTGGGTGTGGGCGCTAGGGTCCTTACAGGCCACTTGTCACCAGCTGAGATTGAACCCACGGCAGATAGAGGTGCCTGAGATAGTTGGTCGGCTAGCTCTTTCTCAGGTCGTGGGACCGTTTTGGCTCAGTGATGGGAGAGAGGACAAAATTTATGAATAATGAGCGCCAGTCCCTCTCCACATACAAACGAGAAGACAGATATACTAAGAAATCAAACAACGAATACAGAACACAGTTGTTTATTGAAAATTACATTCAGTCACTAAGTAGCACTTATTGAAAATCAATTATACTAGATTAACACTAGATAATGGTGAGAGGTTACATTATAGGCATAGTTGTTCTAACGGTAAAAAGAAGGATGACGAGGGCATACCTTTGTTTCCTTTTGGGTTAGATGTTTGTTAGGGAATATGGACCTGCTTCCGATAAAAGTTTGAGAGCTCGGCAATGGCGTCGTCAGGCCAAGATTTTATGAACTTTTCCACAGAACATTCACGAAGACATTGTAGGCTGCAGATTCAGGAAACCATCCATGTTCACAATAAGGAAATACTGTAGAGGAACACTGTAGGTGAAGTTGAAAGTACTCCAGAGAATATTGTATTATATTGTATTAGAAAACCATCACAGGAAACGTTGTAGGTGTAATAGAAAACCCTGTAACAAAATAAATGTAATCAACACCCTATGTTACAGCTCAAAAACATGAAAACTAAGATAAATATGACCACGTGAGGGTCAGACACGATGAGACTTACCAACGAAGTGGGTTTCCTTCTCACTTTATAGCACCATGGGGAAGATGGCGACGGATCGCTCCTGTGGGAAACGAGGCTGGAAGAAGAGAAACAATATCCATTTAATTACGGTCCGCCATTACGCTTACCAAGAGAAAGCCAAACTCAATAACAACAATACTTACGAAATGTTACCCATGCATAATGCATTAAATTAATGGAAAAGATAGCCCACTGGCTAATGAGGACCGAATTTCCTCACATAACGGGGTTACTCCGGCACTCCTCCTTGCTCCAATCTTGCGAGCCGAAAAAAAGGCCAAATGGCCGCGACCGATATCTATCGAACGCTCCCAAGTCTCGTTCACTCCCGCTCACTCAGGTGGAGAGATTCGGAACTAAAGCCCAAAAGGTGGCATAGATTATATAAAAACTAACAATCAATAAAAAGGGAACGAGGGCCCTAAAAAAAAAGTGTTACAACCGACCCCATACATATGGAATGAAATTGCCTGCGGATTTCATCAAAATACTAATTTTCCTAATTGTTTAGGCGCCATAGATGGGAAACATATAAGAAGTTTTCATCCATTCGATACCGGCTCCTTGTACTTTAACTAAAAAAAAATATTTTCAATAGTACTTCTAGCAACATGCGACTCGAATTTACTTTTTAAGTTCGTGGATGTTGGGCCATACGGTAAAGCATCCGATTCCACAATATTTAGAGAAAGTGAACGGTGTAATAAAATACACAGAAAGACATTAAATATCCCCTCACCACGACAGGTCGGTAATCGACAACCTTTGAACTATACATGTGTTGGTGATGAAGCATTTGGCCTCAGTGAAAATATGATGAGGCCATATGCTGGAAAATATTTGGACTTAGACAAAAAAGTTTTCAATTATAGGTTAAGCCGTGTCAGACGTTGCATTGAGTGTACCTTCGGCGTACTAGCAAACAAATGGAGAATATTACATCGCCCATTAAACACTTCTGTTCATTTCTCAGAAGACATTGTGAAAGCTTCTTGCATTTTGCACAACTTTATTCGCAAAATGTTTGTGAAAGTATGTGATGACTGACTTCATCAAGTGTTTTGTGAAATTCCTAAGACGAATAAAACTTTTTGAATTTTGAATTTTGAAAGGGATGGTTTCAATTTTTGTCACACTTTAAAAATAGTGG
The DNA here is from genome assembly GCA_944452665.1 of Stenoptilia bipunctidactyla. Taxonomy (NCBI): domain Eukaryota; kingdom Metazoa; phylum Arthropoda; class Insecta; order Lepidoptera; family Pterophoridae; genus Stenoptilia; species Stenoptilia bipunctidactyla. Next base: position 17,999,553 of record OX101739.1, read on the forward strand.
GACTCGAAAATATACAAAATACAGGCTGGCCAGTAAAACGAGCGTCTACTGCAAGAGATACGTTAAAAGATTATTTTATTAATGAAGGAGCAATACCGTGACAAAAAAATAGAATATAAATGTATGGTTGTATATTATTTTATTAAACTTACCTTCAATGTTCTTTTCTTTGGCGGTTTTATTCGAAAAAAATCCTACAAACAAGTCGCAGATTTCTTTCCAGGCCTTCACTTTTTCTCCTCTATTACTATAACTATCACTTTTTGAATCCCAAATCGCAGAACGGGATGTATCTCTGACATAAATAATTTTACATCCATTTTTAATGAACCTCAGAGTACGTGCGTGCGCCATCGACTCTAACAGGTTTACTGAGGTAAGGGAGAGAGGGGCGCGGATACGCGCGAGTGGCGTGTGGCGGCGTTTTGTGTCGGCGTTTATTGGCCGCTGCTGGCCACAAAAAGCAAGCTGCGACGATTTGTAGCATGTGGCTGCCACCGGCGCCAACCGTGTGCGGCGAGTCCATATAAAATGTACGAAAATTACAGGAAATATGCCAGTGGCGGCGTTTTGTGGTTGTGGCCGGTGGCCCGTGTGCGGGAGCCCTAATAGCTTAAATGTTTTATCTGAGTGTTGAATAACCTCGAAGAACAAGTTAATAACTCGATGGTAAGCTTTGAAACAGTTTTTTTTGCTTCAGCATTTTTAGAGCCACCTGCCCATGAGCACTCCCTAAGGAATCGCCGAGTAAACATGACATCTACCAGAGCATAGCAATTATTTAAGCCCCTACCTTGCCCTGTCCCGCAAACTAGGGAAAGCTTTTCCTTAAAGCTGTGTAGACATTCTTTTTGTTTTAAAGCATCATCTAAATTTTGAAGATCCAAGATGTTATCAATTGGTTTGGATCCTATATTAGTGGTTATTTTCTCTTGGTGTGTTTGTCTAAGAAATTCGTAGATGTTTGTACTTAGTGCGGATAAAATATTTTCCTGCTAATTTTCAGCTTTGGTTTAGCTTTTTCTAACAAATTAGGATTTGTTATATAATACACAGTTTCTGACGCTGGTGCTTGCTTTTTTTTTTGTTTTTCTGCTGGAGCTGCGCAAATATCATTTGCTTCTGATGGTTCTTGCTCAAACTGTGCGGAAATGTTTGATAATGCAGAAATGTTTTCTTTTTCCTACAAAATAAAAGAATAAACATTCAACTAAAATTTAACACTGATTTATACTGACTGATGCATCATAGTCGGAACTAGTAAAAGTCGTCAAGGTTTCGTCCTTTTTCGACTGATTCCTTTTTGGACAAGCTTAGATAATAGAAAACTAAGGTAGTATATGATTTGTGTTTTTTTAACTATAACCAGAGGTTTAAAATAATTGGTATTAACGGCAAATAAAAGTAGACCTATTTGCCGCTTGAGAGCTTTGATTCATGTACTTATTACCTATACTACAGAAGAATAAGTAGATTAGTACCTAAAAGTACCAGCGCAGTGAAGACCATTCTGAAACAAAACATGGTGTATATATTAGCCAGCCCGTGGTAAGTTTTGTCGAGAACTTTGTTAAAAACAAGATGAAAAAGGATAAATAAACTAAATACGAGGGTTGCCTTTTATATTTCGGGATTAGAGAACAAAAACAAATATTAATCATCGAAAATCACTTTATTGTTTTTCAAAATATTCCCCATGAAGATCTATACACTTTTGCATGCGTTTAAACCAATTGTCGAAGCACTTTTTCCACTCTGATTGAGGTATCTCCAAAACATGCATTCTGAATGCAGTAACCGCTTCTTCAGGTGTCGAAAAACGTTGACCTCTCAGTTTGTTTTTTACGTGCGGGAATAAAAAGAAGTCATTTGGTGAAAGGTCAGGACTGTATGGCGGATGACTCATCAAAATTCAGTTGTTTGAGCCGATGTGTGAGAGCTCGCATTGTCATGGTGTAGTGTGATCTGTCTTGTAACCTTGTTCTTGGTGGGTGAGGGCACGGTAGCTAGTAGTCACTTGCCACCAGGCCGGATTAACCCCAGAGCAGATGGAAAGCTCCTAGATGGTAGCGAGGCTAGCTCTTCCTCGGGACGTGGGATGGCCAACTCAGAGGTGTGAGAGGTAACAAAATTTATATCTATAAGGGCGCCAGCTCCTCTCAACACACAAACGAGAACACAGACACACTATGAAATCAAACACAAAAGTATGGAGCACAGTTATATTAAGAAATCACTTTACATTGATTTACAAGATACGGTAAGCTAAGTTTAACCTAATTAAATTTTTACTTTAAAATATAGTACCTTTGAACTTGGATCTTGATGTTTGTTTGTAGAAGGCTTTGGCCTATTATAAAGGTTTCATAGACGAGATTGATTCATCATGTCTGTCGTCTCAATCCTCATGTCATTCCGGGAGCGTAGAAATAGAATGGTGTGAAAAAGGAGTATCCATTAAAAAAAAACAAAGAAAGAAACCAGAAAGAAAAAAAAAACCCTGTAACAAAACACATGTAATTAGCATATGACGCTACAGCACCACAATACGAAAAATACGGGTTGTGGAAGATGCCCAAGGTGATACATACCAACAACGTTGGGTTTCTCAAAGAAGTAATTCACTTTATATAAGATAACGAGGGATTACATCTCGTGGTGGACCTGAAAAGAACAGACAAAGGGATATATTTTGTCAAGATGGCTGATTTAACTCAGCACAAAATCGATATGCCACAAAAGAAAACTCACCAATTAACCTCCAAACATCTTCTACATATAAAACTAATGCTTCATGGCATTTTATCTACTCGCCGGCAAATGTCCTTGCGTATTAACGACTTAAACGAAAAAGATGGACGACAGAGCGCACAGAGTATTTATAGGCTTCGACATCCTAGTTCACTCACTCTGACCGAGGGACTACAAAAACCGTATTAAACGCGCTCTACACTCTTGCGCAAACTATCAATCGAACGGGAGCGAGAGGTACTAAAAAAAAGCGTTACAGTACCCCTCTTCCTCCTGAAGAAAAATTTTTAATTGAAAAACGGAGTTTGAAAATTGGAAATTTTTCGCTGCAAGTCCCCTTGCCTCATCTCTAAAACTCAAACAAACCACCAACGCCTCAAGCTCCAGGAAGTAAAAAAAACTCAACATGAGGTACTGGAACAAAACAATTCTTCCAGATTCCATAACTATTTATTTCAACTAAACGCTCCAAAAAAGAAATACCTGGCTGATTAGTCATCAACCTAACCAAACATAACTCAACACCAAAGATAGGATTTACCTTCTATCTCGAACACCTGCTGCACTTTATACTAAAACAACCCAACACCAAAATTTACTTACTTGACAAAAGATAGGATGGTTCATCATCCTCTACTCGTATAAACTTGTGAAAAAAAAACTTTCAAAGGAAACTCCTAAATGATTACCTGTGCGTTCAAAAGTGTATAAACATAATAAAACTAACTGTTTCAAAAGCACTAAAGGCAAAGAGATCAAACAACTTTATCAGGTCATTGACTCATAAAAACACTAAAGGCATATAAGAGATAGAATAACTTTATTAGGTTATCTACTCATAACAGTAAAAGTAAGAGACAGGATTTACCAACAAAAAGGAACCTGCTCCTTAAGAAGCTAAGAGACAGGATTTACCAACAAAAACGGAACCTGCTCCTTATAAGCTATAAGATAAACATAATAACTAGACTTCAAACGCACAAAAGCAAATAGTGTAACTTTATAAGTTTATATATTTATGGCAGCAAAAAAAAAACTAAATTCAAAAGTTATAAGAATAGTTAAACAAAACTATTTAAAAAACAAAAATGCAAAAAGATAGTAACTTTATTAGGTTACTCATTATAAAAGTAAACAAAAATTAAAGAACAAAAAAAAACTAAACTATAACCCCATTTGGTTTAAGTTCGAACTGGCTCTACATAAAATAAATACCGGGACATATTACCCAAGGTAGACTTTATATGAAGGGTGGTTGCTAGCCAGGTGGATCCAGAAGGGATCCTACCACCAAGCAGGGATTACTCGGATTAGTCGGACTTTTACGACACGCTTTATCCAGGGGCGGTAGGGCTATTCTGCAAAGTATGCCGGACCTACACGGCGGAAACCTCGGATTAGTCAGACTTTTACGACACGCTTGATCCAGAAGCGGTAGGGCTATTCTTAAGCCGACCCGTACACAGCTATTAAGCTATGTACCTATCCCTAATACTTAAACAAACGAATGTAATTGGCCGAAAAGAGAGTGCATGCGCATGCGATTTTTAATTTTGGCTTAATCCTACTAAATCTTCATGTTAAATAAACCTAAACGTTTACCCTAGCCTAAATACAGTTAATATAACTATCTGTACTAACTATCTTAAAATTAAACACAGACTTAACACCTAATGTTGCCGGCATAAACTAAAACTAAACTAGAGACAAGACAAAACAAGACTTAGTTTGATACCTTCCAAATTCCATGGTACAAACAATAAGTTCTTGTAAATATTTACATATTTGGATAAGACCAACAAAAAAAAACTCTGTTAAACAGGGTTATTTCATAAACATCCGGTGGATGAGAACACCGGATAAGGTACTGAGGTTGAACGAGGTCAAACAGCTCAAGTATATTTAAGAGTCACTAAGGGACTAGCATTAAAAATAGCCAACAAAATGGGCTGAAGCACACTGTGGACAAGACACAGGGCTAGGATACGGAGGGTGAAAGATTTCATACCTCTCAAGTATCCATCAAGAGTCACATAGGGACTAACACATTGAGGAGGACCATAGCCATGCAACTCAAGTGTTTATTAAAATTACCTAGAGGTTTTCCCTCCAAGGCACCTTGCTAGGGAGCACAGCTCACCAGTAGAAAAGGATTTTAGAAAGTTAGATCCGGAGGATTAACGAGTTTCAACTCCGGTAAGCAGCCAACAAGAAGGGGCTACAAAAAAACACTGTGTATGAAGACAAAGTACCTATGCAACTACTCCATGCCCTAAGAAAACAAGCTTCTCAAGGCACAACTACGGTTTAGATGTTAATACGCAGCCGAGATAGACGCACATATACATACATAGAGTAGGTATGCATAGTAGGACACCACAAAAACATATTTAAAAGTGCCTACTAAATTAAAAAGAAAATTACATGGTGACCTGCTAACACCTTTAAAGAAAATATACTACACCAACAAAAGTATAATAAATATTATCATATAATGTGCGAAATTGATAATGTGTCATTATAAAAAAACATTACTTTCAAGAACCAAAGAAAAAAATATTTTACGCACAGTTCATTTGCAAACAAATTAAAATTAAAAAAAAACATTTTATAATTACTCAAAGAACTTTTCAACAGGATTTCAAAGTATATTTATTGTTGTTTGCAAATACCAAAAAAAGAAAACTACAGTAAGGCAATTAAAAGTTGTTCAACGTTAGCCTGCCAACAACTAACGCCATCTAAAGTAGAATAGCGGATCTTCAGCTATCTAGCAAAATTTTAAACACCAAACGACATCTATCGAAAAACTTTTTGAACTAATTCAACAAAACAATTATTAACGATTTAACTGGTATTAGGTTATCAAAATAAAAACAGATGGCACTATGATCAATATGACTTTACTCCGACTCTAAGAAATGTGAAATATAATTCAAAGTTAAACTATTTAAGAATAATGAGTATCCGGGCAATATAACACAACGTCAACGATGCACTGACAAAGATGATATGGAAAAACAGCTCACTAGAAAGTCGTCACGAGTTACACTTCACTACACAAACAGTTGGCATGATAGTTAGTCAATCCTCACTGAATATTTTACCAGGAAATTCACAGGACCTTTGCAACAAGAATGCATAACGCTATCACGAACAACTGAAGTTAAAAGAAAAAAAACAAAACAAATTGCTAACCTTCGGAGACACACCTTCAAGTTCGCTAACCGGATCCACCAACACAGTTCCAAGTGAAAGCCTGATAGTACACCGACGTGCCAGACTAAAGTTCACATCGCAACCAGTAGACATTCTGAAATTTATATGTAAACAAACGGTCAAACAAACAAAATCCCAAAAAAAGAAAAGACCAGTATGCCTCCGTCTAGTTGTATAATAAGGATGAGACTTAACTCTCCTTGTAAGTATTCAAAAATTATTTAAAATTAAATTCAAACTAAGATCCAAGTTCATTAAGCATGTGTATGTTCATGCCGAACTAATATAAAAACAAAATTTTAAACAAAATTCTTATACCAAAATTGAGGATCTTACAAGATATTATAAGTACATTGCTCTCAGCTTAACTATGCTGATTACTTTAAGAAATTAACCAAATATTAACATTACAATAAGTTGCTTACAGCTTTATGAGGCTGTAATACTAAGTTGTTACAAACAGAAATGTTTCACAAATGAATTAATGTACTGCACTAGTAATGATACAATATTATAACTCTAAATAAAAGGTTATATTGTAGTTAAATACCAACTAAAGTATTATGAACTAAGGACATAAGAAGTATGTCTTCAAAGCATTAAAGAATTAAAGTTATTATTTCAAAACTCAAAAATTAAGTTATCAACAATCCATAGTTTTATTAGACTATGTTTTTACTAAAGAAATAACAACACAAAAACACATATAGAAAGAATGTTTGTTAAAGGGTAATTGGTCCACTAAAATTAAAGAATTTCACCATTCTATGTTTTCAAGAAACTATAAAAGTAACTGTCTTTTATATTATTATTTTTTTTTTATAAAATATGGATGGGACGTTTGTCTTCCATGACACCTGATGTTAAGTGAACATGAAGACTAAGGTGGTACACGTCCATCCACGAGAAACCTATTCACTCGACGCTTAAAAGCACCAGGACTATACTGGTCAGGGAAAATAGACGCAGGCAGTTCATTCCAAACTTTGGCGACCCGTATCAAAAAGGAACTGTCAAAGCGCTTAGTTCGACTTTTCGGAATATCAACCACATACGGATGGAAGTTCTGTCTGCGTCTAGTAGTCCGATGGTAAAAGGGTGAGGGTTCAATTTGCTCAAACAGAGCACTCGCGCACTCACCAAAATGTATCCTGTAGTACACGGTTAAACAAGCAACCTTACGACGATGCTCTAGGGTCTGTAGTTTTTTGGTCGTAAGGTCGACGTTGTTAATTAATTTACGGGCTCTTCGGTCAACGGAGTCCAGCGCTTCTAGTTGATATTTGGCTGAACCATCCCAAAGATGACTGCAGTACTCCATGCATGATCGCACTTGAGCTGTATATAAGTTAAGAAGCTGTGCAGGGCTGAAGTACCGCCGTACCTTCGAGATGATTCCCAACTTTTTCGAAGCTACTTGAGCCATGGACACAATTTGTTGACCGAAGTTTAAACTGGATGTTATAGTTACGCCTAAAAGCCCTAGATGGTCAGTGATGGGGACAGATACATTTTGGAAAGTGGGCGTTAATGTGAAGGTGCTCTTTTTTGCAGAGAATATACACGCCTGAGTTTTGGACGCGTTGAATTTGACCAAATTCGACTCACCCCAATCGGATACTTTCCGTAAGGTCAAATCAACGCGCTCAATCATTGACTTTCTTAAACTCTGGATTTCACGGGGGCTCGCTCGCGCATTGGATACGTATCTCTCTACAACAGTGCTGTCATCAGCATAACTAATAATGCCCGGTGTTAAAAGGTCATTAATGTGCAGCAAGAATAATGTTGCAGAGAGAACAGATCCCTGAGGTACCCCGGCATTAATTGCCATTTGGTCGGAGGAGAAGCCATCTAAGACTACTCGAATTGACCGTTCCCTCAGAAAATCAGATATCCAGTCGCAGAGCCCAATCGGTATGCCATAAGCTGGAAGCTTACTTAAGAGACCATCATGCCAGACCCTGTCAAAGGCCTTGGAAATGTCTAAGGATACAGCTATTGCTTCACCATGACCCTCCAAGGCCTCGCTCCATAAGTGAGTGGCATACACGAGAAGATCGCCGGTCGAGCGCCCGTTGCGGAAACCATATTGGCTATCGCTTAGGAGCTCGTTGGTCTCGAGGTATGCCAGGAGTCGATTGTTCAATACACGTTCCATGACTTTGCAAAGTATGGAGGTGATTGAAATTGGTCGATAGTTGACAGGATCGGCACGGCTTCCCTTCTTTGGTACTGGCTGTACGTTAGCAAGCTTCCAGGACTTGGGAACCTTACCGGATTCCAACGAAAGTCGATAAAGACGTGTCAAAACAGGAGACAACTCAGCTGCGCAGCGTTTTAAGACCACTGCAGGAATACCGTCTGGACCACTAGCTTTGTTCTCGTCTAGGTGCAGCAAGCATTTAAGAACCTCCTTTTGGCGAATGTGAACGGTACCCATTGTAGGTCCGAACTGAGGTAATTGGGGTGGGATTTTTCCTTGGCAATCTAGACGAGAATTTTCTGCGAAGATACTAGCAAATAAATCTGCTTTCTCCTTAGCAGTGTGGGCCAGAGAACCATCGGGTTTCCTCAGTGGTGGCAGCGACGGGCGACAAAAGTTCGTTTCGACCGACTTGGCAAGGGACCAGAAAGCTTTACTTCCCGAAGGGTATGCTGCTATTCTGTCTCCGATACGGCCTATGTGGGCAAAACGAGCTCTTTTGATTGCCTTTTTGCAGGACTTGGCGGCAGCATTGTATCTTTTCTTAAGTTCATGCGAATCCAGGGCTTTGCTTCTGCGAGCATTTGCCCAGGCTTTGTATGCTTCCCGCTTTCGCTTTTCAGCGGCAAGGCAAGCAGTATTAAACCATGGGCGAGCTTTGGTTTCAAGGGATAGATCAGCGTGGGGAATGAAGTACTCCATTGCTTGAACTATCACACTTGAGACAGCATCAGCGCAGCACGATGGATCGGTTGATGTAAAACAAGTTTGCCGCCATGAATAAGATGCGAAGAAATGTCGCATTTCATCCCAATCTGCTGACTTGTAACGCCATACTCGCCTGGAGCCTTTTGGGCGGGTGTCAGGTGGCGAGTACAGCGATACAGATTTCACCATACAGTGATCGGATGTCCCTAAAGGTGCAGTGACGGACACCGAGTATCTGTCAGGATCGGTTGTCAGCAGAAGGTCCAAGCAATACGCAGTGTGGCCAGCAACGTCGGGGATGCGCGTAGGCTCGTTAACAAGCTGTGAGAGACCATAAGTCAGCGAAAACTTAAAGGCCTCTCTGCCAGCATGGTCAGTGTCCTGATACGGGTATAACCACTGCCCGTGGTGAGCATTAAAATCCCCCAGAAACACCAACTGCGCCGTGGGAAAACGTTGCTGAATCTTATCTGCTGTATTGCCAAGGTATTCCATAAGCCTCGTTGTCTCCTGATCTCCGCTATGTGAACGATAGATACAGGCGTAAACCACTTGGTCTAGGCCAGTATCTATGTGAACCCACATGACTGAAAGGTCCGGCACTTCCAAGTAACGGAGACGCTGACAACAGATCGCGTCACTGGCATACATGCACACCCCGGCGTGCGGGCGGAAAAGAGACTCCAGGATATAGCCTGGGTAACCAAGGTATGCCGAGTCTGACGGATCGCAGATCTGCGTCTCCGTTAGAAAGAGTAGGTGTGGTCTCTCCGTCTCAAGATGGTGGTGGACATCATTCAGATTGGAGTGCACTCCTCGGATGTTACAGAAGTGCACTTTAAGGGAGAGGAAGTGCAACCGCTGTTGAACCGTACTCTTTTTAGGACCTTTCATTGTGAATTGGTAGTGGAGTGAATAGGGAGGAGAATAGAAGTTGAGTGAAGCGCTGCAAATGGAACCAAGCAACTCGTAGGAAACAACGCACCATTGGGGAACTCGCCTGGAGACTGCGGGGACGCCCGAACCCCCCCGAGGTCGCCATCGGGTCCTCTCTAACCGGTCGCCAACCGGCACGATGGAGCCTCCCGGGATTTTTCGCGAGGTGGCGGGGCAGCCTTTCGCATGTGGCTGGCATGCTACTTGGGCCCCCTACTACCTGCGGTCGGCCAGCGGTGCACCGTGCTTCGGATCCCGCTACCCTCCAAAACGAGTTACCCGGTGAGTCATTATCCTACGAGTTGAAAACTGTTCTCTGATGCAGCACGATTACTCAGACCTATCCTCCTCAATGGCTACACTAGACATCATGCCGGAACGTGACTAAGTCACTTGGCGGCATGGTTTTGTCTAGTGGGTGGTGACAAGCCACGGCCGAAGCCTACCACCAGATTTTACTGCTCGTTTAGCACCACCCAGGGACCACGTACAAGGCATCGAGGGCTAAACCTTGCGGACGCGAGCAGTTTTCAGTCCCCAAAATATATATTAAATAAATTCCACAAGATTTTTTAAAGTATTTAAACTTGACACTTAGAATTATAAACAGCTCCCTAATAATGACAGAGTTAAGCACTAAACATATAGATTACCAAGTAAATATAAGTATTTAAACTTACCAAATCAAACAATTATTAAATATTCACTTTGCTAATGAAAATTTATAACAACAACAAGTTAGAAGTTATTGTCAAAACAAATTAAGTTTGCATTGTACTACTATGACAACAAACAATGAATTTAAATTTGAAATGTTATATTATCAAAACCAAAGGAACTTATTATATAACTTTAGGTCTCCAACAAAAGTATTATTATTATCATACAATGAACAATTTAATGATTAATAGCTCCTTATCAACAAAATTAACGGCTATGTTGGATGCATTTAGCAAAAAGTAACCAAATTAATTATTATCAAAGAATTATTATTAACAAGTTATTTAAGTAAACAAGTTTTGAATATATCAACAAAAAAAAATTCAATATTATGACCAAATAATGAATTCTACTTAATTTTAACAGAAAGGAGCCTAATATTGATTTCACAGGATGTCTGTTCTCTCTGAGCCCAAACGTTGGGAGCCACTTGTAGCCTAGTTTCTTGGTGGGTGAGGGCACGGTAGCTAGTAGTCACTTGCCACCAGGCCGGATTAACCCCAGAGCAGATGGAAAGCTCCTAGATGGTAGCGAGGCTAGCTCTTCCTCGGGACGTGGGATGGCCAACTCAGAGGTGTGAGAGGTAACAAAATTTATATCTATAAGGGCGCCAGCTCCTCTCAACACACAAACGAGAACACAGACACACTATGAAATCAAACACAAAAGTATGGAGCACAGTTATATTAAGAAATAACTTTACATTGATTTACAAGATACGGTAAGCTAAGTTTAACCTAATTAAATTTTTACTTTAAAATATAGTACCTTTGAACTTGGATCTTGATGTTTGTTTGTAGAAGGCTTTGGCCTATTATAAAGGTTTCATAGACGAGATTGATTCTTCATGTCTGTCGTCTCAATCCTCATGTCATTCCGGGAGCGTAGAAATAGAATGGTGTGAAAAAGGAGTATCCATTAAAAAAAAACAAAGAAAGAAACCAGAAAGAAAAAAAAACCCTGTAACAAAACACATGTAATTAGCATATGACGCTACAGCACCACAATACGAAAAATACGGGTTGTGGAAGATGCCCAAGGTGATACATACCAACAACGTTGGGTTTCTCAAAGAAGTAATTCACTTTATATAAGATAACGAGGGATTACATCTCGTGGTGGACCTGAAAAGAACAGACAAAGGGATATATTTTGTCAAGATGGCTGATTTAACTCAGCACAAAATCGATATGCCACAAAAGAAAACTCACCAATTAACCTCCAAACATCTTCTACATATAAAACTAATGCTTCATGGCATTTTATCTACTCGCCGGCAAATGTCCTTGCGTATTAACGACTTGAACGAAAAAGATGGACGACAGAGCGCACAGAGTATTTATAGGCTTCGACATCCTAGTTCACTCACTCTGACCGAGGGACTACAAAAACCGTATTAAGCGCGCTCTACACTCTTGCGCAAACTATCAATCGAACGGGAGCGAGAGGAGCGCGAACAACTTTTGTTGGATTTGGCTCATCTTGAAACACCCATACAGTCTACTGCTGTTTACTTTCGGGCTCATACGCGTAAATCCACGATTCATCAACTGTCACGATGTCATAGACGTGTTTTGAAGCACCGCGATCGTATTTTCCGAGCATTTCTTTCGACCAATCGACACGAGCCTTTTTTTGAGCGATTGACAAATTGTGTGGGATCCAACGCGAACAAATTTTTTTGACAGTTAAATGTTCATGCAATATTGAATGTATGCTGGTCCCACTAATGCCTAAGGTTGTCTCTATCTCACGATAGGTCACATGACGATCTTGCAATATCAGTTCGCGCACAGCATCAATGTTTTTCGGAACAACAACTGATTTTGGACGACCTTCACGAAATTCGTCTTGGAGTGAACTCCGACCACGATTGAATTCACCATACCATCGATAAACACTGGTCCTTGATGGAGCTTCATCGCCAAAAGTTGAATTAAGTTCATTATGCACTGCTGCTGAGTTAATCCACGTCGAAAGTTGTAAAAAATTATCGCGCGAAAATGATCACGATTTAATTCCATTCTTGGGGGCAGATGAATCTTTTAATTTACTGTAAACAACACAAATAGCGCTCGTATGTCAAAACGTTCTGAGTACGTATAACCTCAAAAACTTCTAACTTAACGATAGAGCTGTCAGTTGACAGATTGCAACACCAGGGTTGCCAAATCCCGAAATATAAAAGGCAACCTATGTAAATGTATTTACACACATATTACTATAGATCATAAACAAATACCCAACCTCTTCAGCGTTCGAACCTGGGATATTAAATCTGGAGGCTCTGGGGGCTTATATCGCCACGGAATCGTTGTACTCGAAGTCTGACCTGAAAGTTTTAATTTAACTTTAATATTAAAAAAAAAATTATGACTAGAGTGCCTGTGCAAGTAACATTAAATATTTGCGAATTTAATCAGGCTTGTAAAACTGTGCAATATTTGTTAGTTTCATACTTAAAAAAAAACGAGTAAAGTAATAAAACCTAGAGAAACCCGATTTTTGCTAAGCCATTTTACCCAGTTCAAATATGTTTTTTATTCGCACAAGGGCTGTACCTGTTTTTCCTCTGTGGGTCTGGCTGGGCGCTAAGGTGTTGGTAGGCCCCTTGTCACCAGATGAGATTAAACCCACAGCAGATGGATATACCTTGAGTGGAGATACGGCTAGCTTACCCTCAGGGCGTGAGAAAGTTTTGGCTCAGAGGCGTGAGAGAGGACAGAATTTATTGATATTGAGCGCCAGTCCTAGCTCTCAACGCACAAACAAGAAGGTGGATATTTTGAGAAATCAAACCAGCAAGTTGGAGCACAAATAAATATGAGTATATTTCTAAATTTACACTTTACAATTAAGTACAGTTAATGGGCTGAGGGCCTCGTTCACATTTACATTTTATATAAGGGTCATACCTCGACTACTTCTGGACTTTGTTGGTAAGTGGTTTTAATAAAGGCGTTGTTTCTCGCAGTTACATTAGGTAGGATCCGGTGAGCATCATCTCTTCATAAGCGGTGCAGTCAAAGGCACGTGTACATCAAACCACGTCGAAGATAAAATATTACTTATCCGAGCCATTCTTGGACAACACATGCGCGGTGTATCGGACAATTATCATGCAAAAACATAAATTGTGGGACTTCATCTTGAGGATTCACCGAACGCACCGTGGACAGCATAACGACCTTCAAAATTTCTAAATAGGAGTGGCTATTTGCCCTCCCGGATATGTAGGCCACTTTACCTGGCCCATGGGCACTCGTCCAACTCTACATATTTACCGCTATACGCCCTGACTCATTGTTGGGACGCACGTTTTGCGGTAAATAGCGTGTGTTATTTAACTGCCATAATTTTTTTCGGCCTTGTTGGCTAGGCCTAAATGATTTTTCGTCACTAAATACTGCTTTTGAGAAATCCACATCTCTATATACGCGTGCAAAACGCACTCGAGCAGTCTTAAGCGCGTCCGTCATTATATTTTTTTTGCTGGTTTACGGTGACCATAAAGATGCAACGTTTTTCTTATGGTTGCCATGCTACAGTTATACTCCTCTGCATAATGGCGAGTTGGTTTAAACGGTTCTTGCTGATATATATCCAGCAGCTGATCAAATTGAGTATTGTTTAAAACTCGTGGACGAGGTTGACGAGGATGATCCACTATTGTGCCTTCATCTTCATGCCGATGAATCCAGCGACGCACAGTGGCTCTCTGGGAAATAAATAAATTTTGATAAAAACTTTATAATTTTGTTCTATTGATAAATTTAAAATCAGAAAGCATTATAAAAATCAGTACCCTAGAGCGCTCGAGACGGGACTCGAACCCGCGACCTTTGGATTGCCGGTAAAGTGCTCTACCAACTGAGCTACCGGGTTGCCTGAGTCACTCATCGAAATTATGCTTTCGTTTTTGGTTTGAAGCAATCAAAGCTTGCTAGGAGTTATCCATGAGAATTCAATACTAAATCCTCACCCGATTGAATTTTTACAAATACCAACTTAACAATCAGTTATGATGAAACTCCGATTAAAAAATGTTATTTAAAATGAAATTTTGCATTTGTTTTTATTAATATTTAATCTAATAAATCTACCCCGAGAATTATATTTTGTTGGAATAATAAAATTCCACTACATCAATCAAAAAAATCCATCATGTATGGCAGCCCAAAGTCAACCGTGATGGGTTCCTTTTATAGGGGTGTGTATTGAAATCTGAATGGCTGAAAGCCGAGCACATGGTTTTCCGATTGGAGTAAAATCGCATTATTTTTCCTAATTAGCGAAGGAAAAGCTTCCTAACTGCCGTAGAAATGGTTTGAGTCGAGTACATTATGGAAATTCCATTTACCTATTTGCTAAAATCCACTTTCAATGTTGACCAAACCAGAGCAAAGAATCTAGCGGGAAATTCAAACCTGCTGTTCGAATAAAAAATACGTTACAAAAGCTAGATTATTTATATTGAACCACTGAACAACATTTGCGAGAGTATTGTTTACATCGTCGTCGTTGATTTTCTGTTTTATCATTTTAAAAATTAATGATGTGTCGTCAGCAAACAATACAATGAAAAAAAATTACAAAAATATCGACTGTTCGTCGAATTTCCTCAGGCGAAGTCTAGTATTGCTTAAACTTAATTATCATAACGGTTAATTCATAAAATAGAAACACTATTTATAAACAGAATTGTGAAAAACTAAGCATTATGAAAGATAACATAGATAGTACAAACAAACAAAGCGAAACCTTTTGTATTTTCTCCGCGACGGAAAGTGTTTTGAAATTTACTTATTTACTCAGTATCTAAAACTTTTTAAACTTAAATTCTTAAATGAGATCATAAGAAAAGACACTTAATTGTTACTTTATATCAACTTCTTGTACCTCTGATCTTATCTAAAACTTAATATTTTTTTATCACAAGTAATCACAATGGCACTTTAAATCAGTATTATTAGTCCAGTCAAGGAATGAGGTGTAGAGTGCGTGAGCAGGTAACTAAACGATTCCTTCAGAAACTTGTTAACATACCAAAAGTCCTGACTCTAGGTGATGAGCAGGGGGCATGCTTATAAGTGGCCATATATGTTATTAAATGAACGAACAAAGGTTGTGGGTTAAGAATATGATATACAAACTAATTTTCTGAAAATTGCAAAATGCTATACAAGTTTTAAAATAGCTGTAACTTTAGGCGGGTTGGACATTAATCAGCATATTACATATTCTTAAAGGGAATTTAAAAATCTACAACTTCTTTCCTATTCATACTTTTCGTTTATGAATAGGTTTAGACAATATTATGCAATGTTTATGAATATTTTGACGTAAATTGTTTTTTTTTTTTGTAAATTTCAACTTTTTCAGAGGGTATAATTCGAAAACGTTTAAGAATTAGAAAAAAACATATGATATAAAAGTTTTAGATAATTTTAAGAACTCCATTTTATTATCTAAAAATATTACTCTCCGATGCACCGTTTTCGAGATATAAGCGAAAAACCCGAAATTCGTACCTTTACCTTCCCCCTCCCCCCGCTCATCACCTAGGAGTCAGGACTTTTGGTACGTTAACAACCTAAGCCCCCTGAACAAGTTTCTGAAGGAATTGCTTAGTAACCTGCTCACGCACTCTACACCTCATTTTGGGTCATTTATTGACTGGACTATATAGATATCTTATTATAAAATTAACGAATAAGTCGTTTTCTTGCCCCTGATATCATTTGGTGCATCGTTTTCATCGCGTGTTGATAAATTTCTCCAAAATGTTAATTATGTGGAGGAATTATATCGGATAATTTATCTTTAATAGCAGATTTTCTTGCCGACTCAATACCCTTTGGGGATGAACGGAATGTAATAGTCATGGAACTTGAACTTTTTAAGTACTAATCATATCATACATAAAGCGCAAGGCCGTGAATTCCTCGTCAAAACTATTTTGATAATAAAGATCGAAGTTTTTTCTCTTAAAAGTTACGTTCACTAGTTTTTTAAATAGGCTCTTGGGATAGATTTTTTGAATCCGTCCTAAGAAACAGTCTCTATCCTTTTGCAGCGATTTCACAAATTGTTAAATCAACCCCAATTTGATATGGAGAGGGGGCAACAAAACCTTTTCTGGTACTACCAAGGTAGTGCTTATAACATTTATCTCTCCAGGTTTTAAAGTTTATCGGGTAGGCCAATAAATTTTTTTCCAGTGCTGTTCTCTGGCTCTACTATCCCACAAGCATAAGAAGCATGGGTATTTGGTATAGCCTGCCTGCTGACCCAAAAGCATTGTCAGTATTTTGAAGTCCCCACAAATCATCCATTGATGGTCTTGATACTTGATTTTTTCCAGGATAATGGCCAAATCGTTATAATCTTCTTTCATATGCACAGAATGTCCAATCGGAATCGAGGCAAATTTATTTCCAAACTGCTTTAAGGCTAGTCTTAGATGAGTCAATCGCCATTCACATGAGTCATACGTTATAATGAGTTCTTCCACATTATTGTAGAAAACTAAATTACCTTCTTTTGAGAAAAACTGGGTAAATTCTTTTTCTCGGTGTCTGTACCAGTAGAAAGAAGTGCCAGGTTATAAAAGGTTTTTATTTTTTAGTCTAGAACCTAACAGTTCGGCTGCATCTTTTGAAAGACCTAAATCTCTTACTAAATCATTGAGCTCACGTTGAGAAAATAGTTGAGGCCTTCCATCTTCGTCAAAAGATAAATCTGAGCTTGATTCACCCGTAGGAGGTAATGTAGCTTCGTCCTCCAACTCACAACGGTATTCATCCAAACTGGAAGATGGCTGCGGGATAGATATCTCGGAGCTATGCAGCACTGGACGTATAGCTGAGTCAAGATTAATGTTTCTTTTGTTTTTTCGAATTGAATCCCTTTACGTCAACTGAGCAGAAGTAGAAGTCAGTGGTGTGATTTTTCTGCTCACGCCATATCATAGGAATTCCTAATCGAAATGCATTTTTTTCCCTTAAACCACAAACGAAGATCTTCCAGTCGCTCGTGACCACGGGGTCTGAAAAGACACCGAAACGTCGAGTCAAAATTTAAAATATACGCGATAAATCCGGTTAAAAAGTGTTTTATTTAAACGAAGATCTTCTTCGCATCTTCTACACACCTTATGCGTGGCCCATGTTTTATCTTGATCGCCAAGTTTTAATTTAAAGTAGGCAAAATAAACTTTCCTTACAAAATCACTTATATTTCTCTGTTGACTTTTAATAGTGAATTCACCACAGTTATAACAAAAATTGTTTCGAGAAATAACACAACCCCGTGTAGCCATGATTAACAGACAACAGCACTATTCACTTGAATATCAGTATGTCTACTGAGAGTTTTTCTTTGTTCCAAGCTATATACCTACGTCATTTGACTTGTCTCAACATGTTAAAACATTCCCAGTCTCAACAACAGCCCAGGTTGTTTTTGTCCATTATCAAATAAAAATCATATATGTTTTTTACCTAGTGTTTACGCTAATGTTGATTATTTTATGTATGCCAGTCGTCTTAATAAAGTGCTACAAGACAGTCGCTCGTTTTACTCAAAAATATTATTTAAAATCTAAGTTTCAATTACAAACAAATTTCAACGTTATTGCAAGGACATAAATGGTCCTTCGAGCCGGTTCTCCATCAGCCGACACCGAGTTGTTTGCGACGTCGAGAACAAAAGAAGACCCTAACCCGGACTAATTCTCGGAATCGATTCCAGTGTTATTAATAGAATATTTAAATTGAACAGAAATTGAACTTATAAGCGTTTTGGTGTTTATCTTTAGTGAAATAAAGTGCAAATTAACTTTTTAAACTAAAAGTGAACTTTATAATTTCGTAGTTTTGGACTATAATCATAAGTAGTATAGATCAAATACTTGGAGTTTTGGAAGATACAGCTGCGGTATTGAGAAAGGCTCAAACAAACCTCAAAAAATACCCGAAACAAAGATTTACACGAGGATATTTGCAAACACGTATACAGAACATAGAAGATTATTGGGCTACGTTTAAAAAGGCCCACCATGATCTAGTACAAAGTACAACGAGAGAACAACGGGGAATATTACCTTATTTTGTTAATGAGGATTATTATATACTGGAAGATCTATACCTATGTATGACAGGTGACCTCAATGACATGTTACTTGCAGCTACTTCGAAGTCGTCGGAAACTAGTAAAACTTTATCACAAGAAGGAGAATTGCCTGCACTGACGTACTTACCTCGCATCCAGCTACCAGTTTTTTCTGGAAATTATGAAGAGTGGCCTACTTTTAAGGATTTGTATGTATCATTAGTACATGACAGCACTAAATTATCAGATGTTCAAAAATTGCACTATCTTAAAACAAGCCTAGCAGGAGAAGCCGCTTCTTTACTGAAATTCATACAAATTACGAGCGCAAACTATATACAGGCATGGGGTACATTATGTCATCGTTACGGAAATAAACGGTTAATAGTTAATGCTTTATTAAAAAGATTGTTCGGACAAAAGAGATGTACTCATCAAACAGCTGCCCAGTTAAAATCAATACTAGATACAACAAGTGAATTAATGAATAGTTTACATAACCTTGAAGTTAATACTGACTTTTGGGATCCGTTAATTATATTTCTGGTGGTTCAGAAATTGGACTCACACAATTGGAGTCACACAAGGAGTGGGAACAAGCCGCATATAATGAAAACTCAGATAACTTGTCTACTTGGGAAGATTTGAAAAAATTCTTAGAATCGTTTCGAACATTAGAACTTATTACCCCGGCGAACTACACAAATAATAAAATAATAAAGGAACGTGTTTTGCATTTATCATCTCCAAACCCAACAACTTGTACTTTATGTAAACAAGCACATACGCTGTGTCACTGCAAAGAATTTAATAGAATGACACTAATTGAGAAAAGCGATTTCGTCAAGAAAAATAGACTTTGTTTTAACTGTTTGGCATCAGGACACGCTGTATTTAAGTGTAGATTACCTATGTCCTGTCGTATATGTAAGAGACGCCATCATACACTTCTGCATCAACCTAAATACACAGACGGGTCGGTCTCACAAGAAGAACATATGCAACCGACGACGTCAACTCAAGAGGATACAGAAGAGAAGCAAGTTTATACAATGATTGCGTCTTACTACAATGCTGAACAGAAGATTGCCTTGTTAGCCACAGCAGTAGTTATTTTGAAGAGTGAGAATGGACACACTACTGTTTTAAAAGCATTTATAGACTCAGGATCCCAAGCATGTTTCTTAAGTGAGAAGGCGACTCAGATCCTGAAACTAGAAAAGAGGCCAGTTAATCTAATTGTTTCTGGAATGGAAACCATGAAGGTACGCGTGAAGCATGAAGTGTCAGTTCAAGTATCGTCACGATGGGAATCAGATTTCAACTTACCAATAAAAGCCTACGTGATGTCCAAACATTTGACTACAAACTTACCTTCTGAAGTTAAAGAAAGTAATATCTGGCCTCACATAGCGAACCTTAACTTAGCAGACCCAGAGTATAATATGACAAGCTCTATAGATCTATTGCTAGGTGTCAACGAATACGCTGCCATACTACAAAAAGGACTAGTTAAAGGACCGCCAGGTACTCCATGTGCACAAAATACATACCTCGGTAGGGTCGTGATAGGTCAAGTTAATCTAAAAATAAACAAACAAGAAAAATCAAACAGAATTTAATGCAGAAAAATTACTAAAGACTATATGGGAAATTGACACAGAATCTAATATAACATATACTAGAAAAGAACAGCTTTGTGAAGAAATTTACAAAAATACACATGAAAGAAACGAAGAAGGAAGATACATTGTGAGATTACCGTTTAATATAGAAAAACCCAAGTCAGTTGAAGGGAATACATATGACATAGCACTAAATAGATTTTTACACCTGGAAAGAAAGTTTAAACAAAATGAAGATTTCAAAATACAATATATTAAAGTAATAGAAGAATATAAACAATTAAAACATATTGAAAAAGTACCTTTAAAAGAAATAAAAAATAAATCAGTATATTTACCACACCATGCTGTTATACGAACCGACAAAGAGACCACCAAGATGCGGATAGTATTCGATGCATCTTGCAAGGGTTCTAATGGTGTTTCGTTGAACGACGAACTCTTGTTGGGTCCTGTACTTCAAGAAGACTTACGCAGTATCCTTATACGATGGCGCTCTCACGCTGTGTGCTTTGTCGCCGATATAGAGAAGATGTTCCGCATGGTCCTCTTGAATAAAAAGGACGTAGATTATCAAAGAATTGTTTGGAGAGACAGTACATCAGAAGAAATTAAGCACTATCGATTGCTGACAGTCACTTTTGGCACAGCATCAGCACCTTACTTGGCCGTCAAAACACTTATGCAATTGGCCGCTGATGAATGTGAAAAATATCCTGAAGCTGCAAGAATTCTTAGAGAAGACTATTACGTCGATGACCAAATGTCAGGCTGTGACACAGTAGAACAAGCTATACAAATAAGTAAAGATCTTAAAGAGCTGTTACGTGATGGAGGTTTTGAACTGAAAAAATGGACTTCCAACAGTACAGAGTTCATGCAGTCTATAAACCCAACTGAACGATCTTCAAATGCCCACCTAGAACTTAAAATTGATGGAACGGTCAAAGCTTTGGGGATAACATGGAATTTGGGGACAGACCAATTCGAATACAATATCCACTTATCTGTCAGTAACGACACAGTCACCAAACGAAGCATCCTTTCTGAAATACAAAAACTGTTTGACCCACTTGGCTGGATTGCACCGTGCATTGTAATGTCAAAAATACTTATACAACAACTGTGGCTTGAAAAGGTTGGATGGGATACACTATTAGAAGCAAACATCGCAGACAGATGGAATAAAATTAAGACTGATTTAGAAAATGTAAATGAGATAAGAATAAACAGATGGATGGGAACATGCAATGCAAATAAAGATGCTATTGAGATACACGGCTTTAGTGATGCTTCTATGCAGGCATATGCTGCTGTAATATACTGCCGCGTAAAAAGTTCAGATGGAAATATCACAACCACAATTGTCGCCGCCAGGACAAGAATAGCACCACTAAAAACTATTTCTTTACCCCGACTAGAGTTGTGTGGTGCTTTAATACCGTCACGTTTGCTTAAACTAGTCAGTCAAGTTATGCGAATCCCTTCATCCCAAGTATATGCATGGACAGATTCATCTATAGTGCTTTCTTGGTTGTTTGGGGATCCTAATAAATGGAAACCGTTTGTCGCAAACCGTGTTGTTGAGATCACAACAAACGTAAACAGCAACCAATGGCACCATGTACAATCCCATGACAATCCAGCAGATATTGCATCCAGAGGGATGCTAATAAAAGATTTGAAGAAATGCGACCTATGGTGGAAGGGACCAAAATGGTTATCTACTGAGAAGATACAGTTTACTAGACCTAACATTATACCAACAGATATAGAGAGAAAGAAAGAGAAATTACAAACATTGAAGATTACTACAGAACGCGTGGATGAAGAAGATAAGAAATTGGAATTTGATAATTTTGATACACTGATAGAATTATTAAGAACAATAACTTTTTGTAAGAGATTCTTAAGATACAAGCAACTAAAAGAAAACATTGATAAGGTAATAGAAACTAAAGAATTAGAGGAAGCTTTAGTGATATGCATAAAACTAGCTCAAGAAGAATTTGCCAAAGATATCGAAAATTTAAAAATTAAAAATTCTGTTAAGAAAACTAGCAAAACAAAATCTTTAAATCCATACATTGACGAAAAGGGAATACTGAGAGTAGGAGGAAGGCTGAGAAATGCACAACTAGAAGATAGAACTAAACATCCGGTAATAATAGAAAGAAACCATAAGTTGACTAAACTATTGATCGCCGAAGCACACTCAAAAACCTTACACGGTAAAGTTCAATTGACAATGACATACATAAAATCAAAATATTGGATATTCAGACTCAAATCCGCCGTAAAACAACATATACATAGATGTTTAATTTGTGCTTAACATAACGCAAGAACGAGAACTCAAGTGATGGGTGACCTACCTGCGGTCCGTGTAACTCCAGCTCGACCCTTTCTCAACTCCGGTGTAGATTTTGCTGAGCCAATCCAGGTCCTTATGAGCAGAGGCAGAGGCGCTAAAACTAACAAAGCTTATATAGCTATATTCATCTGTATGGCTGGCTACTAAAGCATGTCATTTGGAACTAGTCGGAGATTTGAGCTCAGCGTCATTTATTAACGCATTTAAACGGTTTTGCTCACGGCGAGGAAAATGCGCCCATCTTTATAGTGACCAAGTGCGAAATTTCGTTGGAGCAAATAAAGAGCTGTCTGAAGCTTGGAAGGCAGCGCGTCTTCACTTCGATGGAGAAGTTGCTGAAAGTCTGGCAAATGACGGCACACAGTGGCATTTTATCCCTGCCTATTCACCAAATTTTGGAGGGCTTTGGGAAGCCGGAGTCAAATCCATGAAATTTCACCGTACAAGAATTCTCAACATTCACCTTACATTTGAAGAATTGACTACCGTTTTATGCGAAATCGAAGCCTGTCTTAATTCAAGGCCTTTATGCCCGCTTGACGATGATACGTTGCAGCCTTTGACTCCAGGTCACTTTTTAATTGGTGAAGCTCCAGTTACTGTACCTCATCCGAACATAAAAGATGTCAAAATAAGCAATCTTACAAGGTGGCAAATTGCTCAAAAGACCGTAAATGACTTCTGGTGCAGATGGCAAAGTGAATATCTCACACGGCTACAACAAAGACCAAAATGGTTGAAACGAGAAGCAGAATTTCAAGAAGGTGATATCGTCCTTATCAAGCAAGAGAATTTTCCTCCGGGTAAATGGTCTTTGGGCCGAATTACAAACAAACATCCCGGTCCAGATGGTTTCACGAGAGTCTACAGCGTCAAGAGCGGTGACCATATCACTAAACGATCTATTAATAAACTATGCGCTTTGCCAATAGATAAAAGCTAATTTCTTACTGATTAAAATATTGAATTTAATTACGTCACGAGCTATTTTGTACGTCCACCATAGAAATAAAACTTTGATAGTACAACTAGTTAATACCAATAAATTAGTAATTGTTATGACTTTCAATTTGTTTACATATTGTGTATTTGATTGAAAGGACTCAATATAGTCCTTTGGTGGGCGGTTATATTTACGCTAATGTTGATTATTTTATGTATGCCAGTCGTCTTAATAAAGTGCTACAAGACAGTCGCTCGTTTTACTCAAAAATATTATTTAAAATCTAAGTTTCAATTACAAACTAATTTCAACGTTATTGCAAGGACACCTAGATAACATTGATACTGTAATACACATAAAAACTTATGTCATATAATAATTTGAATATTTTTTCTGTTTTTGGGAGGTCAAAATCTGTAAGAAAATGTAAAAAAATCCTATGCAGTTTTTCGGTCGCAGACCTGTGTAATTAATCAGGTTTTTTTTCTTGGATTACTAAAAATATTTAACTGTGATAATAATTATAATATTACAATTCAAATTACTAGATAACAATTCATAAGGTTTTCTATAGCTACCTGAATTATATTTTTGTCCAAACCCACTTAGTTCTACTGAGGTTGACACATCTATTTCTGTAATAATAAAATGCAATATTATGTAACATAATTTATTATTTATTAATTGTAAATAAGTAACATAAAAATATTTTACTGTGACAATAATTTTATAGTTCAAATTATGAGATAATAATTCATAAGGTTTTCTAATAGCTACCTGTATTTTTTTGTCTGAACCCACTTGGTTCTTCTGAAGTTGGCATGTCTATTTCTGTAATAATAAAATATTATTT
Source organism: Stenoptilia bipunctidactyla (assembly GCA_944452665.1). Classification (NCBI taxonomy): domain Eukaryota; kingdom Metazoa; phylum Arthropoda; class Insecta; order Lepidoptera; family Pterophoridae; genus Stenoptilia; species Stenoptilia bipunctidactyla. The sequence continues at coordinate 18,024,000 of OX101739.1, forward strand.
ATATTATCTTTATAAGTGATTAGTAACAATAAATACATTTCACTTTTTAAAAGTTACCTATACTGCATTAATCTTCAATACGATGAGACTCTATGGTAGGTACATCCTCAACCGAAGTGAGAAGGCTTCCATATCTATCGAAAGGATTTTTCACTTCGCAAATTATGACAGGTGCAGCCGGAAATAGTTATAAACAATTATGTAAAGCTTTCTTTTTAAAACACAAAAGTTTAGCATACTTACTTGTTCAACCAAGCTTATTATGGCTCCCTGTTGTGTCTGTGGAGGTACAGAGGACGGTCCACCTCCTGTTTTAAACAGGCTGCCACGTTCATTGGCTGGAGCTTTGCGAGTAAAGGTCTTCATATTATCCCAAGCTTTTTTTAGAGTATTTGTATCACGTTGCAAATAGTTACTTGTTTTGATATAATGTGAACAATGTGCATTTATTTTTAAAATAATAATATTAATCCCACATTTCGTTTACCCTGTGAACGTTTACCATGCTGCTTTCTTTTTCTTTTTCTCCAGTGACTTCCCATCAGTTACTTTGCTCTCAATTACAGGTTTCTTATTTATTAAATAAGCTAATAATGCCTTTTCGTCTCCGGTAAAGTTAGGCACTCTAGAACATGGTATTTTTGGTAGTTGGTCCTAACAAAATAGGTAAGTAATTATTAAAGTAATTATTTTCCTGTAAAAACACGGTAAGTACTTACATTACAAACACTTACCAAAATTGTTATGTACTTCAACTTATCTATTCACGAATTTCACGAAAAACTTATTTCCAAAACACAAAATCACAACAAACAACAGTCGATGCGACGACAGTGACAGATGAAAATGACAATGTCGATTGACTTCGGATATTGCCACAATAAAAGTAGCCAGTCAGTTTTCGGTCTAATCGTTGTTTTTAGACAAGTAAGGAGTTTCATGCTATACAATATATTTGAGGCCATGAGAGCCAGAGTGGCCTAATTACTTAAACAATAGTTTTCAGTAGTAAGGAAAACACAGAAGCCCATTTTTCAAAAATTTTTAACTTTAGTAATTTTATTATTTTTATTATTATTTGGTGCTCAAATATCTTAATATGTAATATTCTTTATCTTTGAGGTGTTATGTGAACCCTAGGCACCATTATATATTTTTTTCTTTCATATAGGCCACTTTGGCATTTGGGTTTTAAGATTTATTGAAAAAAGAAAGCAGTTAGTCCAAAGTGTTTATTGTAATAAAAGTAACCTTACATTAATAAAGCTTCCTTAGATGCATCAATCACTATCTATTTGTTCATCGTCCACATGCAAATCATTCCTTACTGAAGCATTGTCCTTAATATTAGTATAATAGTCATGAAGTACCGGGGGAATGTATTGGAGGAGTTCCACCAAATCCTTTTTCTTCTCCACACTTATTTGTTTTCCCACTGGATACAAAAGATCAAGCTGTAAATTATATAAAGCAATAGAATTTCTTTTCTTCAAGTCCACATTTTCAAACAGGACCTCTGAATTATTTGAATATTTAAAAAATATAGTGAATGGGTGGTTCTTGTGATAAAGGAGCCATTGAATACTTAGCCACTTTACTTTTGATCTTTCTGCCGTGACTTTTCGATTGGTAATATTATTTTCCAGTTTCTTAGTTGAATAGAAATCTTCTTTGGTCATTTTCATAATTTTAAAGGGATTTTTCTTTCTTGCAGCCTTTATAACTTCAATCCAATCATCAGGTATGAAAATATTCTTAAAATATTTTTTCTTCTTTTCTATCAATCCGAAGTCCTGATCACATGCCAAATAAGAATGACCACTGACAAAAAATTTATGGTCTATACTTTCCACAACATAGTCTGGATGACTAGTGATATATTGACAAAGAGTGGCCATTTTTATGTTGCGGTTCTGGCCCCCACATTGGTCAGAATATAAAATTAACTTTTTGGTCTTGACATGTTCTTTAATGTATCGCAATAAACAAGATCCTATTTCTTGTGGTCCTCTCGAGGCTACTGTTTCGGACCTAGGACCAACTACACATAGTTGCGTTGTCATTTGCAGCATCATGTATACCTAGTACATAAGTCCACAGCTGCCTTTTATAATAGCACACTCCTGTTGACACTACTGGAGTAGGCAATGTTTTCATCAGGTCAAATACAATGACAGTGACATCTGAGTCTTCTTTAGCAAGCTTTTTATCTTCCTTGTAATTATCTTTAGCAGAGTCAGCTTTTGAGAGGTGTATCTTTTTTTGTAGCTCAAGCTGGTCCTTTTCTTCTTGTGAATGAGCTGCATCTATCTTAATCTTCAGATTGTCACATTTCTTGCATGAATCGGATATAGGTGCATGGAATGGTAAATTAAACTGTTCGTTAAAAATTTTCCGGAACATAAAATCTGATACCTTTTCTGAATCTGTATCATCACAGTACATAGAATAAATTTTTGGCAAACTAAGATCTGGAGCTAAGAATCTTCTGTTCATACTCTTGTGTAGTGTGTAGTGTGATTCATACTTAGGGAATTTATCAATAAATGTTTTTACTTTTTGAATCTTTTCTTCAGATGTTTTGTTGACAGGAACATGCTTTCCCCTTTTATCAATAGGTGGTGTAGGAATGGACAGTTTCGTTTTTAAAACTCTGGTTATTCTTCCATCAGATACTGCAAATACTTTCTTGAAGAATTCTTTACATACTGTAGTAGACAATCCATTAGAATTTGGAACAGTATATACTCGGGTATTGGAGCGTCTAGACTCAATTTGTCGGTGAGCAGTGGGAAAAGAGCATCTCTTTTTAGGTAACACTTTTACCAATGAAAATAGGCAAAATGTCTGCAAACTAAAATTTTCCATAGCATAAAACCTATCGAAGAGTTCTTTTTGCTGTGCAGCACCAACTTTATCGTGGCATTTTAGTCCACATCTACATGGAATATCTGTGTTTATATTTTTAGAAAGGACAGTGTTACCTTTTGAATTCACACATTCCTCCCCTCTAACGCGTTTTGCCTTGCGGATATTCTTTTTCCACTTCCTTGGCTGTCGAACTCGCTTTCTTGGCTTCCGTTGCTCTTGATCGTTATGAGGGCTTCCTGGGTTATCAATTTCATTTGGAAAATGGTTATCTGCTAAAATATCCAGTAGATCCAAGGCAGTTGGCGATGGCGATCTTGTGGGCAAATACTCAGAGCCTGAATCTTGATAGGGGTCTTCTTCATCATCACCAAACATTTCTGAAAGTAAATTAATTTGCTAAGAAAATTGCATAGACTAAGAAAATTAGTTACAACACTCCTACTGACTATTTTTTATCAAAATCATGTTTTGCTTACCTTGCATTGTGTTTTCTACATTACTAGAGGTTCCAGCTTCCATATTTTCCTTTTTAGGTACTATATTATAGCAAGAAAACACCTTCGAACAACAATAAAACAATCCTTTAAACGCGGCAAATTTTGGCAGTTCGGCCTAACGTCAAAGTAATGTCAAGGCAATTAGTATTGCCATAGTGCTAAAATGGCCTAACTCACTTAGGCCAGTGTGGTGCTACCAAACTTTTTAAATTTCAGATAGGCTAAGATGGTAATTCTAATGCCATAGTAGAAAGTAAGCTGACCGATGGAAAATCGATCGACAAGAAAAAAAGTGCTTGGCATTCCATCACGACCGATTTTAATTGTAGCCACAATGTCACCAAGGTACCTAGTATAAAAGACCTATGTTTCTACTGTTATTTTATAGTTTTTTTTTACTTAAGTCCATTCTTAACAAGTTCGTGTTCCACAGCGTGATACCAATACTTTGAAAAGGTCTTGGGAAAACATGAAGGCTGCGACTCGCAAAGCCCGATCTGTCGAACGGGGAAATTTAATAAGGACAGGAGGTGGACCTAACATTCCTCCACAGCCACCACAACAAGTGGCTTTAATGAGTATGGTGGAAGAGGTAAGTAACACATTAACAGAGACCATTTTCTAACAATTCTCGATACAGTGTATTATAGTTTTATTGTTTTTTTCAGGCTGCTCCTGTCATTATTTGTGAAATAAAAAATAGTTTTGACAGCGATGGAATTATCCTGAACAAACCAAGTAAAGAAATGTTGGAATTACATACAGGTAAATCATTTTTTTAAGAATTAAATTTACCGAAGGTCTTTTTGTATGTTATTATTACTAACTTTACTAACTATTTCTATATTTTTTTCAAGATACAGACATTGGTTATTTGTCCTGTGCAAGCCATCAAAATGAAGAAATACCAACTACTTGTACATCCTCGGAGCCAATAAATATCCAAGAAATTGACAATGGTAGGTAGTATGTGTTGACAAATATGTTTATAGACTTATAGGTTACATGTTGTTTATTTACCTTTAACTATTTCTGTTTAGTGAATCAAAATAGTTCTATTGAGATAGAGCAAGATGTACCAATGCCTGCAGGAGCGAGTACACGTAGGCCCACTGACTATGTGAGGCGTGAAGCAGTTCTCCGGATCAAGCATTTTGAATCCAAAAAGAAGATGGAAATGCAAATATTGAAAACAAAGGTATGTAGTTATATTAATTCAATTGATTAATTAATTATATCCAATAAAAAAATTTGGTTTACTATTTTTTTAATTTTTAATAAATTTTTAATAGTGCCTATATTTAGCTTAAGCATTTATTTGAATGTCTCCTAATATGGTTCATAACCAGGTACATTAAATTATACATACTTATTTGAATGATTCCGAAGGTTTATGACTTTCTAATGTGTATATGTTCCTACAGTAAAATTCTTGTCACAGCCTACAGTGTAAACGGCTTGATGGATTTTGAGAAGTGAGGTGTCATTTTGACGGGGAGAAGGACAAAGGCTATAAAATTTACCCAACTGTAGAATAAAAATGAGGTTGATGTTTTTTGAGCCAGTCCTGTTTTTTGTTCTTCGTAAAATTTTAAATATATATATAATAATATAATAATAAATATATATATATATATATATATATACAGGGTGTTAGTATGAAAGCGCGCCATATTTTACGTTTTTAATTTTTTTGATAATTTTTTAAAATTTTTTTTTAGCCCGTAATTTGTGCTGTATTTCATTACTAAACCATAACTTGTTACGTTTTGAATTAAATCTGATTTAAAAAATGCAATATCAACGATTCTGTAATAATACGAAAGTATTGAACAGCTGACGCACGGCGGGGTGAGTGACCGGCGGCGCGCTATCACCGCGGCTGCGCGCGGCCGCTCCGCGCTCCCCGCACAACCTCCGCTCGGCGCGCGAGTTTACTTCTAGTACCTAGGAGTACAAGTAAAAGAATACGTGTGTCATACCTAGGTTGAAATAATTAGGATATCTACAAGTAATGAAATACAGCTTTGGAGGTGTTTCACTATCATGACCTTAATAATCGTGTACCTACGCGTCGTGAAATCGCGTAGACTTTATTAGATAAATTCATTCTAACATGCAGCAACAAAAAAGGCTATTCAATTTCAAATCGATATTAACCGATCTTTAGCTTCAATAATTAATAGGTTGATATACAATACATTAATTACATGGCATCAGTTTTACTTTAATATTTAAAAAAAAATCACTTGTTTCTATTTTGTATTCGACTGTCAAAAAAAGAAAAACGAGTTAACACATGAACTTTTATGAGGCAAGAAACACAGGCACACACTTGTTGCGAGAACAAATAATAATTCTGTACCTGAGAAGCATATTACTGTAAGTGCCAAATCGCAAAGTTTACGTAGTCAGAGATTTAGCAAAAAGAATTAACAATTGTGAGCTTAGGAGGTTATAAAATTGAAACAAGTTAACTTAGCCGAATGTTTTTATAGTTTTTTAAGTACTTATTTAATAAACTTTAAACTGACTAACAATCACGAGATCAGTGTTTGTGTACTTTGGTTATTTTTTTTAAATAATAAAATCTGCGTCACATACAATGTTATGCCTCTAATTAAACTTTGCACATAATCTTACTAACCTAACTTTTTATAATCAAATTAACTTTTTTGAACTAGATTAATATAGTTTTATAAGATTTTTTTTACGAGACTGTACTACATGGTATTATTTGTTAAAAAAAATAATTGCACGTATCAGGATTTTCAGATTCTTCGACAATATCAGGTCGATTGCCCGGTCATGAGACCCGTTTGCGTTCTGGCACTGGGAAGCCGATTTGGCAGCCAGTTGCGATTGAGTCGCGACCCGGCTGCGCTGACCTGAAACGATAGAAGTAAAGGTCTTGGGGGCCTTTGTAATGACTGGAGGAGCGTCCGAGCTAAGCTGAGGTCGCTCTCTTCAGTTTTTGATGGGCTTCACGGTAGCCCTGGCAGCACGCGGTGCCTTGGGGCAGCCGCGAAAGTTTGCTGTGTGGCCCGACTGGCCGCACAAGACGCAGGACGGAGCGGTGGGCGAATCGGGAGTGCGAGAGCACTCCTTAGTCCCATGCGGATCTAGGCACTTGACGCACCTAGGGGAAGCAAAACAGTTTGCCGCCGCATGACCATACAATTGGCAGCGGTGGCACTGACCGGGGAAACCACGCTTGTGTGGTATCTCGATGCGGATGTTTGAAAGACCGCACACGGTGGGTTTGCCTCTGAAAATGGACTGCCCTTTCGGGCTGTTGGCTAGGATTACTAGCGCAAGTGGGAACTGCTTGCCTTGGCGGCTGTGCACTTTGTGCACAGATTCGACGGGGAAGCCTTGAGAAGACAAATCCACTTGGATTTGCTCGTTCGAGAGTTCGAACGGCACGTTCCTGAGGACGGCACGAATCTTACGCTCCTCAAGGAGGGCGTAAGTGTGGTACTCGAGCTTTTGATCAGCAAGAAGCCGAGTAAGATTCCTTTAATCGGAAATGGAACAGACTACGACCTTAATAGAGTCACCCACGTTGGATGCCTTACTATACTGGATATTGGGATTGTGCCTACCGCAGAGAGCTGAGACCTCGGTGCAGCGGCTCTTGTCCCGTAAAAAGACGGGGGGCGGAGACTTGACTTTCGGCGGAGGAGCCTAGACAGATTGCGACGCAGGCTGTGACGCCGGGATCGCTGAAACGAGAGGCGCAGGAGCAGACGCCGGTGCGACTTTTTGCAGAGCAGGAGCAGCGGCTGGAGCAGCTGAAACAGATGGAAGAAGAGTCGAAGAAGCATCTGGCTTCTTCTTCTTTGATTTTGATTTTTTTCGAACCTCGGTGAATGGAGCAGGAGATTCTGGAACTACAGAAGCGGAGTCGGACTCACTACCTGGTGGGGTAGTTTTCCGTTTGCATGCGGAAGAATCAACCGACATGAAATCTGACGTAGTATCGATATACTCGGAGTCTGGAGCCGCCGGGGAATCTGTTGGGAAGCTGAGAGAAGCCGGAGTGGCCGGGAGGGGCACGGTAGGGGCCTGGAGTTTTGATGCGATGATCGCTACTAATTGATCGAGTTTGCTATTGAGCCTATCCAAATCCTGATTTTGCTGACTTACCTGAGCCCGAAGCTCATCAATCGTTACGGGCCTAGCCCTGGATTCAACTGAGGACTCCATCGAACCCGGGGAACCTGACCTACTCTGAAAGGAAGCCTATTCTTAACAAGAACCTACGTGCCGGTGAACGGCGAAAGGACTACACACACTGCGCTGTAAAAAAGAGCAACCTAAAACGGACCTATTGCCGGTGAACGGCGGACGACCAGGCTTAGTTGTCACGGTTACGTATCCACCTGATCAGAAAAGGGCAAATGAATTAGCCCCGACACCACACAACCTCCGCAAGAGAAAACTATCCGAAAAGAGCTTCGTTTGGGACTTTACCCGCACGAATGCGGGGGAAGGGCAAGGGCAGCGCAATACGAACACTCGGGAGCGGCCGAATACACGACCGTTCGGGAGCGATCGCAAACGGGAAGTGTTGATTTTTTGTGGAACAATGTATCTCCCGCGATCTATTTATAGGCAAACGGCGCCTAGTGTCGCGATGTCGATGTAGTTGGCGGCATAACAATGCAACTCCGCACTTACAATAAAAAGCACGTGATTTTGAAGAGGTTTTTTAATGTATGGTTATTTACACTATCATGCCAATAGATTGTTTGAGAAATACATTATAATAAAATTCCAAATAATAAAGAGTACTTGGCTTTGCTCAGTTACAGTTTAATGGCTGTATAGAGTAGAGCACATACTATAGGATGGTGCAAAAATCTGAAATCCATCAAAAATGGAGTTACAGTGTTATGCTTCTCAGGTACAGAATTATAAAATCCCCATACAATCACACAAACTACATGCCCCCATGGTATGGTAAGTAAGTTATGATTGTGTTATTTAACGAACTAGTTCGGAACGTAGAATAAACATGCATTGATAAATACATGCCCAGAACCGGATTTTTTTAATGCTCCGTTAGGGATTCGAGCCCGCGACCTCATGATCCGCAATGACTAAAGTCTTACACTTTAAGCCGTAATGGCCACAGAGGCCGTCCATATGAAACAACAATAAACAACTCGTAAGTAAATTCATTGCTTATGGTGGAAAGGCAGCTTTAAAATAGAGTAACACAGTTACGTATACGTTTGATAACGTATGGCTAGTATCGGGAGACAGAGAACCATGGCACAGATAAACCTAATCCTAAATAATGTTTAAGTTACGTTAATATGTAAATATTCAAACCCCCACGAGTTGCACTTCTCCTTATACAGTATCTTCAGGTTGAGTGGTAGAAAATTCGTCAAGGCATTAAGTCCGCCTTTTTTTACATAGTTTTAGTGCAATAAAGTTTTAAATAAATAAATAAATATTTTTTCACAGTAGTAAATGAATGAACAAGTCGGCGCCGTCCAATTACGTCCGCGATAAGTAATCGTGTACCTAGATTACACTTAATAATTAAACCATAAACAATACGCTATGTTGCATCAAATAAAATGTGTTTTGTATTAAACTTGAATAAGAGTTATCATAGAACGTTTACCTACCATGAGAATGAGACTGAGACGCGAGAGCGAAGCGGGTGAGAGGGATGACCCGCGCTGCGCTATTAGGTAACTATCACAGTATGGAGGTGTTCGACGCGCGAGTTTTGTTTTGTACCTACTCATCGATATTTCAACATTTAATTTTCAAAAATAACTATCAATTCCTTAATTGAAAAGTAAAAAAATACTCACCAGTTTGTGGAACTATGACTGCTTTCTGTACATTTGGTTTTCTCACAACACAATCACGGAAACAAGATTTATGAAAATTGTTCAAAATGTCGACCATTTTTTGCTATGCACGCATTTGCACGTTTTATTATTTCATTATTTAAATTTAATTCCAATGTTTTCAATTTCACGACTTCAAAGGCACTAATAATTTTATTTTTCAAGTCCGACACACTTCTTGCTTCCTCAGTATAAACTAGTCTTTTGACCTCACCCCACAAATAAAAGTCCAATGGGGTGAGATCTGGTGATCTTGCAGGCCACGGAACTGGACCACCACGTCCAATCTATCTGTCTCCAAACTCAGCATCCAGGTGGTCCCGTACGCGTGTTTGGTAGTGCGCCGGAGCACCGTCGTGCTGGTAGTACAACCCACTTATGTAATTAAGTGGTACATCGTCCACCAAGTCAGAAATAGCGTTTTGTAACATAAACAAATAAGTTTGGCCCGTTAAACGGCCTTCAATAAAATAAGGTCCGATAACGTAGTTGTTCAGTATTCCCGCCCAACAATTTACACTAAATCTGACTTGATGCGCATGCTGCTTGATTACGTGTGGATTTCTGTACGCCCACCAATGCTCATTATGGACGTTGTACAGGCCCACCCTGGTGAACATAGCCTCATCCGTCCATAAAATGTTTCTTTGCCTATTTTCAAGAAACCACTGGCAGAATGTCAGACGGCCGGCGGCGTCTTGTTCATGCAATGCTTGAACTTTTTGAAAGTGGTATGCATGCTGTCCTTCTCTTTTGAGAAGGCTCCAAATGGTGGTATGACTGACACCAAAGTGTCTTCCAGCTTCTCTTGTACTGTGCCGTGGGTTGAGACGAAAGTACTCCAGTATTTCTTCCTCTAATTGAGGACTGATCGATGGCCGACCACGTGCTTGAAAGCCGCTGGGTATATGAAACTCCTGGTAATCACGCCAGTTGTACACTGCTCTCATAATCGTTGATCTGTTAGGTACAGCTGGATTTTCAACATCTCGCCTTCGCAAACTTTCAATGCTACGTTCCTCATAGATTCTCACCGCCTCTCTGAGGCTCGAATTTGCTTCGTCGTAGTAAACACGAACCATCTCATGGTACTCAATTTCACTGAAACGACGAGACATCTTTACTTAAACTGCACAAATCACTAAAATCACTAAAAACGCACTAAAACCGATAAAGCCGAGATTTAAGAAACAATGGTGAGATGTGACATTGACCGTGACCTAATTTCGACTAATTAGGATGGCGCTATGTAGGCCATCCCACAATAAAAAGAGATAGCTGTTGGTTCTGTCACGAGTCGGCGTTGTCGCGAGTCTGCTAAGTATAGGTACCTAACTCCTCCTTACCTATCTCATATCTTTCTGATTATGGAAACTAACTCAAGTTGAATACAAAACGCAAAAAAATAAGTGAGATTGTTCTGTTTATTACCTATGCAACATAATATAGTTTTTGTGGTTTAATTATTAAGTAAGTCTGATAAAGTCTTTTGACCGCCTCCGTGACGCATGAGCTAAGGCGTCAAACCTCGAGTATAGTTCGTGAGGTCGTGGGTTCGATTCCAGTGCAGACCATATAAAAAGAAAATGTGTTCTGGGTCTGGGTGTTTATCTATTTATGTATGTATAGGTATTCTAGGTTCCCCCTAGTTCGCTACATGGTAATCCATAACACAAGCCTTGGCTTAGCTTGGTGCCATGTAGTTGGTGTGATTGTCTCTGGATTTTATTTACTTATTTTATTTAATAGGTAAGTATACTATCATGGGTTTTAAGAAATCCTCGTAGGTTAGGTAGGTACCGAATTATCTCATATCTTTCTGATTATGAAAACTTTTACTAAAGTTGAATATAAAATGCAACTTATGTAAGATTATTCTGATTATTACCTATGCAACATAGCATCGTTTTTGCGGTTCTATTATTAAGTGTTATAGGTAATAAGGTAAGTATATCATCATGGGTTTTAAGAAATCCTCATGGGTGCTCATTTGACAACTCGATAAAGTGGGGAAGTTTGAGAAAAATAATGCACACTGGTCGTCGACAAATAAAATGAATGCCCTATCTACATTTGTGTTGGTGTGGGAATCGAACTCGCGACCCTTGCGTCTCAACCGGCGTTCCACTGCGCTAATGGGTCGTCGGGAAATGAAAAAATATTCTCAGGGATGTCTTCTGTATGGACAGTCGACAATGAAATACCTCCAAATCCGTATTTCATTACTTGTTGATGTAGGTAGATAGTGATACAAAATAGAAACAAGTAAGTATTTTTTTTTAAATTGTAACCTAGTTTCTGGGTGCGTGAGGGCACGGTAGCTAGTAGTCACTTGCCACCAGGCCGGATTAACCCCAGAGCAGATGGAAAGCTCCTAGATGGTAGCGAGGCTAGCTCTTCCTCGGGACGTGGGATGGCCAACTCAGAGGTGTGAGAGGTAACAAAATTTATATCTATAAGGGCGCCAGCTCCTCTCAACACACAAACGAGAACTCAGACACACTATGAAATCAAACACAAAAGTATGGAGCACAGTTATATTAAGAAATCACTTTACATTGATTTACAAGATTCGGTAAGCTAAGTTTAACCTAATTAAATTTTACTTTAAAATATAGTACCTGGGAACTTGGATCTTGATGTTTGTTTGTAGAAGGCTTTGGCCTATTATAAAGGTTTCATGGACGGGATTAATTCATCATGTCTGTCGTCCCAATACTCATGTCATTCCGGGAGCGTAGCAATAGAATGGTGTGTAAAAGGAGTATCCATTAAAAAAAACAAAGAAAGAAACCGAGAGAAAAAAAAAAAAAAACCCTGTAACAAAACACATGTAATTAGCATATGACGCTACAGCACCACAATACGAAAAATACGGGTCATGGAAGATGCCCAAGGTGATACATACCAACAACGTTGGGTTTCTCAAAGAAGTAATTCACTTTTTATAAGATAACGAGGGATTACATCTCGTGGTGGACCTGAAAAGAAACAGACAAAGGGATATATCTTGTCAAGATGGCTGATTTAACTCAGCACAAAAATCGCTAGGCCACAAAAGAAAACTCACCAATTAACCTCCAAACATCTTCTACATATAAAACTAATGCTTCATGGCATTTTATCTACTCGCCGGCAAATGTCCTTGCGTATTAACGACTTGAACAAAAAAGATGGACGACAGAGCGCACAGAGTATTTATAGGCTTCGACATCCTAGTTCACTCACTCTGACCGAGGGACTACAAAAACCGTATTAAGCGCGCTCTACACTCTTGCGCAAACTATCAATCGAACGGGATTGAGAGGTACTAAAAAAAAGCGTTACAGTACCCCTCTTCCTCCTGAAGAAAAATTTTAATTGAAAACGGAGTTGGAAATTGGAAATTTTTCGCTGCAAGTCCCCTTGCCTCATCTCTAAAACTCAAACAAACCACCAACGCCTCAAGCTCCAGGAAGTAAAAAAAAACTCAACATGAGGTACTGGAACAAAACAATTCTTCCAGATTCCATAACTATTTATTTTAACTAAACGCTCCAAAAAAAAAACCTGGCTGATTAGTCCTCAACCTAACCAAACATAACCCAACACCAAAGATAGGATTTACCATCTATCTCGAACACCTGCTGCACTTTATATTAAAACAACCCAACACCAAAATTTACTTAGATGACAAAAGATAGGATGGTTCATCATCCTCTACTTGTATAAACTTGTGAAAAAAAAACTTTCAAAGGAAACTCCTAAATGATTACCTGTGCGTTCAAAAGTGTATAAACATAATAAAACTAACTGTTTCAAAAGCACTAAAGGCAAAGAGATCAAACAACTTTATCAGGTCATTGACTCATAAAAACACTAAAGGCATATAAGAGATAGAATAACTTTATTAGGTTATCTACTCATAACAGTAAAAGTAAGAGACAGGATTTACCAACAAAAAGGAACCTGCTCCTTAAGAAGCTAAGAGACAGGATTTACCAACAAAAACGGAACCTGCTCCTTATAAGCTATAAGATAAACATAATAACTAGACTTCAAACGCACAAAAGCAAATAGTGTAACTTTATAAGTTTATATATTTATGGCAGCATAAAAAAAAAATAACTTCAAAGATTATAAGAATAGTTAAACAAAACTATTTAAAAAAAAACAAAAAATGCTAAAGGATAGTAACTTTATTAGGTTACTCATTATAAAAGTAAACAAAAATTAAAGAACAAAAAAAAACTAAACTATAACCACATGTGGTTTAAGTTCGAACTGGCTCTTCATAAAATAAATACCGGGACATATTACCCAAGGTAGACTTTATATGAAGGGTGGTTGCTGGCCAGGTCGATCCAGAAGGGATCCTACCACCAAGCAGGGATTACTCGGATTAGTCGGACTTTTACGAAACGCTTAATCCAGGGGCGGTAGGGCTATTCTGCAAAGTATGCCGGACCTACACGGCGGAAACCTCGGATTAGTCAGACTTTTACGACACGCTTGATCCAGAAGCGGTAGGGCTATTCTTAAGCCGACCCGTACACAGCTAATAAGCTATATACCTAACCCTAACCTATCTTAAACTATGAAATGAAAATGAAATCGGGCCGAAAAGAGAGTGCATGCGCATGCGATTTTTTATTTTGGCTTAATCCTACTAAATCTTCATGTTAAATAAACCTAAACGTTTACCCTAGCCTAAATACAGTTAATATAACTATCTGTACTATCTTAAAATTAAACACAGACTTAACACCTAATGTTGCCGGCATAAACTAAAACTAAACTAAAGACAAGGCAAAACAAGACTTAGTTTGCTACCTTTCAAATTCCATGGTACAAACAATAAGTTCTTGTAAATATTTACATATTTGGATAAGACCAACAAAAAACTCTGTTAAACAGGGTTATTTCATAAATATCCGGTGGATGAGAACACCGGATAAGGTACTGAGGTTGAACGAGGTCAAACAGCTCAAGTATATTCAAGAGTCACTAAGGGACTAGTATTGAAAAGGAGCCAACAAAATGGGCTTAAGCACACTGTGGACACACAGGGCTAGGAAACGGAGGGTGAAAGATTTCATACCTCTCAAGTATCCATCAAGAGTCACATGGGGACTAACACATTGAGGAGGACCATAGCCATACAACTCAAGTGTTTATTAAAATTACCTAGAGGTTTTCCCTCCAAGGCACCTTGCTAGGGAGCACAGCTCACCAGTAGAAAAGGATTTTAGAAAGTTAGATCCGGAGGATTAACGAGTTTCAACTCCGGTAAGCAGCCAACAAGAAGGGGCTACAAAAAAACACTGTGTATGAAGACAAAGTACCTATGCAACTACTCCATGCCCTAAGAAAACAAGCTTCTCAAGGCACAACTACGGTTTAGATGTTAATACGCAGCCGAGATAGACGCACATATACATACATAGAGTAGGTATGCATAGTAGGACACCACAAAAACATATTTAAAAGTGCCTACTAAATTAAAAAGAAGTTACATGGTGACCTGCTAACACCTTCAAAGAAACTTTAACTAAAAGTTATAATATAATGTGCGAAATTGAAACCATTATTTAAAAAACATTACTTTCAATAAACAATAAAAAAAATATTTTACGCACAGATCATTTGCAAACAAATTAAAATAAAATAAAATATTTTATAATTACTCAAAGAACTTTTCAACAGGATTTCAAAGTATATTTATTGTTGTTTGCAAAAACCAAAAAAAAGACTACAGTAAGGCAATTAAAAGTTGTTCAACGTTAGCCTGCCAACAACTAACGCCATCTAAAGTAGAATAGCGGATCTTCAGCTATCTAGCAAAATTTTAAACACCAAACGCCATCTATCAAAAAACTTTTTGAACTAATTCAACAAAACAATTATTAACGATTTAACTGGTATTAGTTTATCAAAATAAAAACAGATGGCACTATGATCAATATGACTTTACTCCGACTCTAAGAAATGTGAAATATAATTCAAAGTTAAACTATTTAAGAATAATGAGTATCCGGGCAATATAACACAACGTCAACGATGCACTGACAAAGATGATATAGAAAAACAGCTCACTAGAAAGTCGTCACGAGTTACACTTCACTACACAAACAGTTGGCATGATAGTTAGTCAATCCTCACTGAATATTTTACCAGGAAATTAACAGGACCTTTGCAACAACAATGCATAACGCTATCACGAACAACTGAAGTTAAAAGAAAAAAACAAAACAAATTGCTAACCTTCGGAGACAGACCTTCAAGTTCGCTAAACGGATCCAACAACACAGTACCAAGTGAAAGCCTGATACTACACCGACGTGCCAGATTAATAGATTCCGAAGACATCTCCTAAGTTCCTCACATGTATCCTCAGGACTAGCCGGTATATTTCGGATGTTAAGTTCGTGTATCAGTTCATCTTTCAATAGAAAGTTCACATTGACGATAGACATTCTGAAATTGATACGGAATAGATGGTCAAACAAACAAAATCCCAAAAAAGAAAAGACAAGTATGCCTCCGTCTAGTTGTATAATAAGGATGAGACTTAACTCTCCTTGTAGGTATTCAAAAATTATTTAAAATTAAGTTCAAACTAAGATCCAAGTTCATTAAGCATGTGTATGTTCATGCCGAACAAATATAAAAACAAAATTTTAAACAAAATTCTTATACCAATATTGAGGATCTTACAAGATATTATAAGTACATTGCTCTCAGCTTTACTATGCTGATTACTTTAAGAAATTAATTAAATATTAACATTAAATTAAGTTGCTTACAGCTTTATGAGGCTGTAATACTAAGTTATTACAAACAGAAATGTTTCACAACTGAATTAATGTACTGCACTAGTAATGATATAATATTATAACTCTAAATAAAAGGTTATATTATAGTTAAATACCATAGAACTAAAGTATTATGAACTAAGGACATAAGAAGTATGTCTTCAAAGCATTAAAGAATTAAAGTTATTATTTCAAAACTCAAAAATTAAGTTATCAACAATCCATAGTTTTATTAGACTATGTTTTTACTAAAGAAATAACAAAACAAAAACACATATAGAAAGAATGTTTGTTAAAGGGTTATTGGTCCACTAACATTAAAGAATTTCACCATTCTATGTTTTCAAGAAACTATAAAAAGTAACTGTCTTTTATATTATATTAAATAAATTCCACAAGATTTTTTAAAGTATTTAAACGACACTTAGAATTATAAACAGCTCCCTAATAATGACAGTGTTAAGCACTAAACATATAGATTACCAAGTAAATATAAGTATTTAAACTTACCAAATCAAACAATTATTAAATATTCACTTTGCTAATGAAAATTTATAACAACAACAAGTTAGAAGTTATTGTCAAAACAAATTAAGTTTGCATTGTACTACTATGACAACAAACAATGAATTTAAATTTGAAATGTTATATTATCAAAACCAAAGGAACTTATTTTATGACTTGAGGTCTCCAAGAAAAGTAGACTTATTATTATCATACAATGGACAATCCAATGATTAATAGCTCCTTATCAACAATATTAACGGCTATGTTGGATGCATTTAGCAAAAAGTAACCAAATTAATTATTATCAAAGAATTATTATTAACAAGTTATTTAAGTAAACAAGCTTTGAATATATCAACAACAAAAAATTCAATATTATGACCAAACAATGAATTCCACTTAACTTTAACTGAAAGGAGCCTAATATTGATTTCACAGGATATCTGTTCTCTCTGAGCCCAAACATTGGGAGCCACTTGTAACCTAGTTTCTGGTGGGTGAGGGCACGGTAGCTAGTAGTCACTTGCAACCAGGCCGGATTAACCCCAGAGCAGATGGAAAGCTCCTAGATGGTAGCGAGGCTAGCTCTTCCTCGGGACGTGGGATGGCCAACTCAGAGGTGTGAGAGGTAACAAAATTTATATCTATAAGGGCGCCAGCTACTCTCAACACACTAACGAGAACTCAGACACACTATGAAATCAAACACAAAAGTATGGAGCACAGTTATATTAAGAAATCACTTTACATTGATTTACAAGATTCGGTAAGCTAAGTTTAACCTAATTAAATTTTACTTTAAAATATAGTACCTGGGAACTGGATCTTGATGTTTGTTTGTAGAAGGCTTTGGCCTGTTATAAAGGTTTCATGGACGGGATTAATTCATCATGTCTGTCGTCCCAATACTCATGTCATTCCGGGAGCGTAGCAATAGAATGGTGTGTAAAAGGAGTATCCATAAAAAAAAAAACAAAGAAAGAAACCGAGAGAAAAAAAAAAAACCCTGTAACAAAACACATGTAATTAGCATATGACGCTACAGCACCACAATACGAAAAATACGGGTCATGGAAGATGCCCAAGGTGATACATACCAACAACGTTGGGTTTCTCAAAGAAGTAATTCACTTTATATAAGATAACGAGGGATTACATCTCGTGGTGGACCTGAAAAGAAACAGACAAAGGGATATATCTTGTCAAGATGGCTGATTTAACTCAGCACAAAAATCGATATGCCACAAAAGAAAACTCACCAATTAACCTCCAAACATCTTCTACATATAAAACTAATGCTTCATGGCATTTTATCTACTCGCCGGCAAATGTCCTTGCGTATTAACGACTTGAACAAAAAAGATGGACGACAGAGCGCACAGAGTATTTATAGGCTTCGACATCCTAGTTCACTCACTCTGACCGAGGGACTACAAAAACCGTATTATGCGCGCTCTACACTCTTGCGCAAACTATCAATCGAACGGGATTGAGAGGTACTAAAAAAAAAGCGTTACAAAATATTAAAGTAAAACTATTGCCATGTATTAATGTATGGTATATCAACCTATTACTTATTGAAGCTAAAGATCGGTTAATATCGATTTGAAATTGAATAGCCTTTTTTGTTGCTGCATGTTAGAATGAATTTATCTAATAAAGTCTACGCGATTTCACGACGCGTAGGTACACGATTATTAAGGTCATGATAGTGAAACACCTCCAAAGCTGTATTTCATTACTTGTAGATATCCTAATTATTTCAACCTAGGTATGACACACGTATTCTTTTACTTGTACTCCTAGGTACTAGAAGTAAACTCGCGCGCCGAGCGGAGGCTGTGCGGGGAGCGCGGAGCGGCCGCGCACAGCCTATATATATATATATATATATAAGTATATACAGGGTTCATTTGACAACATCTACCAAATTTTTTTTACGTAATAAGTATCATTAATAGAAACCATTTCTGCCAAAAATAAGTAGTAATTTTTTTTCACCGAAATTCATATTATTCACTATAATGTTAAGCACAATGTGGTCATACTATTTTATGAATCAATACTATGAACTATAAAGACTACGCGCAGAGGTGCAACGTGTTTGGCCGAATGAATTACATCACAGACGTCCAAATTCTCAAAAAACAATCGTATCTTCTTGAAAATAAGTGCCATTACATCGAGTAGGTATGGTACCGTAACATACTGCTTGAGCGCGCCTTATATTGAGAAATAAAGGCGGCCATGGCGCGAACTGACAGTATGTCATGTTTTTATTTTAATTTGAAATATTTTCGTTCTGACGAAAAACGCTTTAGTTTTGTTAGAGACTCTCGCCCCAACCTTCAGAAAGGGCTGATCAATGTTTATTTCGGAGAAAAATCTCTGAATTCTATAATTCGCGAATCGTACCGCTCCACCATATTCAAATAAAAGTATTCCAAGTGTTAACCTTTGTATTGGTTCTATAAAAAAAAGTGCTATTTCGATAAATAAATATAATATATTAATACTTAAATCTTTAACTTCTCACGATCCCCCGTTGCAGTACCGACATGACCGGACGTGAACGAAACCGGCCGGCGGCGCCGTCGCAAATCCGGAAACACTTGTCTGTTGCCAAGACCTTCAGTCGCTCGCGCATCCTCGACGGAAGTGCACGCGCAGTCTGCGTATCGCAGTTGCGTTCGCGAGAGCCCGCAAAACCCTTGACTTGTTTATCAGAACGAAGCTCAAAGCCTCTCTGAGTTAAAAACCCAAATAGTGAGTGCATTTGAAAAAGTAAATGACACTGCAGTGCTTAACAAAATTAAAGAAACTGTATTAAAACGTGCTAGACTCTGCCTGGAGAAACATGGTAATCATTTTGAACACTTATTTAAGTAAGCACAAATTAAGTATTGAATTTGAAACTCAATCGTAATAATTCTGTAAATAATGTTGATTAGAGCTTTAATTAATGTACATAAGTTGATTCAATCAATCTTTTTAAATACGCCGAATTGCAAAATACTTGTTCTTTGTATCTTTTTTGCATTCACTTAAAAGTATTATGTTAAATTTTTCTCATTAAATCGCTAAAACCTTTTGCAATTTGCCGGTCCTAAGCCCGTAAAAGTATGAAGGAAAAGATTGTACGTAACTTATGTAGGTAACTTTTTTTATTGCCTGTAGGTATGCATAACTACTGAACTTAAAATGTGACCTTGCAATCTAATATCGTTAACATGTTTTGTCGCTCGACAAAACGTCTTGTAGTACAATAAATAATAATAATACCTACCTCAGTAACACGAAGTTCATAAAATATGATAATTTCTTACTCGGGATTCCCGGAGCTCAAAACTCGTGGCAATAAAATCAAAAAGGAATGTTCGGGGCTCGGGGCCTCTTATCTATTGTTTTTGTTTTGCACACGTGCAAGGAATGAATACATTCAATAAACTTTCGAATTTCTAAGAAACACAGCTGATGTTATGTTTCTCTCTCGCATTTTATGTTACCTAATGTAATTTGTCGTAATAAATGTTCTATGAAATTGTGCCTTTTTATGTCGAAATTCTTGTTAAGTCGAAAACTTGCTATCTCGTTTTTTTTTTGGTTTCCCTTGACATTCGAGTTATCAAGATTCTACTGTACTACGTCCTCGTAATATTATTAAACGTAATCATAGTGCCTTCATCAACGACGACTATTCGTGAAACAAATTGAGGTGCCATATTTTTACTTTTTTCTACTGAGCGATACTAAAGTAAAAATGCAGATTATTCGTATTATATCAAAGTACGTAATATTTTAATTTGGTAGGTGAATACAAAACAACCCTGTATATATATATACAAAAACAAGCAGCCATCCACACAACAATAATTCTAAGTAAAGTGCTAGGAGATTCAGTATTTGTACACAACACACAACCTTCGCCAGATACATAGTTACCGTTAGAAACACAGCCATCACCAATCACACAGTCATCACCAGTCACACAACCGTCACCAGACGTAAAAATATTGCCAGATACGCAACCATCAACAAACACGAGTCCATCTCGCACACAAAACACTCATCTTCCACAAACACCACAATTATTATATTTATCACTAGCTGTGACCCGCGACTTCGTCCGCGTGGATACCGTTTATTAGAGTTGGATAAATACTATTATTATATCCTCCTTGAAGTTAAAACTTACCTACCTATATTAAATCGCGCAAAAGCTTGCGCTCGCCTCCCGCCTTTTTATACCTACCGCCGCGAACCGCGTCGTGCGCGGCAACCGTTACGCAAAAATAATACCTATATCATTCAGTATTCACGCGCGATGGGTTATTAGCGTATTTCATGGTATAAATTTGGTGTTTCTATACCGATTTCTATGATTCTTTTTTTATTGAATAGGTAATAATGTTATTTTTTTTTAATTAGGGATGAGTGAGAGTATTATAAACGTAAGAGTAAACAAATATAATCAGAAAGCTCCGAACTGCTAAGCTATCGGAATTCGGGATTTACACGTGTTATTGTGAGTCAACCATAAAATATAGACATATACTGTTGTGGGATATTTTTTATATAATTTTATGAAGAATATTTCTGTCATACATGATTTCTATGTAGCTTTAACCATTAAGGCTGCACACGCGACGGAAGCTTAAACAATGAAGTAATTTCTCCCGTTTTCCCAACATTTCCCTTCACTGCTCTGCTCCTATTGATTGTAGCGTGATAATAAGTATACTATAACCTGCCCAGGAGTATGAAGAATAATTTTACCAAGTTTCGTTAAAATCCGTCGAGTAGTTTTTGTTTCTATAAGGAACATACAGACAGACAGACAGACAAAAATTTTACTGATTGCATTTTTGGCATCAGTATCGATCACTAATCACCCCTTGATAGTTATTTTGAAAAAATATTTCATGTACAGAATTGACCTCTCTACAGATTTATTATAAGTATAGATTATATTTAAAAAAAGGGGGAAATAGATACCTTTTTTCCTGTGGGTTACAGGACGAGGTATTTATTAAACCGACGTAAGTCG
The DNA here is from genome assembly GCA_944452665.1 of Stenoptilia bipunctidactyla. NCBI lineage: Eukaryota > Metazoa > Arthropoda > Insecta > Lepidoptera > Pterophoridae > Stenoptilia > Stenoptilia bipunctidactyla. The sequence goes on from OX101739.1 coordinate 18,045,592, forward strand.
AGAAAGGGAATCAACCTGAATAATATATAAGTATAATACTTGTTCTGTTAATCTGATTAGAGACAGTCTTAGATGTTCTATATGTAAGTACTTACAGATTTTTTTTTTCTTGCAGTTGGAAGTTCAAGAAATAAAGAAAAGAGCTGCTATCTTTGAATAAGAAAGAAGCGAGATTTATTTAGAAAAGGCTCAATTGGAACTAAACGAAATTAAAGACCGTTTAGAAAAATTAATAGAAATTGTAATGACATAAAGTGAAGTTTAATTTATTCATTAGGAAAAAAACCTATCAACTACTGATTGCCTGGCTATAAAACCCCTGCTCTCAGCATTTTCCCTCACTGCTAGTGCGACATCAGCTTCTAAATTGTCTTCAATAACTTCATTTATTGTAAGGTCATCAACAGCTATAGATAAATTATGTAATGTGGCACATGCACATATCACTGCTACCACCGTTTCAAGTTTCAACCCCATTCCGACTTGAAGACAAGGTAACTTCCTCTTCCACACTCCAAATGCTCGCTCCACAGTATTTCTTGTTTTAATTTGGCTTTTGTTGTACATTTCCTGAGCATTTGTATTAGGTGACAAAAATGGTGTTAATAATACATTGCTTACAGCATATCCACTGTCACCTAGTAAAATGCCTTTTAGCACACCAGTACCAAGCCTCTGTTTCACAGCGCTGCTATTGTATATAAAGCTTTCGTGTGAACTACCAGGCCAGTCGGCTACCAAATCTTGAAATTCCAAGTTTGGGCCTACAAAAACAAAAATGTCATATTTGATTAATTCATGGATTTTTATTATAGAAAAAATAATATTAAGAAAAAAACCTTTCAACCAAAGACTGTCGCAATGTGAAGCCATTGCTGTTGGAGTTTTCATTAGCTGGTGCAATATCAACAATATCATTATAAATGCCAATGTCATCCCAGTTTGATGGCACCAAATCGTTCACCAATAATGCTATATTGTGCAGTGTTGCACATGCACATATAACAGCCACAACTGTATCCACTTTAACACCCATTCCGACCTGGAGACAAGGAAATCTTCTTTTCCAGACACCAAAGTATCTTTCCACAGTGTTTCTGGTCTTGATTTGGCTTCTGTTGTAATTTTCTTGGAGAATTGAATTGGGTGATAAAAAAGGTGTTAGCAGCACATTACTTACTGCATACCCACTGTCCCCTAAAATTATCCCTTTTAGTTGCCCAGTAATAAGTTTTTGCTTGATAGCGCTGCTATTCTAAATAAAACTGTCATGCGTACTGCCAGGCCAACGGGCAACTAAATCATAAAATTGTAAGTTTGGCCCTGTGACAGTCTGAACATTAATAGAAAAATACCCTTTTCTATTTCTGTAGACCTCAGAAGTCATACCACCAGGGCTTCTTATTTTAATGTGGGTACAGTCTATACATCCAATCGCTCCAGAAAAATGGGCTATTTCATAGAACGATTTCCTGTAACAAAAATAATAATTAGCCTAATGAAATTCAGTGGCAGATGGGTAGTAAAGTATTTTTGGTATAAAATTGTCTTACTTCACGGAGTTCATTTCTTCCACAGTAGCAGGGCATTTTACAAAATCTTTCATTTTGCTAGCTATCAATGCAAAACCTTGAGCAATAACTCGTGACACTGATTGCTGACAAATATTCATAACATCTCCATCTAACTCCTGTAAAAAAAAAACACATCAGAAATACCTAACACTTTCAAACATTGTAATATTGGTAAGTACTTTATTCTTACTTAAAAACTTCAATGCTCACAAACTCCAAGCAATTTATTCTACTAGACGTAGGCATTTACCTAAATACCTACAATTCAATCTTTTCAATAGGTACTAACCTGAAAACTGCCTGTAGCAAAGAAGCGCAATGTCAACAGTAACATAATTTCCGGGGCAAATGGTAGAACTCTTTTCGTTGGTTTCATTAGGTCAGATTCCAGCATAGGCAATATAACATTTTTTACAGATTGAGGCGTAAATCTATATCGTGCATGGAATTCTTGCACTGAATATTTTGTATAGGGATCTGAAAAATCGCGTAAATACCGCCTCGGTCCTACTTCTCTAAACCTTCTCGCATATTCCACAAACTCAATAAAGTCACTCAGATCAGACATATTTGCTTATTTTAACACAATGCGACTATTTCCCAATTATTCACCGGTAAAACTAACAAAATAACCTCAAAACGCAAATGTCAAAATCAATCATTAAATAGTTAAGTAAAGGTCTGGCTCTACTTAAATTTAATGATCATTAAGGGATGCTAATGCTCCGTTAACTGACTGTGAGAGTGAACTTTTTTAAATCTATACTAAGGAACGATTTAAGTAACCATTAAACGACTCTGAGTGCGGCAGTTAGTACCTACCTACTTTGTTCTTGATGTATTGGTAATATTTTCGTATAGGTACTTTGCTATCGAAACTAAATCAACTTGTAAAGTTTCATTAGCGTTATGAAAGTCATCTTATGTAAACACAATCATTGTTAATTTAATTAACTAAATAAGTAGCATAATGAATTTTGTACTGTTATCGCTATTTTGTATTGTTACCGGCTGGTGTAGCGGTAACATACATTGCCTTCTATGCCAGAGGTCCTGGGTTCGAATCCCGGCGGCGGCAAATATTTGTGTGATGAACACAGATAAGCCGTCAACTCATGGATGTTTATATGTTTATTTAAGTTTATTCTAATAAAAAATATGTATTTATTCAATATGTATGTTTATATATTTCTTAAGTATATCAGTTATCTAGTACCCATAACACAAGTTCTTTAACCCTTAGCCAGGCCTGGCGCCTATTTTTCTTTTATATAGGAATTTTGATAGACTAAAGGGTAATAAAAAAACTAATTTCTTGATTTTTTTTTATTCTTGCAAATTCCTTTAAAAAACCCATGTGGTTTGTATATGTCCACTGCCTATGTAAATAATCATTATGTGGTTTTCATCTGGCCACTGCCTGACAAGGTATGTTCATAACAAATAAAGGTGAAAACTCACTATTGTAATTTTGTTAATTATTTATTTTTTATTAAAAATTTGTATTCAAATTCAAATAAGACATATTTACCAATAATTATAAATAAAAAGTAATTCACAAAATTATTGAAAACTTGAAATTGTTGAACAATTTAGAAACATAAATCAAAATATTTCTATTTAGAAATTTAAAAAAATATCAGAGCATTTTCATCTTTATGGTTCCTACATTTCACCATAACGATGAAAATTTGCAAAACATGGTGCAGGGCATAGCGGTACTTGACACAAATTGCACATTATTTTAGATCTTTGGGGCTTTTCTCTAGTGCTGCAGTAGCGGCAGCGTCTTCTTGTACCTTCACAAGGCATATGAATACCTACTCTGTTCAGTCTCAACTCGTCCGATACTCCAAAGCCACCTTTTTTATTTTTGTATATTGGGGGTGCTCTAACTCGAGTTGTGAAATTGTCAATCAGGCTCCTTGATAAGCTCAGTCTGAAATCTCGGTGGCTGCTGCTCGTCTTTTTGTGAGTTAAGCTGTAAACAATGTATGCATTAATGCATGCAGCTTCCAGCATAAACCAGAAGAGACGTATCCAATTTTTCTTTGTAGACTTCCTACCGATGGAATATGAAGATCGGTAGTGGTCAAACCTGTCCACGCCGCCCATATACCTGGTGTACTGTTCTATTGCTAGTGGACAGGTCATCGATGCTTTTTGACCATCCTTCTGTGTTCGCTGTATGGTAACTACTGCTTTTGGATCATAAGCGGTTGTACATACATACACATCTTTAGTGTCTTTCCATTTTATCACGGAAACCGGATCAGAATGCTGAAACATGACTTCACCCACTTTTAATTTGTTTTCCTTTTTATCTCCCTTATTAGGTAAAAGGCGAGGTGGCAAGCCTTTCCTATTTAGCCTTACAGTGCCGACAGAAAATATGTTTTTGAAATACAGCATCTCCAATAAAGGTAAACTGGTAAAAAAATTGTCAAAAACTATTAACGTATTAGGACCAACTTCTCTACATAATTTCATGACGACTTTATATCCAAGACCACCGTCACCATCTTCAGCAGTTTCACTTTTGCCGCAATATACATCAAACTGGTACAAATACCCAGACTCCGAGTCGCACCGAGCCCATACTTTGTACCCTCTCTTAATGGGCTTTTGAGGCATATATTGCTTCATAACGCTTTTTCCTTTAAATTTAACCATACTCTCGTCTATTGCCTGTGTATGAGATTCAATGCAGTTATTTTGAAAGCTGTTGTTCAAGATATTCATTACAGGTCGAATTTTTGCTAGTTTATCATATCCTGGTTGAGTACGGGGTATTTCAGTGGACTCGTCATTTATATGTAAATTCTCTGTCAGTTTTTTAAACCGTTTGCAAGTCATTACCGCACTGATTATTGGGTTGTGATAGAAGGGGTCTGAAGACCAATAAAGTTCTAATTCTGATAGAGGATGCAAGCCCATCATTATAACTAAACCCAAATACGCTCTTATTTCTGTGGCATCTGTTGGAGACCAGTGAAGAGAGTGCATAAATGAGGCATATGAATTAGTATTTTCTGCTATTATAGTAAAAATTTCATTATCAAACATATTTAGGAAGTAGTCTATAGGAAGACTTCTATTATTATAAAGTTTGGTCGATTTCAACTTCCGTGAAAAATCATGAGCAGGAAATCTTTTTGTATTATTAGACCAGTTTCTGTCTTTGTTTATTAGTTCTTGCAATAAGGCACTTTGGTCTGCTGTTGAAGACGAGGACTGGTGAACAGTCTCTGAACGTGAGAGCCGAGGAGCTTCTGTTGAAGGCGAGGGCTGGTAGGCTGATGTTGAAGGTGAGGGCTGGTGTACTGCTGCTGAAGGTAATGGGTGCTGAGCTGCTGCTGGAGGTGAAGCCTGGTGAACTGTCTCTGAAGGTGAGGGTTTGTGAGCTGCTGCTGGACATGAGGACTGTTGAGCCGCTGCTGGAGATGAGACTTGTTGAGCTGCTGGTGGTGGTGAATGCTGAGCAACTGTTGCTGAAGACAAGGGCTGATGAGCTGCTGCAAAAGATTTAGGTTGCTGGGATACTTCTGGAGACACGAGCTGACAGGCGACTGCTGAAGGCAACGCTTCCACTAATACAGCTGGAGATGAGGATTCGCAAGTAAGTCTTAGCTTCTGTGTTCGCTGTTGCTGGGATACTTCTGGAGACACGAGCTGACAGGCGACTGCTGAAGGCAACGCTTCCACTAATACAGCTGGAGATGAGGATTCGCAAGTAAGTCTTAGCTTCTGTGTTCGCTGTTGCTGGGATACTTCTGGAGACACGAGCTGACAGGCGACTGCTGAAGGCAACGCTTCCACTAATACAGCTGGAGATGAGGATTCGCAAGTAAGTCTTAGCTTCTTAGCTGGTGGTGCAGCTGGCGGAAAGGGCTTAGGCGAAGGTGAGTCATCTTTTTGTAGGATTTCCAAAAGATCAGAGTTAGTTATATTTTCTATCCTATCCAATGCTTGATTGATATCATAAGGCGGGTATAACGGAAAAGAACCCGACAACTCTTCGTCTTCAGACCCTTCATCTTCTGATGACGCGTAAATTTCTGCCAAAGCTTGTTCTATGTCTTTTTCGCGAAGATTTTTCTTCTGAAAAGATAAACAGTAAGTATTATGAATATTTTCCATACAATAAAAATTGTTTATTTCTTTGAATATTAGTAAACCTTATTTTGTATAAAACCTTATTATGTGTAACACCTTTATTTTGTATGGTGGATACTTGCGAGACAGTGGCTTCATACAAACCACATTGCACATTTTTAGATGGGCAGAGGTCTTATACAGACCACAAACTTTCGAAGTGAATATTTCGTATTAAAACAAATTTCTTGCATAACTGAAACATACTACACATAATTCAATCTATGTTCTATTATAAAAATGACACAAATATTACTTACCGGATTTATTTTTGGCATTATCACAATTTTCCATTCACTAATTCACAAAAATCCACCGTTTTTGCAAGAACTCGACTTTGACAACTCAAATGTCAAAAAAATTGCTTCGATACACGCACTTTTTTTCCGTTCGGAAATCAACTATGCCATAGACAACATGTAAATGACATTTTGTGGTCTCTACTAGGCATCAGCCCTTCAAAAAAAATATATTTTTAATGTGGTCGCTATATGATCACTGCCTCTCTAAGGGTTAAGAAACTTAATTTGGGCTAGACAATGTTTTGAGAGTGTCATAAATATTTATTTATTAATGTTAAATACTAATTTTTATATGAACCTTGGATTTAAACAGTGAATAAGCGTTATTTTGTTTCGTTTCAGTATGGTGTATATTTCTATATATTTACGCCATAAAACACTAGATTCACAATGACTAAAGAAAGTTCATTAGAATGCGTCCGACCGAACTAAGGTGTGTTGGTATACGAATACATTTACTTATCATCACCGTCATTATAAAAATTAAGTCAATCAGAATCAAGCAATCGCATCATTTGAATAAGGTTCAACGTCAGTTGTGTTTACGTTGTCAATTTTGTCACGCCCGCCATCGCGTGGTGACAAGATGCTCCGCGGATATGTTTTGAGTGCAATTCTGAGTCTTGTTGTTTATATGAGGTTAATGATTTACGCATAATGTAAGTAATAATAATACACTTTGGGGACTGAAAACTGCTCGCGTCCGCAAGGTTTAGCCCTCGATGCCTTGTACGTGGTCCCTGGGTGGTGCTAAACGAGCAGTAAAATCTGGTGGTAGGCTTCGGCCGTGGCTTGTCACCACCCACTAGACAAAACCATGCCGCCAAGTAACCTAGTTGCGTTCCGGCATGATGTCTAGTGTAGCCATTGAGGAGGATAGGTCTGAGTAATCGTGCTGCATCGGAGAACAGTTTTCAACTCGTAGGATAATGACTCACCGGGTAACTCGTTTTGGAGGGTAGCGGGATCCGAAGCATGGTGCACCGCTGGCCGACCGCAGGTAGTAGGGGGCCCAAGTAGCATGCCAGCCACATGCGAAAGGCTGCCCCGCCACCTCGCGAAAAATCCCGGGAGGCTCCATCGTGCCGGTTGGCGACCGGTTAGAGAGGACCCGATGGCGACCTCGGGGGGGTTCGGGCGTCCCCGCAGTCTCCAGGCGAGTTCCCCAATGGTGCGTTGTTTCCTACGAGTTGCTTGGTTCCATTTGCAGCGCTTCACTCAACTTCTATTCTCCTCCCTATTCACTCCACTACCAATTCACAATGAAAGGTCCTAAAAAGAGTACGGTTCAACAGCGGTTGCACTTCCTCTCCCTTAAAGTGCACTTCTGTAACATCCGAGGAGTGCACTCCAATCTGAATGATGTCCACCACCATCTTGAGACGGAGAGACCACACCTACTCTTTCTAACGGAGACGCAGATCTGCGATCCGTCAGACTCGGCATACCTTGGTTACCCAGGCTATATCCTGGAGTCTCTTTTCCGCCCGCACGCCGGGGTGTGCATGTATGCCAGTGACGCGATCTGTTATCAGCGTCTCCGTTACTTGGAAGTGCCGGACCTTTCAGTCATGTGGGTTCACATAGATACTGGCCTAGACCAAGTGGTTTACGCCTGTATCTATCGTTCACATAGCGGAGATCGGGAGACAACGAGGCTTATGGAATACCTTGGCAATACAGCAGATAAGATTCAGCAACGTTTTCCCACGGCGTAGTTGGTGTTTCTGGGGGATTTTAATGCTCACCATGGGCAGTGGTTATACCCGTATCAGGACACTGACCATGCTGGCAGAGAGGCCTTTAAGTTTTCGCTGACTTATGGTCTCTCACAGCTTGTTAACGAGCCTACGCGCATCCCCGACGTTGCTGGCCACACTGCGTATTGCTTGGACCTTCTGCTGACAACCGATCCTGACAGATACTCGGTGTCCGTCACTGCACCTTTAGGGACATCCGATCACTGTATGGTGAAATCTGTATTTATTTATTTATTTATTTATTTTTATTTTTATTTATTTATATATTACAGGAAAACTTACAGCTAGGTTTTTCATATAATTAAAACAATAAGTTAGAAAAAGGCCATTAATCAGTTTTCACAGATAAGCGTGAAAATATGAGAAGAAAAAAAAATTTGCGAATACTTAGACAGCACAAAAACAACATTAGATATTCAAGTATAAAAGGTTATGAAATTGTAACAGCTCAATGAAAACAAAGTTAAAAATATTATATTAATATTATTAATATAAGAACATAAACATAAAATCAGGTAAAAAAAAAAAAAATAACACAAACAATAGCTTAATTATAAACTTAATTTAAAAAAAAAATAGGATGATAAGGCCGCTCTAATAGCTGGGACACTACAGCAGAATACATCCAGACTGTCCAATCTCAGGATTGCATCGTTAACGCAGCCGCAAGATCTTGCAATGAAAGAGTTCTGTCTATAGTTAGTGTTTGCAAAAGGTACATTTAGAAGAGTAGGGTTTCTTAGTGATTTGGTGTGTGAGCAAATACCAACCATAGACAGAAGCTCTGGGACGTCGATTGCACCCTTAATAATTTTAATTAAATTGCACGCGTCTGCTATCTGCCTCCGCTCACTAAGTGGTAGTAAATGATGGCGCCTACACCTGGACAAATAATCGTCATCAAATATCTTACACTTGTATTGAAGAAAACGTACGAACTTCCTTTGTATACGCTCTATTCTCTCAATATATTCTTTATATAACGGGTTCCACACTGATGACGCATACTCGAGATGGCTCCGAACGTAAGCGCAGTAGAGGATTTTTAGGGTCTTTATATTGTTGAACTCTGATGACATTCTGAGAATAAACCCAAGTGCTCTGGTCGATTTTTTTATTATTTTGTCGATATGTTTGTCAAATATTAATTTCGAGTCAAATGTCACTCCCAGGTCAACCATCGAGTCAATTCTAGATATACTAACGTCATTTATGGTGTAATTGTAAATAAATTTGTGTTTCTTTCTGGTAAAGGAACAAACAAAGCACTTATTTGTATTTAAGTCGAGCCTATTAGACAAACAGTATCTTGCGAAATTAATCAAGTCATTTTGTAGCATAAAACAGTCATTAACGCTACTAATTTTAGATATTATTTTCATGTCATCCGCATAGAGTATTATCTTAGAGTTTGAAAAGCATTTGTGGATGTCATTTATAAATATGGTAAACAATAACGGCCCCAGCAAAGACCCTTGGGGGACACCAGAGGGGACATATTTGGCTTGGGATTGAAACCCATTAAGGACAACAACTTGACTACGGTTCTCCACGTATGAGGTAAACCAGCGGAGCAAATTTCCTCTGATGCCAGCTGATTGTAACTTGTTGAGAAGGGTTGGATGATCAATACGATCGAAGCACTTCGAGTAGTCGGTGTAAATAACGTCTACCTGGGCAGGTTCCGACATATGCTTCGACAGGTATTCAGTGCACACCAGAAGATTCGTCTCCGTCGATCTACCCGACATAAAACCGTGCTGTTCTGCGATAAATACGTGCTTAAGTGACGCATACAACTGGACGTATATGATTTTTTCCAGTACTTTGGAGAAAATGCAGAGCTTTGATACAGGGCGAAAGTTGCAGACCTCAGTTTTTGGTCCCTTCTTATGTATCGGCGTGATAAATGCCTTTTTCCAAATTGATGGGACATAGCCAAGTTGTAAAGACCGAGTGTAGAGCAATGTCAAGGGTAGCGCCAAACTACTGGCGCAGTTAACAGCGAAAGCGGGTGGTATAGAGTCCGGTCCTGCCGATTTTTTGAGGTCTAGAGCCCTGAGGAGCCTTAGAACTTGCTCTTGCGTTATTTCGATGTCATGGATGTCAGCCAGTGAATAAGCTTCGTTCTCAACGAAAGAGCTGTCTAAAGTTTGCGTTGTAATTAGGAAGTTCGAATAAAAATAATCACTAAACATATCGCAAATCGCTGCACCCGAGTTAGATGTTATATTGTTATACGTCATGGTTGCTGGGTAAGAATTGCCCTGTCGTTTATTTTTAACATAAGACCAAAATTCACGTGGATTAGAGGCTATGTTGTGCTCTATTTTGTTAATGTATTCATTATACATATCTGCCTCAAGTGCTTTAGCTCGCAAACGCAGTAGACAAAAGCTCTGATGGTCAGATAAGTTATTGTATTTTTTATATTTACGTCGATATTTGTCCTTTTCTTTTAGCATTTTAATTAAAGGGCCTTTATACCAAGGAGGGTATTTATTATTCGGTTTGATTTTTTTCTTAGATATATAAGAGTCTCTCAAGTCAAATAGCGTTGTGTAGAATAGTGACACGGATTCCTCCATCGTCAAAGAGCTAAATTTACTTAACCAGTCAATGTCGTTTAATTTATTATTGATTGTAGAATAGTCAGCGTGGTCGTATTGGTAAATTATTCTAGGACTGGGGGAAAGCTCGCTTTGATTGTCGAACTTCAATTCAACGCCCAGAGGTATGTGATGAGAGTCAATGGGTACGAGAGGCTGCTCGATTTCAGTCACAGACACGTCATCATTACAAAATATAAGGTCAAGAATACGATTATTGGTATTTGATATATAATTAAATTGATTTAAGTTACAAATATTTAAATTGTCAAAAAGAGTCAATTGGGCGCTACCCTGTATGTCAAATGGTTCACAGTGTTTAGAGTCAGAAGATACTTTCCAGGTTATATTCGGCATATTGAAATCACCCAAAATAAGATATTTATCGTTTGGTGAACGTAAAACGTTGTCACACATAGCGTCAGCGAAATTAGTAATCTGCGAAGTCAATGAGAAACCTAAGTTCTGATTACAGACATATATAACACATAAATGAAGTTTAACTAATACTCGGTTCCTACGCAGTTTTATGGTAACCCAAAGATCCTCCGCAGACGAGCTGAATTGTGGTTGAAACTCAACAGACAACTCTCGTTTAGCAGCTATCAAACAACCCCCACCAAGCTTTTGATTGGTGCTAGAGTAGTCCCTATCACGCCTCCATACAATGTAACGATCGTCAAATAATTCACAATCATGTATACCTTCTACTAACCATGTTTCAGTTAAACATATGATATCAAAAGAGTTCAACAACAAGTTCCTCAAAAACACAGCAGTCTTGGTCCTGAGCCCTCTCACGTTCTGGTAATAAACATTAATCATTTATTAAAAATATTTTAGCTTAAAATAGTCTTAAGGCATATAAAAAGAATAGTTATATAGCAGAAAGTGTGTGTGATAAAAAGAACCCCATATATAAAACTCCAACATAAAAAATAATAATAACCCACTGGATTATTAATTAAATAGGCCAAATAAAGAGTTATAAAAATAGTAGAGAATAGTAACGTGCATGTGACGCATGGACAAATAATTTTTAAATACTTTCTATACCGTTTAGTTATAAGCAACAACAATAAGGAAGCAATCAGCACAAAGCAGACGAGCAGTCTAAACATATGAGAGAGCGAGAGCGAAATACACAACAAACCGCGGGGCGATGACCGGCCGCAGTCGTTACAGGTCCCGTTACATTTGCCGTTAGCGTTAACAAAGAAGCAAGAGCAAGACAAAGAAATAGTAAACTTACCGGAGCATTCCGTTGTATTAGAGCGACGAATAGATAAATATATAAAAATATAACGATGTTCACAAAGTTTTAAGAAAGCTTTTTTAGGTCTAATTCTGTTTGTATGGTATGAGCAGGTGAAGTGGGGTTTTTTCTTATAAAAATTTTGCAATTTTTTATCCAAACAAATTGATAATTTTTTTCTTTAGCTATCGTTTTGGTTCTATTGAGTAGTATTTTATTGTCTGTTGTAAGGTGATCGTTTATAAAGATTTTCGTAGTTCCCTGAAGGCCAACCTCGCTTGGTAGAAGCGATTTCTTCATGCGAGCCGCCGCAACAACATTTTCTTTAAAGTATCGATTATTGAAACATGCTATGATATTTTTCTGTTCTTTGTTGTTTCGCATTTGAACTCGAGTAATATAATTTATTTGTTCCTTCGGAATTTCATAATTTATAGCTTTACCTACCTTTGATATTATATCAAAGAGGTTTTCAGATTTTGTAAAGGGCACCCCTTTCAATTCAATATTATTTGATCTTGATCGTTGATCCATATCTCTCGCCGACTGTTCTAAAATTTCAATGCGTTTATGCAGCTTAGATGTATCCTGTTTTGAGTCCTCTAAAGCTCGAATTCTGGACTCCATACCAGTCAATTGATCGCTCAGCGCATTTATTTGCGAATGAGAAAACTCTACTGAAGCTTTCAAATCGGCAATATCATTCCTAATATGTTTGAAATCCTCGACAAGTTGCGGAAGCACTGCCATTTGAGTGGAAAGCCGCTTGAGTTCGGTGACGATGCTGCCGTACTCCTGGGGGTTCAGCGACGATGGCTCGGCCACTGCTGGACGCGGGCATGAAGGACTCCCCAAGCTTCCTGTATCCCACCTCGGTAATCCCAGCACATTGGAAATCAAAAAAATTACCACATGATGTGCATTGAACTCCATCATTCACTTTATTTTCGCAACGCGAGCAGTTAGGCATTTTTGAAAAAATAAATAGGTATTTAATATTTAAAAACCCGAGAGGCAAGAGCGAGCGCGTGCGTTTGTAGTGCCGTCTAGAGCCAAACTGTAATCGCTGTACTCGCCACCTGACACCCGCCCAAAAGGCTCCAGGCGAGTATGGCGTTACAAGTCAGCAGATTGGGATGAAATGCGACATTTCTTCGCATCTTATCCATGGCGGCAAACTTGTTTTACATCAACCGATCCATCGTGCTGCGCTGATGCTGTCTCAAGTGTGATAGTTCAAGCAATGGAGTACTTCATTCCCCACGCTGATCTATCCCTTGAAACCAAAGCTCGCCCATGGTTTAATACTGCTTGCCTAGCCGCTGAAAAGCGAAAGCGGGAAGCATACAAAGCCTGGGCAAATGCTCGCAGAAGCAAATCCCTGGATTCGCATGAACTTAAGAAAAGATACAACGCTGCCGCCAAGTCCTGCAAAAAGGTAATCAAAAGAGCTCGTTTTGCCCACATAGGCCGTATCGGAGACAGAATAGCAGCATACCCTTCGGGAAGTAAAGCTTTCTGGTCCCTTGCCAAGTCGGTCGAAACGAACTTTTGTCGCCCATCGCTGCCACCACTGAGGAAACCCGATGGTTCTCTGGCCCATACTTCTAAGGAGAAAGCAGATTTATTTGCTAGTATCTTCGCAGAAAATTCTCGTCTAGATTGCCAAAGAAAAATCCCACCCCAATTACCTCAGTTCGGACCTACAATGGGTACCGTTCACATTCGCCAAAAGGAGGTTCTTAAATGCTTGCTGCACCTAGACGAGAACAAAGCTAGTGGTCCAGACGGTATTCCTGCAGTGGTCTTAAAACGCTGCGCAGCTGAGTTGTCTCCCGTTTTGACGCGTCTTTATCGACTTTCATTGGAATCCGGTAAGGTTCCCAAGTCCTGGAAGCTTGCTAACGTACAACCAGTACCAAAGAAGGGAAGCCGTGCCGATCCTGTCAACTACCGACCAATTTCAATCACTTCCATACTTTGCAAAGTCATGGAACGTGTATTGAACAATCGACTCCTGGCATACCTCGAGGCCAACGAGCTCCTTAGCGATAGCCAATATGGTTTCCGCAACGGGCGCTCGACCGGCGATCTTCTCGTGTATGCCACTCACTTATGGAGCGAGGCCTTGGAGGGTCATGGTGAAGCAATAGCTGTATCCTTAGACATTTCCAAGGCCTTTGACAGGGTCTGGCATGATGGTCTCTTAAGTAAGCTTCCAGCTTATGGCATACCGATTGGGCTCTGCGACTGGATATCTGATTTTCTGAGGGAACGGTCAATTCGAGTAGTCTTAGATGGCTTCTCCTCCGACCAAATGGCAATTAATGCCGGGGTACCTCAGGGATCTGTTCTCTCTGCAACATTATTCTTGCTGCACATTAATGACCTTTTGACACCGGGCATTATTAGTTATGCTGATGACAGCACTGTTGTAGAGAGATACGTATCCAATGCGCGAGCGAGCCCCCGTGAAATCCAAAGTTTAAGAAAGTCAATGATTGAGCGCGTTGATTTGACCTTACGGAAAGTATCCGATTGGGGTGAGTCGAATTTGGTCAAATTCAACGCGTCCAAAACTCAGGCGTGTCTATTCTCCGCAAAAAAGAGCACCTTCACATTAACGCCCACTTTCCAAAATGTATCTGTCCCCATCACTGACCATCTAGGGCTTTTAGGCGTAACTATAACATCTAGTTTAAACTTCGGTCAACAAATTGTGTCCATGGCTCAAGTAGCTTCGAAAAAGTTGGGAATCATCTCGAAGGTACGGCGGTACTTCAGCCCTGCACAGCTTCTTAACTTATATACAGCTCAAGTGCGATCATGCATGGAGTACTGCAGTCATCTTTGGGATGTTTCAGCCAAATATCAACTAGAAGCGCTGGACTCCGTTGACCGAAGAGCCCGTAAATTAATTAACAACGTCGACCTAACGACCAAAAAACTACAGACCCTAGAGCATCGTCGTAAGGTTGCCTGTTTAACCGTGTACTACAGGATACATTTTGGTGAGTGCGCGAGTGCTCTGTTTGAGCAAATTGAACCCTCACCCTTTTACCATCGGACTACTAGACGCAGACAGAACTTCCATCCGTATGTGGTTGATATTCCGAAAAGTCGAACTAAGCGCTTTGACAGTTCCTTTTTGATACGGGTCGCCAAGGTTTGGAATGAACTGCCTGCGTCTATTTTCCCTGACCAGTATAGTCCTAGTACTTTTAAGCGTCGAGTGAATAGGTTTCTCGTGGATGGACGTGTACCACCTTAGTCTTCATGTTCACTTAACATCAGGTGTCATGGAAGACAAACGTCCCATCCATATTTTATAAAAAAAAAAAAAACACGCAATAGATTATTTTAATATAATTTTTATTTATTTGCAGTGCACATAAAGTTTTTTTTCAAATTCGTTAAATTATGTTCTTTTTGGTAAGTTGACTACATGTACAAGGCTATTATTGGTGTAGTATGGATGTACTTAATTGGTGGGATTGATACCAAGTGCATAATTTGCTCTTTTTCTATTCGGTTCTGTTTCTTTGGTAGATCCTTCTAATTTCCGCTTGTTTTCTTTTTTGTTTCCGTCATTGATTGCTTCTAGAATATAATTAGATGCTTTTATTTCAATCTGTCTATTTAATCTTGAATCAATCAACTCTGGAAGAAGACAATCAAAGTAGAACTTCTTTAATTTTTCTTCCATTTCATTCCAAACTGTTTATCTTCATAGATCAGGGGCCTTACCATGACCTCTTATTGCGATTTATTTTAGGTCCTAATCTGAACTGCTTCGCTTATTCATACTACAACCTACAATAACTAAACCTAAACTGGGTCGCTCGTTTGCGAGCGATTCAGCGGCAATAGTTCATTCAATTCCAAAGAATTCGTACCATGACGTGCTTTTTGACCCTTTGAAAACCTAAATTGAATCGCTTAAATGTCATTTTTAACGTTTCATAAAAAGTTGTTTAGACGCCGCCGATATTGTGTTTTGTGTTTATTGTTTTAATGAATAGTTCAAAAATAAAGGTAAAACGGGAATTTTAAAGTGAAAAATAGTTAGTAGGCACAATGTCCGATGAGTTAGTGCTATTTGAACAACTGGAAAATGACGCTGACTCCACAACTAGAAGAAAGAAACAGAGATGTTTATTACGTGAACAAACCTAATCCACAACGTTACAGCGGCAATCGTTACGCAAAAATAATCCCTATATCATTCACTATTCACGCGCGATGGGTTATTAGCGTATTTCATGTATAAGTTTGGTGTTTCTATACCGATTTCTATGATTCTTTTTTTATTGAATAGGTAATAATGTTATTTTTTTTTAAATAGGGATGAGTGAGAGTATTATAAACGTAAGAGTAAACAAATATAATCAGAAAGCTCCGAACTGCTAAGCTATCGCGATTTACACGTGTTATTGTGAGTCAACCATAAAATATAGACATATACTGTTGTGGGATATTTTTTATATAATTTTATGAAGAATATTTTTGTCATACATGATTTCTATGTAGCTTTAACCATTAAGGCTGCACACGCGACGGAAGCTTTAAAAATGAAGTAACTTCTCCCGTTTTTCCAACATTTCCCTTCACTGCTCTGCTCTTATTGATTGTAGCGTGATAATAAGTATACTATAACCTGCCCAGCGGGGCTAGCATGCTACCGTCGACAATGATAAATCGGGCCTTTTATCGATATTTTCTTAGAATATGGTATTGAGTGTAAGTCATTTATTAAGACTATGACATATTTGGTTCTGTAGTCTTAATCATGGTATCAAATCGAGTAATTCTATCTATTATGGTGCGCATATTAGCTTACATAATAGGATAAAATAACAAAATAATATTTATCTTGTCGATTCGACTATTTATCGATGGTTGCATGCTAGCCCTGCAGGAGTATGAAGAATAATTTTACCAAGTTTCGTTAAAATCCGTCGAGTAGTTTTTGTTTATATAAGGAACATACATACAGACAGACAGACAGACAAAAATTTTACTGATTGCATTTTTGGCATCAGTATCGATCACTAATCACCCCCTGATAGTTATTTTGAAAAAATATTTCATGTACAGAATTGACCTCTCTACAGATTTATTATAAGTATAGAAGATTAATATCAATAAAATTAATTTCTGATATGCCCTCAAAGTCAATTTCTACGGTCTTGTCAGGTGTTTCTTTATTCTTAAAAAATATTTTTTGTAAACATTTAAAAATATAACATGAGTCATTTTCACAGTTGGACCCGGGGAATGGATAATACTTATATTATTGACCAGTAGTGAAGCAAAGGCTGCTTG
This sequence comes from Stenoptilia bipunctidactyla, assembly GCA_944452665.1. Lineage (NCBI taxonomy): Eukaryota > Metazoa > Arthropoda > Insecta > Lepidoptera > Pterophoridae > Stenoptilia > Stenoptilia bipunctidactyla. The sequence continues at coordinate 18,062,572 of OX101739.1, forward strand.
GTGAAGTATTTCGATAGCCATGGCTTCTTATGCAACCAAAAGCGTGTTTATCTAACCTTTTCTAGCGGGTCCTGATTCAAATGCCTCATCCATACTGAAGTAACATCAAATTTTTTGGCCAGTGTATCAATCAAATATTCAATATTTTCAATGGTTTCAAGTTAATGAGTAATCGAAGGGACTGTACCTATTTTACCATTTTTGTAACAAATTTCATTGATTTCAATATAGGTTTAGCATCTTGCCATAGTTTTCTATATGGAGGCCGATGGTTTACATTTCTCAATAGTGTTTTTCCAGTTTTTTTTTTATTTATTGTCCTTTTTGAGTCCTTTTTTGATTAACTGTCACTAACCGAATCAAATAAATTGTCAAAAAATATTAATAATTCTGCAGTATCTATACATTCCTTTGGTAGGATTCCAATACCTAAAAAAACATATTTTGAATTAAATATTTATATTCTCACATTAAGCAAGTGTGTGTAAAAATAGATAGTTTTGCGTGAATTATGAATTACAAAGCAAAGTTATTGGAAAAAAGATGTGTTTGACAATTACAGTATCAATTTATTTGACTAATTCTATTTATATAACAATGGTCAAAGTTTCTGAAGATAAACAGATAGATTGATGTTTGTTATTCTTAACTCTCAAACAGTTTTACTATTTGGGATTAAGTTTTTATATAAGACTAGCTTTAAAGCCCGGCTCCGCTCAAGTTATGCTTGGCTAAGTTGTGATTCAACTGAAAAATTTAGTTTTATGCTGTCCAGAACATTTTTATTGATATTTTTAGGGTCCACTTTTTGTCCATACATTGTTTTATATCAAATAGCTGAGGCAGCACGATGTAATAGCCTATAGTGAGACCCGAAAATTAAAAAAATAAATAAGCTCTTCATATCTCTTGAAATCAGATCAAAATATGTTCAGTAGTTCGGAAGATTACCCCGAACGTATAGACTTATAAGAAGTTTAACAAAACTGAGAACGCGCTAGTCTTTAATACTACCAGTCGGATTTCATAAAATATTTTTTGAATTTGACAGCTTTTCAGGCTTATCAAGAACCTACCAGGAGATCAAAAGTTAAGCGGATAAAACAGACAGCGGCTGTTAATGTCTGGACTAAATTTTATACATTTTATTCATTAATTTAAAAAAAATCGGTGCTAATTATATATAATAATAATTAATATGAAATTCTAAACAAAAAAAATATAATTATTTTTATATTATGGAGTTGCACCACTTTTACAATGACCGATTTTTTATTTATTTACTTGCTTATAATATATTATATTCGAAACATGAAGTATAATTTTCATATTATGGAGTTAAACCACTTTTACAATCACCGACACATATATTAAACACATTATTGTAGTGACATTTCCACAGGATCAGACCTAGTGATTATGGACCTTTAAATTTTGCCTTTTAGTAAAAATAAAATAACTTACTTGCAAGATAGCCCATGTTAGCTGCTACTGTACGACTAAAAACTTGGCTTGCACATTTAACCTTCATTTTACATATTTTATTAGGCAGTACATGTCTCTTGGTCAATTTAGGCATTAGTCGTATACCTTAGAAAGCAGGATTTTCGGCATATAATTTTATGACATGTTCCCATTTTGCAACTTTTGACTATTTTGTTCAGTAGAATATAACAAGTCTTTATTTAAAAGATTATTCCTTATACCTTTTAATAAATGAGGAGGATCATATAGAGGGATTATTTCATGTCCCTCTACCTCAAACACAGCATGCCTCAACTCCATGCTAGATCTTGCATATTTTGCTATATTTTCATTAACTATATAATTAATAGCACTGACATTTGTACTGCCTTGGTCACAGACTGTGGGAACAACTGTAAAGCCTATAGATTGCAATTTTTTTATTATATTTTTTATTTGTGTGACAATCTCCATTGCAGGGGTAGTTTTAGCGCAAAATGTAAATAAAACTGGTTGTTTATAATTTTTTTACAGCCCTCTAATCATAAAAATCAGCGCATGATCAGCACTTTATCCCTTCTTAGTACGTCCATTATCTAAAGGGTGTCCAGTAAAAAATTTTCAACTTTAAACGACGAAAAAAAAAACTATTGGTTTTATATAAAGATTTATTATATGAAACTTGAGATAACAAATGCGCATTTTATTTTTTGAACACAACATCGTCCAAATGCTGTCCATTTCTGGCAACGCACTCTTGCAAGCGCACCCTTAAATTTGCGAATACCCGATTGCAAAGCTGCGGAGAGATGGCGGCAATTTCTCGTCGGATATTTTCTTGTAGAGCTTCAATCGTTGCAGGATTATTGTTGTAGACCTTTGACTTGAGGTAGCCCCACAAGAAGAAGTCGCATGGAGTAATGTCCGGCGAGCGTGGTGGCCAGGATATGTCTCCATATTTGCTTATTAATTTGTTAGGAAAAATCTCTCTAAGTTTCTGCATTGACACTCTGGCTGTGTGTGGAGTGGCACCATCCTGCTGAAATAATGTTCGATTGTTGTAACCAGGAAACTGTGCGAGTTGAGGTACCAGGAATTCGTCTATCATTCGGCAATACACTTCAGCAGTGACTGTTTCTCGCTGGTTGAAAAAATAAGGACCAATAATTCCACGCGCAGAAATCGCACACCAAACTGTCGTTTTAGAGCAATGTAATCGTTTTTGATGGCGTTCTCTTGGGTTGGAGGGACACCAGAAACGCATATTCTGTTTGTTGACGTAGCCATCAATATGAAAATGGGCTTCATCGCTAAACAATATGTTTCCAAGCGTTCGTGGGGTTCGAAAACGTTCCAGCATCACCCTGGCGAAGTTTTCTCGCACAGGGTAATCGTTTTCATGCAGACCCTGTACAATTTGAATTTTGTATGGGTGTAATTTTAATTTCTTTTTCAAAATAACTTGAACTGTTGACTTTGATATGCCTGTAGAGGCAGCAATTTTTCGTACCGATTTACGAGGATTACGCATTATTTCTTGCCGAACTTGATCCACATGTTCAGGCGTCGCTGCTGAAGTTGGCCGCCCCGGAGAAGTCTCGTTGACGGTAATTCCTTGTTGTCTAAATCTTTGCACCCACGACCGAATAAGTTGTGTGCTCGGGCCATTGCTTAATCTTCTGATATTGAAGTGCGTACAAAAAGCGCGGCGCGCACGAACCAAGGATTCGCCGGACTTCAAATATTGCTCGACTGCAAACGCGCGGTGCGCTCCGGACCAGTGACTCATGGTGCCTGACAAATCCGCAAAACCCACGCATCTAACGCCACCCCTGCTCTTCACCTAACCCCGCCAGTTGCGTAGCAACAGCCAATCAAAGTTGAAATTTCTTTACTGAACACCCGATACAAACCCACTTATTGTGTCTGTTCTTCTGTTAAAATCAAAATGTGGAGTCAGTGCTATCTCATTAAATAAGAATACACATAATTTATATTGTGCTTTCATTTTGTACCCGAGTTTTTTAAGTTGGTCGAACATATTTTCATTTATCCCTGGCTTGATAGACGCTGATTGAATCATACGACTCAAAGTCAATGGAGATGGCAGAACAAATAATTTTCTCAGCCATCTATATGCTCGAGGTCCTAGTTTATATAAAGCTAAAGCCATGATTTTTTCTTTTTTCTCAAAGATAATAGGTTTGACAATTTCGCGGAATTGAAGCAATGTGAAAATCGTCGCTGCAGCAGTAAAGGTTTTAAAAACCTCCTTAAAAGGTGCACTAAAAAATTGCACGGCTGATTTTAATTTTTATACCGAGGACTCCTTTGACTTTTGAATAGCCCTTATTCTGTGGCGTAAAGCAGTAATTCCAGGAAAGCCACATTTGGTTAAGCCTGAAGGTCTGGTCATTCCTAAAAAGAAAACATATTACATTGTTTGTTTTGTATTTGTGTAACAATGAATATATAGTTCTAAGTGCTCGTATCAATACATCAAACTTCATACATAGCTTTAGGGCGATATCAGCTGATCGATACGCTATGTTATGCATCTCAAAATCGCTCTGTATTAATAGATGTATAGTGAGTGTTTATCAACTGATATCGCTCGTCGATTCGAGCCATCCTTTAAATGTGAACTTAGGATGAACGATGAATTCAATCAGTCGAATTTCACGTTCTGTTTAACGCTGTCAAAGAAATATCGTACAATACATTTTTGCTCATGAATGATTGATAAAATGCAAAAGTATTGCAATACAAACAAAAAGTCACTATAACGATTATTAATTACTTCATGTTATATTTATATCATGCATAAATCTCGGCAATTACATTAAATAAGCAGTGAAAAACATTTTTTTCTAGCGACTAGTGTCGGGAAAACGAACAAAACGAAAAGAAGCGTTACTCGCAAAACACGATAGAATTAATCACTGGACAGTTACTTAGTACCGAGTCAGTGGGCTTGGGTATAACCCTGGCTTAGTCACAACAAAATCTTTATTCGCGAGTCCGTTCCGTCAGTTACAATGCCAACTCAATTAACCCTAGCTCACTAACCTTATTTTCGAGTAACGCTGTAACTAACCTTTCGTCTCTGAGACTACGAAAAAAAAACTTAACTTGTAAAAATCTGTTTATTATTTTTTAAATCAAATTAAAGTTCACAGTAATCAAGCTTTTAAAGAATCATATAATAATAAAAAAAGTAGAAATATCCTAATCAGTGCAGGAATTACACATAGAAATTGTATGTTCGCCACAAATTGCCCTCTTGCAGCCCTTGCAAAAGTATTTGGTCATGCGACGTTTTTTCGCTGGGCAATAACTGCAAATTTTTCGGTTTCTTGGTTGCTCTTGACTGGATTGTTCGTCAGAAACATCAATTTTTAGAATTTCACCGATAATTTGCTTCAAATTACGCTGCAAAGTCACAGTGTTATATCGCTCACGAAGCCAAGGTACCATAAGTTCATCTGCAATTGCTAAAGCAAAATCTCTTCTTTTTGTAGGTTTTTTATTATTACGGATCTCGTTTGATACGTGCAGGACATAGGCATTAATTATAGATATGTTTAGTATACCGTAAAACAAGCACAGCGGCCATCGGTTGGTTTTACGGCTTGTGCTCATAATTGAGCACATCTGGTCCACTGTATCGACTGCTCCTTTTGTTGAATTGTAAAATTCAATAATTTCCGGTTTTTCTGAGCTATTGCTAATAGCAGGTTGGTCATGAGTCGTAGATAGAAGGTATACGACTTTATTTGATTTTGGTTTGTATGAGACTAAAGTCATATCTTTGTCAAAGCCGAACATCGAAGTGCCTACTTGTCTATTTTTGTTGTTCTGCATTTCTTTCGGGATCTCACGTTTATTGCTTCGCAATGTACCCACGACTGTCAGCTTATAAGGCGGTTTCAGCAATTCTGTAGCTAGGCTAACTGACGTAAACCAGTTGTCCATTGTGACATTGCGATTTGATCCATATATGGGTTTAGCTATCTCTTTTACAAAATAACTAGCCAATGGTTCGTTACCGGTATTAGTATTTTTGCCTAGGTAAGGTATGGCATTGCACATATATTTGGTATTACAATCCGCCATCATAACCAGTTTCAAACCATATTTGTTCGGTTTATTGGGGATGTACATCCTGAAAGGGCAGCGTCCTCTAAAACCAAGAAGTTGTTCATCTATCGTAACGTATGAACCTGGCTTGTACCATTGCTTACAATTATCAATGAATTTTTCCCAGAAATCCCTAATAGGAGCCAGTTTGTCAGATACCCTTCTTTGTTGCCTTGTGTTTTTATCGTCAAATCTCAAGCATCTTACTAAAAAATCAAACCTTTCTGAACTCATGCAGCCCTTATAGGTGTTTGCGCTTCTTTTTGTGTCAAATAACATTCGAGTTGGCAAATGGTTACTTTTCAGGGCAGCAGATAGAATAAGTAGACCCAGTAAAGCCTTGACCTCATTAGCCGACGTCTGAGAAGTTGTGAATTTTGAAAGTTTGTACTTACTATTCTTTACATCAATCTCTGCGTTTGTAAATAGCACAACGGCGCCGATCATTTCTTCCGTTACAAAAAGCTGAAAAAGTTCCTTTGGCTCTGAGACCTCTTTAGCCAATCCTGAAGGACCAGGTACGATATGTATCACATTACGACTACTTGTACGTGTGCGTGGGTCTCGAGGACTAGTTGACCATCTGTGTCGGTTCTTACCGTACAAGTTACGCTGGCTCAGCTGAATAACTGTCGGATGTAATTGCGGTACTTGTGTTTGAGTATGGCTGCTGGATTCCGCCTGATCCGAGTTACGTGCTTCATCATCAGAATCTAAGATATACCTTCGATTACGCCCGCGCCGTGAAACTAACAATTCGTCCCCCGAAGAGTCTGAAGCTTCTTCCTCACTTTCCTCAGAAGGGATATGTATTTCCGTCTCAACATTATTCTCTTCCTCAGAATCGGATGAATGAGGTTCATTGTCAGATACCGATTCGGTTTCCGATTCAGCTAACCATTGCACAATATTGCCTTCCACACTTCTCAAATCCATCTAAAATAGAAATACATAAAATTAAGACAAGAAAATTACACAAAATTATTATATAACTCAGTTTGAAATATAAAAAAAACGTAGGTAAATGGAGTTCACGTCATAAAACCATAACATTAATTATTAATTCGTAAATAATAAAAGTTATTAACTTTTCTAACAGATAACAACATAAACAGAAGCATAAAAGTATGTACAACTTTACTAAAAAAACTTACAGAATTACTAACCTTTCGTCTGTGAGACGACGATCACGCGATATATGTCCACCTAATTATCGTGCATCCGCAATGACGCCTTGCGGGCTACTAATTTCACTATCCAGGAAGGTACTAAAAGAGTGCCGGGCTTCCCATTTCGCCAACGGGAAGTTGGCGAAATGGCGAATGCGCTAGGTGCGCGTCGTCTATTATACGAATGGTTAGTGATCTAGGGTTAATACCGAGCTACTATCAACCGTCTGTCCGAGATACGTCAGCGCACCTAGCCGTCCTAACCGCAAACTAAATAGAGTACTTACGTACAGACGGAAGTCGCCCATAGAGAGCATTTAGCGTCTATGAACTGTCAATCAATACATCCTAGGATGATGTATGACATTTCTTTTTTTTTTGCGACTGAAAATGAAGCAATGGCATAATAGATACCAGTATCAGGGGGAGTTTACAAATTTATTTGCCAATGCTGTCGATGGCAACCGGAGCCAAAGTGGGACAAATCTATACGTATGAATGAGAAAGCTTTAAAGTACTTTGCTTTGACGTAAGTCTATATGTCAATCTTCTCAAAAGTGACAATCAAAGACAAACAATTATCCATCGCCAACGACTGACTGACGCCATTTGTAAAAACGGTTCATTGCGTTAACTGCGTAATTTCAGCAACCCATTTTTAATTTGAAAACCTGTAAAATTTTTGATTTGAAAATCTGTAATCTGTGTGTTTTTACGGAAGTGCTATTTGTTCATTGCGAAATTGACACTTTATATTGTGATAGTGACACTAAATACTTTGTAATTGTTTGTTTGTTTATTTGCGAAATTGACGCTTTTGTGCAGTAGTTTTAATATAATGGTTGGAAAAGGGACTGATTAAGGGGATTAAGTAAATGATTATATGATATCTGTAATAAAAATATGTAAAACTGATATAAGTGCATACAAGTAAAAATTGAGACTGTTATGTGCCATACTGATCTAAGTGAATTATTCTATGTATACTATGGACCACAACGGTACAAGTGATTTTCTTTTTCCATTTTTTTAATGAAGACTTTATATTATTTTTATAATTTTGTACCCAATACATTGCATTTTGACACTAAAAACATAACGTGTTTTATTGTAACTCTTCTGCCAAAGAGTTTTGAACTATTTACAAAATTCAGTTTTTCTTCATTTTGTACAGGTGCCACTTATACCCCAATGGTTTTCAACCCGTCATTATACATTAAGTTCCTATCTTAGAGTAATAGACTGCATAGATTACTACTGTGTAAAGTGGATCTATTAATATACTGAAAAGTTGCGGATGGCATTAACTGAAGCGCTAGTGAGCTGTATGTATGCATTTACGAAGTATGAAGTAATCGTTCTTCTCTCGTAAGAGAGTATATTGTTCGATGACCAGTATTCAGCCTTACTTTTTTTAGGCAGGTACTTAAAATTCAGCCTTATTTTTATTTTGCTTAGGTATTTATAATACATATATATACATATTAGGTATAAATAATACATTGGAAACTTAATACCAATATGGAGCACTAAATAAAACCAAATATAATTTTTATTATGTGTTCCGTTCTACGCTCGAAGTCCAATTATGAGAGAGAGTACATCGCATTTCCTTTGCATTCCGATAGATGTCACTGCTTTCTACGTCACGCAACTAGCGCCACTCGCGCCAAAGTAGTTAAATCTGGAACTAATTTTATGAAGCAAAAGCAAGCCGCCAAAACTTATGTCATTGTTGCGTCGTTTTTCAAACTTCCCGCATGGTCGATAGATTATTATTAATTTTTTCTGCACAAATTGCTTAAATTCACTTCAAAATCGAATAAGTGATAGTGTGAACTGTGCACAACTTTTGAGATTGAAGTAAAAAGTTGAAAAGTGTGTTTTTTGGAGAATTACTACGTCACGCACGTGTTCGAAATTTAGAACCGTTTTTGTGTTTCAAACAAAATCTGTGTTAGTGGCAGGTTATTAAAATGAATGATAACGATAATGATTTGGCATACACGCCACAGAATATTGCGAATGCGCCGAGAAATCCAGAGGTACCGTTTACCAAGGAAGATATAGAATCTCGCAAATCGCATCGGCGTCGTTCGGTTTCGGTATCATCAAGCACCAGCTCTTCATCAAATTCGACGATGGCTGACAAGTCGTCGTCTGACTGCATGGCTGAGCCACCGCAAAAAAGACGCCGTCACACGCGGTCTAGATCGCGTGACTCCCAACGAGAAATGGACCGAAGGTTTGATTTATTATCCCAGCAAATGGTAAGTCACATAAATAATTTGTTTGCTGCTAATTACGCTGCTATGCCGACAAGCGTTCCACTGAATTCCATCTGCATCTGGTTTTGTTTTAGAAGATCCATTTATGCATCCAACTTTCTCTTCTAAAGATATTGCCGATTTAAATGTTTGTCTCAAAGAACCTGCTATCCCTAAAGCAAATACAGAGAGGGTGGCTAAATTATCAGAAATGCAACGATTTAATACATCTGATTGGAATTCGGTACGGTATACAGATACCCAGAAAAAATATTTAGCTTTTCCTGCTTTCACCGAATTAAACATAAATGAGGAATTTAGACGTTTTGAGGACCCTTTTACCAGTAAATCAAATCAGATGGAACGAAGCTTTGCAGCTTTATCTAATGCCTTGTTAGCTCAAAATGAAACAATTAATTCAGCTTTACAAAATTTTATTGTTTGGTCTGCTCAGCCTAGCGTTCAATTAAATTCTTCTTCAATACACAACAAATTAAAAGAATTATTTGGAGCTGAGTCTGCGTTCAAAAGTGTGTCACATGACATTTTACAAATGGTCTGTGGTAAACGCGCTGAAGCTCTAGAGCTTAGACGTAAAGCCCTTCTCAGAACTTTAAAAGGAAAATATTTGAGGGAGGATATAGCAAAGATCCCTCCGTCTTGTGAATATATATTCGATCCCTTGAGCTTAGAAACGTATTTGCAAAAAGTCGGTGGTATTGATAAAATAGAAAAAGAAAATAGCAATTTAAATTCTAAAAATCGTAAGCGCCCGAAATCACCTTCCCGAGCAAGATCTCCAGTACCCATGCCGTCGACATCCCGTGAAGTTCCATTTCGATTTCAAAACAAACAAAAACAAGCTAGAGGTCGAAAAGCGAATTTTGATGAACACGACAAAAAGAGGAGGGGGGCGAGAAGAGACCAATTCAATAAAAATAGACAAAAGTGACTCGATAGAGTTTTTCGGCGGTTGTCTACAAAACTATCGCGAGACTTGGGTGAAATTAGATGCACCCAAAACAATTTTAAAACTCATAACATCAGCCCGCATACCTTTCAGCCAATTTCCACCGCTTATTTTACCAACATCCGAAATACTGTCAAAATTTCAAACACCGAGTTCGCCACTCATGACTTTAGAAATAAAAAGTATGCTTCAAAATCATATTTTGGAACACGCGACAGTAGCACCGTCGTTCATTTCCCCCCTTTTTATAATATCGAAAAGCAATGGCAAAAGTCGAGTGATTTTCAATTTAAAGGCTCTAAATCAATTTATACGGCCCAAACATTTCCATCTGTTCAGTCATCATCAGATGCCAAAATTTTTACAAGCCAAAGATTGAATGGTCAAGCTAGATTTAAGCCAAGCCTATTATCATTTGCCAATTGCACAAGAGCATCGCCGCTTTTTACGCATCAGCTACCAGGGCCAATTGCTTCAAATGACCTGTCTACCTTTCGGCCTGGCTTCGGCACCCAGAATGTTCGCATCTGTTACGAACTGGATGGCAGAAGTGTTGCGAAACAAGGGTCTTCGCGTAGTGGTGTTTCTCGACGATTACATGATAGTGCATCAAAACAAGGAGATATTAAAGACTCATGTTCGAATAGCAACAGAATTTCTTTCAACTCTGGGCTGGAACATAAATTTCGAGAAATCGAAACTTATCCCATCACGGACTCTAGAGTTCTTGGGAATTGTCTGGGACACGGAAAACAACTCCAAGTTCCTTCCCGAAGACAAAATCACCAAAGTAAGTCGGTGCTTATTACTACGGCTGAGAGACGGCAGTTGGACCCTCAAGCAGGCGCAACGCCTCTTAGGGCATCTCAACTTTGCAACCTTCATCACCCCCCGGGGAAGGCTGCATTGCCGGGCTCTCCAGCGACACAGCAACCACCTACGGATGTGCCCCCGTCGTTCAATCTTATTTGCCAAAGAAGTAAAGGAAGAACTGGACTGGTGGCTCCAGAATATTCACAAAAAATCGCTGATCCACCCATTGAAACTGCCCGTAAACTACATCGTCACAGATGCATCAGATATTCAATGGGGAGCTGTGGTGAACAACAAAGCCCTGACAGGTACTTGGAGTCAACAGTAAAGAAAATGGCATTGCAACCTAAAAGAAATGTATGCTGTGATTGCTGCCATCTCAGCAAAAGCAATATTACTAAGACATTCCAAGATAATATTGCAAAGCGACAACAAAACTGTGGTATCGTACATCAGAAACGAAGGTGGGACGAGATCAAACAGACTTCTACAGCTAACAGCACAACTATTAGCATTGACAGACAGCTTGAACATTGTACTAGTCCCATACCATCTTCCGGGACTGTACAATCTCGAAGCCGACCAGCTTTCACGAAACCGTTCCGGCACCGAATGGCACCTTCTAGACGAGGCAACCTCAAAGGTGTTCAGCCTGTGGGGAACCCCAAATATAGATCTGTTCGCGTCAAAAACCGCTCACGTCGTGTCACGCTATGTTTCAATAGACTTGTCAGACTCGAACGCTTGCTTTCACGACGCGTTCAGCAGATTTTGGCATTACCGTCTCGCATGGATCTTTCCTCCACCATCGTTAATACCCCGCGTGCTGAGTCATCTAAACTCGTCGAAAGGGAAATATATCATGGTAGTGCCCAAATGGCGCAAGCCTTTTTGGCGACCGGATCTCAAGAGTCGAGCCTTGGGCCGACCAGTGAAAATTCGGAACCTCGAAATAGCATTGGTCGACACAGCAAAGGGTCGCCCTCCCCCTCAGTTGTCCAGCCTGAAATTGGAAGCTTGGCTTATTTCGGCTGGGACAGTATAGTAAATGACTGGACACCCGATGAACAACAGCTTTTATCATCATGTTGGAGAAAATCAACGATTAAAATTTACGCACCCATATGGAAGAAATGGCTATCGTGGTGTAAGGATAAACGTTTCAATTCTCATAATCCAAATCCAGTTAATGTAGCTCGATATTTAGCCTATTTGTTTTTATCACAAAGATTAGCATACCGTACAATTCTTGTTCATAAATCAGTAATATCATCAGTATGTGAGACATTATCCAATATAAACATTTCTGGAAACAACCTCGTAAAGCATATTCTCAAAGCCATTTCTTTATCAAAGCCTCCTCCACCTAAATTGCCCATATGGGATGCTCGAATTGTCATTAAATATCTTAAGAACGTAGAACCCGACTTAAATAGTGCATACGAAATTTCCAGACGAACAGCTACAATTCTCCTTTTAGCTTCCGGGCGAAGGGTACATGACTTGACCCTTTTACATTGTGATTTAAGACATTTTATAGATAATGGAAATTCAGTTACTTTCTACCCTGTTTTTGGATCTAAAACTGATTGTCATTCTTACCAGCAATCTAACTGGACTCTTTTTTCTTCGCCTGATAGAAATACTGACCCGTTGTTCTGGATCAGAGCGTTAGTGAAATATTTTGAAAATAAAAGAGAAAGCTTTACAAATTTATTTTTAACTACTCGAGGACCAACTAAACCTGCTTCTCCTGCTATTATTGGTGGCTGGGTGAGGCAAACTCTGTTGGACGCTGGCATAAAAGCCTCCCCGGGAAGTTGTAGATCTGCTGTCTCTTCACTAAACTTTTTAGAAAAATATCCCATAAATGAGATTTTGTCTAAAGCAAATTGGCGTCATGAACAAACTTTCAAAAAATTTTACCATAAAGAAATAGAAAGAAATAATTGTGCTGACGATTCACAGCCCGAAAAATCTCTCTCTGAGCTATTCCAATCAAAGGATTGGTAATTTCGATTATGTAATTTGAAATTAATAAATCATTCTATTATTGATTTTAATAATGTTTGTATTTAATATAAAAATGTGTTTAATAAATATGTCTTTTCTAATCAAAACTTTATAAACATAATTTAATCAAATTGTTGCGTTTTATTATAGCAAGCCACCAGGAGATAACAAACAGATCTCTCATAATTGGACTTCGAGCGTAGAACGGAACACATAATATAAAAATTTTACCTGAAAATAAAATTTGTATTATGTTTCCTGATACGCTCGAAGTCCACAATAATATCTTCCTGGTGTTTTAATCATCATTATATCATTATGATTCGAACTATGACATAAGTTTTGGCGGCTTGCTTTTGCTTCATAAAATTAGTTCCAGATTTAACTACTTTGGTGCGAGTGGCGCTAGTTGCGTGACGTAGAAAGCAGTGACATCTATCGGAATGCAAAGGAAATGCGATGTACTCTCTCTCATAATTGGACTTCGAGCGTATCAGGAAACATAATACAAATTTTATTTTCAGGTAAAATTTTTATATATTCTTTTACACCCGTCATTATACATTAAGTTCCTATCTTAGAGTAATAGACTGCATAGATTACTACTGTGTAAAGTGGATCTATTAATATACTGAAAAGTTGCGGATGGCATTAACTGAAGCGCTGTATGTATGCATTTACGAAGTATGAAGTAATCGTTCTTCTCTCGTAAGAGAGTATATTGTTCCATGACCAGTATTCAGTCTTACTTTTTTTAGGCAGGTAGTTAAAATTCAGCCTTATTTTTATTTTGCTTAGGTATTTATATTTATACATTGGAAACTTAATACCAATATGGAGCACTAAATAAAACCAAATATAATTTTTATATTCTTTTATTTTTCAATTTTTTTGTATATTTAATCGAGGCTTTTGCTTGTAAACTTGGTAATTTTCTTTTTATTAATCTAGAAATATCCGTTCCCATCAGAATTTTGTTGATTGTGTTACTCCAATGAAATACTTGTAACCGAATAGATATGTCTATAAAACAATGCATAACACTTTCTTTGTGGGTTGGGCATTGGACAAAATCAAATGAGTATTTGGACCAAATAATTTGTTTTAAGTTTTTTATTAATTCTTTTTGGTGTCCATTTTCTTCCAAATACCCATTTGTTTCTTTTACAATATTGCTATAAGCCCTCACGAGCTTTTCAGAAGGGTAGGTCATTTTTTTTGCCACAGTTTGTTTGTACTCGCGGATACTTATCCAATCATGAAGACTTTCATTCTCTTGGCATATGAGTGTTTCTTTGCATACGGAGCATATCTTAATTTTATTAAAAACTTTTTTTAAAACCCACCCTGCTGTATAAGCCCGTGAGTGTACATTCAGCCGCTCCCGTCTTGCCGCGTCTTCAATACTTCCTAGGTCTATATCCATATCCATATTTGAGGTATGATGTGGCAGTTGTGGATCTGGTATATTGCTTTTATTTTCAAAATTTTTAAACATTTGTTCTAAATTTAACAAATCCCGTGCCACATCATCCTCACAGTTAAAACTTGCATTATGGAAATTCAAAAATCTGGTCAGAAGAAGTGATTTAAAAGTGCAACTAAAGTTGTGGCAATTAGGATTAACATTTCTGGAATTATAGGATCTGACCTGTCCGAAAAAATTTTCAATGGGATCAGAATTAAAGAATCTGGGTCGCATAATTTTTATATCCTTATTTTTTAAAATTTGCCACAACTTCAATAAACTTTTGAGGGTAATAACCCAATTTTTCAAAGAGGGAACGGACACTTGTTTACCACTTTTATCAATAAATTTTATAGCTTCTTATTTAGTTATTGCTTCCCTCCAGAACGCTACATGTCTTGTTTTTTGAGTTACATCAACACGGAGTTCCTTTCCCTTCGATTTTTTTGAAAATATGGCCGCTCCATTCACACTATCAAATAAATCGTCAAAAAACCTTATGATATCTGCAGTGTTTTGCAATGTTTTGCTTACAGGTTTTCCGTCTATGTAGTGAGCTGAAAATAAATAGCATCAAATTTAGTTTCAGGAGACTATTAAAAATAATTATTAATGGAATAAATAAATTAGTACTTACAAAACTGGGCTGTGTATGACAAAGCCGCAGCCACTGTTTTGCTGAGGACTCGCACACAGTTTTTTACCTAAAAAAGGAAAGTAAGTTATAAAAAGAAGGTATAATTTTGACAGGAGCAAAGCCGCGGGCAACAGCTAGTAATAATATAATTAAAGAAATCAGTAAACTTAAACACTCATACAAATAAACATGGTGTAAGTTAAACCTCCGAAGAAACTGAGAATACTGTCCCTGAAAATTGAGCTCTAACACTATAGAGTTAGTGCTTAATTTTCAGGGACCCTATTCTCAGTTTATTCTGAGGTGTAACTCACAACACGTTTATTTGTAAGGCTGTATGAGTGGAAAGAAATCAATTGTTTTTACCTTCATTTTCCTAATTTTATCTGGCATAACATGCTCATCATTTAATTTATGAAGTAGTCTTATTTTTGCATGACTACAGTCAGTTTTATAGACATCAATAATATCTTGCCAGGTAGCTACCTTTCCATTAAATATAATATTTTTGCTTTAAAAATTATTTCGAATGCCTTTAATAAGGTGACACGGATCATAAATGACACACAAATCAACATTGTTGATTGTGATAATTTCATCTGAAATATAAAATAAAAATAAGTGTTAACAAAAGAAAAAATAAAAGATTTTGTAAGAATATGTTCATGTGATATTGCCTTAAGTTTTCACAATTCATACTTAAATAAAACACATTTTTAACCGGATTTTCATTTTCGGATTTCGTGACCACGGTGTCTGCAAAGACACCGAAACATCGATTAAATAACTAAAATAATTATACGCGTTAAATCCGGTCTAAAATGTGTTTTATTTATGTTCATGTGAATGTGACTAATTAATTTACCTAAGTAGGTTCCCGATAGAATTTGATCTCGCTTTGTTTCTGCTTTCAAACTTTTAATAGCCGACTGAAAAGCTGATCCTTGGTCACACACCAGAGCTAATGGTATAAGACCAGTATCTGCGACTGCAGTAACTTTTTTTTTTTTTTATAAGTGACTAAACCCGCGTTTGACCTCAATCTCACCTAATGGTAAGTGACGATGAGGTCGAAGATGAAAGCACACGGGTTTAGGAAGGAACTGGCTCTTTATACAATATTGCCGGAACACATTACCGCCGGAGCGGTAACATTTGGCGGCAGACTCTATATAAAGGGTGGTCGCTAGCCAGGCGGACCCAGAAGGGATCCTACCACCAAGCAAAAAATCAGCCAAGCTGGCTATCAGCTTAAGCGTCTTTTAATATGCGCTTAAGCTGATTGCCAGACGTAGAACCTTCGCAAAAGTAATATGCTATTGGTTGCTGCCATTTGTGAATGGCTTCTCTCAGGAGAAAAGCAAGAGCATGATCCGCAAATTGGTTGGACCTCTCCGGAATTTCCACAAACCCTGTGATGGAATCATTGTTTTTATTGAAGTGAAGAGCCGGATTCAATGACATCTCATCAAAGATTATTGTGCAATATCTTTTCTTCTCATCCCATGTTGAAATCTAAACAGCATAAGTCATACATAAGTTACAAATATTATATTGAAAAACAGAAGATAACTTGTCATATTAAGTAGTTAATGTATTACCTGCTCTTTCAAAACTGAAAAAAATTGAGAATTTATTCCCACATCTATGTGTAGTTTGGAAATAAATTTATTTAATGTTGTCTTCGAGGGAAGTATAAAAATTTTGTTCAAAAACCTATATGCTTTTGGACTTTGCTTCATAATGCTTAAAGCAATTAACTTTTCCTCTGCGGAAAATCTTCTTCCTTTTTGTTTTTTATTTGATAGATTTATTTGCATCCAAAATATTTTTTTAGCAAGAGGATTCATTCCAACTGTCAATTTCTCCAATGTTTTTTCTTTAGAAAACTTCAGTGCCTTCTTGGCTCTTTTCATATATAGTAATTGTGTTTTAGCTTTCAGGTATTCATTATACATAATCTTACATTGAGGAGAAAGGCTTGATATTTTTTGGACTAACCTGCTTCTGGCAGGTTTTTTAGTTGCAAGGAGCTTGGGTTTAAAATCTGTAAATTATAAATCTTTGATTAATAGGCAGCGGAGTTTTTGTTCAGGTTTTGGAAGTGCTTGGCACATGTTATTGGACTCATTTGTTTCTTTATAACATTGTACATGACGTCAAGAATTGGCCATGAGAAAAATTTAAGAAAGTATCCTTAAATAATAAGTTATTCAGTACTTACAGATTCACCTACACCCCGATACACCCAGATTCAAGTCAGTTCGAACTTGTATATTTTTTTCTAAAAATCCCAATTTGCCTGACCGGGAATCGAACCCGAGACCTTCTGCGTGGCCAAACCACTACACCAGTTAGGTTGTTTACTTGAAATAAAAATGAAAACCAACCTGCAGTTGAATCTACATGCACTTGTTCCAGCCTACAATTTTATCCAAATCCGTTCAGCAGTTTTTGCATGAAAGAGTAACAAACATCCACACAAACTTTCGTATCAGGTTCCTCAAACACTGAAAACAAATTATTTTTATATAAATTACTAGCTGTTGCCCGCAACTTCACTCCCGTCAAAGTTATACCTTCCCGTCCAGTGGGATTAAGAAAAAATCTGGGATAAAAAGTACCCTATGTTTCAAGTCAGGATATGGTCTATATGTGTGCCAAATATCCAAACCCGTTCAATAGTTTTTGCATGAAAAAGTAACAAACATCCATACAGCCATCCACACAAACTTTCACATTTATAATATTAATGGGATCCTTAATCTATACATATAATAAAATGGTAGGAAAGTCAAAACTGTACATTGAATATTTTTTTAAAAGAATACTTGGGGTATGATCTACAATCGAAACAGAAACAAAAAATATAGTTTTTAGAATTTTTGTCTGTTTGTCTGTTTGTCTTTCCGGGATAAACTCAAAAAGTACTGCATGGATTTACTTCAAATTTGGCATGAAGATAGTTAAGAAGTCGGGTCAACATATAGGCTACATATTATCACGCTAGCAGTGTTATAATCGTAGGTGCGTTTGGTGCTGCATAGCGTTCACGCAGACGACGTCGCGGGCAGCAGCTAGTTTATCCATATTTTAACCAACAAGTTATAAGTTAACAACCAAGTAATAAGCTAAGTTACCAACCTGCAATTGAAACTACACGCACTTGTTCCAACCTACTTGAGGATGTAGATGGCATTGGTTCATGTAGTGACAATTTAAGTGTCTCAGGTTCCTCAAACACTGAAAACAAATTATTTTTTATAAATTACTATTTTTTGGTATATTAATTACTTTACTTAAGTAAAAACTAAAACCAACCTGTATTTGAAGTTACAGGTCCTTGTTCCTGTTCATTTAAACATATTTCCTGTAGAGCTGATGTGGTTGGTTTACAATAGTTGTGATCTATATGTCTTTTCCGGGAATAATTATGTTCCTCATTAGGAATTAAGGTCTCTGCAAGAGATTAAATTACATATTTAAACTAATTTTTTTATCTGTGTATTTTTATTACCAAGAATTGAACAGTTAAACTTTATTTATGTTTTTATAATATAACAACACATTGCCAGTAACATACAATCATTATAGAATAACAGGCTCTCCTAAATGGAATTTCATTAAATACAACATTTTTATATATATACAGACATGTTGTACTTACTTGATATGTTGTTTCTCCATAACATATGCAAAGGGTCAGTTGACAGCATTGAACTAACCAACTCAACGCTTCAACTAAAAACACCTAAAAAATAACCAGACACACCAATCTGTTTAACACTCAGCACTCAAAAACTAATTATACGCAGAATTCCGTTATAAACTGAATGCAAAAAACCTACAATACCAAGTTTGCTCCCTTCACGGATCTATTTCATGATTCTAAAAGGATCTTTAAGTTGCACGCTACAAAAGCTATCAATGACCAATAATTATTTGCTGCATTTACATTTTTTAATTTTAACTTTATTTTATTTCTTAAGTTTTATATTGTATGTACTCACATAGACACACATATATACAGATTCACATACACACACTCATATAGGTACACTTATTTTTCTATTACTGATGGGATTTTATCTGTTATTTCTTACATTTTTCTAGCTGTATATCAATTCTTCCCAATTAACTATTTACATAAACTTTATATTAATTTGACACTAAATTGACCTTATTATAATTTTTTCGATTTTAGAAAGTGTTTTTAGATTTTATATTTTAACATTTATTTTTAAATTTGAACTGACCATTTATACTAAAGTTTGACTTATTTGACAATAATTTATTCTCTTTTATTATTATTTGAATCTGTAATCACAAGTTTGAATTTTATTATATTTATCAAGTAATCTGAATTTATTTAAAACCTTCAAGACTGTCTTTCAAGTAAAAGAAAAATAATGTAAATTCATAAATGGCTTTATGTAGCTTAGCTAGTTTATAACTATATCATGTTTCTTTGAGAGCTGTGGATTTTGTAACAAATAAATAAAATAAGTATATAAAAATAGGAAAAACCTGTGTAATGTAAGTTTGACTCTAATAATAAGTAGGTAGTTGTATAAAATTTCAATCACTTACCGGTATCCTCTATGTGAAATGATGATGACGGAATACCCGTTGTAATTTCTTCTTCGGTAAACAAAGTTGGGTAAGCAATAGCTCGTAAACGATTCCTGGACGTGATAAACCGTCTCTCAAAGTGCTTATGGCAAACGAAACAGTTTTTGAGATCATTTAAGCTCAAACCTGAAAATTTACCACTGAGACACTGTAACCACTTTTTGAGTCTTTTCTCATTTGTTAGCGGAAAACAATGTAAATAAACGTCCTGTCGTACACTTTTACACCCATCAACAGAGATATAACAGAGATATAACCTATGGTGCTGCAATCGAATGTCAGTCATTCATTGCATTTAGCGCCCTCTTTAACAGTGCTACCAACATACTTCCGTTACCATAAAGTCATACTAACATCTTAATATCGCCAACTTATCGTTAGCTCCAACACGGCCATCCTGCGATGGAACACGTCCTCGTGTGATATTCTGAAACAGTCATACCAAAGTGGCGGCTCGGCCACTCCTGACAATGAAGTCAGGCAAATTCTCAAAAGAAAAAACACAAGTTTGAATTCTTTACATTATGAATCTTTTAGAATACTCAACAACAAAAATACCGTTTTAGTTAACCAAGTTTCAAGCACCATTGAGTAACAATTATCTCCAAATCAAACATTGAAATCCATTAATTTCATTATTAACAACAAGGTATATCGTTCGTGGTTAACAGCAATTACATCATTTCCCCACGGGAAACCTGAGTCAACCAATGACTCCCTCAACACACTACCCAGAATCATTCTGGCGTAGTCACAAAACCAACGAACGAGAACCTGTATCCACAACACATTAAATCTCTTCAAACACCAAAAATAACATCTTTCTTTACAACTGCAATGGATACTTGTACTTTTGGCAACTTCAAAACTTTAACCGCTACAGATTTTTTAAATTCTACTTCAATTTAATATTTCCATCAAAATTCTAAATCCACGATTTAACAATTTACGTAAAGCTACCACTGGTTCGGAAGATCCATCTACTGAGAAGAACCAGCAAGAAACTCAGTAGGAATCGGATTCGACAGTAAAATCCAGCTCTTTTGTCAATCGCAACGAATGCAAGGTATTATTTAAACGCATTTTCAATCTCGACGTTATTACACGATTAAACATGCACTATCGTAATATTACGTTTCAATTGCCAAAATAATAACAAGTTTACTGTTACCAAAACATAAGAAAACGTGTCTCCTAAGAATCGCAGCAAAATAATCGAAGATCGGCAAGACACAAAGCGATTTCTACCGAGTCACGGATACACGATAATCAGAAAGAAAATCTACAACTTCAATATTCAGACTACCTACTTAAAAAGGCATTATGAATGCCGCTTAACCACAAAATTTCACCCGCTCAACCGTGATATCATTACTATCTACCAAGTAGGTACTAAAGGTTCAAAAAACGCATTAAGCCACATTAAAGGTTTCAAGATCACGCAGTGTACAATACTCTAGAACACAAAAACGGGTAACCTCCATCCGGTAGACACCTACAGGGCATCTCCATCCGGCAGGCACCATCACACATCACATTGCCCCTTTCCGGCAACTAAAGGTTCAAAAAACGCATTAAGCCACATTAAAGGTTTCAAGATCACGCAGTGTACAATACTCTAGAACACAAAAACGGGTAACCTCCATCCGGTAGACACCTACAGGGCATCTCCATCCGGCAGGCACCATCACACATCACATTGCCCCTTTCCGGCAACTAAAGGTTCAAAAAACGCATTAAGCCACATTAAAGGTTTCAAGATCACGCAGTGTACAATACTCTAGAACACAAAAACGGGTAACCTCCATCCGGTAGACACCTACAGGGTATCTCCATCCGGCAGGCACCATCACACATCACATTGCCCCTTTCCGGCAAGCACACCACGATTACTTACATCCTCAAAGTGCTAAACGCACGCCACTCACAGTCGTGGCCGCACTGAGACGGGAAATGAAGCCCGATTTTACACCTACGTCTACGAATGCACCGAGGATGTAACAATCTGAGCGACTTGTATACTGCTGATCCAAACAAACCAATTACAGCAAAAACCTTTAGTTTTGTCAATCCTAATCAACGTAACGCTAAACGAGATTTTAATTCCTTTTTTTTACCAAAATAATAAGAACGAATTCATTACTGATTCTCACACGTTATCATTAAATCGATACCACGTTAAATTTACTTTCATCATCATTAAGTACTTAAAACGCAATATCAAAACTTTTGAATATTATCTTTCGCCTTAAATTGAACTTCATCTATATCAACTAAAGCATGCTAGTTTGTCTTCCATACAAATACCAAAATTCTATTACTACTAGCGCTACGAGCCGGGCACTACTGGAACTTTTCGTATTTTTTGCTGCGTTCGATATCGATATATCTATAGTACCAGGCAGCGTATCTATAGTATAGTATTCAACCAATCATTTGCTTATTTTCTGTGTATTTTTTGTCGCTGAATTCTTTTGTTAGTGTTTTCTACAAAGTACGTTGAGTAGAGTGTTCACTCCTCTCGTTTTGACGTTCTCAAATCGAAGATTTTACTTTGGTGAAGTGATATTTTTACATAGGATGCTGACTTTCTAGTAAGATAGTGAGTTAAGAAAAGGAATAGCATTGATTCTGAATGACTGGTGCAAGGAGGTGAACAATTTGTGTGGCAAAAGCATTGAGTTTGACGAAAACGACCCGAAAAAATCTATGGCCTAAAATTATTATATCAAACACAAATAATTAAGAAAAAATAAATAATTGTCTGAGATGCATATTTTTTTACTTCTCCCAACTCGCATAGCATCATGCTTTGTGCAGTTTCTTTCAACTTATTAGTATTGCGCAGTTTAAATTTGACTCGTTACTCGAATCGAATTATAATTGCGCAATTATAATAACTGGGACTACGAATTTCTGAAAATTTGAAAGTGGCGGTACGGGCCGGCTGCATTCTAGGGTTGTTTTGGTCAAAAAGGTTCCTAGAGTGGATACTGTATGGCGCTAGAGTGCAAAAACCGCGAGACGGTCATCTATACTTTAGTACTTATATTCATCTATGAACTAAAGTTACGAAAAACCATTTGATACGTCTTGACAAACCGTACGTTATTTCAAAACAATTTTACCTTGTCACATCTGTGCAAGCTATACAAAACTAACAAAATGATGAACTATCTTAGGCACGTGAATTTACTCTAAATACTGACTCTCTCACTCTAAAACTGTTTCCATAATTAATCACTTCTTTAGACTTAGACAGGGATTAATTATAGTTCTCTCCATAATCACACAACCACAGATCCCTCCGTCAGATAGCTCCTTTAGACTTAGGCAGTATCCGATAAGTTTCAGTTATACACCTTTATTCTTAGGAAATATACTGCCTTATTTCAACAGATCTATGATTGTATGTCGGAGGTTACCACAACTCACTCCAATCACAAACGAAAGTTAAGCTTGGGCAGATCCCACTTCTGATGTCGGGAAAACGAACAAAACGAAACGAAGCGTTACTCGCAAAACACGACAGAATTAATCACTGGACAGTTACTTAGTACCGAGTCAGTGGGCTTGGGTATAACCCTGGCTTAGTCACAACAAAATCTTTATTCGCGAGTCCGTTCCGTCAGTTACAATGCCAACTCAATTAATACCGAGCTACTATCAACCGTCAGTCCGAGATACGTCAGCGCACATACCTAGCCGTCCTAACTGTATCTGTGTCACTTGCCATCATCCTATTTCAAGATATAACCTATGGCGCTGCAATCGAATGTCGTCATTCATTGCATTTAGCGCCCTCTTTAACAGTGCTACCAACATACGTCCGTTACCATAAAGTCATACTAACATCTTAATATCGCCAACTTACCGTTAGCTCCAACACTAGATGTAACGGAACATTTGATAACTGCTAACTGCTCAAATATCAAAGTTTGAAGTTATCAAAATAAAACAAAACTATTCTTATCTTATCAAAACTATTATATTTTTATTAATACGCTTGTTGTCTGAAAATATTTATACCATATAATTAATAATGTTTACAAAGAAAAGACCTTAAAAGGTATCACAAAAATTAAAGCAAAAATGGACCTGCTACCTAAACCCTTTGTAAATAAGTCTGCTGAGCTTAACAAAAACCAAAAAAAGAAAAGAAAATTTTCAGACGTTTCCAAATATTTCAATTGAACAATATTATCATTAACACATTCTTTACAAAAATGGTAGCGTACATCAATATGCTTTCTATTATTAAAACTATTACTACACGATAGCTTAAGTGCACCTTGGTCATCATTAAACAATAATTTAGTATATGACTCCTCACTTATTTCATTTAACAAGTTACTTAAATACAAAGCTTCTCGACAAGCTTAAGCTATACCCATATACTCAGACTCGGTGCTAGAGAGTGTAACTGTCTTCTGTTTTTTTGCCTCCCATCAAATAACACATCCAGCTAAACTAAAACACAAAACTGTGTATGATCTTCTATCTAGAATGTTACTACCCCAGTCTGCATTAACAAACGCTTCCAATTTTGAATAACCGTTTCCAGAATACTTTAATCCAAAATCTCTAGTTTTCTTAAGATATCTTAAAATTCTTTTAGCATATAACCAAGTCTGCTGACTATGACAATTGTTAAATTGACTAAAAAAGTTTACTGAATAAGCTGTATCAGGCTTTGTTAACACTGCTAAATACATAAGCCTTTGGGAAAAGATGGTTTAGAATTTTAGATTATCTTCCAACAAAACTTTAGTAATTATCACTACAATAAAATGTAAGCAAAAGCAACAGCCGTGTAATATCTGATTAAATATATATGACATTGTTAAATAGACAGTAAGGTTGCTATCAGTTTAAAATTTATTATTAGGGGAAGGTGGTACAAAATGATGGGGATCAAGGAAAAACCGGCGTAAAACGAATAAATATCGCCTTTTCTCAAACAAACAATATTAAATGGGTAACTGTTTAAATGAACTATAAAGTAACGTAGCCTTAAATCGCATAAACCATCAGGATTCATTTTATTAATGTTTTTCTGAAGGTGTACTAAAGGATCATTTTGTACACCCCAGTGTACAAAATGATCCCCAGCATGCGGGTAAAATGATCCGGGGATCATTTTACCCCAATACTCAAAGTTTAAACAAGAAATAAAATATTTCATAATTTATTTTGGTAATTTTATTAAGTCAGTCTAGGTAACAAGTTTAAACTACCCAGTCTTAATATTAATCATAAGAAAAAAAATTGTTTTAAAATATATGATGTGTTAGAAGAGAAACATAATAATAACAAAATCTTTTTAACTAGGTAGCAATAACAAAAACTTTTTCTTATAACTATTATCACTGGCCTTATTGCCTTTATTTTGTTTCCAAATATAATCATAAACAAACAACGCTCTTATTATCTGCATTTTTAGTCTTACAGTTTAATAGATCACAATCAAGCAATGCCCTCTTAACAATGTAGAAAGTATATATTTTTTACAGTTGTAAATGTTTCCGAACAGGAGCTAAACGATCATCGGCGCAAAAATCACATGTGAACTCATCAGCATCCTCAGGATCAACACCAGCGCAAGCATCGTGGCCCCATCTTAAGCAAACACAACATTTGATCCATCCTTCGCCTCTAGTATTAGTTGAAAATTTTTCATTACAAAATAAACATTCTGCATCGTCTTCGTCGTCTGAAGATGATTCATTAAATATATATTTGGTTCTTTTAGTTCCTTTGCCGTTTTCGACCAGCTTTCCCTTTTCCTTTATTTTTCTTTTAGAAACTACTTTCTCTTTTAGTGTTTTAGAATTCACCTTAGAAATTTTTTGGTTGTCTTTATGTTTTTTCTTGGCTTCTTTCTCATTTTTTTTATTAATTTCTTCTTCTAACAAAGTTTTGTAGGGTGTACTTGTAAGAACTGCTGTTGAGACCCGAGTTTTGTTGGTCTTTCTACGTTGTTCTGACATTTTTGGTAAGGGTCGAATGTGGCTTGGAGGAATGGTAAAAGATGTGGATGGGATTGGTGATGTAAACAGAGAATCCCTATCCAGAGCCAGTTGAGAAGTTGCTGTATGAGATGGTGCTATTTTTTTTTCAAAAACTGTTGGTGATGGTCTTGGTGACTTAGGAGATCGAGTTGTTTCCGTAGATGTGGATGTGATAGAAGGCGAAACATTGCCAGAGACAAAAGGTATCTTCGCTGGTGTACACTGCAATGGAATGGCTCGTATAAAAGGAGCTTCTGCTTCACTTGTTAAGTTAATATTTATCATACCTTCATCAGAAATCTGAATCGTTTCAGGCGCTACACTTAAATAAGGAGCTGGTACCAAGGATGCGGTGTTCTCTCTTTGTTCGTAGGCTACACATGTTGATAGGAGAGATGGTGACACAGTGCTTTGTATGTATGTTGGTTCCTCAATTGGTACACATGTCGATGCATCGGTATTAAGGACTAGAATCGGAGTTGTATGTGCTAAGTCACTGGTGACTTGGATACCATCAGTCGCTACAGTTGTTGATGCACTGGGTTCTATCATTTCATTTCTTATTTCTCGCTCGGTCGTGTTGGCAGCTACAAAGTCTATATCAGTAAAAATATCAGGATTAATCGGCCATATTCCGCATTTTCCAAATCCTTTGATAATATTTATAGGTATTGCAGCTTTAAAATACGCTTCTCCAAAAATTATTCCAGTTTGAAAAACTGTTACTGTACGACCCGGATTATTATTCATCCACCTTTCTAATGCCTGATTATGATAGATGCTTAACGGAAACATTACTGCAACATCCAGCGGCTGAAGTTTGTGCGTGCAGTGTGGAGGCAAGCACAGAATTGTAACGTTATTTTCTCTCGCTTTAATTATTACATTCAAATTTCTCGTATGAGAAAGATGGCCATCCAGTATCAAAAGAATAGGGTCTTCTGTAGATGGTTTACTATGGGATAAAAAATGGTCAAACCATTGTGAAAATACTTCAATATTCATCCACCCGGATGGATTGCAAGCATACACAGAGCCTGGTGGAGTTCCATCCATTAATTCTATTTTCATACGCAAACGGCGAAAAATTAACATTGGTGGTATGAAATTACCTCCTGCTGATCCACAAATAACTGCTGTAGTTGACTCACCTCTCTCAGCTGACGTTATTCTCGCTACTTGCTTTCTACCTTTTTTGGCAAAAATTTTTGTGTTTTTGGTTAGAACGGTATTTAAGCTGGTCTCGTCCACATTGAATATGCGATGAGGAGGAAATGAGTGTTTCTCATGCACTTTTTGTAAGATATCATAAAATTTACTAACTACGGGCTTGTTAAAAGCTCGAGCCCTTGCCGCTGAAGTTGACTCCGGGGAACGCAAAGTGATATCAGGATGTCTCTGCCGAAACCCCCTTAACCAATCTTTACCAGCTTTGCGAGACGTAGTGGAAAACGGATGCCTTATGTTATTTCGCTCTGCTATTTCAAAAGCAAATTTGAGAACGTCATCAACTGTGAAGCCATACATAGTCTCTTCGTTATCTTTAATATGTTGCACTAGTTCCAGCTCCTGTTCTTCCGTGAATACTTTTTTTAAGCTTCCCAACACTTTGGTGGCGCCCACAGCGTAGACATTTTTTCCTTTAACTCTTCTTTTAAGGGCCATGAGTGGAATTGCGAACTGTTTGGAGGCGGTTTTATATGGCATGCCCTCTTTTACGGCAGCTAATGCGTTAATCATGGCGTTTTCATTCCAGTTCTGGCGTGTCGTTTTACGAACATAATTTCGCGGCATGATTTCTAAAAATAAAGAGATAAATTATTATGTACTGCATACATTTAGTCTGGCAATTAATTCTATAAAGTGAAATGACAGATCTATATATTAAAAAGAAAAAATATGTAGGTACCTAGGTACCAGTTAAATATACCTATTAAATAAATGAAATGCCTTTTAACATTTAATATTT
Source organism: Stenoptilia bipunctidactyla (assembly GCA_944452665.1). Classification (NCBI taxonomy): domain Eukaryota; kingdom Metazoa; phylum Arthropoda; class Insecta; order Lepidoptera; family Pterophoridae; genus Stenoptilia; species Stenoptilia bipunctidactyla. Next base: position 18,090,125 of record OX101739.1, read on the forward strand.
TTTCGAGAAAGTATTTCAAAACAATTGCACCATCTATTAAAGTTCGTATAAAAACCGTAGGTCATGATTGTTTTATTTTATGATTTTAAAAACAACATTATTCATTCAAAAATATTCAGTCATTGACAAATACCACATCACTATTTGATATTTTTAATATAAATATAAAAATGCAAAAAATAAATAAATTCAAAAAAATACTACGTTTCTATGTTTTTCCCCAAAGTGGGCACACTGGCAGTGTCATTTTACTAAAAACAATTATTTGCCGTATATGTACGTTCTTTATAAAATAATAATAAGTATAAAATATATTTTCAAATTTATCCGAATATATTTGAATGTAAGTAGGCAGGAGGTAAAATGATCCTAGGATCATTTTACCCACCCTATTAAGGGATCGTTTTGCCTCAAATGGCTTAATGACAAAAAAATCAAAACATAACCTAAATTGTTTCGAATACTATAATGAAAGTAGGTAAATTCCATTGCTGAATGGCATCAAAAACTGAGACAAATACCCCGAACACATAACATATACGTGGACTAAAGCTACATAATGTTAAATAATGACTTACCTTAGATTGAGTACCTTAATTTTGAATTTTTGTGGATAAAATTTTTCCCACTACAGAAGACGCCATGAAACTGACACACATCGCCTGTATCTGTCAAAGGAGCACGTTAATCAATTAAAATATCCTAGATGGCGCTATTTAGTCGGTAAAGTAGCCAGGGATCGTTTTACCTCGAGGGATAGTTTTGTACCACCTTCCCCTAATTTGGTATGTTACCACTCGGTCAAGATAATAAGGTGCGCCACAAGCCCACCAATAAGTTATACATGTACATTTACCAAGTAGTTCGATGCCATTTTTGTAATCTTCTATTACTTTCACTGTATAACACTTCCTTAGCTTCGTTTTAACAGTTAATTAGAGAAATAACTACTTTAAAAGACTAAAACAAAAATCGGTTCCCATAACCTAAAAGGAAAAGGCCATTTTAATGCTGACAAACTGACAAAAAAATATATAATTTAATAGCGATGTAACTATACATGAATTTGCCGATACGATACCGATACCGATTATCGAGAAAAATAATCGGCGATACCGATACTGTTACCGATATCGATGGCTTAGTAGTAAATACACCCAGTAAATAAAGAATGATGTGCTTTATATGCATAAAACTTACTTATGTAACACTAGCTGGCCCGGCGAACTTCATACCGCCTCTTACACTACCCTACCCTACCCTAGCCTACCCTACACTAACCTACCCTACCCTACCTTTCTTACCTTTTAAACCTTCCCTTGGCTTCCACGAATATTTCAAGACCAAAATTAGCCAAATCGGTTCAGCCGTTCTCGAGTTATAAGCAGACTAACGAACATCAATTCATTTTTATTTATATTATAGATAAAATAAATAAAAAATATTATATAAATAAAAAATAATGAAAAAAAGGTAAAATATCATATCAAAATTTATTTTGGTAACATTTATCAAGGAATCAAATCAAAAGTAAATCAATATTAATAATCAAAGTTCACTTTAGGAAGATTTTTGTTAAGGAAACAAAGTTTATTCAAATTACTAGCAGATAATCTGTTGCGCAAATCATTTTGTATGAGGCCTGCAGTTGAAAAAAGACGTTCTGAGGCAACTGAACTCGTATAAGATTCCACCTCTTCTTGCTCAGGATGACTAGACATGTTTGATAAAGGTTCCTCCTCTTCTGCTTCTTTAATCAAACTGTCACAAGCACTCCAGAAACCTGAGAAAGCTTCATCTTGCTTTTTTTGTGACTCTACACGCTCTACAGGAACATGTGTATCCCCGTTCGTAATTAAGGAGATAAGTATTCTTTTCGCCTTAATGCTTGTGGATTGTAGAAAGAACGTACGCAATTTATAGCGCGGATCTAGTGTTGTTGATAAAATAAAAGTTTCCTCACTCTCTATACAATGTGTCCCGGCAACAGTGTCGGAGCCTTAAATGGTATTAAATATGGTATTTTTTATCGACAAATCACCCTTCAATTTTTTTTTCTGTCACGGTTGTTAAATGGCGGCCATTTTGTTTTTTTTGTAACCAAGACCCGGGTTCTCGTACTAATTCGACCACCACTACTTATGTAAATGTCCTAGGAACATAAAAAAGGTCTCATTTGATAGCTAAACATGCAGACATTTATTCACAATCATTAAGTTTAAATACTCTTCAAATAAAAAAAATAGAAAAAAGGGTAATCAAAAAAATTTAGTTTTTTTGTGAAAAATCTAGGCAATTAAACTGCAATTTTTTTATCCCAAATCGATAGAAGAGGCAGTTTACTAAAATAAAATGCTAAATTTCTTTGCTCTCAGTGAAATAGTTTAGAAGTTATAACAATTTGAAAAAGACCTTTTTCATTGTTTATCTAGAGGGGTGGTTGGAAAAGAAATGCATAATTAATTACGAAAGTAGTTTAATAATACTAAACAAAAGTACAATTATAACAATTGTTCAAAATGACCACCGCGTTGTTGCAAGCACGCTGTAGACCTTATTGAGACATTTCTTGTTGATCGTCGAATCATATCTTTATCTTGTTTTAATTCGTTCCCAACCTGAAGAATTTTGTCGATTAATTCGTCACGCGTATTCGGCACGTCGACGTAGACTTTTTGTTTCATTGTGCCCCACAAGAAATAATCTAGTGGGGTAAAGTCCGGCGACCGCGGTGGCCATGCGATTGTTCCACCGCGCCCAATCCATGGAGTGTAATTTTCATTTAAATAGTTACGGACATTTACTGCAAAGTGGGCTGGAGCACCGTCCAGCTGCAGTATCATCCCAACCCTATAATTTAACGGCACCTCCAGGAGTGCGTCAAGAAAATCCGTTTGGAGAAACTCCAGAAAACTCGGGCCATTCATTGTCGCCGGTAAAATTATCGGTCCCATCAAGACATCGTCGATCATTCCTGCCCAAACATTGACAGAAAACTGATGCTGGAAGGAACTCTCTCTTACTGCATGTGGATTTTCTTGAAGCCACAGATGTTCATTCCGATGGTTGGTATAGCCCGATCGTGTGAATGTTGCTTCGTCAGTCCACAAGATTTTTTTACAAAAGTTTGGGTCTAGACGCACTCTTCTAAGTATCCACGAAGCGAAGACTGACCTTCTTGAGAAATCTGGTTAAATTATTTCTTGAACTCTTCTAAAATGATAGGGATGTAATCCCTCCCTTTTTAAGACTCTCCACACTGACATTTTAGTTAAACCTAGTCGAGTTGTTATCCGCCTGACACTCAACCTAGGATCTTCTGTGATTAATGCGAGTATCTCTTCTTCATCTTGCGGCGACAAAAGACGACCACGTTCATTCGCAGGTGTTCTTATCCCATTTTCAGCTAGACGCAAATTAATCCTTATGAAGGTGCGAGCATTCGGCGTAGGTCTGTTGGGAAATCTTCTCGCGTACTCTCTAACAGCTTCATTGTCATTGCCGTTGCTGAATCCATAGATGAAATGGATGTCGGCGATGTCCTGATTCGAATAGCGTTCCATTTCAGTTAGCTTTCGAGCGCTAATAAAATAACAACAGTCCAATAACAACACAAAACAAAAACGTAACAGAAAGTTCAACAATAACAACGCACGATATGTTGGTTTAGAACAGCAAAATTATGTTATCACAACGCAGAGCGAGGGACGACTGGCGGGCCCCCTGCCTGAGATGATACCAACGGGAAGTACCACGACCGGTTATACCATTTTATTTCTCGCTCCTACCTATTGTACCATTCATACCATCGTTTCTACCTGCCGGCGAATCGCATTGTACCCGATCCCACCGTTTCCTAGAATTCGGTAGTTGATAAACTAGTATTTTGAAAAAAAAGCGTGTTCGAAGGTTCATTTGCAAATTGTTATAACTTTTAAACTATTGCACTAAGAGCAAAGAAATTCAATATTTTATTTTAGCAAACGTCCTCTTCTATCGATTTAGAATAACAAATTAGCAGGTTAATTGCCTAGATTTTTCAAAAAAAGCCAATAATTAAAAAAATACACCGAAAAAAACTAAATATTTTAGTTATCTTTATTTCTATTTTTTTTTTATTTGAATTAATTTAAAACATAATACTTGTGAATTATTGTCTTCATATTTAGCTATCAATTGAGACCTTTTTTTTGTTCCTAGGACATTAACATGAGTAGTAGTGATCGAATTAGTACGAGAGCCCGCGTCTTGGTTACCAAAAAACAAAATGGCCGCCATTTAACAACCATAACAGAAAAAAAAAATTTGACGGGCGATTTGTCGATAAAAAATACCATATTTAATACCATTAAAGGCTCCGACACTATTGCCGGGACACATTGTATAATCAAATCCCTCATTTATTCCAGCTATCAAAATCTCTATTATAATATTCTGGGCAGCTGTAACTGTCGTCCTCGGTCTCTTGATTATTTTTAATCAGTTTTAAAACTTTTCGCAAACTGTTAATAAGAGGTATAGCGTCAGATATGCAAGCAGATTCTTCACTTATAGATTTTGTAGCTTCTTCAAAATAATTCAAAGTCGAAACAACTTTTTCCATCAATAGCCATTCTTCTGTAGACAATTCAGTTCTACATTTCACATGAGGCAAAGAAGCTTGAATTGCAACTCGTTGCTCTAAAAGTCTTCTAAGTGCATGAAGGCTTGAATCCCAGCGAGTAACGACATCCTGAATGAGAACGTGACAAGGAATGTTATGAGATTTTTGCATTTCTGTTAGGATTTTGCGACCTGACGTTGAATGACTGAAGTGGCCAATAATAGATCTCGCCTTTGTAATCATGGCATTTATTTTCTCTTCAAAAAACGCATCCTTCAGCACTAATTGTAAAGAGTGCGCCATACATCTGATACGTTCAACTCCCACTAGTGTTACAGCAAGCCCCATATTCGATGCATTATCTGTCACTACAGCACGTACCCGTTCGCTGATGTGCCAATCTTGAAATAATTGATTTAAGTTTCGAGCTATGTTTTCAGCGCTATGATTTTCGCCTTCAAAAGGAAATACCTCTAGGCAGTAGTTCTTCAACTCAAAGTTTTTATCAAGTCCGTGAGCAGTCACACTTATTAAGTCGTTAACGGACGAAGAAGCATCGCTAGTCCATAAGTCAGTCGTGATAATGATGTGCGGAAGTTCATGCAAAAGTTTCATTATTTTGGTTCTTACACGGCAGTTCATGTCTGGTATTACATTTTCCGAAATATGGGGACGGGAAACCATTTTGTATTTCGGGCAAAACTGCTTTATAGTGCGTTGAAACCCCAGTTTATTTACTAAGTCAAACGGCTCCATGTCTACCCATATTTGTTCAGCTATTGTTTGCGTGATCGCTTTTGCCCTAGGGTCATCGGTATCATACATGACACTTTTTTCCAAAATGTGCTCCAAAGTAGCTTGTTTTTAGGTGGCGGACCACCGTCGGTGCTTGATAGCTTTTCATGATAGCGCTTCACGTGTGTCCACATGTTAGATGTCGTGAAGCCCTTCGATGAAACTGCTTTGCTACCACGAGAAACGCTGACATTGCAATATAAACAAGTCTGTCCGTACCTAGCACGGACAATAGCTACGACGGCGGTTAATACCCGCGAGTATTAGCCGACACGATCGTAAGAGAGACCTACCCAGTACCCTAGCTATCCCTATACGAATCCCTACCACCCTACAGTGGTGTGTATCCTAATTCCCTAGCCTAACCATAAGTAAGTGTATATATACATATATAAATAGGGCGGGATATCTGCGCCGTGAGACCTAAGGCAACAGACGGATGGGGGAAGGTATAAGGGTTGTGTACGACGTGCAATGTACACAGGAAAGGGTTTTCTCACTGCCAGTCAAGCAGACTCACAAGACTGATCAGGGACTGATGGCTAAGGGTGTCTTGGCCACAGTGAGAGGATGCTGAAGAATGGACGTCTGCTCGTCTGGCGGGTGCCAGGAACCTCTTAGTCTGCTCGTCTGGCGGGTGCCAGGGACTTCTTAATCTGCTCCTCCAGTAGTTACTGGGAACGTCAGGGTCTGCTCTTCCAGTGGGTACTGGGCACTTCAGGGTCTGCTCTTCAAGGTGGATGTGAATGAAACGACTGTTGGTTGCACAGTGATTTATTGTGGAAATTATTTAGTTTATATACAATTTTTATTTATTATACACAGTGATAGATATTAACAAGTGTGCGTAGAGTTAAGATGCTGATGTTTTAGTAGCATCAGCATGGCACTATTTTCGGCTGTACTTTGCTCGCGGTCGCGCGCTGACTCAGGTAGGTCAGCAGTGAGTGATGTTCACTGAACAAAGTCGCTTTTGTATCATCATCCTGTTTTATTTGAAAATGATTCCAGATGCTACTTCTATGTTTTAAAGGAGTCGCCATTTTATTTATCGTACGTAACTGTATAACAGTCCTCACTTCACTCAAAAAAAGACAAAATCATGAAATTCGCCGAAAAACATTACAATTACAACGCTGTGCCAAAACTAACCAAACGAACACTGACTGACGAGTGACGACCGTTAACCGCGTTGCCGTTTCGCTTGCGGGCGCGTCCTTCGCCCCGCCCTCGGAGACGGAGCGGCAACGTGGCCGCGAACGCGTCGTTCTTTTCGCGCGCTTTTCAAACTGTGTATCGGCTGTATTTAAATCGGCGCTACCGATATATCGGCCTGCCGATTATATCGGCCGATACATCGGTATCGGTATCGTTACATCGCTAATATTTAAATAAAGTGAAGGATACATTCTAAACAAAATGGGTACATTCATATGTACACTGCTCATAAAACCTTCAATAATGTTATATTGTTACAAAGTTTCATGAAAGAGCACTACTTTTTAATACAAAATCATGAGTTTAAAATTTGTATTAAGTATGCATACATAAACTAATGAAATATAGCAACTTTCTGAGTTAATAAGTTAAAAACTGTGTAAACAAATACAAATATTGACCCAAGGATATCTAGTGTAAGAGATTTTACCACTGCTCCATTTACTGGAAATCAATAGTGTAACATAATAAAAAATTATATCGTCGGTGATATTCTGAAGCCGCGTAACTAACACAGCTTAAAACCGCGTAACGTAGGTGTAGTGAACTATACAGAAGAGCAAAAAAACTACATATTTTCTTAACTACATGACTTCTTCATGTTTAAACTTTGAAATTAAAAAAATATCATATAAATACCATGATTTTTTGGATCAGTTCTGTAAAATATTTAATAATTAATTAGAAAATCCACTTTCGCGGTTTCATCACAACGTATTCAATGGAAAATTGATTTTGTGTGTCATTTACGCGGAATTTTCGCTGAAATAAAACAAAGGATAACTACGAAAAACTTATTTTTATTCAGTCAACTTCTGAGCTTAATTTTTCGGTAACCAATTAACTTCTGTAGGTACTTATAATTAACTAATCAACTATTAAAACAAAATAAATACTTCTTCTTTATAAGCAATTGCTTATTCAGTCAACTTATGAGCTTAATTTAAGTACACAATAATTATTATCTTCGGTACAAATCATTAATAACTACATAAATTATATAAAAAAAAAACAGAATTAAAATGAAAACCTCTTCCTTATTATTAGTGCTAAATTGCTTATTTCAAATGAGATCTTTCATTTAACGAAAAGAGATCTATGAACTTACTTTACTTCTTCTTAAATGGTAAGTTGTCATAAAATAAGTGACAATCTGCAGGAATCACACTCTTTAATTGTTTTAAGTATTCATATTTACATTCTAAAATAGGCAGTTTCGATGAATATAGAGGTGGGACATTATTAGTTACACCTGAAATAGGTTTTGGTCTTCAAGGGAGTAGGCAGAAATCTTCTTTTAATTATTTATTTTATCTCAATGGTTCCATTAGGGTTGTATCGTAAAACTCGCAAATCGACCACACAGTCATCGACAGCAGTTCGCCCAGGACGAATGGATTCATAAATTTTGGTATTCCGGTTAAACTATAGTATATGGACCGTCGAATTTAGGGGGGTTGGGGGAGGGGGGGATGGTGACCTCCCCCTCGAAGGGGGAGGTGCGGAGCCTCATAGTTACTGAGAAAATCGAAGATAAAACTATTAGAGGTTAGAATGAAAAAAAATTACAAGGATAGGATTTATAAGGACTTTAGGGATAACAGGAAGCACGGGAGGAGGAATATATGTACACCACTAGTTTATACAGCCTATCTTAGTTGAATTACGTTAGTTCGACGTACGAAATCGCGCAAAATATTGAAAAAATTATTTACTCGGTTTTGTGCCATTATTAAAAAAATAACCACGGAGGTTTATGTAAGGAGCTCCGCTTTGCTTCGCTCCTTGCATTAACCTCCTAACCTAACCGGTCCATGTCAGTTCTGTGACTGTGGTTTTGTGTGATTATAATAAAAAAATAACCACGGATGTTAATGCAAGGAGCTCCGCTTAGCTTCGCTCCTTGCATTAACCTCCTAACCCTTAGCTGGAGTCGCTTAATTTTGTAACGTTACTTGAGTCGGGGGTAAAAAGTGACCCCTATTTTGTTTCAATTTATTACATTAAAACTACAAGTATATTTTAAAAAAATATTTTTATTTATTAATCAACATCTTATCAACTAAATATTATTAAACTTTCTATAAACTTATTATCACAAATAATATTATTTATTTATTTTTACCTTTACTCTAGTTTTCGTTAATTAAATTATAGGTATAAACTTTACGCACTCTTATTTATAAAAAAACAAAAAAATAGCACAAAATCAGATAATTAAATCACTTTCTTATATAAATTTAAAAATAAAAATAAGGAACTTCTTTTGATATCAACTAAAAATAAAAAAATGACAGTCTAAATCAAAACACTTATAAAAAAATATACTTTTATACTTTTTTATAAGTGTTACGTAAAATATACGTTTTTGGTGATATGGTTTTTACATATAAATAATAAACACTTGCTACACTTTTGAGTACATTTCACGTCCTTTTTACGATCGCATAAATAGCATCTGCCTCTCTTGCGACTTGTTTGGGAGTCATCATTTGCTATATTTTCATCCTAATCCTTTTTGCTTTCCTTCAAAAAATTTTGTATTCTTATTCTTAGGTCGAACGAAAAATTTGAACTTTCCTTCATTCTTTCTTGTACAAATGGTTTGACCAACTCAATTACTATAGTTTTTATGTATTTTCTTCTCTTCAGACGCTTCTCTAAATTTGCTGCTGTCCACAAGATGTGACCATTTGCCATCGAAATGTTCATAATAGCCGAAAATATATCTTTGGAGTTTTAGACCACTTGAATCGGTATTTACCTCTATTAAAACTAGAAGACCTTGATATTTCTTCATGATCTTCCCGACTGCTTAAACTCGAACAGTCAATATTCTCGTCTATCTCTAGTTCGTCTGCTTCGGAATAGGTAAGATTCGCCTCCTCACAATCACTGATGTTTTCATCGACACTAGCAAGAAATGTGGTTTCAAGACCACATTCCGACCCCGAGCTGTTGGCTCCATCCTCTTAACAGTTGGTAATTTGATTATCATTCATAACGTTAACAATTCATTGAAAAAAAAACAATACAACCTTCATATGAATTTACAACAATACAACCATTCCCGGAGTCAGGGGTAAAATATGACCTCAAGCGCATACGTACCTCCACTTCTAAGAAAGTTCAAGCGACGCGCGTCCGTCACCCGCCGCACCGAACGTCGTAATGAGATTACCTTGATGCGTAAGATCACACGACGTTCGAAGGCAAAGTTTTTAAGTCAAGTATGTTTTGATGGGGTATTTTTCTACCCCCGACTCCAGTTAAGGGCTCCTAACCTAACCGGTCCACGTCGGTTCTGTGACACAAATTCTAAAAGTTACAAATACTTAAGTTAATACTGGACTCTTTAATAATGAAATAAAACAAAAACTTATTTTTATAATTTTATTTATACTATCCATTATCTATAGGATACACATATTTTATGGCTTTAATTAGTTCCTCAAATGGATCCCCGTGGCGCATTATAATTTTCCTGCGCCACCTATAATGGACGAGCCAGTCGGAGAAGTCCTTCTTATTCTGCTTTTGCCTAAAGGCTTTCTTAAGACCCCTCCACTGGCTCTCGATCCTTTGGGTATGGGTACCGTCTGGTGCCACAAATCTATTTTCAGGGTAGCTGTGGTTCACTCTGTGGTGAACAAACCCATGGTTTGAAAGACTGAGGTAGGCTCTCCAAAAATTTGTGTGGATAATGGAGCCTACCTCAACATGCTTTTCTATAAGTGGCACCAGCACTTCTGAAGTCCTTTCATTATTTGGACAAACTTCTAATCTTAAATCATCACTTCTATCTTCCATCATTCCTATTACCCAGTGACCCTCAATATGGCGACCCCGATTGTACTTCCTTTTTCCAAACTTAGACTCATCAATTTGTACCACTTTTCCGGGGCCACCAATTTTTCCTTCTTCTTCCTGGTGCTCTAACTCATATACTACAACCGTTTCCCTACAATAATTAAACCAATCTGCAATAGTATTTTCGGAAAGAGTAGTATTCTCTTCACTTGTAGCAATTTCTTTTCTTTTTTGATGATCAGTAGACTCATCTGCAAATGCGTACATCAATTTGAATATTGCTGTAATCGGCAACTTGGCGTTTTCAAGCCAAGTGCCAGCAGCCTTGCTAATGGATCGATTTCGGCAATTGCTCTTCCGGCAACGAAACTTGCCCAGGTGGCCTGCTCCCTGCCCTAAAGACAAAGTCATAGGCTTTGTTGTAGGAATAAGACCTCCCTCCTCAGCAAATCTTAAACATTGCTCTCCAATGCCAAGATCTCTATAAATTTTTCCCCAAGACCAGGATGATCTGTAACAAGATTATAAAGTGAAATTAATCTTTGAGTGTATAGGTTACAAAATACAACAACTTTTAAAAAATTTGGTTAGCAGAAACTCAACTCAACTCTGTGACTTTGTAAAATTGTCTAGTTCCTGATGAGCCAGTTCTAGTGAAGAACTCTTCATCAGATGAATCCGAATTGCTAGCCCGAGTAGGACTGGAAGTGCCAACAGGAACACCAGTTCCACTAGGTCCAGCAATAGGCTCCACAGCAACACCTTGGAGCACAAGTGGCTCACTAGAGTCCAACACTTGCACTAAACCAGGTTGCGTTGCCGCCGCCACAGAAACACCGTGGAGCACAAGTGGCCCATTTGAGTCCAACACTCGCACTACACTACTAGGCTGATTTGCCACCGCCGCCGCAGCAACACCTTGGAGCACAAGTGGCTCACTAGAGTCCAACACTTGCACTACAACAGGTTGCGTTGCCGCTGCCACAGAAACACCATGGAGCACAAGTGGCTCATTTGAGTCCAACACTTGCACTTCACACGACGAGACAGAGTCCGAACACTGGGGTTTTGAAGACGCCATGGTAGTCATACGCTGAAGGGCTTACAGCCCCCCAATTCTGCTATCTTATTTTAAGCCGAAACGGATCTGAAACACAATGGTTACTACTTTTGGTTTTCAACTAACAATTTGTTTAAACCAAGCTGTAACGCATTGGCTACGGAGCCGAAACGGTTTGGTTGTCGTATTCTGATGAAGTACACGTATCGTTAAGTTAGCAGTTCAGCTTTGATTTCGTATTCTGGTAAGTTTTTGACAATTAGTAGGGTCGAAACGCTACGGTTCAGCGTTGGTTGAAATGTCAAAAGTTGCGGTTTTGCATCGGCAGCGAGTGAGTAGCTTTTTCTAATATTGTTATTAAGTTGTGATAGAAGGTACTTCATTGGTTTGATTTAAATTCCTTTTAGGGTGTTGATTGTGGACTAATACTTTTTGGTGAGTTAAAATTCATTGTATTTGACCAATAGGGAATTTATAAAAACCTATAGGTTATCAAAGGCCCTCGCACGTAACCTTATCAGCGAATTACTGCCCTTTTTACGCCGGACTCGCCGCAGCGATGCCATAAGCCCCGAAGATAAGGTAGGAAACCAATTACCCATCCATCTACAGTGATACCAATACAAATAATTATTGAACCATAAAAACTACAACACGCAGTAACAATCAATCATTGTGGTCGTAGTTTACATACATTTTTTAACAGATATAGTTGCCCAGGTACCTTCTTACTTATTTATTTGATTGTGTACTATATCAACTTTTGATTTTAATTTTATCTTCTAGGTACTAATAGCATTAGCATTTTTTGCTACTGGGTCATACCAGACAATATCTGGCCAATGCAGGGTCCATGCCGTTTCACAGCCAACTGTATCACGAGTTATCAAGGAGGTGGTAGGGGCTTTAAATATGCCTGATATAATAAATAAATATATTGTGTTCCCTTTGAATCAAGCTGGCCAGGAGCAAATAAAGACCCAGTAAGTATATTACATTATTCTTAAATATGTATGTATATTAAATTAAGTGTTAGGTGGACCCCGGGCTCCGAGATCTAATAGTTGAGGATGTCACTGGCATAGCCCTAAGAAATAGATCAAATTAAGTGTTAATTTTGGTGATTTGTTGCAGGTTTTATTCAAAATTCAATATCCCCGGAGTTGTGGGATGCATAGATGGGACCCAAGTCTCAATAATAAAGCCCACTGAAAATGAGGAGAGGTTTGTGAATAGGAAGGGATATCACTCTTTGAATGTCCAAATTGTAAGCATGGTCTCTTCTTTACTCATAAATATTTGTGCTCTTTTACTAAGATAAGACTGAAGTATTTACAGTTTGCTGGTTTAAAAAAAACTTTCAGATTTGTTATGCGAATCTTAATATTTTGAGTGTGGACGCCAGCCACCCAGGCTCAACACATGACAGTGTTATCTGGAGTGAGCATCCTCTGAATCACTATCTACAGGAGTAATTGGCCTTGGCTGAAAATTTTTATTTACTAAGTTTGTATATTTTGTTACAAGTATTTTAATATAATTATAAATTTAAATAATAAAATGCATTATATTATTAATCAGGAGATTCGGGCTATGCTTTAAGACCAAGCATGATGACGCCAATATTAAATGCTCTACCCGGCACGCCCGAAGAACACTACTAGAACCTCCATGTCACGGCTAGAAATACCGTAGAGCGATGTATTGGAGTACTAAAAGCTCGTTTCAGGTGTGTTTACTTAAATTGTTGTTTAATTGCTTGTAAATGTAATTAATGAAACAAAAATACAATTATTTTTGTAAAGTTGTATAATGATTGGTTTATAATCAAGGTAACTATTTTATCTTTTGGCTCTTCTTCGCATTTGCTTTTGAATTTTCTATTTTTATTAAATTACTCAAATCAGTCTTATTACCTAAATAAATTTAAAACAATAACAAGCTTTTCAAGTTGAAAAACATTTAAACATTCTATTTCAATTACTTTTTGGTATCTAAATTTTTATTGAAATCAGTTTTATTTCCTGAATCATTCTTATTAGTTAGTAGTAATAGAAAATAGAGTAGTAATAATAATTTGTTATAAAGCTATGTAATGATAACTTATACTTAACAATAATTTGTATGGATATTTTTTTTTAAACTTTGATTATATCTAATTGGTTCTTTGAAATCACAGTTAAAATACTAAAATCAATGCTGTATCAATAAATTTTTATATTTTATATTTTCTCGTAGATGCATGTTGTCTGCTCGTCAACTGCACTACGATCCAGTCTCAGCCGCGCGCATATTGAATGCATGTTGTGTTTTACACAATATAGCAAACAAGGCAAGCTTGGATGTTCATCCATTGACTTCTAATGAAATGGCAGCAGAACTAGCTTCTAATGAGTAGTTTTGGTGCGCAGTCTTGAATCAAGGAGGATGGATAGCAACAGGCGTTAAAGTGAAGAACTTCTTGTTGGCAGGGCGGTCCAACAATCGCTCGTGAACCGACTGTGGGACGAGAAACAAAGACTTTTATAAGCAGTTGGCAGTGTGCTCGCCTCATTAGTGATTTATTAAATTTAATAGTGATCATAATATGTTCCTTTCATTACGACCTCCAGTGCTAATGGTCACTGTCATCACTTGAAGAAATTCTTCTTTGTCTCTAAAAAAATAAATTTATGATTAGAAACTAGGAACATGCGCATGGTGATGATATTTTATATAATAAAATTAAAGTGTATGGAAAACCTATATATTTGTAAAAGTACAAAAAATATCCTACTTTTTGATTATGACGTCCATGCTGTAGTGTCGATGAGCTCGGATTAGATGTTGACAACACTGCATCTGCGAGCTTGTTTATCGCTTGGGCTATTTGTTGCAATGCCTCTACCTTTTTACTCTCTATGTCCATTTGTTTGGCTTGGGCTGCAATCTTAGCTTCCTCTAGCCGATCAAATGCAGCCCGTGACTCATCAAAGGACTCTTCTACTTGTTGCGCTAAAATAAAGATTAAAATAATAGATCAATAGTTGAACTTGTAAGAAAAATTTGCTACATAAAATATAGTTGTTACTTACACAACAAGGATCTACCTCTAGCATAAACTCTAGGCCTGCGTTCAAAATGGTGGGACCTGCGCTCTGATTGAGAACCTGCTTGTGTAGACTCAAGTTGGGGGGCTGAGTCTTGTGGTGGTTCATCTGTGAATAGCATTTGGTCTAAGAGAGGAAACTCTGAGACAAGAATTTGCTCCGTCATATCCTGCTCGCATCTGTGTAAAACAAATTTAATAAGTTTCTATGTCTACTCTTTTATTACATTATATAATATACTAGTGACTGATGGTGATCACTTACTCAATTTCTTTATCCTTCATATAACTCAACTCTTGGGGTTGTTGAGGGTGTGATGTTTCAACATCAATAGCGTTCTATAGTAAAAATAAATACATGAGAAAATTAATACTCAAACTTCACATAATTAACCAACATACTATGTTTATATAAAATTAATTTACCTGACATAAAAAGGGATTTTGTCGAACACCCCGCAACGGAGTGACAACATCTCTTCCAAGGATTGCAGCCACTCTATCCTCTATAGGTGACAAATATACATCCGTTGCGGGCCCTCCTCCAGTCCCACCCACATTTTGGCTGATGGTACGCAATTTTGTTTTAACTCTGGCTTTAAAATCATTCCAGTACTGAAACAATTATGTACACTAATTAATTTATTAACAAGGTTTTGTTTTCTAGGCAAGAAATTATTCAAATGACTTAAATTTTTCATGAATACCTACATACCTGCACCTAAATGAATAGTATTTAGTAAAGTTAGTTCTAGGTACTTACACGGCCCCATTCCCTTGGTTTTCTGAATGTGCCCTCAGTATTGCATATTACGGCACACTCGTTCCAAAGGCGTGTCGCAAGTGCCCTTGCCTCTTTACTGTGGACACGACCAAGTGCCAAATCTTTATGGCGCTCCATAAACTCCACCAGCAGCCCCAACTGTCGCACAGAAGTAATCCTTCTGCCACTTCTATTCGCCGGTTGTGACATTTTTATCTACGATAGAAATTTGATGTTTGATATAAAAGAAAAAACCAAATTTGAATTATTTTAATGTATACTTGTTGGTGGTGGCGTATAGCCCGAAACTCTTCGAATAAACACAAATTCTTCTCAGCAATAGTACGTAGAATTTATTTACTTTGATAATGAGTTTTAAAAATGAAACTTCAATTCAATTATTTGGACGAAAAGGAAAATAATACTTACTGCACTGTGAAATTTTTCCGCTTGGCGCTTAAACTTATCATATGTCAAACTATTTTTTTTTGTACACTGAGCAAAGGTACTCATGTCATACAGCCAAAAATATTTTAAAAGTATCAATACAAAAGCAGCAATGTACTCGCAACTGATTTTTTTTGAGTTGCCACACCATAAGCCTTCCGCAAGCGGCTCTAAAGCCAACCGTTTCCATTTCGTTTGCGTTTCAGCTGCCAACGTAAAGTTACTAGAATACCATTTGCCTTTACAAACGCAACCGTAACGAAGCCGAAACGCAGCCGATCCGTTTTGGTTAACAAATAGCAGAATTGAGGGGCAGGAGTACGTAAAACGATCTCAACTGATGGGCGAACAGACGATGACTGACTGATTGATGTTACATTGACAACTCTAAATGGCGGCATCGTAAATTACGTTTTGTTTTGCACGTTAATAATATGAAAATTTCACTAGTACGCAAACCGTTATATATAAATATTTTTTGAGTTGTAATTTATTACATAATAAGACTTTTATTTACAATTTGCATATATAAATGTGTTTATTCATTTATTTATATCAAAAACATTAAACTGTATTTTACGACTTTGAGTGAAACTAAACGCAATGACAGAAGACATTGATCAATCACTGATTGCATTCATTACTCTATACTCAATGTTTGTTTTTTTAGCTTGAAATTAATGGAATTTCAAACTTTAATTTTATAAAAACTACGTATCTCCGCAATGTGAAACTTTGCAGAAAGACGTCTTATACGGCTATAACCTTTTACCCGTTAAAATCTTATCGTCCAGTCTGACGGTCCATATACCTACTATAGTTTATCCCCCAGCTTCTCTTGTGATTGAGGCATACTGAGATGGAAGAAATATTTCAACATTTTTCTTCTTCTTCCTTCAGCTTCCTTTCTATCACAGAATGTACCGAGTCAACCTCCATCTGAGTATGACCTTTTTCCAAATACTTTTGTGTAATTGTGATATTTTTGTTTATTGCTAATCTTAGAAGGGCATTCGAAACTATTGAATTTCTGTTTTGAGCTGTGCATCCATTCGTCCATATGACAACATCCTTCTTCGTCTTCAACAATCTTCTTTTTATAATTTAGTCAGATAATCAATGAAAAATGATGCGTAAGTACTTGCTTTTAATTCACAAGCGGTTTCATCGAACTAATAGCAAGTAACTTGACCCGTTGCAATATTGTATAAAGTGAAGCACAGCCAGTTTAGTTTTAAAATATATAGCACTAGCATTTAGTGATGGGCATAGCTTAACAGCCTGTAAATCAGCTGTGACAGCATGGAAAAGACCATTTTGAGCGCTTTGCTTATCGCTCATTTTTTCTGCCCGAGCTTCATCTTTCAGATGGACGTGACGCTGATAATTTTCTTCGGACACGTTTCCGACTTTATAGGAACAACAATTTTGGTTTATACAAGGCAATGTTTTTTTCATCTAAGATATCACAAAATAACTTTCTTGAAGCTACTGGCTTAGATAGTGACGTTTTAAATTTTACATACAGATTATACAGTTGCGATTTTGATTGAGATAAAGGTTCCAGATATTGTTTTGTGCTAGATTTACGGCAGTAGCGAGATGGTAATTCCGTAATGATCTAAGATAATCTTTAACTGTTGATTGTTTGGTGGTATTATCTTGGGAGAGAGTTGTATTTGAATTTGTGTCTTGGATTGAAGTTGAATTTAAAACTGTTGATGGTTCCATATGTGATTGAGTTTTTTTCCTTCGCCAAGCCAGTAGCGAACAGTCCATTCTTTTATACCTTACGTAGCTAGAAACGTTTTTAAACAAACTCTCTCTTTCTTCCCTTTAACTTTTAGATAGTAGTACTTAGTATAAGAACTTCTAGAGTTGTCTCCTTTAGTCTTTTTTCGTACAGATTCTTTGTCAACCATGGAAATTACGAAAACTTTTTTTTCATTCCACGACTTATGCCAAAAATCTTCAAATATTTGTTTTTGTAAATCTTCCGTTAGTTTGGAGCAAAACATTATTTTACTTTTATTACAATACATTGAATTACAATAAAGTTTTCTTCGTGGCACTTAAATTATCGTTTCTCAAAATCGTTACCTGACACCTACGAGTAAAGATGTAAAAGGTTCAATTTGCTAATACTTGAAGACCGACGTAAATTAGATCTGTGTATTCTTTCTGACATTGTGAAGGGTAATGTGGATTGCGTAGAACTGGTGGATGGCATTAGGTATAATGCACAAGCCCGTCGTGCACGCCGCCGGATCTTACCTCTATTTGTTGCTCCCCAAACATCTACGAACTATGCTCGTAATGCCCCGATTTCCCGATTACCTCGAACTTATAATAACATATTTTATGAAATAGATCTCTTTACCGAGTCCAAAAATACAATTAAAAATAAAGCAAAAGACATACTCATAATAATATGCATACGCATAATAATAAGTAGTAAGTAAATTGATGTGTAATTTTATTATAATAGGTATGTACATACATACATACATAACGTCACGCCTGTATCCCTCATGGGGTAGGCAGAACACCAGAGGTTACAAGACCATCTGATATCACGTTTGACAAATTTGGAGGTATTATAAAGATGGAGAGAGACTATTGTAGCGACAGGGGGTCAGCCTATCGCCCACAAAAATGCCTTTAAAACCTCTGTCGCTTAACTGACTTTTACAGTATACCCGGGAAGAGAAGCAGCTGGCACATTCTACGTTTTTATTTCGCTCCCAGTCCAGCGTGGAAGGACTGGGAGCGAAATAAAAACGTATGTTTATGTAATAAAACTATTCAATTATCTTTATATGTAATTATTTGTATGTAATATTGTATAGAATATCTATTTATATGTATGACATTTTTTTATGTATCTGATTAACTTTTCATTTTATTTGCGCAAATATTTAAAAAGATCACGTCTGTCCTTTATTGTAATTAAAGGGAAACCTGTAATTCGCCTTCCTTAGTTATAAGTACTAGATTAAGAAATAATGTGTAATGACGCTGTTGGTTTTCTTAACAAAATAAAAAAATATATCGGGGTAGGTCAAGCATGAATTGTTTTCAAAATATTCTCTATAAATAAAGGAAGAGCCTGTTTTATCTTTATTAAAAAGAGTGATTTTTGCAGTTTTTGAACACTTTTGATTTTAACTTTCGCAAGACATACCCTGTTACATATTCCAATTGTGCTTTCACTTTTTTGTTTTTTATTTTATCATTAATATCAATAAAATTATTTTCTGAAATGTCCTCAAAGTCAATTTCTACGGTCTGGTCAGGTGTTACTTTATTCTTAAAAATATTTTTTGTAGACATTTAAAAATATAACATGAGTCATTTTCACAGTTGGACCCGGGGGAATGGATATTATTTATATTATTGAGCAGTGAAGCAAAGGCTGCTTCAAAGCCGGCACAAGTTGGTGAAGTATTTCGATAGCCATGGCTTCTTATGCAACCAAAAAAGTTTTCTAGCGGGTTTCTTCCTGATTCAAATGCCTCATCCATACTGAAGTAACATCAAATTTTGGCCAGAATATCAATCAAATATTCAATATTTTCAATGGTTTCAAACCAATGAGTAATCGAAGGGACTGTGCCTATTTTACCATTTTTGTAACAAATTTCATTGATTTCAATATAGGTTTAGCATCTTGATAAAGTTTTCTATATGGAGACCGATGGTTTAAAGTTCCCAATAGTAGTTTTCCAGTTTTTTTTTTGATTAATTGTCCTTTTTGAGTCCTTTTTTAATTAACTGTCATTATTCGTACCAAATAAATTGTCAAAAAATATTAATAATTCTGCAGTATCTATTGGTAGGATTCCATTACCTAAAAAGAAAATATTTTGAATTAAATATTTATATTCTCACATTAAGCAAGTGTGTGTAAAAATAGATAGTTTTGCGTGAATTATGAATTACAAAGCAAAGTTATTGGAACAAAGATGTGAATGACAATTACAGTATCAATAGATTTGACTAATTCTATTAATATAACAATGGTCAAAGTTTCTGAACATAAACAGATAGATTGATGTTTGTTATTCTTAACTCTCAAACAGTTTTACTATTTGGGCTTAAGTTTTTATGTAAGACTAGCTTTATAGCCCGGCTCCGCTCAAGTGATGCTTGGCTAAGTTGTGATTCAACTGAAAAATTTAGATTTATGCTGTCCAGAACATTTTTATTGATCTTTTTAGGGTCCACTTTTTGTTCATACATTGTTTACATTTATATCAAACAGCTGCGGCAGCACGATGTAATAGACTATAGTGAGGCCCGAAAATTGAAAAAATAAATAAGCTCTTAATATCTCTTAAAATCAGATCAAAACATTTTCAGTGCTTCGGCAGATTACCCCGAACTTACAGACAGACTTTAATTCTTATCAGAAGTTTAAAAAAACGGAGAACGCGCTAATCTTTAATACTACCATTCGGATTTCATAAAATATTTTTTGAATTTGACAGCTTTTCAGGCTTATCGAGAACCTACTAGGAGATCAAAAGTTACGCGGATAAAACCTTTTAATGTCTGGACTGAATTTTATACATTTTATTCTTGAATTTTAAAAAAATCGGGGCTTTTCAGTAATCACAGATTCATATACGTGTTGGTCATTGTAAAAGTGGTTTAACTCCATAATATCAAAATATACTTTTTTTTATTAACTTGTAATAATAATTTTCTTCTTTTTTTTATTTAAAAATATGTTATATTAAATTCTAAACAAGTAAATAAAAAAAGCATATTTTATATTATGGAGTTGCACCACTTTTACAATGACCGATTTTTTATTTATTTTCTTGCTTATAATATATTATATTCGAAACAAGTAAATAAATGAAAGTATAATTTTCATATTATGGAGTTAAACCACTTTTACAATCACCGACACATATTAAACACATTATTGTAGTGACATTTCCACAGGATCAGACAACCAGTCCTATGTGATTATGGACCTTTAAATTTTGTCTATTAGTAAAAATAAAATAACTTACTTGCAAGATAGCCCATATTAGCTGCTACTGTACGACTAAAAACTTGGCTTGCACATTTTACCTTCATTTTACATATTTTGTTAGGCAGTACATGTCTCTTGGTCAATTTAGGCATTAGCCGTATACCTTAGAAAGCAGGATTTTTGGCATATAATAATATATAAAGTTGGATATTGAAGAAAACACCTTTCTCCTTCTATAATTGTTTGTAATAATTAAGTAAGTTTGCTCTTTGCAAATAGGCTACGGACTTTTAAAAACAAAGAAGTATTAATAGGTACTAATGTATGTACAAAAGGCGTCTTGATATCGCGGTGGTCGGTACCGAGCTGGCTCCCGCGGAGAAAGTTCCACGGCGGTAAGGGGTGCGCCCCCGCGCGGGGCTCGGCGGTTACGGCTACACGTGCGTTCATTGACAGGTGGCCGCGACATCTTGGGGGGCCTTGGAGCTGTCAGCTTCCAAAGCATCTTCCTCGGGTCAAGCAGTGGACAAAGGTACTTCACTCCTCGTCGAAACACGCCTGTAGTAGTCTTGACCTCTGCCACACGTACAACACCGTCTCGGGCTGGAAACAGAGAAGAAATCCGCCCTAGTCGCCAGCTCATAGGCGGAGTATTTTCTTCCTTGAAAAGCACCAGGTCTCCAACTTTCAGTGCCCGCTGTGGTATGCGCCATTTTTGTCGCTGCTGAAGTTGTGTGATATACTCAGTCTGCCAGCGACGCCAGAAATGTTGGCGTAATTGCTCTAGCCGCTGAAAACGGTTAAGTGAGGTTATCTTTTGATTCTCAAGATTTGGACTATGCAGAGCCATCAGTGGTCGTCTAATTAGAAAGTGCCCTAGGGTAAAGGGTTTGGTGGTCGTTAGGAGAGGAAGACAAGGGATCGAGGGGCCGACTGTTGAGGATAGCTTCTATTTGGCTGAAGAGCGTCGCCAGTCCCTCAAATGTCAAATGAGTGTTTCCTAACACCCGTTTTAAAAGGTACTTCGCTGATTTTGCTCCCATAGGCCTCCAAAGTGAGGAGCATAAGCTGGTTGAAAATGAAACTTAATTCCCTCCCCCTACGAAAAGCCACGAATGTCATCAGAACACGAAAGCAAGAACTCTCCAATTTCCTTAGCAGCAGCCACAAAATTACGCCCATTATCGCAAAATATATCTACGGGTCTGCCTCTGCGAAAGATAAAACGACGCAACGACAAAATAAAAGCATCTTTGACAGTGCACGCACTTGTATTTAAAACAAACAAAAACACAAAGGTAACGTTTTGATATTTTGCAACCTCTACCCTTTCGATCGATTATTAAGAAGGGGCCAGCAAAGGCGACACTAGCGAACGGATAGCCAGGATTAACACGCTGTTTCGGTAACATACCCATAATAGGAGGTTAGGTTTTTTCACTAGCCTTTCGGCATATCACGCATTGTCTGGAAGTAGTGCGGGCCAGGTCTCTACCAGCTATTGGCCGGACAATTTCGATAATTTTGAGAATTTATTTCCATGTTGCTGATGACACGCGAAGCCTCTCCCTCAAGGTAGGAATTAAGATAATGAAACTTGTGAATTGAATCCATATCATCATTGTTGTGTATTATTAAACTGAATGTGTCTGAATTCAATCCATTTAGAGTAAGATCCGTCAAATTTCATTATTTGAATAACAGGCAATTTTAAACTTATTTTATGCCTAAAGGAATCTGCTTGAGAGTTTGTGGATTTTAAATTATTTTGTTTATCTAAAAATATTTGAGTTTGAGCTATAACTGTAGATACTGGGTCGATACTGGTAGATACTAGATACTGTAGCAAGCTCAGTATCTAGTATCTACCAGTATCTACCTAGTATTAGAAGAGTTAAGGATTTCGATTTGAGATTGTAAGTCTTCAAAGTTAAAACTTAATTCACGAAACTTTTCAAATCTTTGATTTATCAACAACAAATCTGTCGGCGAAATACTATTTTGTTCTGCTGGCTGCTAATCCGCTTCCAACAGTAGAGGATGGGCTAGATTGCTGGCTGTAGTGGTTGTAGCTGCGACTCCGTGTCTCAGTAGTGGAGAAGTGGGATGGCCGGCTGAGTGTCAGACAATCTTGCACGTTCACGTCGGTTCACCATGTATCTTCTTCGACGAAATTGGATATTGAAGAAAACACCTTTCTTCTTCTATAATTGCTTGTAATAATTAAGTAAGTTTGCTCTTTGCAAATAGGCTACGGACTTTTAAAAACAAAGAAGTATTAATAGGTACTAATGGATGTACAAAAGGCGTCTTGATATCGCGGTGGTCGATAGCGAGCTGGCGTCTGCGGAGAAAGTTCATGAAAAAGGCGTTGAAGGGGGCGCCCCCGCGCGGGGCTCGGCGGTTACGGCTACACGTGCGGTCATTGACCGCGACAATCATATAGAGGGATTATTTCATGTCCCTCTACCTCAAACACAGCATGCCTCAACTCCATGCTAGATCTTGCATATTGTGCTTTATTTTCATTAACTATATAATTAATAGCACTGACATTTGTACTGCCTTGGTCACAGACTGTGGGAACAACTGTAAAGCCTAAGATTGCAATTTTTTTATAATATTTTTTTATTTGTGTGACAATCTCCATTGCAGGGGTAGTTTTAGCGCAAAATGTGAATAAAACTGGTTGTTTATAATTTTTTTACAGCCCTTTATAAAAATCATAAAAATCAGCGCATGATCAGCAATTTATCCCTTCTTAGTACGTCCATTATTTACAAACCCACTTATTGTGTCTGCTCTTCTATTAAAATCAAAATGAGGAGTCAGTGCTATCTCAACAAATAACAATACACATAATTTATATTGTGCTTTCATTTTGTACCCGAGTTTTTTAAGTTGGTCGAACATATTTTCATTTATCCCTGGCTTGATAGACGCTAATTGAATCATACGACTCAAAGTCAATACAGATGGCAGAACAAATAATTTTCTCAGCCATCTATATGCTCGAGGTCCTTGTTTATATAAGGCTAAAGCCATGATTTTTTCTTTTTTCTCAAAGATAATAGGTTTGACAATTTCGCGGAATTAAAGCAATGTGAAAATCGTCGCTGCAGCAGTAAGGGTTTTAAAAACGTCCTTAAAAGAAGGTGCACTAAAAAATTGGACGGCTGATTTTAATTTTTTTACCGAGGACTCCTTTGACTTTTGAATAGCCCTTATTCTGTGGCGTAAAGCAGTAATTCCAGGAAAGCCACATTTGGTTAAGCCTGAAGTTTTTCCCGAAGGTCTGTTCATTCCTTAAAAAAAACATATAACATTGTTTGTTTTGTATTTGTGTAACAATGAATATATAGTTCTAAGTTCCCGTATCAATAGATCAAACTTAATACATAGCTTTAGGGCGATATCAGCTGATCGATACGCTATGTTATGCATCTCAAAATCGCTCTGTATTAATAGATGTAGGCGCTTTGCACACGTAGCAACTTAAGTTTAGAAAACTGACAACTTAGTTGAGGCAACCATCAACTTTTTTAGAAATTGCCACTTGCTACAACTAGAGAATCTGCAATTGATGCAACTGGTAACCTTGTTGATGCAACTATCAATTTTTGTAATTGTTCTAAAGGTTTCCAGTTGCAGCAACCACAAATCGGCCTTTGTGGTTGTCGCAATTTTATGTCAACCTGGTTTGTTAGGTGAGTCCACTCAGTGTTACGATGGACACCGAAGAGGCAGCACTCGTTTACATTATATTACGTCGACAAATTATTCGCAGCAATCGTCGGGTTTGGATTCATCCCTTCTTGCAATATAGGACTAGATTTATTAACATAAATGAGCTTCAGAAACATAATGACAAGTTTAAACAATATTTAAGAATGTCTGTATACATATAAGATGCTGGAAATATTGGAAAGTGATTTAAAACGACAGGATACAGTGATGAGGGAAAGTATATCCCCAAAAGAACGACTTGCTATTACTGTAAGGTAAGTAATTTTATTAATTTATGGTCACATTTAGCACAATATCAACATAGGTTGTTATTTAACATTTATGGTTACCTTCCCTGTCCACCGTATGTAAATAAAATCTTAGTTATATTGTAATTAATCCTTTATTCAATTTACACTCTTTACAAATCAAAATAAATAAATAAATAATAATAAATAAAAACTTTATTGCCAGTAAATTAAATACAAATTAATACAGTAAAACAAGTATTACAGTGTAACTTAAAACTAAAGAATACAAAAATTAATACTGTTTTTCACTACTTCCTAAAAAGGGCATGGGCCCTGTAAACTTAGGATAAGTAGAGTGCTCAACCTATAGGTACATTTAACAAATTAAGATTTTCAGATTGTTTATAACAAGTTATATCAATAACAGTAATAAAGTTCACAATTTAAAGTTTTATTTAAATTACATTACTATCAGAAAATGAGATGTTTGAAAAAAGATCTTGTGTGAGTGTGTGTATATTGTGTGTGAGTGTGTGTATATGTGTATGTGGGAGTAGAATTGCATGTGTGGGAGTAATACATATTTGTTCAGAGTGGACTTAGTAATAGTTTTTAAAGTGAATTTAGTGAGAGTATGAAATAGGTAATTACATTCATAATACATACTTACATAAATCAAGAATAGGTATACAAAATATGTTAATAAATCTATATTTACTGAATAAAAATTATTATGGTTTACTAATTACTACTCTAGCGGTGATAGAACTGATTCAGTCTGTTCATAGTTTAGGTTTTGAAGCCAGTTAATAATGATTTCTTTACAATGAAAACTTGTCAATGCATATATTTTAAGACGTTTATTAAAATAATTATAGAGATACGGTCCCAAGAATGGGTAAAATCTATTTATGAATTTGGTATTAAATATATCTTTGTTACAAATGATGTCAGCCCTTCTTTTGGCAAGCAGTTTCGTATCATAACCTATATGTTTATGCTGTCGCAAGGTTAACGACAGTATAAATAATTGCCTGATCGAAAGTACTTCACAACTTTTATAAAGTAACACAGTTGGGTAGCGGTAGGGTCTAAAAGTGCTTACTTTTAGTAATATTCGTTGGGAGATTTCCAGATCAATAAACACCGTCTTGTGTGCACCACCCCAAGATGTAATACAATATGTCAAAAGTGATTGGCACAGGGCAAGGTATATCCTTTTGAGTATCTTCTGTTCCATGACATGCCTGAGTATTTTAAAGGTATATGTAAGTTTTCTTATTCTAGTGCTAAGTTGCGAGATGTGATGTTTAAAATTCAAATTTTGATCTATAACTATACCGAGGTATTTGAGAAATGCAACCCGTCCAAGTGATGAACAATTACAACGACTTTCTGCAATGTCACATTGAGGCAGATGAGCAGTTAGAGTCAGCTCTTGTGAAGGTTGGGTGGAGTTCTGTATGGAAAAGGTTATGTATTGGGTTTTCAATGTGTTAAGAGTTAGCAGATTCCTCTTTAACCAACATACCACTCTATTTAGACCGTGCTGAGCTTTCTGAAACGCATCAACCCAAGTATCTTCGGCAAATATTAAAACGGTATCGTCAGCGTAGGATATTATGTCACCACCTGTATTTAAGGAGCACAGGTTATTCATGTATATGAGAAATAATGTGGGACCCAATATGCTACCCTGCGGTACGCCGTATGACACTGGAACGTCGTCACTTACATATTCGCCTATTTTTACGAACTGTCGTCTATTAGATAAATAATCTCTGAATAGTAGCAATGGACTGCCGCGTATACCTATGCGTTCCAGACCATCCAATAAGAGGGGAATCGAGACAGTGTCAAAAGCCTTGGCTAGATCTAGAAAAATAGCAATAACTTTTTTATGCTTATCCAAGTTTTCGGCAACAAAAGTAGTGAGATTTAAAACGGCATCATCAGTCGATTTACCTTTGCGGAAACCGTACTGGTTTTTGGAAAGAAGAGAATATTTTTCGAGGTATTTGACGAGTCTAACATTAATAATTTTTTCTAATATTTTGGACAAAATTGGTAATAAGGAGATAGGCCTATAATTATTGACACTATCCCGAGTCCCACCCTTGTGTATTGGAATTACAATGGCTTTTTTTAAAACCTCCGGGAAAATACCATTATCGAGGCAAATATTGAAGATATGTACAAGAACAGGTGTGATTATTGGCCTGATTTGTTTTAATATGTTTGTTGATATATTATCCCACCCCATCGAACTATTAGTTTTTAGTCCAGAAATAATCTCATTTATTTCAGCGCAGTCAGTAAGAATTAAGCCAAAAGAATGTGAAGGTAATACATTTGGTTTGTTTGGACAATTAGAGCACAGACAAGAATTAACTAAAATATTTTCCGACAGTGAACGTCCAATGTTAGCATAGTAATTATTTATAACATTTAGAGAATCTTTATCAGACTCACTTTTGAGAAGCTGAATTGCCGCATTTTCCTTCTGTTTGTCAAAGGTAATAGATTTAATAGCTTTCCATAGTTGTTTTGGACTATTTCCAGCTTTCGCAATTAAATCTTTTTCATATTGGCGCTTAAGTTGTTTTATGCGATTGAAGTAAAAGTTTCTATACCGAACATAGGTTTTCTTTAGGATGTCATTTGTAGGATTTAACTTATATTTAGCGTACAAATTATCTTTATTTTTTTGGCACCTAAGTAACCCTTCTGTCATCCAGGGCTTTTTTAAGACCCTTTTGGAATTCACTTGTACCTTTTGGGAGTTTTTCTCTATAGCTTTTTGAATTAGGGTAATCAAATCATTAATAGCAGTAGTTGGATCATTACTCTGCATAATTTTCTGAAAATCACATGATTCAAGATGGTTCTTTACCCCATCGTAATTTATTTTCTGCTTAAACGTACGCGTATAGTTAGTTGGTGTTTTAGTGACTAGTTCAAAGAAGACTGATTTATGATCTGTGATATTAGTTGGCAGTACAATCGTTGATGAAGGACAATTTGATTTCAGAAAAACATGATCTAGGCAAGTTCTACTGTCGTCACGCGTTACAAACGTATGGCATGGCAGGAGCCCGTGGTAGGCAAGAAGATTCAGGTATTTGTTACAGTTATGATTTTCACCGTCCCCGCTTTGAATAATATTAATGTTTATATCACCAACCCAAATAATGTTCCTGTAAGCTGAATGTTCGAGAAGAATTCTGTTAGTAAATTCTAAAAATATGTCCAGAGTTTCTTGTCTCGAAGCTACATCTTTGTCATAAGCGTGAGGCCGATAAATCGAAATTATAACCAATGAATCAGTCTTTAAAACTACACAGTTACAACCCTTAAATGAATAGTCTACTGTCTTGAATTTCAAATTATTTTTTATATAAACAACTACGCCGTCGTTTTGATAAAAAATATTGTCACTCTTTACATAATAATATCCTTCTAGAGTTGGGATATTCGGGGAACACGACAACCAACACTCCGTAAGTATAATTAAATCATTTTCAATATTTAATCTAGTAAGCAGTGCAACAAAATCATCAAACCGAGCAGCATGACCAATACTTCTTATGTTTTGAGTTATGAGTTTAAAACTTAAAGATGACTTTATTAAGCCATGACAGTCTTCTACAGATGATTCATAAGCCTGGGACACAGATGCGCAGTCGATATCTTTAATTATATCTAAATCGTTGAATGTTAAAGTAAGTGAGAATTGTACCTGAACAATATTTTACTAGAGGTATTGGTAGTAGATCGGCAATTTGCACTATCGACAAGAATATTAAATAGGCATATACAAATGTTTTGTTAAACGTTTTAGTGAGTAATAACCGTAGTTGTAAATAAACATATATTACTATACAACTAAAAAAGTAGTATTTTTCTATATGGAGTTTATTTAATAGGATAATATTTGACTGTGCATCTGTATGTAGACTGCAACTCATATTGTGCAATACAATAGTTAGAAATTGTATATATTTATTTGTTAGAGAAATGCGAATAGGTGATATATATGTTATATTGTGAAATACATTTACTTCAATAATTAAATAGATGAAAATAAAAATTGTTGTTATATGAATGGATGTGTGTGCATAGAGTAATAATATGTTGAAGTTATATTGTGTGTATGTTTGAGTTGTGTGAAAATACATGTAGAAAACTAAAAAATAGCAAAACATAGGAATAATGTGATATTTAACTATGTACATATCAGTGATAAACATATAAAACAAAACTAGCATAAAAACAAAATTAGTAATAGAGACTGTAAGAACTAGTCAATCTTTTAACTTACGTAGGTCTTCCTCGCAGTTTATTTTTACATATAAAGCTCCTTCAGATTTTCTTAAATAAATGTTTCCATGAGAAGTCCAGCAAAAGGCATAATCTTTTTCCTTTGCAAACTGTCTTGCCATGAAGAAAAGCTTTCGTTGCTTGTAAGGTAGGTATTCTGATACATAGATTAGTTTCTGCGGGAAGTTTTGTTTCAGGCATTCTGTGCTAAGTTTGAGCGAGCTCGTTTTATTATATTGTCTTATAGCTGCCAGGAACTCTTCTTTCTTAACAACTGTACAAAAGTCCACAACAACAGGTTTTTGGGAATCTTTATACGTTCTCAATCTGTAGATATCCCTGATTTCAACCTTGTTGACGGTATTTTTAATCGTTGTTCCAATGGTATCCATGTAATTACAGAGGTCTTTTTTCGTTTCTGGACTTTTCCAGGGTATATTCCTTATTTCCACACAGGACATAGAGTTTTTCCGTTCCATATTTTCCAACTTTTCCTCGAGTAATTTAATTTCTTTACGGTCTTCTTTTCTCTCTGATTCGAGGATTTCAATTTTCTTAATAAAATGGTCGTGTGTTTCAGACAGAAAACTAACACTCTTTTGAAGTTCTTCATTTTGAGTTCCGATCCTGTTTATACTCTCCTCAAGGGAAGAAAGCTTTAACTGTATGTCACTTCGCAACGCATCTATCATTTCTCGGATGTACTTTTTTATTTCCGTGTTTCCAAAGTGTTTCTGTCTCATCGTAACGTTAGCATCCGAGTCATCCAAATTTGGTGCCAAACTAGCTTTAGATTGCATGGGCACAGGCGAGGGGCGGCTGACGTCATTCTCGGAGGAGGTAGGTGTAGAGGGGGGTGTGCGCTTGAGTGGCATATTGAAAGGCAAAAGTACCAGGAACGCAGTAATATAAAGAAGGTTTCGTATTGTGACAATCGAGGCAGAGGTCAGCTTATATTGGTGGCGATCGAGTATTTCATATATGATGACTTTCCGTCCAACGTAACTTGACCGCTATAGTGGCTTCTTATAATCACTTTACACTTTAGAGTTCAGCTCTTCTGGTGCTATGCGACCCTATTTTTCGCGTTGAATATAGTTTAAATTATTTCTATTTAATGCAAATAAAATAAAACTTTTTCGTGTCCTAAGCACGTCTATCTCGCGTCGAGGGTCCGGGGGAAGAGGTACATGTCTTCAATTATTTCTGAATCTTGAGATACATTGGCCGGTGAATTAGGAATATCGTTTGAATGAGAAGTCGCGTTTCCTACACGGAGCATAATATATGATTTATTTGAATAATAACCATATTGCGTCTAATAACTACTACAGGGGATATATCTTTTTATAGCGTTCAAAATATCTGTCTGAAGATCCAATTTACAATCATGAGGTACTTTTTTGAAATGAGGTAGTATAGATACCAAAAAACTCGAGCCTGGATCAATAATATTATCTATTTGTTTTCTCTTCAAATTATTTTTTGTTTGATTGTCTGGAGGATTTAATTTATTTGCAATTGTTTGTAACACTTTATTCTCCTCTTCCTCAACTGCTTATGTCTCGTTTGTATTTGCAGCCCTTTCAGCTTTTTTTGGCGTATTCGAGGGATCAGGTCTATCATTTCTTTCATATGCTTGAGAAGGTTTTGATTTTGTCACGTTCATTAGAATTGAAATAAAACTGAAATTTGTGAAAACTTGAAAAATACAAAAATAGTTCGGAGTATAAGAAATAGACTTACGGGTAAAATCATAAAATCCATAGACGAAGTGTTATTAAAGACTTTTAAGAACAAAAAAGCGAAAAAACTCAGTAATAATTTTGCTAATGAATTTCAAAACAATGTTCAAAATAATATATGTACTTCATGTGACAAACCTTTGTTAGAAAAAAACTTGTACATCAAAAATACTGACGTGTCGTTACGACTAAAACAATGTAATGAAAAAGATATAGTACAAATAATAAAAAAAATAATGAGAAAAAAAGCCGCGTATTCGATGGTGTTAGAGCAAAAAATATTAATAATGTTTATTTTTATTTATCACATTTTTCATTTTATTTAAAAGATATTAAATTGTGCTGTTCTAAATTAGCCCCCGTCTTAACCCACATAATAAATAAAATAATAGCTTCAAAAGTATACCCGGATAAACTTAAAATTGTTGTCATAAGACCCATTCATAAAAAAGGCTCGTATAAAGAAATCAATAATTATCGACCGATAACTATACTTTCAATAATCGATAAAATAATCGAAAGATTTTTTGGGGATCAAATAACAAGTTTTTTAAACGCAAATAATATAATCAACGCTGATCAATATGGATTTCAAAAAATAAAAATACCAACCAATTATTATCATTTACGAACGACATAAATAAATTACTTGACGAAAAAAACATATAATTGCAGTATTTATTTATTTTAGCAAAGCATTTGAAACTTTACATTTACAAACACTATACTTCAAAAACTATCATAATAATAGATTTACGTCGGTAAAAATCGATAGTCAACTGAGCGACTAACGCCCGAACCCAATATTCGATCCTAATCCATTTTTGCCTATCCGAGATTGAGATTTCAATCCGAAATTGTGTTTTAGTGTGCCAATAATGTATCCACAGATTGCATTTGCTATCTGTGGATGCAAGCCATCCATGGGAGGTTCAATCTCAGATTACGGATTGTCCTCCGTATGAAAATGACAGTTTGACAGTCTCCATAACCTATCCCACAATTTTGACGTTTCTTTCGAGTGACGTTTTGATCCAAATCTGCAATCTTTCGTATTTCTCGGTTTTACTGTTGAAAAATAAACATGTCCGTATTATCAAGCAGTGATAGTAGTGATTTGGAGGATTTATTAATGTTGAGTTCGAGCGATGAAGATGTGCCGAGACACTGTTCACGTAGGGTGAGAAGAGTGAACTACATGCAAAGTCTCGATGAAGCAGATTTCACTTTTAGGTTTAGGTTATCAAAACCTGCAGTAGAATTGTTATTAAATTAAATAATGCCTTTAATACGTGTGTCCTCGTCGAGGTAAGTAATGAGAAACGACAAACCTACATAACTACATAAATTCCTATGTTAAATCCAAAGCAACTGTCTTTTTTTAATTTTGTATGTACAACTTAAATTACCTTTGCAGAAACTACGGAGTCTCACCGCTACATCAATTACTGTTATCGTTACGCTTTTATGCATTATGCACAATGCTTGTATCAGTAGCAGACTTTGTTGGAGTGTCCAAATCTTCCGCAACTAGAATAGTGAGGGACATATCTTCAGCTATTACCAGATTGTATGATAAATACATTTTTATCCATCAAAATGGTGCTGAGAAATTTTATAGAATAGCTGGATTTCCTCGTGTTTTAGGTGCAATAGCTGCACTCATATTCGCATACAATCACCATGTAAGTAACACCTTATGTTTGAACTTATATGATCAAGTTTAATGTTTGTTAATTTAATAGGAGACGAGTTTCGGAATAGGAAAGGTTACTTTTCTATTAATGTACAAGGAGTCTGTGATGCAGACTTGAGGCTGATGAATGTTGTAGCTCGGTGGCCAGGGTCTTCACATGATGCCACTATCTTCAATAATTCAACGCTTAGAGTTATGGATGTATTAATGTGAAAACAATTACTATTACAAAATCTCCAGTTATATTAAGTTAGGGTAGTCAAGTACACTATTTTATTTGGAAATTATATTTTTTCAGCTCAGTGTGATGCTGGTCAATTTGGAAAACGCTGGATGCTAGGAGACAGTGCCTATCCGAACTGATCGTATTTGTTAACACCGCTTCTAAATCCTACAACAGAAGCTGAGAATAGATACAATGAAGCCCATATTAAAACTAGAAATACTATTGAACGGTAACATTTTTATTTTACAGCTTATTTGTTTATTACTATTCGCCTGTGACAGATAAATTAATAATAATTTTTATTTAAGGACATTTGGAGTTTGGAGACGTCGTCGTTTTCCTGTTATCAACCTAACTCTACGTTTATCACTGCCAAACATCTTTGCCGTGATAATAGCTACAGCAGTTCTACACAATATTTGTAGAAATTTCAACGTGCAAGACGTTCCTTCAGAAGTTGAGGTGACAGCACTGCCAGCTGAAGATATTGTTGAGGAAAGGTGGCATGAAGAGTTAGACATTACTCAAAGAACAGACCTCATAAATAACTATTTTAATTAGAAATTAGAAGATTAATAAAACATTTTACTATATTCTTAACGTGTTTTAATATATTTGCAACGAAATTTGCTGACTTAACTTAATGAAAACTAACTAAAACAGAATCAACACAAACAAGGAAATTAAAGTTTTGCTATTTACATACTGTCACAATTACAAGCTAATAATAGATAGTCTTACATAAGTACACACAATAAATTTAAAATAATGGACAACTTTTTAATTGAATATCAAAAAAATAACTTTACTTAAACTTTACTTTTCAGTCTTTCTATTTCTAAACTAAGCTTTTCATTTTCAAATTTTAATTTTTCATTATTTAATTTTAAAAACTCCATCTTTTCCTCTACACACTTTTTTTGATATTGAAGTATTCTGCAATGGCGTAGTCTTTTGCAATCTTGCTTGGATGGGGATCAGCCTGCCTTTTCAATTTTCCTGTAAAATAATACTAATTATTATGTGTAACTAAATAAACCCTTAAATTATTAATGAACATACTGCTGTGCCCGGGGCAATGCTCCCGTATTCTAAATTACATTAAAAATAGTTCAATATATTGATTGAGTTATAACAATACTAGCTGTTGCCCGCGGTTACCCTATGTCATTCTCCGTACCTTAAACTATGTGTATGCAAAATTTCATGAAGATCGGTTCAGTGGTTTAAGAGTGAAAGACGGACAAACAAACAAACACACACTTTCACTTTTATAATATTAGTATGGATTACTGGGATTTTTTACAATTGTTGAGCCTTAAATTAAGTAACACAACTTACAATATCTCTTTATGCAAATATACCAAATTCCATTCAAATTTAATGAAAAAATAACCATACCCGTTCTTGGAGTGTTAAATAAAGGCTTTTTTGGTTTTGCAACTTGCACTGCTACGTCTTCCTCCACCACACAGACCTCGCTACTGGCCACCGGGACACTGCCAATATTATAAATGGGTATTGTTGTGGGTTTTGGGTCAAAGTTGAAATCGAGTATTTCAGCATCTACTCTGGCATTACTGCTAACACCACCCTCACCACTTTTACCACTACCACCACCATCACCACAGTCTACAAATATGTCTCCACCAAAGGGCACTTCAAAACCGTTGGCTGTACTTCCCAGCAGACTGGTGACACGATCCAATATTTCATCTGGTGGAATATAGTCACCAGCTCCTCCACCAGTCTGTAAAGCAAATGTTGAGAGTAATATATGAAAATGTAACTTAGACATGACAAACAGGCTATTGGGAGTTCAACTCCCAACTTTGATACCAAAAAATACAGTTATTAGAGGGCCGCCAGACTGTTGAAAACCAATGCTTCCAACCAAGGTTAAGGAAGGTTAAGTTGTTGTCAACCAATTCAGAGTCATCCACACTGTTACAAACGGTGGTTTCCAACAAGGAGACAAACAAGAACACAAGCCAAGGTCACGGTAGGCCACGCCCCTTAATCGTCAGTTAGCTCTGATCTCTCGCGTTGGGAACATCTTTGCGATGGCAGTTTTATATGCAATTGAGGATACAAAGAAGAAAAGGTTGAAACGCAGGATAAAAAGCTTCAAAACTCGAGTCATTTCTAGTTATAGTTACATAGTAAAATATACAATAACAAGCGTACACACTGTCCTAAAAACAGACATACATCTACATAGATAACGCAAATGCATATCCTTTGCGTGTCCGAACCCCGACCAAGCGTCAAGGTTGGTCGCCTCTAGATTTAATATGTATTGTAATATGCGTGTATGTATGTCTGTTAGAAAATCGAGTCCACAATATCAATATCGTTCTTAATATAAACGTTTTACATAACAATAAAACGATTATTATGTGCCGAAAGAAAACACAGCATCGCTTATGAAGAAGCAGTGTGTATTTACCCCTATATTTACCATAGCTACCGTGTCTTTTCAATCAAATCCATAGATACTTTTGCTTCCATTGTCTATCTTGTCTATGAGTTGTCACCGCTAGGCGGGAATCGCCATCTTAAATCATTGCAGTCTTCACCAGGAAGAACTTTCCTGCGATGCTGTGTTTTCTTTCGGCACATAATAATCGTTTTATTGTTATATAAAACGTTTATATTATGTGTCTATCAGAAAACATAGCATCGCTTATAAAGACGTGTCTGTTATCTGCTGGTGACTATAGTACAATCACACGCAATGTTGAATGAAATTAAACAACAGTACACAGTTTCAGATACCTATAATGTAAATCAGATAGAAAATAATAATCATCTAGAACTAAAATGAAACATCATTAGAAATACGAAAACTATTATAAACAGATTATAATTGGTGCAATCATATCTAATCTGACAGTAACAACCATAATTTTTAATCATATGAAATTATAGTTTTTTAGATATTATTAAGCTTCCGGAGCCTTGAACTTTTATTTTGTGATTACTCAGCTTAACAAATAGTAAACAAAACCTTATTTTCAATTCGTTATAAACAATATAGATTATATTGTTTAGTATTTAGCATAAACCCAGCAATATAATCATTTATATCATTATCAAACATTTATAAAGGCTTAAAATTACAAAATAAATTATTTTCTTTAACGCGTTCCTGTGTTACAATCTTTCGACAATAATGATTTTTAAATGTATGTGCGGTTGTCCAATTACCTCTATCTAGGATTTCTTCAATGGGCCTGTTTTCAAGCCAAGAATGAGACGCTACTGCGGATCGGCAAGACCCGGGAGGAGCATCTATTCCAGCGTCTTTTAATACAGAACGCACCCATCCTCCTAGCATTGATCTGGATGCCGGTCTTGGTGTGCCGTTGATGGAGATAAATAGATGCTCGATTTCATCATTCCGTCTAGCCCTAGTAGCATCCACTAAAAGTCTTACCCATCTCACTGGGCAAAGATTAATGTCTTGATGAGATAAAAGTTGCCAGCCTGACTGGCGCCTACTACCTGAATCAGTCTTTGCACCAAATACTGGCCATAAATGGATCTCTTCACCATTATCAATCAGATGTGATCTGCCCATTCTTAATAGGGTTAGATCGTGCAGTCTACGACCAGATGTCAAAAGCAATATTGTTGCGGTTCTTCGAGAGATTTCAAACAACGATTTGGTATTAGGTTCTTGTTTTAGCCATGATTGACGCCAACTTGACTTAAGAAGGTCTTTCTCTGCCTGGGTCCAGGATACTATTTTGTCTCCCCACCCCCATTTTTCCAGATCATTAGGGTTAGTCTGTCGACCTGTGGAGGTGGAAGGCCTGTTGTGAGATCCACTAAGACTTCCGGTAATCTGGTTACTGTCATTGGCTCGTCTAATGCTCGTGATTGAAGATCCGCTCTCCAAAACGGTTGTTCCCAATCTGGTGCTACCAGTAAGAAGGTGCCTTTCGCTTTGTTGAGGTGCGAGAGGACTCTTGGGATCAGATTTGGTGGAGGGAATATCCATCCCAGGCGACAATTCCATTCTTTTGAGAATGTGTCGACGAATTTTGCGAAGTGATCTCGAGGGTCTATCGTTACATAATTTGGAACTATAGCGGACTTTTCCGAAGCGAACAGGTCTATGTCTGGTTCGCCCCAACGTTCGCAGACCTGAGATATCACCTGCGGTTTCAGATGCCATTCCGGGACAGGGCGTCTCCGCGACAGTCTGTCTGCTATGGCATTGTATCGACCTGGAAGGTATTGGGCTGACAGTGTTATGTTCCACTTGTCCAAAATGCTTAGAAGCTGAAATGTCAGAGATAGCATCCCCACAGAGCGAGTGCCCCCTTCTTTTCGAATGTATGCCATGACAGTCTTGTTGTCTGTCTGTAACAATACATGAGAGTCTCTGAGTCTCTCTGCATTCTCTCTCAGTACCGAGAGTACCGCGAACATCTCTTTTTTGTTGCAGTGCCAGAGCCTCTGGTGAGGTGTCAATAAACCTGATGAGGTTTCTTTGTCTAGGACTGCACCCCATCCTATGTCGGAAGCGTCTGTCGTCAGAAAATGCGATACCATCCTTACGTGTATCGGTGTTGTCAGTGTCAGGGAGTCCTTCCACCATTGCAAATCCAGTATTGCCCCCCGAGGGATCAACATTGTCCTTACAAACATCTGTAATCGACGACAGTGAAGTCGACCTCGAAGTATTACGAAACATGCAAAGTTTAGCTGGCCCAGTAAACATTGAGCCTGTCGGAGATGGCAAGACTTTGTTTCTAATACTCTGGCTATATTGGTCGCGATTGATATTTGTTTTTTGATAGGGACACTCATTACATTCTCTCCTGTATCCCATGTGATGCCTAGAAATTCGAGGCATTGCGTGGGAGTCAATACTGACTTTTTGAGATTCAACTCCCATCCCAAGTATTGCAAGAGATTTACAGCCTCCGTGGCTTGTAGGGCTAGTTTGTGGGGGTCCTGGTTTACTAAACAATAATCGTCTAGGTAAACCAGAACCCGCATTCCTTTCTTGCGAAGTGTCTCCGCGACCCAGCAAGTCACGTTTCGTTCCAACAAACTTGTTTAGTTGGCGAAGGTCGAATATCGGTTTGAAACCACCATCCGCCTTTTTACTAAAAACATTCGGGAGAAGAAACCGGGCGTCAAAGCCGCTGGTTTCTCTAGTAAACCCATCCTTTTCAGTTGCTCTATCTGGTCGGTCATTTCGGGAGAGGGTTTTGTCGCATAGTTCTGGGCTATGACTTCTGAAGGGAACCTCAGTGGTGGTCTTCGAATAAAGGGAATCCGAGCACCTGATATGGCTTTGAGAATAAATGGTGTGGCTCCGAGCCCCTGCCAACGGTCCCTGTAGACCTTTAACTGACCTCCCTTGAATGAACGTTGAAAGTCATTGCTTACTTTGCTCAAAGGAGCGAAAGGAAGACTTTTTACCGATACCTTTACCCTTACCTCTACCTCTGGAGTAGTTATTCTGGTAAAAGGACTGATGAGCTTCATAGTTCGTATTCCTCCGAGGAACATCTAATTTAGCTTTCTTAGGAGCAGCGCTAGTGGAAGGGTAAGAATAGGGATCCGCTCCCTTTCTCTTTAAGGTTGAATTCTGAGATCTATTTTCTTTAAAAGTTAAGAATTTCATCCACTGAGAGGGGCCACCAAAATTTTGTATTAAGGAGTTTAACTTAAGCTGATCAAAAAGATTATATTCAGATGGTGGAATATTTCTCAACGCTAATTGGATAGATTTATTTGGAACTTCTTTTATTAATCTTTTCCTTCTAGTTTCAATGCACTCAGCTTTTTTACCACATAGAATTTGTAAAATATCCTCAGAATTCTTATTAAAGGTTGTACCCTTTCCAACGGCTGCACTAATTTTTTGCACGAGTGCTGAAGCATTCAGTTCTTCGGGGAACTTAGCAGCCCAGTCTAAAACTGACTGTAAGCCTACGCGAAGTAAATCATTGCTTTCGAAAATTGCATTTGCCAAAGCCGCCATAACGTTCTCAGTACTCGCTCAAAGGAGCGAAAGGAAGACTTTTTACCGATACCTTTACCCTTACCTCTACCTCTGGAGTAGTTATTCTGGGAAAAGGACTGATGAGCTTCATAGTTCGTATTCCTCCGAGGAACATCTAATTTAGCTTTCTTAGGAGCAGCGCTAGTGGAAGGGTAAGAATAGGGATCCGCTCCCTTTCTCTTTAAGGTTGAATTCTGAGATCTATTTTCTTTAAAAGTTAAGAATTTCATCCACTGAGAGGGGCCACCAAAATTTTGTATTAAGGAGTTTAACTTAAGCTGATCAAAAAAATTATATTCAGATGGTGGAATATTTCTCAACGCTAATTGGATAGATTTATTTGGAACTTCTTTTATTAATCTTTTCCTTCTAGTTTCAATGCACTCAGCTTTTTTACCACATAGAATTTGTAAAATATCCTCAGAATTCTTATTAAAGGTTGTACCCTTTCCAACGGCTGCACTAATTTTTTGCACGAGTGCTGAAGCATTCAGTTCTTCGGGGAACTTAGCAGCCCAGTCTACAACTGACTGTAAGCCTACGCAAAGTAAATCATTGCTTTTGAAAATTGCATTTGCCAAAGCCGCCATAACGTTCTCAGTACCCGCTAAAAAATCTTTCGACTTACTTAAGTGACACAACTTATCGTTAATTTTTAGTTCAGTGAAACCTGGCGTAGCAGTAAAAGATTGAAGCGTCTTAGAATATCTTACATTTTGCCAGGTGGGTAGGCCAAAATGTTGTAACGATTTAATTTTGTCGACCCTCTCTGGAAGGGCCGGTTTAATAATTTTACTAGCATCTATATTGATGGCAACCTGACCAAGATCTGGAATTGTAGAAGATTCTTTTGGAACGTTAAGAAAATCATTCTCTCAAAATAATACCAAAATATACTTATATTGGTATTATTTTGCGAGCTGCCGAGACTCTGCGCATAAACTTGAGATAAAAATGCTACCTGGCTTATGAGAGCCTCTAGGCGTGGGTCTTCCTTCTGACTTCTTCTTTTATGATGAGGTCTTTCACTTGAAGACTGAGAGCTTGTAGATGAGTCCGACTCATGTTCAAATGCTTCCGCAGGATCGACCTCATTGTCTTCGAGAATAGGTGGAGTATTACTTTTAGCACTCATTGTAAAGTTTCGACAACGCTATAACACTTGTTTAAAACAAAATAGAAATACTTTGAATCAGAAATTTGTTCAAAAATTTTAAAATGTCAAAACGTAGTCTGAACGGCAGCGAGTTAACACACGCAATGATTTAAGATGGCGATTCCCGCCTAGCGGTGACAACTCATAGACAAGATAGACAACGGAAGCAAAAGTATCTATGGATTTGATTGAAAAGACACGGTAGCTATGGTAAATATAAGGGTAAATACACACTGCTTCTTCATAAGCGATGCTGTGTTTTCTGATAGACACATAATAATCAATTTCATCGGCGGTATCGGTGTCTCTGAATCTTTTTGTATTTTCCAGTAATAAATATCAGCTGTGACGTCACAATAGGTCTTAAAAAGTCGGCACGCTTGGTTCGAATACAAATCGTGGCACTTGCGTTGTCTATGTAGATGTATGTCTGTGATTTCCAACCCGCCAAGGTCATGTAATTTTTTTGTCAACAACCGTCTTCACTGTTGGAAACACGTTGTAAACTAGCAAGGTCACCTTGGTTTGATGTTTTGTTTCCAACAGTGTATTTGGGCTTTTAGATACCTGAATGCTATTCATCCTGATTTTTGTGCTGCGTTTACGTGCATTCTTCTTTAAATTCTCCCACTTTAAACGCAGTGCTGTGGTGTGCGTCGGCAAACTGTTGCAGAGGCATTAAACCGCACTGATATGCTACTCCACCCCTCATTTTTTAATTTGTTATTGGTCGCATTGGTGGTTTTAATAGTGATTATTTTGCTGGCTTCTATGAGCTCTAGTAAAGCCTTCGTTTCATCCTTTGTCAAAGGCTTGCCCTTCACCTAAAACAGATATATAGAATAAATTTGATTAAAGTTAGTTCAACAAACAAGGAATACGCGGGAAACATAAAGCGTCACAACAACACAACAAGCGTCGGGTCGTGCGTTTCTACAAATACCTAATATTTAAAACAATAAGTGCAACTTACCACTTCTTTTTGCATTGTAAACCAAATACAGTAGGTACCTAATTGCAGCAGTTTGCACAAAGTTTAATTTACTTTTTTATTTTACTCCATGAGTGACGACAGTTGGATTGACAGTTTGACTGAAAAATGAAAGACCGATCTTTGTTTGCCATTATAACGTTCCGTTCCGTCCATGTATTGAATAGATGAAAAACAAAAGAATAATGAAACAAGCGCAAAATAGCGTAATTTGTACATTTTTATGTTTTTAAAATAATTTATTTCTTAAATTAATTTATATATTTACTATATTGACTATTATATTTAATTTGCGAAGATATGTGATTAATATTTCCATAAAAATATAAACGAGAAACATGCAGATTTGCGCAAAACCGAACGTCCGGGAGGGAAAGGATCATTGGCTATCCGGGCACAAAAAAGATTGTGGGGATATTCTTTTTTTATTGAGACGGAGATTGGAGATCGATCTAAGGATTTGTATCGATCTAAGATTGATTACAATCTGTGGATTGGGATCAAATATTGGGTTCGGGCGTTAATCCCCAGTAGCGTAGGAACAGCTCAAGGATCGATTTTAGCGCCGACAGAGTACCTACTTTACGTAAACGATATGCCAAACGTTTTAAAAAACGGTCAAGTATACCAGTTTGCCGATGATGCATGCATTATTACGTCACACAGAAATATCACACATGCAATCGAAGAGATGCAGTTATGCTTCAAGAATCTATGTACATGGTCGCATGACCTTGGTTTAGTAATTAACTATGAAAAGACTAAAATGATGCATATTCATTCGGCACATAACACAGTGGTTCATGTTCCTAAGAAAGGCGGTCTAGAGGTTGTATGTCGGATTAAAAATGAAATATTAACTTTTTTATCTTAGAAATGATTGTTTTAAGGTTCTAATGGTAATAACAAGCAAAACAATAGATGTATTTTAAAAGAGTAGATGTATATTCTCAAAAAAAAAATCATAAATAGTAGGTAACAATAAAATAAGTTTTTTTTATAAATTATTTCTGAGGATAGCTTAATTTACATATAAAAAAATAAAATTTATTAGATTATAGAAAACTGAACATGTATTTATATAAAACATCGTCTTTTTACATAATAGGAAAACATTATAATTCACAACTTTTACAGTTTTTTTTAAGTACATTATAAATCCAACACTTGTGTCAATCCAGAACGCTACGCTCGAAGACTGAGAAACAGATGGAGATGATGATGTATATATTTTTCAATCTATCAATCCGACGCTTCACACCTCAGTAGCTCGTGACCACGGGGTCTGCAAAGACACCGAAACGTCGAGTCAAAATTTAAAATGTAAATATACGCGATAAATCCGGTTTAAAAGTGTTTTATTTAATAGTATGAATCGCGAAAACTTAAGACAATATTAAATCCAACACTTCTCTTGCTAATACAGACTTCTTCTTACAAGGTAACTTTCTTATGCTAGAAATCAGTGGGTCTGAATTAAGAAGAAGTCTGTTCAAAAGATCCATATTAGTCACTTCTCGGGAATGTTTCCTAGTGTTATCGCGTCTAAATAGTTTAACTAATTTATTACAAGATTTGGCTGCCTCTTCAGACAATTCACCGATAGACAATATAGCATTATCAATCACCTCTGAACCGTGCATTTAAACTTAATGTACAGATGAAGGCAAATTATCCAAGGATATTCCTCAACAAGCATTTTGGCTGTATCAAAAGCATAACTTTTAAATTTTTGTGAATTTATTTTATATTTTGATGATAGACTCTGCAGAAGGTGACTACATCTGTCTATTAAATCTTTTTTAATACCTGTTATTTCGGCAGAAATTTCAGAGTTATGGAATGTATGAACGAGGCGCATATGCAATTAAAAAACGCACTTTGGAATGTTTATCGGTTATAAATAAGCGACCGGAAGTGGGGCAGCCATAGAACACAGGAGTGTTTGTTCAAAAGGTCATATTTCCTTGATAAACAAATTTTACAGGAAACGAAAAAAACGATTTAAATTGCTAAAGAAAAAATTATAGTAATTGTTTTTATTGAGTTTAACGCAGATTAGGATCATTGACACACATGTATATAAAAATTTTATATTTGTATTGTATTTCTTTTTTTTTCAACAATTTTAATTTGGAATTAAAACTTTTTGATCGGAATTACCGAAAATAAGTCTTTTTGATTAGAATGGTCTAGAAATAAGACCTTTTGATTAATCACTTTAGGAATTTTTTTTTAAATGTTTTATATTTTATAGTTTAAGCCATTCTGTGTTAGTTATAAGGAATTAAGGAAAGGTTTTTTTTTTAAACAATGCTGTGCGCAATTGTTACTTAATTGCTTACTCTATCAATGTTTTTTGTAAGTTTTATTGTATGAAAGTAGTTTATTTGC
The DNA here is from genome assembly GCA_944452665.1 of Stenoptilia bipunctidactyla. Taxonomy (NCBI): domain Eukaryota; kingdom Metazoa; phylum Arthropoda; class Insecta; order Lepidoptera; family Pterophoridae; genus Stenoptilia; species Stenoptilia bipunctidactyla. The sequence continues at coordinate 18,133,429 of OX101739.1, forward strand.
AATTTGTTATTGTGCCTAAATAAATAAATAAATAAGCCTTTTTGACTATTTTTTGACTAAGCCATCACTCTCATCCATTTTTATAAAAGAAATTGAAATTTATCTTTAAAATATCAATTCTGAAAAAAATATACTATCACTTGGTTGGTAGTTTTGAGCCCGAAAGTCGAAAGTACTCGAATGGTACGATCTGTCACCATCAGTGTCAATGAATTTTGGCAGCCAAACAAACACAGAAATGTATTTTTTTTTTCTTAAGCAGTATAGACAATCTTAGAGGCAAAAGCTGTTTTGTACTATACAGCCAAAACAACGATTTATGAATCGAACAAAATCGATTTTCGGTAGGGTGCTAAATGTATGGTAAGATTTAGTTACCTTTTGAATAAAACTCTTTAATAGATAACAATTTGTTTAAAAAATACGACCTTTTGATCGAAATATGTTTTATACACAGAAATAAGCCTATTTTGGTCGGAATGTCAATGTTTAAGATTTTTTATAACTAGAAATACACTCTTTTAGATTAAAATATTATAAAATATTGATAGGATTCAAGGTACAGGTACGAAAAAAAAAAAAAAAATTTTTTTTTGGAAAGGGAAATATGACCTTTTGTACAGACACTCCTAACTCGAGTCAGCGTTTCTGAAAATTTTTGCTTGTATTCACTATGGCCTGTGCTGCCATCGAAACCCCATTTACCAATTAAAACAAATTCGCTTTCAGATTCGGGAAGACTATCTAAAACAGACTTTTGAGATTCAACAATTCGACTTGATGTATGATCTAACAATGATTGCAAATTAATCTCAGCAGATGATTCCGTTGCGCGAATATCAGTTGGATAGCAACGTTTTTTGGCTCCCAACACTTTTTGATAACATGGAAAAGCATTTGGTATTTTAGAATTTATCAAGTTTTTTAATAAAATGTATTGATGTTTAGTTAGTTTAGCTTCAGTAATTAATGAAACGATTTTATCTGAGTTAAATTTTAAGAAACTGTCGGCTGACAGCAGCAGAATCGTCTATTTGAGATAAAATTGCCAACCTGCGACGTTCGCTTCTCTTGCTGCATTCTCCAAACACCTTCCTGTGCTGCGTCCTGCTTGTAGATTGAAGATACTCGCTTGTCTCGTCGTCGTTTTCATGTAGTCCTCTGCCAGAGCTCTCAAGAATGCAGACTTCGATCTCATTTAACCAGTCACCATATTTGGCAATCAGCTTAGCTTTTGACCTCCCCAGTTTCTTCCAATATGCAGCAAACCGTTTACAGAGATTACAAATTAAATCTCTCAAGTAATCGGTCTGGATATTTTCAGTGTCCGGTAAAGAATTTGCTAGCATTCCAAACATTTCACAAGATCTAGCTGCCTCATTTTCTTTCCTTGTCGCATTCATCCACGTGTCTAGGATAAGCATTCGAGGAAAAGAACACTTGATGGTTGATCCTACAGAATAATTACAAAATATCCTAAGGTATCAAATTTACCTATATACGACTTTGTCTTTGCCATGACCTATAAGCAGTCCTCGGCGCACTTTGGCGCACCTAGATGTTACACATTCTAAAACTAGACAAACAAGAGATTATTTTGATATATGTTTCATCTTTGGGGATTCGTTCTGTTAGGATGGCAGTCTGTGAGTCCTTTTTAAAAAAACACTTTATTCACTGCTGATTATAATTGTATTTCACCAAGATGTTACAGGTTTAATGGATAAACTGCTACTGACAATTATTTATTACAAAGGTATAAGGATGACTCTAGAAAGCTAAATTAGCATTATTACGTAAAGATGTGTGTACAATAAAAGGGTTGCTTACTAAGCATTACATAGGAGTAAAATAGGTTTAGAACATCTCCCCCCTAAAAGACGTAGGTTATCCCTTAAGATAAACGAAGGGTAGATGAAGACAATACAAATCAAAAAACATAAAAATTAAACAAAGTCATTTTAAAAGTATCAAGTACACAAATATTTCAACAGTGATCAAATGTTTAAAACTAAAATAATTGAAAATACAAAATAGAATTTTAATTAATAGTAACCATAAAAAGGTCAAACACTCATAGTAGTTTAACATAGAATTATTTTTATAAAAAGGGTTGACATATAAAAACTTAATATTAATACACAATTAGTTTAAACATAAATTTTAAAAATTACTTATATTTCTAGAACATTTTTCAGTGTTTCTAAACATAACTTTATTTTTTGTCATTTTTAATTCTGGTAAACTTTTAATTGATTTATTATCATTTTCATATGAGTCATCAGATATTTCTGGTAGTTCAACAGAGGTAGTAAGTGTCGAAGCACTTTTATCAGGCCTGGCTCACTCCGCGCGGTACATCCGTTATTTACCTACAGCGAAGCGCTCCGCCGGCGCATTTCGAATGGGTCGTGTGTCACGCGCGCGCCCGTCGTGACATTGTAGATACCTACCTACCTACCTAATAGCATTCACAGTAATTCTATGATCGAGGTCGCAAATAGTATTTAAAAATGGACATAAAAAGAAACAAATATTCAATTAGGTTATGTTTAGATTTGATTATGTTCAATTTAGCAAACAAAACATATAGGTAGGTAGTATTACTAATTATTCGTCGTAACTTTTTTTTCATTTTGTACTTTAGGTAAGTTGAAACAATATTTTTTACAAAGGTAGAATAACAGTAATACCTACATCGGTAGATACTTAATTACAAATAAGGAGATTAATTATTCTTCACTAGGCAGCAACCCTAACAGCGTAAGAAAAGATAAGAGGCATGCGATAGAAAGAGACAAAACTTCTAGGTATATAAATTTGCAGGTACGTAATGCTGTGCGATCTGAATTCCACCGTATCGCGTCGTAGCAAGACTCGAATTTATTTAGATCTTCTTGCGGAGTAATTCTTCTGTACCAACTATTACTTATTCTGTGCTTTTATCAGGCCTGGCTCACTCCGCGCGGTACATCCGTTATTTACCTACAGCGAAGCGCTCCGCCGGCGCATTTCGAATGGGTCGTGTGTCACGCGCGCGCCCGTCGGGACGTTGTAGATACCTACCTACCTACCTAATAGCATTCACAGTAATTCTATGATCGAGGTCGCAAATGGTATTTAAAAATGGACATAAAAAGAAACAAATATTCAATTAGGTTATGTTTAGATTTGATTATGTTCAATTTAGCAAACAAAACATATAGGTAGGTAGTATTACTAATTATTCGTCGTAACTTTTTTTTCATTTTGTACTTTAGGTAAGTTGAAACAATATTTTTTACAAAGGTAGAATAACAGTAATACCTACATCGGTAGATACTTAATTACAAATAAGGAGATTAATTATTCTTCACTAGGCAGCAACCCTAACAGCGTAAGAAAAGATAAGAGGCATGCAATAGAAAGAGACAAAACTTCTAGGTATATAAATTTGCAGGTACGTAATGCTGTGCGATCGGAATTCCACCGTATCGCGTCGTAGCAAGACTCGAATTTATTTAGATCTTCTTGCGGAGTAATTCTTCTGTACCAACTATTACTTATTCTGTGCTTTTATTCAATTTCTTATTATAGCACTGATTATAGATCTGTATACAACATGATTGATTATCTTTAGTTTTGAAAAACATGTTTTATATATTTTATACAAGAGAAAACATAAAATTGATATCATAGTTACATAAGTCATTGCGGAGTAATAACTACCATAATTTTAAATATGAGATTGGTTCTCAGATTCATTGATTTCTTTTTCAAGACTATCTAATTTTTGAGATGCTAAGTTCAAAGATTCTAAATCTATATTAGATAACGTAATTGGAGATAAAGTTTGCAAAGTTTTATTTACCAAATTATACTGACAGCAGTCGTCTTTAGTTATATCAAATTCAATGGACAGCTGACTTTGAATAGAGGTATTATAATTAACAGATGGATAAAATTGCAAAAGTTTGAAAGAATGCTATACAATCATTTTCTAAAAATAGAATGCCAGTACCTTGTAAGGTATAATCTTTATGTTATTGTTACATTTTAAAGATAGTTTGTTTGGGTTTTGATTGAACAAATATATATCGTCCATCGTTTAACTTTTGCCATAAATTAATATTACCATGAATGATTTAAAATTACAATTTTCGGGAATCGATAAATTTATATCTGGTAAAAGTCTCGTCACACAAGACGGATTATTTATAGTTGACAAAATAGTAGGTAAAGGACTTATTACATATTCACGATTTACATTTTTACATTTATTTGAACTATATGAACTTAAGTGTGCATAACTTAATCTATCATCCGTTACAGCTAGGTAAGAATAAGATGGATGTATCAGAACATATGTTTGAAAGTTTGTATCTTCTCTCTGTGTAGGTAAAGGAAAAATCTTGTAAATATTAAATTTAATTGGATTAATTAATGGAATTTGCAAAACAAACACTAGCTTATTATTATAAGTGTAAGAAATAAGGGTTGATAAATCAATGATTGTATGTATATTCCCTAAGATAGTGGAACCGGAATTCAGAGTTCCTTTTAATTAATTGACTACTCGATAATTCAAAATATAATTTAGTTGGAGTAATAACGTAAGGGTGTAAAATATTAACTTTAGAAAATAAAATAGAATTTAAAATAGTATCTAAGATATTAGAAATTGATAACAAAGAACCTTCAATAATATTTAATAGAGAATTCAGTTTTTCAATGTTTATTAACTTTGAATCCAACTTTGAATTTTCTGACAGTATATAATTAAATTTTCAATTTGCTTATTAAGTTTTATTTCATTGTCATTTAATTTTTAATAGAAACATTAAAACCATTAATCGTTGATTGCACAATATGAATGTTTTGTTTCATTAAAGAGTAAATATGATTTTCATTTTGTTGACTTGAAGAAATCGCCTCCTCATACTTCCTAGCATCATCGGCGTCAAGTGTACCAAAGAAAATTTTTAAATTTCACCACCACACTCGAGAGCTCGTTTGAAACGATT